>OX352227.1:13163009-14390238 GCA_947086465.1 Eupithecia exiguata
TAGACGTGAAAGTGACGTCTCATTTTCCCATACTTTTTGGTACAGCGCCTCTATCGTGCGGACAGGGAACTACGCAAATCAAATACAAATAAGAGAAGTCACGATCACGTTTCGTTACCATCGTCAAATAGGCTCACCCCCCTGAATTTGGACAAAATACAGTTATACATTTTTGCATGGCAATGGCCAGTTTTGGACGACTGTTAACTATTTTTCACCGTGAAATTACTACTGGTAGTAAAAATAGTAACAAGAGTAACGAATGCGTGCCTGATTTACAACCTATGCAGTGCTGCGAGAGAAAATCCTTTTGCTGTGCTATTGCTGCCAACTGCGACTGAAAACCGTAACACACTCACATAGTTTATTGTACGCTACGCATGTTATGTTCCCTGTATATAAAATTAAAAATAGGTAGCCTTAAAATAAAAATATCAACTAGAACTTAGTGCGACGTCATCGACTCCAATGGAACGGCAGCGGGTAGCTAGCGATCTCAGCGAAATTAGCTAGATTATAAAAAGCTCAGCACACCTATTATATAATATAATGCAACAAATGATTTGACTATCTATCCTCCGATGCGAAAATCTTTGTAATTTTTATGTATGGTTTACAAAACCCATGGAATATTAGCGGAAAATATTAAACGACATTGGTATACTCGAAGCAAAGCTCAAAAACTCGAAATAATTTTTGGTGCTATTTCGAGTTTTTGAGGCTGGCTTTCATTAAATTGATCTCTTGTTCGATTTCGAAATCGAAATTTAAAATTTTTCGCTGTGCTGTTGGAGTATTTTTTAGTTTTTATAGTGATAATCTTGCTGTAACCTTGTTGTTTTCTGTTAGTGTTACCAGTTTTTGTTAAATTTTCATTCATAAATGTCTTTGTTGACATAAAATATCTTGGATTTTAAATCCGAGTATAGATGGAGGCCAAGCAAGATACACTTTAGCGCCACGCCAATAATTAAATAAGTAAGCCTCAAAATTAGCTTATGTCACTACAAGCGCGTCCACATTCATGTAAGCCGAGTGATGGCTACCCTTACCTCGCTAACGCCGAATACTCAAACGCAAATCAGATTTGAGCGGGCTTTTAATGCCGGCTTTTGACCGATGTTCATTGAAAACTGTACAAAAATGACGACTGCAGACGTACAGCATGCTATCAAATCGACCAAAACAACCGACGTTTGTGATGCTGATGACTCTACCAACCTTTGCATGGATCATTAACTCCGAAACAATATTCGAAGGCCTGAATGAAACTCAAAATACAACCTAACCCTAAAAGATCCTAACCTAAAAACGCTCATAAAAAGTATGGTGGCTTTATGCAATTGCAGCTACAACAAAAAATTTACATCGCAACATCTTCCACTATTTCTTTTATTTAAAATGAAAAACCGTCTACAAAATCCAGAGCATCACAGAATCTCAGCATCTGGCGACAAGCTCTTATCGCTGTCCTAAGTCTAAGTGGGGTAATCATTCCGCTTCACAGCCGCCCCGTGAGTGTTAATTCTCACCCCTGACGACGGCGGCGTCTCGACTAATTGCGATTTTAAAGGTAAATGCGGCGCTTTCAACGAAATTACCATTTTAACATGCTGGTTGAAACGAAAAGTTTCGTGCTTTACCGTTTTTAGTAAGCTCGGGAGTTGTTACGGTAGCGCACTTAGTTACATACAAAATTTGAAAACAGATTAATTGATTAAATAAAACTTATAAATATTCGTGACTTTAGTATTTTGCCCTGAGTGAGACCAGGGACATGGTACCTACATACTTAAGTACATACGTAGGTCGACCGCAAAAGTTCTTTGAGATCAGAAGAAAGATCGTGCTGGATATTTGCTGAAAAAAAAAAACATGTTCCTTGTTATTTTAAACAAAGTTTTTGTGTAGAGGTGTTTTTACATAAATTAGGTACCCATGGCAAGTTCAAAGATTTGTTATGACGATATTTAAATCAATTCAAATTGAAGCGTCTTTATGGGTTCTTTGAAGAGGGCTAGAGGGCGCCTATTGTAAGGCATACGTTCATAATTTTATTTCCTTCCTTTGATCTGTGTACTAAATATTTACTTGCTGTATCGAGACTAATTACTACATAAGGGATTGTCCCTTATGTAGCCTACTCACAGTAAAATTCATTTGTACGGACGGAACCTTAAAGCCCAATCTTTGATCGCTCTTCAGTACATTTTTAAGTCATCCGTTGAACCAATTTTATAAAAGAGCTGTTTATTCGTGAAATAATAATTAGAGGGCCCAAGCCGCGACCACCTACAAAGGTAGATTAGGTCGAAATTACCAGCGTTGACCGAGACGTTACTCTGGGATAAAGATAGCTATTGTCGCAGATTAGGGAACACCTTCATGTCCCATTTCATTTTACCATGATTGCATAAGGTTTTCTACTAATCACACCTATGATGGTGGTGGTGGGTCGAGTCGAGTCAAATCTCACCCAACTTCACGTGGGGGAGAGGGGAGTCTTAGAAATGGTTCGTAATTTTCGATTTTTGACACGAACTAAAAATTTAAACTATATATTTACTTATTTATTATTTTTCTCACCGTCTCTATCGATTTTCTCAGTGTGAATTTAGACTAAACAACTTCTCAGAAGTCTTATGCAAAATCTATCTATCCTATCCTAATATTAAAAGTGTCAAGCAAAATCTCACGAGATCTCACCATGAGGAGAGGTCGAAAAATAGCCAAAATCTCCTCACTTATGGGTCCCCTTTACGACCAATGGGCTGAACAGATCCATACAAAATTCATTCAAATTCATAGAAAAGGTGGCAAGGAAATAGAGTGTATCCTGGAGAGGGACAACCCAAGTAGCATTTTACTCCATTTAAGAGTACACATTTAGTTCACATGTGTACTTGAAGCATTACTACAGTTCACTCGTGATGTACAAGCTGCATTATTGCGATTAATAACACCTATACCTGTCTAAGGGACTTATAGGAGTGTAGAGTTATACTTTTATACGACTGTTGGTGATATAATACTCTAACAACTATCCTTTAGTCAGCCGTCTGACTAAGAGCATTATAGGGGGTAGAGATACGGCAACCGCTGTTTAACGGCCTACTTGTACGATGTTATAGAGCTTAGCTGAGCTTAGCATTTTAATAGAACACACGTGGTCATTTATAAAGCCAAAGGCTGTTATGTTTACTTGTTTTAGACTGTTATACAGCTAGTAGCTGTAGTAGGACTTGTTTGTGATCATAAAATAACCTTTTTTTACTATCTGTACAGAAGTGTTTAAATGGTTCACATGTGCACTGTAGGCTGTTAAAAGGAGTATATGTGTTGTCCATTAACATCAATAGCAGTTTATTTGTCCACAAGTACTACTCTTATTTGCTGTAAGCTGAACATGAATATGAATGTGATATTCTATTACACTTATCCCACAAGCTGTGTTTATTACATCGCGTGCATAATCTGTGAAAATGAATAGAAAATCTTGGAAAGTAAGAGCGAGAACCGGGGGAATAAGGAGAAAAATTGCAAAAGAATATTCGCAAATTGTGAAAATAACAGTCGATTGACAACGACGCCCGAAAATGAGCCCGTCGATACGGCTTCAACAAGTGCGACTTCAACCGTTGTTCATGGTGGTTCTGTACATGATGCAGAGGAAAATGTGCCTGAACCTGAAAGTTCCCTTCAAAATATACAGATATCAGAGTGTGGTGATTGCAGTTCTAGTACTGCACCATATTTTGCAGAATTTTAACAGATAAATATCAGAAATAACAGTTATTTATTTATCACAAATAAAAGGAATAATATTAGGTTATTTATCTGATTAATTCTGCAAAATATGGTTACACTATTACACTTGCCGACTCGGCGCTTACGGTGCTGACAGGTGTATGTTCACCTTTAAAATATTGTAAACAGTGTTTGTTACTATGGCTGAGTGACAACTATTATTTTCTGTCCTTTTCTGTCGCAGGGCATAATGTTGTCCCTCTTTATGTAGTTTGTTTACATTCTTTTAAATACCTCCTTGAACAGAGTAGTGTTTTTTGTAAGTGTAAATACTCTGAAACCAAACTGTGTGTCTCACACGAAATTAAAAAGTATTTTTTTGTTAGATTGTTACAAAATTTGTAGGTACTTTAGGTATTCATACTTGACTTAGTACCTGGGCTAGGCGATTTAACGGACAATAATTATTATTGCTTTGCCAAAAATGGGCAAACAGAAGAATTATCGATGTCGTAACAATAGGTATAAGTAACAGTATTTAAAAAACAAATTTGTAATTTTTTCTGAATAAAGGCTTGATATGAAATGAATTATTATTGCGGATCTCTAAAATTGCAGTATATTGAAAGACGAATACGATGGTACACAATTGACCTAAACTACATGTTAAAGCTGTACATAAGTTCACATTCGAATAAATTTATAGACATTGGCTCTGTAGTGGTACAAATGTGGGACTTCATATAGATAACAGCATTCTAACAGAACACATGTGAACCTATATACCGCTAACCGCATTAAATTGGAGTTATAACAGTTCACATAGTCGTATTGCATTTCCACCATTTTGTTCTCGTGACCTAAAATGTTTACCAAATAAATCTCCAATATTATCATGCAGATTTATCACAAAATACGCAGATAGAGCGATTGAGTTTTGTTTCATGTTATATTTAATTACCGCAGTTTAATTATAATGCCAATATAATATCAAAAACTGAAAATTGTAGATTTCCTCTCAGCCAGTTTTAAATATTTTAAAATGAATATCGCGTTTTTACAGAGGCGCGTGAATATTTTAGCTGTAAATATGTATACATTTCACGATAAAGTTGCATTCCCATGGCATTAACAGCTAATTACCGCGTGTTATCATAAACTTTTATCCAATTGATATCCGCCGGAGTTTGTGTTTCATGATGGCAAACACAAAACCAATCTAATGAGTAATTCATAAAATAAAGAAATAATTTAGTACACACGTGATTTTAGGGTAGCAGTGGAGTACGTTTGTGGGATGTTATAACTGTGAAGGCTGTATATTGAGCCACTTGTTACTCTTTATTACACTCATGTACGTTGTATGGTTCACACTGCGTCCCATATAGTGCCGTAAGTCAGCCTTAAGTCCGATGTTACTACTTAAACTGCTAATATAATGCTATTATACTGCTAATGTACAGCCATAGTGAAGTTAAGGCTGTCTAATTTGTGCCCAAACTGGCTGTATAAGAGCATTATAGCAAGCTATACAGCTCTTATACAGCTGACTAACACAGCTTGTGGAGTACATGTGAACTACTAGACATCTTTTATAGAACCCCGAATGCTACTTGGGAAAGGCTTTAATAGATGAAAAACGCGTGAAAATCCGCGGGTACAATAGTTTTTGGTTTCATAAAAGGAAAACAGATTGTATCTCAAAAACAATTATCAGATTGAGTCTTCAGATAAAATCTCTCATCTTCGTTTAATCGACTACAGTGTCACAGAACACATGATATTAGAAGTATGAAAGAGAAAGGGCTATTCCTGTAATGAGTTTGATCCATGGTCGGAACTTTCAACCAGAACCTACGCGTTGACCGTGTCATCAGTCTCAAGTCATGCTTAGGAAGTTGGCCGTCTTATGCAGGCCGATTCGACTATGTTTTTCGTGTGTCTATGTGGTTATCCGATACTATTTATTGCCTCGATCGAAGCATTCTTATGCTTATCTAAATAGTCGTCTGAACTCCCACTTGGTTCTTAGAAAAGCCTACAAAATGTTGCTCTACATTTTGTAGGTCTTGCCTTCTTATCTAGCCAAAAAAACTACGACGGTTGTTTTATAGTTTTTAATTAATTCGGTATGTAGTTTCTTGTGTTGTTTGATTCATCAGTATTTAAGAATTCCTCGTTGCTCGCCTAAAACTCGGCCAACATGTAGTCTAGATACGCTATTCACTTAGCGAGCCAAACTTTGTGTTTGGCGTGGACTCTACTAACGCTTGAAGCGACAGAAATGTGAAATGTATCGTAAAAGTCGGACATAACGCCGTGTATTCGGCCTTTTAATGGTGGTTCTCGGCGTAATTACATAGACCACCCGCGCGATCTTGCTCTGACCATTATAGAGAGCTTTTTGTGGTTATGATAATCAACGGAATGAAGTCATCAGCGAGTGGACAATGTCTGAACTTATGTCGGAATGTGAGGTGGTTCACGAATTAATCGTTTTAAGCTTGTCGCACAACTGTATGGCACCGCTGCAGCATAAACATGTGCATTCAAATATAGGCTTTAACGCGTAAGATTTAGATGTATTTTAAATTGACGGTTTTAGATGACGAGCTCGCGGACCACTCGTTTGAAGCTTGTGGGAGGGAAGCCATTTTGTCTCCGTAAAATGTATCTAAAGGTAACGAAGTTAAGGCTATATTTGTATGCACATTTTTGTGCTGCGTGGTAGCGGTATTGGATTAATGTGCGCAGAGCTTAATTCTCTTTGGTTAGCGCCTGTGGCTCTCAGTGGAAAATAGGTTACAAAGTAATTTATAGCCAAAACCTCACAGAATAAAGTGAAGTAAAATACGATAAGTGGTAGAGCATTGGATAAGACAGACTAACGCGTTTGGAGTGGTAATAAAAGCCTTTATGACCATGTCAAATAAATTTAATATAATAAATCTCGAAAAGATAAATAAATAATAATGCTGGACAATTCACACAGCATTATCTAGCCCCAAGCTAAGCAGAGCTTGTGTTATGGGTACTAGATAACTGATATACATAATACAATACACTACATTATATTTTTTATTATATCTACATAGAAAACATCAAGAGCACCCTGAGCAAATATCTGCAGATCGTACAAACATTTGTCCCGAGGCGGGAATCGAACCTTCTCCTTCTGCGTCGAAGGCAGTCCTTCGCCCGCTGCGCTACAGAGGTCGTCGAATTTTTTGAATTCTTTTGGAACTGTGTTGTTGTCGCAAACATTTTTTTCATAGGAACTGTGAGTCAGTTACGATTTATTTATTTATTTTATTTTACTATATGGTTTTACGCAAAAGAAATATTATACACACAATTCAACTAAAATAACAAATAAATACAATGGCGTTTTTGGTGTTTGCAAACAAAAACGTTTGAAACAATGAGTTGAATGCATTTTCAGGTAGTTGGTAAACATTTTCGTGTCGCACTTTTTTGCGCCGCGCTCGATGAAACAGTAAAGTATTTAATTAATCGACGAAACAATTACCGCTTTATATCGGTTAACGAACACTTCGATGTTTCCCGATAAATATATTAATGGGCTGCGCCACTACAAGATTTTTAAGTTTCAAATAAATACTTACATCTACATCTACGAAAACATTTTAATAACTTTAGTTACTACTTAGACTACATTTTTTTTTTCTTTTTTTTTTAAATACTTACATACTTATATCGTACTGTACCTATAGGTTTCGTTCGGTGGACATTTTTTATAGGCTGAGAAGCGTAAAGAAGTGACTGACGACGTTGTGTCAATTCAGATGTCACCAAAACTAAGCTAATTGGACAGCATTAAAAATGATACCATCTTTTTATTTCGCTCGTTATGAAAGGAATGACAATTTTTTTTTAAATTACATTTAATTAAAATTGCCTGTTTATAATACTAAAGCACCAAAACTATTTTTTTGTCGAACTTTTCTCCGAATATAAAATTTTCGCGAATTAAATTTGCCAATGTAGTGAAATGCGATTACAATTTGAAAATTAATCTGTGGTATGAAGTGCGAATCGAACATACGCGTCCGGAAGGTCTGCCGGCCGTGACGGCAACCGTTCCGGACTATGGGGCTTTCCGGTGAGCACAGCTGGTTTTTGCAACAGAGAAGTGAAAGAAGAACTTGATGATATATGTAGATATATTTAATTTTTGAAAATGGCTTTAGAGTCTGTCATTTAGAAAATTTAAATTTGGAAATCGAGCAAACTTTTTTGTTAGAAGATGGTAAGAGGGGAGGTTTTTTATTAGATCGGACCATCATCAATACTTACATCTTCTTGGATTTCACTACTGTGGAATGAGGCAGAACGTCTTGTTTAACATAAACCAATCACAGAACAAAAGATAACATGAGGGACGATTCAAAGATAAATACCTTACCTACGCTCTATGGGTAGACTACCTAAAAGTAGACACAACTCCCTTGTTCTTTAAATTCTGATAAGCCCAAAAATCTGCGTTCTATTTTTAAATAGTACTACAAAAAAGTTTTATCCAACAAAGTAGGTTTTTAACGAAGCTGAAAAAGGAGGTGAAAGAGCGTGTGCAGTTGTAGAAACTATGCAAATGTAGCGTGATACTACAACATAAATTGCTCTTAGAACCAGGAAAATTGTGTCATTTTCTTCATTAACTTCGAGCTGGCTTAAATTAATATATTTTTTATCATTTTAATGGTCTTTAAGTTTGGTGTAGTATATGTAGGTACAAAGGAATTTCCCGCTTGAAAGTGCTGCTAGGCACGAAGTTTTTAAACCCACACGCCAAAAGAAGGGAGTTATATTCTTTAGTGTGGTCCTTTGCTTCGAAATAAGATATCACCTACATGATATCAAAAAGGTTGTAATGTCGTTTTTCCCAGAACTTAATGGATGCGTCATACATATTGCTGCTCGGACATGTTTTAGCATATGTCACCACCACATGTTTTGTTTTTTAGTATGTTTGTTTTTTCTGAACCTCTTTATAATCACCGCTTCGTTTTAAATTAAATTACTTGTAAGTTGAACCATAAAAGTAGGTATATGTACCAGATATTCAACAAAGATATTTTTGATATTTTTCAATGGTTTGGTAAGAACTATCAGATAAGTGGGCTTCTAAACTCGCGAAGTGTCATGGCGACTGTTGAAATAGTTATTTGATAAACAAGATTGCAAAGTTGCTTTTTAACCGCGTGCTCAATTCTGATGACCGAGCAAGCGAAGGATTCTAAAATTGACAGGATTCAAAAATTTGAAACGGAATCAAAAGAGCACAAGGTAAATAATCTTTGCAGTCGAGTGCAACACGTAACTTTTCATCCCACCTCAGCGAGGAAAGAGTATTTTTGCTCATCGATATTTATTATTAAAATTATAAAACTTAAAATTATTATTAAATTGATTGCTTTAAGAAATTTAAAAAGTGGCGGACCGATTCTCTTAGTGTGCATTTGAACAAAGTAATAGACAAAAACCTTGCATGTTATATTATATCTATTCTTCAAGTGAATTTTCAACATCCCAGTCTTTCATGAGCAAAGTCCATTTCTAAGCAGAAAATAAGACAGCGCAATAGTGCCTAACGCTAAAAAAAGTTGACCCGCTGCTGCTAGCGCGAACCTTTACTTCCTTTGATTGGCGATTATGTTACTTATGTAGTTTTTGGTAACCTAACCCGGGAATTTCGTGAATATACCTAAACCTTCATTGTTGTCCATTATAACGAAAAACCAAGCATCTTTGTTGACGTGTAAACACTGATTGTTCGCATGAATGAATTGAGGCACTTCTACAGCCCTCTTCAAAATTTTATTGTTTATTGATTTACTAATAAAAGTTTATTGAGTTGTTGAACCTGGCACATTTTATTTACTGCTTTATAAGAGGGGACATGTTTTAATTATGTTTTTACGAGCAATAAATATTATATTCATTCTCTCTATTGTATGTATTTCAATTTGAATATGAAAGAAGATTTCTGAAAGTGTTTTGCCCTGGAAGTACTTTGATTATGAAATTTCCGAAAGTAAAATAATAAAAGGTAATATAAAAGGTATAGGTAGATAAGCTAGCTAATTATAAACACGCGGGGTTACACAGACATTTATTTTAGAACAGGAATACTACGTTGATAATAGTTATATAGAAAATTTATTGCATGCTTAACTTGGAAATGATTAACAAAAGAATAATTGAAGAATAAGTGACATAAATAATAACTGAGTTTAAGAACTATCTCTTTTAAAAGCTGTAAAATAATACTTAAAGCAGTCATATAGTAGAGTACAAAGCATCATCAATATGTAGGTACCTACTTACTCTACCTCGCTCGGCAAAGGCCCTAGGTTAATAATAACCGTTCTCACATAGCGTCAGAAACTTTATTGACTATTGTTGTGCGACTATAAAAACAGCCTGTAATTTAATTATAGGTAAGTTATTGTTCGTAAAATTTTATTTTATACTAAAGCACCTTTACAATAAGGCACGTAAAATAACAATGACACTAATGACGGGGTCAGAAGTCAGCTTTACAATGGCTGCTTATTTCGAACGCATTGACTTTCGTCTTGTTAAAATCATGTAAGTAACCCGTCGTTCTTGACTTCTTTTTTTTTGCTGAAATTATGCGTTATTAAATTAAATATTTACGCCGCCATTTTGAGTGTCCGTTCTCGAAATGACAAACAAAAAAGCACTTCAGCAATATTAGAAAAGTTCTAAAGAGAGGCAATAAAATAATTCGCGCCCAAAGAACTTTTACTTGATTGGTCTTTCTTTCAGCAAAATTGCTCTCGCTGTTTTGCCTAATCGAATTCCAACATTCTGAACCTTATTGAAGGAGTGATAAAGGCGTATTTTAGTCTTCAAAATTCAGGAGTGGCTCTACCAAGTCTACCAAGTTAGCAGAATTGCCAAATAATTTGAAGGAAACTCGCACTTATCCAGAGAAGTTTAAGGGCAGTTTTGCCAAGTGCTGTGATGAGATGTAAATTGGAATAGTTCATAAACGTTCGCTACTCAGTTCTTGTAATAAAGTAAGTTCGACGCTCGGCAAGGAATGGCTGAGTTTACGATTCTCGCCATTCCCGCATTCTTGCGTGAGTCGACTCTGGCATGACAATGTTGGAGAAGTCTAGACGCCCGTTCGAAATAATAATTCGAAAAGTGCTTTCCAACATTCTGAGTTCAAATTACTTGTGAGCTTAATAGAATCATAGACAAATCAGACCTTCTTTTTAAAAAAAAACACTGTTTATGAATTTCTCAGATCTCATTACATTACATAGCGGGAATTTTTCGCCGAGAGGAAGGATAAGGCGAGAGGTCATGTCAAAGTCAAAATAAATCAGGTCTATGATGCTACTTTAATTTACAGCTTCAAGTAAGAGTTGTGTTGTAATGAGTTTATGGTTAGGTAGCTACCTAGCCTAAGTAAATTGGCCAATTTTGTTTTATCAAACCAAATATTCTAGTAGCCTACGTACCAAACTAAAATATCACATAAACATAAAATATCTCCAACAATAGCCAAACTCTTCCAACCTAAGTTGGTATACCTAGGACGTCCGCGGTATCCAGGCATCTAGGTGAAGTGTCCACTACACCCATTGTGTCACCTTCCACAAAGTAAATAGGTCACTCTGAATGAATACTCTGTGTGTATGAAATTTTCCACAAATTCACAGCTGGGAATTAAAAGTTTGGGACTGATACCGCTGAATGGAAATGAAACTTTGGTGCATTTCTAATGTTGCTTTGCATGTATTTATATTATTTTTAAAATTGAGTTATCTTTTTTAAAAATATTTTAAAAAATAACTCGGTTATTCCGTGATAATGGCGCATGAAACTGTACCGAAATATTGGAAAACTTAAAATCAAATCATAGTAAATATCTCGTTAAAAATACTTTTATGTTAATAACCGTGTAAAATTGAAAATAATTATCTTTTGCAAGAGAAAATAAATCTCATATTCAATTCATGTTTTTTAATCTTTGTTTATTATAAGGGAGTTTTGTCATGATAGTTTCAAAAGTTTTAAATGTTTACCTCTTTTTTGTCTAGAGCGAAACCTCTCAATAACTATTCTAAAAAATTAAATTCCTGATTTATGAGATGAGGTTTGTTAAATTCAAACTTTTCTTGGTTTGTCAAGTAAATTTCTGTTGAATCAGGTAAGCATGTAGCACGGACTGTCGCTTTCTAACTTAATATTCCAACAGCTTCTCACCATCAATGCGATTTGTACCTATACTTGTAGCCCTGGGCATATTGGTTCCGCGAGGTACCCGGCGCCCGCATCCTATACTACTCGTATACCCAAGTCTGGAACGAGTAGGATTGACTTTCACACGTTCATAATCAACTTGCAGGGTTAAAACCCTGCAAGCGCAAGCAAAAAAATCGTAAACGATTTTTTTAAACCCCTCTACGAAATATAAAACTAATAAAATAAAATTAATTGAATTATTATGAATTGGTTATAGTTGTTGTGTATATTGTATTTGACGACCGATGTGGCGCGGCGGGCGAAGATTCTTGCGGGTTCGATTCTCGCCTCGGGCAAATGTTTGTACGATCTGCAAATATTTGTTCCGGGTGTTCAGGATATTTCTATGTATAATAAAAATATCTATCTATGTAATATATTGTATTATGTATAACAGTTATCTAGTACCCATACTGTGTGGACTGTGCAGCATTTTTTTTATGAAATAGTATATTCATAACGTCCTTGAATATGAATCTTGCTCAAATTGCACAATATAACCTACTTTTTTTGTTTATCTTCCAATGATATATAATGATAATAGATACAAATACAGAAATAAGTTTTTTATTGGTAGAGTCCGTAGAGTACCAACCGAATGGTGTCCCCGATCCTTTGAGCATGAAATAATGTGGAATTCCACATACAGAACTGAACAGAAACTTAATTAGTTAGTTGATAATTCCGGGTTTTTAAAATACTATCTGAGCGTCTGGTCAGAGCGACGCGTGACCTGAGAGCTGGTGAGTACTTATCTGGTGCAGCGCATCAGCATTGTCATACAACGGGGCAATGCAGCGTCTTGGGCACGCTTCCGACTGGTATTAATATGGATCATTTGAGCTAGGTACCTGTAGATTGTTTGCAACAGTTCGCAGTTATCTCAATTATTATACTAGTTCCTATTTGTTTCTAATATTTGATTGTAGTTTTCTTTATTAGCTAGATAAGAAACACCATTGTAACTTTGAAGAATGCAATAAATATTAGTTGATTTTTGTTCGGTTATGGATTTTTGATGTAGAATCTGCCTAGATAATGATGATTTTAGCAGCATGCACGTTTGAATGGTCTGTTGAATTTTCGTCTTAAAGTACATATACATATATGCTTCAATGTCGTTTGGGACGTCTTCTGGCCTTCAACAAATCAAATATCGACCGGAACCATTTTCGATTAGACATCACGATTCCCCAGAGGTTTCAATGCCGTCAAATTCGAGGCCAATTCAAAGGCCCAAAACCAACCCTCGACCTTCAGCCACAGAAGCACACAGAAGCTGTCAAATTGGCGTCCCAAGTTGAATATTCATGCTGCTTACTATTCCTCCCTTAAGAGGGCGCAATGTGCGCCATTTTGTGAAAAGGACAGGCATAGATTTCGCGTTCATGAGCGGGACAGAGTATGCGTTTTTGGAATGGCAAAAATGGAGATTTTTCTTATTTACAAGAAAACTACACAACTTCTGAAAAAACTATCTGAAGGAACCAAACGAATCAAAATATAAGCCATTTTAATAGACCGCAGTTCCAAAGAGGGTTCCTAGGATCTCGACCAAATTATGTGCAAAACAGTGTAATTTCATGATTTTTTTCTGTCATAACTTTTTTTCTTAATCGTGTTTTCACGTTGAAGGAACCAAAGAAAAAAATGTACAATTTTATGTAATTCGAGTTTTTAACCACGGGAATCCCGTGAGTAGTGAGATTTAGTCATAGTTTGACAAGCAAACACGCTAGGTTCGCCTCTTAAGTCGTAGGTACTGGCTCCACACATGGCGTTGGTTCGCATCCATCGCCATGCCCTTGTTTACATTAGAGCCGCTACGTTTGTTATCTTGCTGTAAATAGCAGCGAAAATATGGTAGATACGGTTTTTAGAGCTCGGGTCAACGGCTTACAAAGGTAAAATCGTTAGTGTTGATCCAATTAGGGGAAGTACCTCCCCGCTAGTTAGTTTCTGTTCGGATTCGGACTAAAGCTAGAACTACATTATTGTGATTTGATGTGTTCTGTGTGGCTTGGCGTGTCGGAAGTTTATCGGTCTCATACGTATCTCTATACTAATATTATAATGAGGTGTTTGTGAGTTTGTAGGGGGTAATCTCTGGATCTACTGAACCGATTTTGGAAATTCTCGTACCAATAGAAAGCCACGTTATTTGTGAGTGTCATATGCTTATACTAATATATTATATAACATATTAATCTACCCGTGCGAAGCCGTGGCGGGCCGCTAGTAATCTCACTAATATTATAAACGTGAAAGTTTAGATGGATGGATGGATAGATAGATGGATGGATGTTTGTTCCTTTATCACGCCAGAACGGCTGAACGGATCTGAATGAAATTTGGCACAGAGATAGATTATAGTCTGGAATAGAAAATAGGCATACTTTTTATCCCAGAATTCCACGGGAACGGGAACTACACGGGTGAAACCGCGAGGCGCTGCTAGTATATTATATAACATATTAATTTACCCGTGCGAAGCCGGGGCGGGCCGCTAGTAATAACATTATAAATTCGAAAGTAACTATGTCTATCCGTCTGTCCGAAGTTTTAGAGTGGGGGGCTCGTGACGTCACCAAATCGCTAAAAAGTGTCGCCCGGCGGCGTGACGTCACGCGGTATTTTAACTGGCTATATCTTCATAATTTTTTATGTGATTGTTAAAAAAAAACTATCCAGTATCTTCTGATAATTTATCTGACGGACTATTTTAATTTTTTTTAGGAAACTAGCCTATTGCAATAACCAAATGCTTGAAGATGTAGTTTTGTTTCCAAGCGTACGAAATCAAGGGAAAATCTATTTTACCGTGTAAGCAACAGTCAGTAGAATTAGACCAGTCAGCCAAAATTCTACAAAAACGAATTTATGGTTGGAATTGATATTGGACCTGTTATCAAGAGGTAGGTAAACACAAGGACCCTGGTCATTTCCTACACATACATATAAATAAGTAAATAAATAATGCTGGACAATTCACACAACATAATCTAGCCCCAAGCTAAGCAGAGCTTGTGTTATGGGTACTAGATCACTGATAAAAATTCAAAATTCAATAACTTTATTTCTTTAGGCTTACAAAATAAGCACTTAGACAAGTCAAATTTTATACATAAACAGCTTAATAATATGATATACATAATTTAATACAATACATAGATAGATATTTCTTATTATACATAGAAAACGTACACACATTTGTCCCGAGGCGGGAATCGAACCCGCAACCTCCTGCGTCGCAGGTAGACCTTCGCCCACCACGTCACAGAGGTCGATATAAATAGCCTTTATAATTTTTTAAGGTAGTACTCGTTGATTTAACGCATTCTTGAGTTCTCATCCTAATCCTTACAACTCTCAAGTAGCACATGTGCCAAGTCGAGTTTTTGTGTGTCTGTTTCATCTCACAATTCATACCCTTATCGTAAATCTAACAGCTGAGCCTGATGTCCCAATTTTTACCTGCAAATAAAAGAAAAAAAATTTAAATACACAAACGCTTGGAGATCCGCATCTTCTTTAGCATGGCCATGTTATATCACTTAACTGTTGTATGAATGGCTTGAGGAGGGATTAAGGGCAAGTTATTAGTTCTTTGTATTAAAACGTTTGAATCCACCCGTTAAATCCTCGTAGGCATGCGAAAACCTTCGGCTTGATAAAGAAACCGAAGGCTTTCGCAGCTTGGGTACACAATTTGCACAAATCAGTCTTATTAGCAACGTATAAGGTTGAATTTAAGATTGAAACGGCTGGGCAGATGCGCTCAACATTTTTTTAAGCTTTTCAAATAAATATTCCTCCAATATAGTATTGGAAACATAACAATGTGATAAAAGTTACTTCGAAGTAACGTGATCTCGTTTGGCGCGGATTACAAGTCTACTTTTGGTTTGTAATTCGAGAGGTCGCTTTGCAAACTTGTAGGAAGTTGTTTGTGAGGCCGATATTGTTTAGATGGTATGGTTTCATATTTTCACACTGTGTAGTGTTACATAATTTTAGCCACCCAGAGCAGTTTTTCTGATCGAAAGCCCTGACGTGACACACGATCTGCACCATATCGATCTCGAATATGTATACGAAAATTTTCGTGTCATTGTTTTGTTTTTAGGGTTCCGTACCTCAATAGGCAAAAATGAACCCTTATAGGACCATTTTGTTGTCCATCTGTCAACCCTCTTTTCTCAGGAACGCGTATTGAGCTGAAATTAACATCAAATACTCAGGACCTAGACCTGGAACTGAGATCTTTCGCTTTTTTTGCAACCTAGCATAAAAGCTGATCAAAAATAAAAAGAATAATCAAAACGTAAATTCTCCGTGCCCTCGGCCTTTATTGAAATCAAATTAAAAATAGGTGAAATTCACTAACTGACAGCCTTTTAAGAAAAAAGAAAAGTTTTGGAGTGGAAAAAGTTGGTTATGCAGAAGTTGGTTATGCAGTTGGTTATGCCTGGAAGAAATCGCTGTTAGCGATAAGGCCGCCGAATGTGCCATTAGATATAGTTAGTATTAAGTTTATGTTTAATTGTTTTTTGTATATGTTGATGGTGCAATAAAGTTATAATCTATCTATCTATCTATGCAGAGACCGCCGAAATACGCCAAATTTCGACTCTCACTTGAGACCGAACGGTTTTTCTACAAAAAAAACTAAAAAGTGATATTTGTAGAGAACTTTAAGTATTTACTTTCAAATAATTTCATTTCATTCATTTAATTTCTTGTGATTTTTTCAATCACGAACTTTTGTTAGCAAACCTCAGATTCGGATTCAGCACCCCAAAATACATAGGTATTATACCTAGAATGGAAGAAATTAGAACTAGCCCAAAACTTTCCTAGTAAAAACACAATTTGAAGTTGAACGTAAACCCGTTGAACTTAAATCATGATATTTAGTAAGAAACAAAGTCTTATAATAATACGGGTCCCTCGGTGCACGAGTCCGACTCGCACTTGACATTTTATTTACTATAGTTTATAGTTTCAGCTCCAAGGTTGAATTTAATATCAGGGGTAGGAAATCTACCAATCTGAAAATTCTATTCTTATCTGGGATGATAGTTAGGTAGGTAGCTACGATCAACTGTGTAAAAAGGTCGATAATAAGTAAAATTATGAAATTCTCTGACGGTATGTTTTTACTATTGCGTGCTTCAAAGATGAAGAATGCCTAGAGCGTCCGTTTAGCGAAATTATTCTGGGATACAATTACCTACAACGCCTCCAACGAAATGTCGAAACGCTGACAGATCATTGGACCTGGGAGGGTGATGAGATTTCTGATTATTATATGGGTAGAACAGCTTCAGGCAAAGCTGTGATGCTAAATTGCGAAGCTTCATTTCGTAAACTACTTGTTTGAATAGTCGATAAACGCACTAAACGCACAAGGAGTGGTTCATAAGGTTACGTCGTATAGAATTCCAGAAAATGTCAGCTTATATACAAACTTGTGCAAACAAAATTGCGTGGGGCTCGAATCTAATCGATTTCAATCAATAAGTGAAGTATTGTTCATATCAGTGGTTTCCCCGTAATCAAACAAATGACAGATGCTACCTACTTGAACTGTCAGTGTCACTAATGTATCTACTGGTACCCAAATCTCAACTGTCGACGTGGTCTTGTTTTAGGTACTTTCCTATTCTTCGGCGCAAAAGTATCTAAACTAACTATCGCATAAAAATGACAGCAACATTTTTAGGCTTTTTAGTTTAGCCTTTTTGGTGCCGAATAAAATCGACACTATTATTCTAAATTCGTAATTAGAGATAAACCTACAATAAATTGCTTTGAAATTTGTTGTCGAACGGCCGACGATGGCATGTGAGCACTACTCGCGGGAAACCTACCGAACGAGTGGTATAACAAATACAAGGCTTCGTTATTTCTCGAATTTGATATTTGAGAAGGAAGACGCTTTATAATAACTAAATTTTTTTTAATTTCTCGTTTTTTTTAATAACCTATATCGCCAGAATTGCCTCTCAGTCTGACTTAGCCAAAAGCATACTGGGTTGGAATAGGTAAAACAGCTGGCAGCCCCGAATGAAAGATTAAAAAAAACTTACACGTAGTGTCTGTAAAAATACCGCAGAACCTACCTATTGTACTTACGTTGATTTCCGTACCTATCCCATTCAAGCCGGCGTCGTTGCCCTCAGAAGGTAGATAGGCCTCGTTTACAAGAGCGGCCCTCCGTCAACCCTTGTTTGCACTTTGTTAGTGGTGACACTGCCGGGGCTTCTAGCTCTGTTTACGAACCGTACTGTCTGTTTTAGAGGCAGTTTTATGTATTAGATCGGTTTGGTTACAAGACATAATTCTACTTATTTTAAAAACAAGGACAACCAACCAAGTTTCTTTACTGTCATTCCGTGACCTAACCATCATTTATTGTGTTCCCTCCTTACATAGGTAAAATTTGTTACATGTAAATACGGTTTCTTTCGTATATGCCTCTAAGCATATAAGTAAGAAACCGTATTTCGCATAAAAATTTAACAAAGACCAATATAATAATAAAAATAATAATAATATAATACCTTAATCTTTTGTAATGAAAAAAAACTATGAATTAAGATAAAGGTATGTTCCTTTTACAATGATTGGATATCCGGCGTCAAAAAAAAAGGAGGTTCTCATTTCATCTGTATGTTTTTTTATGCAAGAAAGATATTACAGAAAATACAATAGGGAATAAAAACAACTTAGGCTCAAAACGATGTGTTCTTTAAGTAGTAGAAGATTCACAGCGTGCACAAACGCAGGCCGACTTAGGCACCACCTAAGTACCTGAGTTATCAAGGAATAAATAAGATATATTCGTAATAAGATTTATTTCGTTGATGTAGAAAAAAAATCCGTAACATTGCTACTCCGCCCGACCCTAGTTTTCAGCTCCGCCCGACCCTAGTTTCCTTTGATGCAGGTACAATACAGACAAAATGTAGATGTAAATAAGATAGCGTTCCTACAAACTGCAAAGATCCAACGCACCGCGGTGTACCTTCTGCTTTTAAAAGAGTTTTGTAAAGCTACAGTTTTGTAATGCCGCTGCCATACCGGGATAGGTGTAAACAGTGTAATATTTGAAGACATATCTCATAAGTCATTACACAATTTATTATTACACACAGTACCTAATGTTGGTTACATTAAAAAAAACCTAAAAAAAGAAAACATGTTTATGTATGGAGATGAAGCTAAACTCCCTCCTTCACTAGCAAACATACCTACGCCCACTGCTGGACATGCCTCCCTCAAACAAACAAGGGGGAATAGGCTAAGGTGGTAAGTTAATTGATCATTCTTCAGTTATACAGTATATGGCTATTCCATCCATCATCTTTCCAATTTCTTCATACCTCGGAAGATTGAGACGACAGACGGACATAATTTGGCGTGTTCAAAAAAACTATAAACCTACTCAAAATTCATGAAAAGTGAAAATGGTTTTTGGATGTAGTACCCGCGTTGCCATGGATACCATTTGTAAAAATGGTTATTGTGAAAATTATCATGTGATTATGTTTTTGATAGATACGTTTTACGGCGCACATAATTTATAAATCCTCGAGGGTGAAACTTATGAAAATCAACGTTTATAGGTACAACAAGGAAATAACCACCAAAATCTATTATGAATTGGCGAAGATATCACCAAAATTGTCGTAATTTTTCAGAAGTATTTGACGGGTTATAATCACTCGGGAATCATTTTTATGAGATTATTTCAGAATCATTTTCTATAGGTACTAGCGAAGTTTTAAAATCGGTTCATAATTGACGGAGAAATAGACGAACCTATCTACATTAAAAAAACATACAGACGAACATAGAACCTCTTTCTAAAGTCGGTAAAAATCGTATAGATAATACTTTCCATTTTTGCCACTGCCACCGGAACCCTAAAAATGCCTTTGTCGATTTAAAACTTTATAATTGGAATGCATTGTGTTCCGCCAGCTCAACTTTAACACTTGTGCAATCAAAATTAGTAGGTTATTCATTCAACTTGGACGCCATTCTTATAATATTTAATAATAACTTCCGTTCGGTTCGTAGCGGACAAAGGAAAAAACAATTTCGAATAAGTACTAACCTAAATGCCACTCTAGTAAAAAATATTTCAGAATAAAGGTGGAAACGCACTACGCGACAACGGAACTACGCGGCCGCGGCACTTTATGTCAAATTAGAACAAAATCACTAAATAAGCCGCGCGGCCTCTTTCGTCATTTGTTTTAATTTGACGGGCAGTGCCGCGGCCGTGCAGTTCCGCTGACGCGTAGTGCGCTTGCACCTTAAAAACAAAGGTGTCAGTCAATAGATGACCAATTGATTCCGCGAATCGATAGTTCTATAAATATCGATCATAGACCAGCGAAAGGTAAACAAGGTGTCATGCGGTTAAGGTGTCACGTCTCTGACCGCGCAGTGTAGATAGGTACTTATGTAGGTGGTTAGTACATCTACCACTGGGTGTCACTGTGGCTAGCGACAAGCAACTAATTAAGTTGACTCAAGAATCTGTCCAGTAAGGTATTATTAAATAGATATTTATTTTTATTATACAGGGCGTCCCAAGACTATGCGACATGTAGGAAAAGTGCCTTAAATATTGTAGCTAGGATATTTGTTGAAAGGAGACTTTACTTTATTTTTATAAGATAGTATTAGTGCATTCAAAGATTTTCTAAAAATTACTTGCTTTGTATGGGAATCGAACCCACACAAATGTGAAAAAAAAAACTACGTATTTTTATGATGGCAATCGAAAGAATAGACCAAAAATTATAATTCCTTAAAGTAACATAGTAACACGTTATGATTATTTTTTATTATTTTGTGTTTCGTATGCAATGTAGGTAGGTAACTATTAATCTGATGTGTCCGAAAGTAGGACTCATGGACGCGTAGGTCTAAACGAAATTTATCAGTTTGAATTGTGACAATGTATAGTAAATTAATTAGTAGAAGTATTAATAAAAATATAATCTTAAACATTTAAAAGGCTGAAATAAAAGATTTTACCGCGGTTAAAGAATGAAAGACAGTGGCGCCACTGGTGGCGATAAATCACAACAGGTCGTTTACTGTCAGATATCCGAGTCGACAATAAGTTATGATGCTACCACCGTCGGAGTAGCAGCGAGCAGCGGTAAGCGGAAAGAGAAATTAGTTAGTAAAAAGTACCTATATAATTTCTATAATGCAAGAAGGCAAACAAGATATCATTGAAATTTAATTAAAAAGGACAAATATAATTGAAAATTAAAAAAGAACGTAGATTAGTGTAGAAAAATTTATTGTTTAAATTGATTATAAATTAAATTAATTGATAATAAATCGGGACATGAGGGATTTATTTTAAAAATTGGAAGATTCAAGGTACCTTACCTACGTAATGTACCTACTTTTTTATCAAGTGACCATAAACAAAATAAATAAATATTTCAAACAATACGATGAGCCCTTACAGAGATATAAAAAGAGATCGTTGAAGATAGTGATAAATAGAAAATATTTTATTAGTAAATAATTTGTCAAATTATGTTACAATTTATGTGTGTAAGTAAGTGAAATATTAATCATTGTCAAAAACTTTTTAATCAATTGTTAAAAAACTTGGATCGATTTTTTTAATCTCTACTTACTTGTAGTGTAGGTCTTCTGAATTATATAAAACAGGCAAGAACTAGATCAACAATCTTGTGTTATACATACAAAACTGTGTATTATTTTTGTCACGCAATAAAAATACTGAATACAACAATCTTGGTTCATATAGAAAGAAATTCTACTAAACAAATTCACGATATTATTTAACGCGCCACAACAGAAAGTTTTAGATAAATCTTAACAACATGTGATGCTTCAGATAGTCTCAGACGGTGATATGTTCATTCACGCTGTCATAAAACACGTTTTTGCACAAGATTATATCAAAGCTAATTTAACCTCATCTCATAAAAACTTGTGAGATAAAATAAATTAACACTTGGACTGAACGTCGAGGTTGTAAACGCCACTTAGAATTCAGCAAGACGTAGGTAAATGTCAAATTTAAGTTTTTGACTGTATAAAATTGATATAAACAACATAAAAACAAAGAAATAATACAATCATATCACTCTAATATCTCTGTTATAAATGCGAAAATACCAAAACTACTGAACAGATCAGGCTGACATTTTGCATAGATGTAACTCTAAGCCTGGAAGCAAACATATGCTACATTTTATCCCATAGATCAGTTCCTATGGGATAGATATAAAACGTTTCCATAGAAACACCGCGTGCGAAGCCGCGGGTTAAATCGAATAGCCTATTAAGTACCTACCTATCACTTTTATGAATTTAATAACAAAAATATTTTAATGCTGCTCTATGTGTAACCACACCCTTAGATGAGGGTGTTACTAAATCAAATCAATACGTTGCCTTTCCATTGCAGGGCCAGTCCAGGATTTTATTAGCCTCTCTATTCACAGCCAGCAATGCATGACGCGATATGTTGCTATTGTCCCAAGTTTATTGTGGCCTGTGTGATATATAATTATATATAGCTTAAGTTATGGACAAGCTCAACATTTTAGACTATTGGAGACGCAATTGTTTATTCTAGTTAGGCATCCAAGCGTTTTTCCAAGAAATTTTCTTCCTACAAGAAAACGCAGAACACAAAGAACTGACTATTTCCACTAGTTAAATTAAATAGTATAAATTTGTGTGGTGTACAATCACCACAAAATTTGTAATTGTACATTAATAAATATATTATAAGCTTTTTAAAATATCGCGTTTTTTAAACATGTTAAAGAATATATAGAGGGAAAATTAAAAGGGTACGCGTTAAATACTCAAAACATAAAAATTAAAATCCATTAGTCCGGCCACAGTTGCCACCTACTCAGAATTCTAAGTCCAACTCACTAAATAAGTATAATATCTACCAAATACAAAGAACCTAGGTACCTAGGTAATAAAGGGCATCCAACAAACAAAATTATTGATAGCAAAACCACCTTCCAATAACCTTTAGATAAGACAATGTAAGAAGACGTTATAATCGTGAACATCGAGGCAATTATCATGATTAAAGTAAAGAATATAATACAAAATATAATTTATAACTAAAATGTCGTAAATCCGAGGGTGAGTCACCCTTACCTGCGCGGGAGTTTAAAAGCTGTTATGAAAAATAACAAAGGCGCAACTTGCAGCGGGCCGGTGCAGCGGTGTGGCGATTGATGATCATAGGAATTCCAACAAGGCAAATATTTGTTATTTTTTGTTTTTCTTCACCTATTAATAATGTTTGTAGGTACGATCTGCAAATTTCCGGGTGTTCTGGGTATTTTCTATGTATGATAAAAAAAAAATGTAATGTATTTTGTATAATGTATATCGGTCATCTAATACCTATCTATTCATAACACAAGCTCTTCTTACTTTGGAGCTAGGTGATGCTGTGTGGATTGTCCAGCATTATTTATTTATTTTATATTATTTGTCCGATAAAATATTGAGATTTTCCAAAATCTTATATCATATATTATAAATGCGGTAGCATTCCCATGTTTAATCTGTTTGGTCACATTACCACGAGTGTTTTTATGACGAGATATGACAGATCAAGAAAGGCTTTGGTCCGCAAGAACAAGATATTATTAATTTGTATCTCACTAATATTATAAACGTGAAAGTTTAGATGGATGGATAGATGGATGGATGTTTGTTCCTTTATCACGCCAGAACGGCTGAACGGATCTGGATGAAATTTGGCACAGAGATAGATTATAGTCTGGAATAAAACATAGGCTACTTTCTATCCCGGAATTCCCACGGGAACGGGAACTACGCGGGTGAAACCGCAAGGCGCTGCTAGTAAGTAATAAAATGGATGTAGATTCAGGTATTCAACGAGGAGCGCACGCGCCCATCCGGTGATTCAAATGACATTTGAAAACATGATGTCAGCTTGTTTGGTGCCTGAGGAATTTTATCATTATTATTATTATTTTTGGAAGGTGATACCCAGTAATTCAATAGCGTCACATTCGTTGGTACCCCATTTTATACAAATTAATAATATCTTGTTCTTACGGACCAAAGCCTTTCGTGATCTGATCTGTCATATCTCGTCATAAAAACACTAAGTGGTGATGTGACCAAACAGAGACTTAACGACGCCTGAACAATGTACCTACTTGTGCTATTTTGCTACACAAACTAAGTATATATTAAGTAGGTTAGCCTTAGGAAATAGTTCGCTGAGTAGGTTAAGTATGTAAGATTAAATAAATAACATGCGAGATCAAAATTCTGGATTAAAAAGCACTAATGTTTCTAAGAAGTTTTGTGGTTTGTCAGCCACACAACGATTTGTTTTGAAAACTCTGCAGAGTTCCCAAAACAACGTTTGATAATGTAAAGGTTTTAAATTGATCCATTTGTTCGTAATGAAGTTAATGAGCACGGCATCGAAACCGCCTACACCGACCGTTATCGAATACAGTTTGATCCGCGGTTCAACAAACGTAAGCTCTGCGTATTGGTTAGCAATTAGCAAGCAATCAGTCGGAATTGCAATACAATTGCTACAATTAACTATGGGAGTGTTGGGGCCTTTTCATAGCGGCATTAGATAGAGGGTCTTTGGTATGAAATGTCTATAAGAGCCTGTACCTAAATCAACTCCGCCGGACCTCCATGTCTTCCAAACTACTAAATTTTTAACTGTCAAATTTATATATGGTAAAGTTCACGACTTACTCTATTCGATCATATCTTTCGAAAACACGATTTCATAAAATTTTCTCGATAGAAAAAAATAGCAAAGTAACCACTAAATTTTAGTTAAAACCTTTTTTTTAAATTTCTCAATAAATACAGAAGTTGATCTTGAGAATTAGCATGGTAATTGAATTGATTGTAAAGAAATTTTTATATTGCATTTTTTTTCAAATAATGTCCTAATTAATAGATAATAAGCAAAAACTGATGTCTTGATTTTTGGGCTTGCGTTGCTATGCCCTGTCCCGCTCCTATGAACGCGAAATCCTATGTCTATCTTTTTCACAAAAATTTGAGGTTGTTTATACCCTTAAAAGAGCCCAGAAGGAATATCTGCTCAACAGTTTGATGGCCCACGACGCAAATGTCTATCTGGTGGTCCTGCAGGGCGGCCCCTGCGGATCGCACGCCGCCGAGGCTGGGCAGTGAATACATAAAAAACCCTTGGGAATACGTTGATCCAAAATTATACGCCCCAATTATTCACCACACCGTTGTATGGAACAGTTTTGTGTTGATAGGTACACAGTACACAATCAGGTTGTTTGTCCATACGTGACAAACATGGCTAAGAATTATTCTTGTTGAGACTATCTATCTCAATGAAAAAAGAGATCCATCTATCTATACTGCCGGCGAAATTATTGCAGCAAGGAGCTCTATAATATAAGTTTCGTAGTTTAAATAGTTCGAAAAATATTATGACAAGTGTGAAACCGACTTAAGCATGTGTCGGCACCACCGGCTTACAAAAGGAGAATAAACCTTAGGTATTTCTGTTGCTTCTGCCATTTGATGGTTCAGTTCACTACCATCATTTGTAAACAGGGTGATCGGTAGACCATAATATGATACCTGGGGATAGGTGGACCCAAGTGCAATAGTATGGTGGCCTTTTTAAACCTCAGCAACATCACTCTTTTGATAAATTGAGATAGGTAATCTGAATTCTCCTAAGTTGCTTACTGCAAATTGATAAAAAAAAATATGAAAAAAGTGTATGAATTGGGATATACATTGACGGTAATCATATAAATATATAAGTACCTTGCTCTATTAATTTAATTGTCTATCATTTTACGCCACGAGCAATCAAGGCTGATAGTAAATTGTTTTTGCATTGTAAGTATAATTACTTTAGTTTTTCTCAGAAAACTTGATACGTTCTTACCCAATTATAAACCCGAGTCGAGTACATACCTTGTCTTACCTATCTACCGATATCTAGTGACAAGCTACTTTGAAAGATAGGTAAGCAAGCGAGTCAACAGACCGAACTAAAAATATGTTATTGATAGCTGATAAGAAATCTTATCTTTAAGCATTAGAAATATTAACAATCGCAAAAAATATACTTGCTACGCAAACCTATTCATCAATTTAAATATACGAGTCATTCAGTAACTCACTGTTACTAAGAAGACGAACAAAAATGAAGTTATGTACCTTTATGTAAATTTTAAAAAATAATGTCAGTTAAAGAATGGAAGGGAAGACCCTTGCGTCGTCGAAGAAAACACGGGTTTTTTCAGAAAGAAAATCGTTAAAAGCATTCCAAAAATAAAATTGGCTGCTACAATGTTTTTGATCGGTCTTTAACTCCCATATTAGTGTAATTTCGGGGAACTATATGTAAACAAACGCCCACCTTACGACGAAATCAACGGATTTCCAAGAAAGTCGTACTAAACTGTATGAGACATATTACTTGGCACAGGGTACCGGTTATATTGGTAGGCTAAGTAGAATAATTACCTGATACATTATCCATCAGGAATTTGCGGAAACGTATTTACGTAGGCACATTTCCGTAAATGCCTGATGAAACCGACCAATAGAAAGTGATTATGATTAGGTAGAGTTTTGTCATAATTGATTAAGGAGTTTTATAGGAGACTACCCGATACATTTCTCAAAAAAAAACTTAATTTCAAAAATATTTTTACTGTAATTTTGTAAATACTTTTTAAGACGTTAATGATATTAATAGATTTGACAAGAGGTCTTATGAGGTATTTATATACCGTTCGGCATCATATTAGAAATTGGGATTACCACTTCCATGGAAGTAAAATACCTCGTAGGTAGGTACTAAATGTTGGAATTACTGTGAATTTCCCAAAACCACAACAAATGGTTAAAATTAACTTACTATCTTTTGAATTGTCTAACTATTCAGGTTTTTTCGTCTCGATCTTGCTTAAAAAGCAAACACTTCAAACAATACCAAACTATGTAGATCAAACGACTTCAGATTTCAATCAACAGGTTTAGGTTGGCTATTTTAGTAGTGTCAATGCCTCAGTGGCCACACAATCATTAAAATAGTTTTTGAGACTGAAAATAACGTCAACTACGAGTAATTCAACTAGTGTACTGGAAAACCTACCAACTAATACCAGGAAAGTTAATGGATTTTTTAATTCCCGTGATAAAGAGAAAATCTCGGATTATTTCAAGCAATTGCAGTCCAATCATTTCCCGGTATTTGATAGAAAACTTTCGTAAAATAATTAGTTGCGCTATCAAATATCAAAGTGCTTTAATTCCTTTAGACCTTATAGGACTCTTGGACACGTCACAAAATATAGATTACATACGTAAAACTAGGAAATAAAGTGATCACTTTGATTTTTTGTTCACTTCAATCTTTTTAAGGTAAAGTAAAGAAGCGAACAAGAAACCTTTACCTTGTTAGAATGTTAGTTTTCGAGTTGGAGCAAAAGTCGTCCCAAGATTTTTTATCGTCTAGATAATCTAATATTTTGTATTAAGCCTTTTTACAAAGGACATGTTTGACTATGCTAACTAAATCTAAGTAATTCCTCTTAGAGTACCTTACATAAACCACCAAATTTGTGACCAGTTTGTGTCCATTTCCCTAAATTAGACATTCAAGTTAATTTGTCGATCGAAATAATAATTGAACCAATAAAATAGGTGTATCTTTCGATCTTCGTTTTCTCTCCAAACATTACTTTCAATACTAATAGTAATAACCCGGCGGCGTTATTTATGTGGCCGCAACCCGTTCTCATTTATCTACCTAAGTTTAACATCTTCGTTAATTGATACAGGCCCACATTCTTCCGATTTTATTGGACTCAGGACCACGGATGGACACGGTTATCGAAGAGTTTTGTGGCGTTTGTGCGTCTACGGCTTTAATATATTCTCCACATAATAATGATTTTGTTCTTAGCTTTTTTGTATTTAGTTTTGTTTGAACCACAGCTTTTATTTTTATGCGTCATAAATTTTTCTGAAATTTAGGTCATTACCATTAGGTATTCTATATAAGTTTTGACATTTGAAATAAGTAGTACCCTGGTTAGTTTTTCGATTGCAGCCTTAATGACCAAATCAAATTTAATTAGTATTTTTTTGGATAATAAAAAGCAACCACCTAGGTACCTTTGTTACTTACTTCCTTAATGCTTATGTAAATAAAAATTTGTATTTAAAAGTCGAATTTAATATAGTCAACGAACGTTACATAGTGCTCATTTATGACTAATGTTTCCCTAACAATGACAAAAGGTTACAATCTTACACAAAAGTGTTGTAACTCCACACCGTTATGACTCCGTTGGTTCGTTTTGATTCCGAGCTTCTATTTCAATGAGATAGAGTTGAAATTAGAGTTGTATATGACATGCCGGCTCCTTTGACCGGGAGATAAGATCTACATAGGGCAGGTAGGCTTTTATTGCTGGTGCAGCGTTCGCAGACAAATATCTGAAGCGTGTTATTTTTCACACGAGACGAAATGTCAAAAGTTATCGTAGATAGTGCTTTTAGAGGTTATTGTGTGGTAGTTTATGTGTCAATTTCCCACTACCTACTAAGGAAATGCTTCAGACAGCTCCCTTTTGTCCATAGAATGACGCTTTATCAATAGAAAGTGGTGTGGAGACAATCAGTAAGTATAGGGGTTTATTGGATATATTATGGCGAAGAAAAGAACACCAATAGCTTTGACACAGAATACAAAAAAACCGGCCAATCAACGAAGAAAAAGTTCAGCTTAAGCACACGGAAGCTTGAAGGTTTACGAATTCGCGACCGTTATCCAAAGGAATACTATCAGAGAAATTCTCCTTTTATCGTATATCGGGCATTTCGTTAAGTGCCGTACCTAAGTGCAATGCTATAGACTGCATTACTAATGCGTGGAACGGAGCGTACGTGTTACGTGGTCTGGCACCAGAACCAGATCGAATGGGGAAGCAAGCTGCAGGCGCCAAGACTTCAAGAGAAGTAAGCGACATTCCTTTCCATGTCTTTCTTTGTCATGTTAACCAAACAGCGCTCATTATTCTGTTATTTTAACGAAGCGTAGCGCCACGTACTCCGTACCTGTAAATCTATATTAAATTCAGGGGCTTTGTTTGTTTGTTTGTCACGCTTTAACTAGGTAGGTACAGAACATTATTATACTTTATTTTAACACAAACAGGAGTATGTAGTGAAAGTAACCAAGTATTATTTTATTTTATGTAAAGAAAAGGAAAAAAAAATTGAAGTTAAAAATATATGTAAGTCTAAGTCGAACGACGACTGTCGACTGTTGTAACAGAGATGAAAATCGTAACCAGTCACATTATAAATACCATTTCAAAAGTATGGTGTATCCACAAACAAAACCTCGGGGAGAAGCTAGTTTTAACACTTATTTGTTGAAGACAGTCGCGCAGGCCGAGCAACCGCTATTGTGTCGGCAGCCGTTTTTGTAAGCGCATCGACATCGCCCACGACCCACTCGGGTTTTTGGAATTCCGATATCCCCTCCCGACCCGGCGCCGCCGGGGGTCCGGTTCATTCATAAGCATAACCCACCGTGATGCCACCATCTATCCCCACAGACCAACAACTAGTTTCTACCACGTTTCTGTACTACCAAACCAATACGAACTATGCACTGTTAGGCATCACATGTGCTCCGGAAACGTAACGCAAACAAAACTTGAATTGTTTTAGTTTGGTTATTGTGCGTTTGATTTATTGTGGTTGGAAAAACAAACCACCGGCGTTGTCTTCATTTCGGAGTAGGAGTGAACTTTCCTCAGTTGAATAATTGTATATTTCAATGGATGAGTCATCCAGGATTAGCTTTTACGTAAACTGTTGCTAATGTAAGCAAACTATTGGGTAGGTAAACTCAATGATGTTATATATAAAACCCTTCGATCAAAAATAAGTAGTTCGGGGGCCGGCAAAGCCGGACATTTTTGATCGATGATAAAACCTCATTAGGTAAACTCTTTGACTGAATATCTGTTTAATTTAAACATAAACCATGTACTTATTAATAGTTGACTGAAAAATCTGTTAAAACAATGGAAATTATAATTATAACCATAAAGAACTAAAAATAGATGTAAAGGATCAACTGATGGACCAAAGAACAGAATTGAAATTTATGAAACTTTAAATTCGCCATCAAAGGATCAAGGGCCATGCAAATATTCAATAATTTCTGTAATCCATTATCAGCGAGCCATAAAACGTAATAGCTCAGTAATAAATAGAAAGGCGGAGCCATTAAGCTGAACCTGCGTTCGCCCGTGGGTGTTTTTATTGGTGTTTTTATGTGGGTCACAGATATGTTGCGGTTTCTTCGTCGGCACTAGCCTTAGCTCGGAATTAATTCTCGCTGCATGCTGCGGTGAGCGGTAAATATTTATATTTGCGAAGTGTAGGCGACGACAGCCGGCAAATATTTGGAAATAACGTGTAACTTGAGGTATCAGAACTACCTACTCGTAACGTATGAGCTGGTATGAGATCATTGATTTGATACTTATGCTAACCAAAATAGTACGCAGTAAAAATCTTATCTAGGTACATATTGGTAAAAAGCACATACGCAAATGAAATAGAATCCTAGCAATGGATGCACAGGATATTAACATTGGCTAACGTCATAAAATCATTTAATTACTGATTTCAATTACCTCCGCAATTCGCAGAGCTATTAAAACAAAAGTCAGTAATGGCTATGTATAGTCCATGATGCGGTATGGCGTTATGGTCGGGGGTGATTGTCCGTGCACTCTCACAGGGCAGTAATTATGGACTTGCAGCGTGCCGGCACTTGCCAGATCTCATGCTCATTCCCTTCAAATATGAACGAATTAGTTTGAAAGCAGAGTTATTATGAGAATTCGGACAGAAAAACTGCATTCTTAAATTGTGGTTCACTGACGCTGGCAATGCATTGTGGGAATAAATCTTGTTTTAATTACGTCATCTTTATTTTAAAATTTAGGTACCACTAACACGAATATAATTAATTTAACCAACAAATCTGAGAGTGTGAGTTGGCCTTTAGGTTTCTTACAACATCTCTCTCAACATCTCATTCTCCACCCAGGCCATAAGGTTGTGGAATACCCATTAGAAAAACAACATCCTTACCAGTTTTTAAATCTCGCGTCAAGGAGTTTTTCCTGTCAGAATAGTGAATATTGGTACATAATATTTATTTATGTATCTAAGTAGTATATTATAAATATTTTATGTGTATATCTAGTTTATGTGATAGTTAGTTTCTTTAGTACGTACACGCCGACTTTCTTAAATTCACATAATTCTTTCCATCCAAAGGTTGCCTGGAAGAGATCGCTTCTAAGCGATAAGGCCGCCCATTGTACTTGTCTCATGTAATGTTTTTTTTCTGGTGTACAATAAAGTGTTTTTGTATTGTATTGTTGTATTGTATCTCGTACGTCCAGATAAATTACTGATGCTTTGTATGTATAATTTCATCTAATAGACGTAAAGTCCTACAGGCAGCATATCACCTGGCAACACCGCCGGTTTATAGGCCGGGGCGCACTCGCGCCCTCACCTCTCGCCCCTCGCCGGACCGCATTCCGCTCCCATGCGACCAGCTCCGAGCCTCCACTGCAGCCCAGGACTCCAAAATGTCATGTTTTTATTAATTTTCGCTCTTTATGGCCTTTGCGGTCCGAACGCGGATTAGATAATCTACTTTTCATGGTTTTATGATTGGTGTGGCTTTATTTGTCTTCGTACATTTTTATCGCAAAATTAAGATACCTACTCTATCTAGGAATTGAAATGCCTCTTTTGAATAAAGTCAAAACGACGGACGACCGGTCCGGAGACGGAGTTTTGCAAAAATACTTGGTTGGCAGCTTTTTCGTCCTGTAGATCTCAATTTTCTTAATTGTTGTTTTGAGCTTGATAGCCTTCTAGTAATAGGGCAATTTGAAAGTCCACTAACGGAATGGAAAACACAATAAGTTCAAGGTACATTATACTCCATAACCATTTGATGGTTTCTCTATCTAAGTCATCGCGTCCGATTCACACGGCTATTGGCTATTCCATTAACTAAATCAGACGATGACGAATCGGGCAGTAAATCGAGATTATAATCATTATACGAGCTCACGGCATCACATTCTTATTGAAGAATCCGTGAAGCGTCGGAATGCACGGAATCGATTCTAACTCGTTTTGTTTTCGCCACGTCATAACTCGAACTTGGAATCCTGGCTCGGCGATGTCTGCTTTACGACCTCATTTCGAATTTTAAATGATTACCTACACAATTAAATTCATATTTGAATAATGTTCACATCATAAACTCATAGGTATCGGCGTTTTTATATCAAGGTCAATGTTGTCATCGTTTTATTTATTAGTAAGTATTCGTACTTACCACATAAAAAGTTGAGAGTAAGAAATCAAAAAAGAGTTCTGTGTCTGCGACTAAAATTGGAACCACTGTTGCTTTTTAGTCCATAAAGCTGAAATAAGTAGGTATGTAGGTACTTTATTTTATTAGCCATTGATGTGAAAAAGGTAATCCCGTAATTATATGTAAACTCCCAATTAGGACAGAGTTTTTTCTCTGGAAAGATGGAACCAACCTTTAATTACCATCAAAAATTACACCGTTCGTATAAATAGGTATGTTCTTGCGTAGCAGTTGCAGGAATCTTTAATTGCAACCATCGTTAAAATGCCAAGTGTGTGCATTATAGCGAGGGCACAAAATATTAACATGGCGCATTACATTTGCAATAAACAAGCGAATCTCGTTGTTAATTGATATGTCTTCACCGAGGATAAGGACCCGATGGTCTGTTAACGTCTCGCAGCCACAAGATATTGTGATATCTGCCTGTTGACTGACACAGACGCTATTTATTATGATAGGTGTTATGCCCTGACACTTTAATCAGCTAATGCTGTCAAGGAAATGAGTTCAATCGAAAGCAAAAAGTCTGCAGAAATTTGCACTAATGAGCATTTCCTTTGGTTGCATTAGGAATGTGTTTGCATCGTTTATTTTTGGTTCTTTAGCGCTTCATCAGCTCAATCACTACATCAGCCTGGCTGAGATAAGACGCCACGATGAAAAGAGCCGACGAAAACTTTATTTAGATACCTGCGCATATCGCAAAGTGGTCCGATAGCATAATTAAGATAAATAACTCAATAATTTATTCTGCAAAACGGCTTTTTGCATACGCGTATATAAGCAGCCGGTTGCATTAAGAATTTAAAACAACGTGCGTGCAATTAAAAGTTTTCGTGTAACATAAAGTCAGGTTTCTTGTAGGTAAATGTTTTTCCTGTTGGTTAAAAAAAGAACTGACGGAATTGAAACGGTTGATTCAAAAACAGATACTACCTTTAGTCTTTTAATATCATCATTAATGTGTAATGTGCATTACAAGCCGAACCCGCCGTTATTTCATTTGGATGTAAAGACTAAATTATTGTTTAAAGCTCTCTTAAAAGGTTAATGAGTTGTTTCGCCTTTGATATTTCTTGATTATGTCTGATATTTTAATTTAATTCTAGGTGAACTACACTGGTTTTGGGTATCGTATATTAGGTACCTACATAGGAATGTATTCGTATTTGCAAAGATTCAACTTCAATAACGCTCTACATAGCTTGATTAGCTTGTTTGGGGTCTTTTCTTTCAGTGCATATTTGAACTTAACAAGCAAAACAGCGCTAAAATGAAATAAAAATAAAAAAGCGTTCGCGATCTAAAATCAATTTCATGCCCAACAAATTAGAGTTCAATGGTTTCAAATTTGAATTAAATCGAGACAATTAGATTTTATTTAGTTTTATAGAAGTTCCAAATCAGATCCAATCAACGTAGGTAGGTAGGTATTCCAGAGTAGAGGTGCCTAATAAAGTCTACAAAATTGAGACCATGTCTACAAAATCGAAGTAACGTAAGGAACTGTTTAAAAGAGTAAGCACCCAGGTTTTTGCAGCGGCATGGAACAGGGACCGGTCCCGACAGGTCGGCACCTGCTCGGTGGCATGTCCGGCTGCGAATTAAAGGCTTCATGCGATGACAATGACGATTTTCCAGATTATTCGCTCTCGTTAGTGGTTTTTCAATAAATTTCGTCGTCTGGTCGAAGCGACGCGTCGATCCGAGAGCTTGTGAGTATCTGACGCAGCGCATCAGCATTGCCATACAGCGGGACAAAGCCAGCGTCTTGGGCACGCTTCCGACGGGTATTAATATGGATCAGTTGCAGTTGTCTGCAACAATCTGCAGTTAGCTCCATTGTTTCAATTGTAAATACTACCTCTAATTTGTTTCTTTTCTTTTATTGTAGGTAACTCTGTGTGTATGGTTATTTGAATTATCGCTGTTGTGGCTTTGTTCTTGATTAAGAGCCATTGTGAGAAATGATTGATTCATTTTATTTTATTTATTTTCTTATTTAATTAGCGATGAATTTTATCAGGCCACATGAATAAGAACTTTGCCATTTAGGTAGGTAGGTATACCTACGTGCGTATCGGTGAAACTCTTAAGTTGTCTTGGCAATTAAGCGTAGCCTAAAATGGTGGGACCTGCCATAACTAGGTTCATATTATTAAGTAGGCGGCTGCAAAAATAATTTCATAACCTTATAACTTTAGCAGCTTGCCTTGTATTGACAAACTTCAGAAGGGAGAGTGCTCCAGTTATTTACCCCAACGTTTTTATTTTAAAAATATTTGTTTTTCCTGTTTCAGCATCTTTGTTAAAAACAATGATATTTCGCTTAATCGAGCAAAACCAGCAAACCAGTGTTCGCTAACCCTGATTCCCGTCCAAATGGGGAAAGTTGGATTGCCTTGGCACTTCTTCGAGCCTCTAGCTGGCTAGTATAGAGACCCGGTTTTATATTTATTTAAGGCTGGACAAGGGCTTAGTTTAGTATAATCTAATGCGTAGTGATGTCTTAACTGACCTCCGTCGTGGTTTATCGTAAACTAAACCGTAAAATCGGCTTAAATCTATTCATATATTAATTTATGTTATGACTCCATACATTGCTCAGCTTGATCTCAACAGACGTGAATTCAATAACGTTGACAGGTTATGACCTGTTCATAGAATTTTTTATTTAGGTATTATATATTTGTTATTTTCTTAATTTCTAATATAGGCTTCATGTAAAACTCATCGTTTTCTACGCCAGGCCAAAATTTACTAGGTAGTGTACCTAATAGATCGATCATTTTATATGGCAGACCAAACTTCTCTATCTGTATTGTAGGTAGACCCTACCGGAAGTCCACATTTAATTTGAAGATAGAATGGATAAATCGGACACTCCCATCGCATTTTGCATTTTATTTCTCCCAATTTGAACTACTCATTCATATTTCAAAAATGTCAGCAACGCACAGCTTATTGCAATCAAACAAAAAGCGCGGCAAAAACACATAATACGCGGCATCCTGTACCCGTGGAATCCGCGGGCCTAATTACAGAATAAGGGCCTATAAGCACGACATAAAGGGTCTGCCTGTGAGTGATGGAGCGCCATTCACAAAACTCAATTGAAAGGGTTCGCCCTATGGACGTTATTGGATTTCTCATACAGGTAGGTAGTATGTGCTAATTTTTCCATCAGATTTGTTCATAATCGAATTCTTAGGTAGAGTTTTTGAAAAAAGAATTCAAAAGCAAGTTGTTTGTGAAGTTAGTCCGTAAAGCCAACAAGTGGCTCTGACGCAAGACTAGCGTTGGTTGCTAGCTCGCTAGTCAACCAACTCATGCTGAGGCAGAGCCATTTTGTTACTGGACTTACATTTTTGTATTTAAGCCAATTTTATTATGTACTTTTGTGTATGTGTAAGTCTTTTAACAAATAAATAAATTCTATTCTATTCTATTCTAAAAGCGAACGACGACGTATCGCCTGCCGTAAACCGCAATCCAATAACTTGAAATTTTGCACTTTGATAACACTCGTGTAGGTAGGTAATGTAGGTATTATAAGAGTTGTACATAATATCTTGTAGGGCTTGAACTAATAAATTAGTAATCACTTGGACATCGATCAATAATACCGAGTGGCGTCGCGTTAGGGTTGTCGACCTTACCTCGTGTACCCGTGTTTACTCAATACTCTGTCAACCAGTCCACCCACTGAATGGTTTCTATGTCATTCCAAACATTTTAATAAAGGTGAGAGTTCTTCGGTAGCTTTGAGGTAAGTTGTCAAGCCACTTCACTGGATTCCTTATTTTAGGGATAGATTTGTAATTGGTTGATTCTTTTGAAATCTGTTTGGTGTGCGTTTCACGTTCTCATATTTCTTTGCTTTTATTTGTTTTCCTGATAGATATTCAGCTCAGACACATAATGTAATGTTCGTTATTTCAAACATATTTGGCCCGATGCGATGTATGTTACGATACGACTAGTTTCTGCTTTCTCGCAGTCGATGCTCGTTATCTCTAATATGGCTCCTATGACAGCTATGATAGATAGGTTAGTTTAAAGGTGCCTGCCTAACCAAACAGGATATTTCTTTGATAAGGACGTCCATCCCTGTGACATTTTTCCCGCTCAAGGATGTTTGCTTATGGAAATCAGAGGCAGGCAGCTTGCCTGACCGGATTATAGGTACTTTAAATTCTCATAGGTTTATTTTAATCCTTTTAAGTAATTTTTATTCAGACTTGCTTATTATAAGTCTCGGATCTGTTTCCTGTATTCGCAGGTAAAGATGCTTCAAGTTTGCTAAGCACCCAAGAACGTCCGTCGTGTGATGTAGATGCCGGTAGTTGTCGCGACAACTCGTCAGTTACAAGTCCTGCGCTCGAGCATTGCATGCTAAATAACTAGTCGACTATGCAAAACGCTTTATAAAACGATATCAAGTTTTAGCTCTGCCACCGGCTGATCTATCAGGTCCTTATTTGGAAACAAACCAACCTGCGCTTTTAGTTCAATAGTTATAAGATACCTTTATGATAAGAGAACCGGCTTCTGATCTCTCTGCTATTGAATTACCATAGGCGACGAATAGCATTTGCGTTTTAATTACACACCGCCGGTTATTCCTTTAACGAGTTGCATTTTACTGCTAAGGCTCAGTGTTTAGTCCTTTGGTCCGCTGCACGGCTGCATAGGTGAGGCAGTTTATAGCCTAGAACTATTTATAGATGTTTTATGTGCTTCAAGTTCTATTAATAAATATTCCAATAACCATTTCAATATCCTGCAAAAGCATTGATCTGGTAATTATTTTGGTTTAGATGTAATTGTGTTGTAAGTGATCCTCGTATGCAGCAAGTTGTTTAGATTTTAGTTTCATTAGCCCTCCAAGAGTCGGCAGTAACAAATACGGCAGCGTCAGCAATACCGACACTCGTGGGAAGCCAAAAGATTTAATGCTCGTGCCAAATACGGCGTCCGTGACTGTAAATTTTCAAGGAATAATTCGTCGGCGCTTGCTTTTAAAAGAGCCTGCGTTGCAATGCGGACTTTCGAATCCCAAAATGGAAGAAGCATTGACGGAATGACGGCAACGAGCATCATCGGTGCAGTTATTTCCTGAAGCAGTTATTAATTCGGGCTTACAAAAACAACTTATAAATCGTACTTCATGTCATCGATTGCAATCTGAATGTTGTTAGTGGAGCCGTGGCCAACTACAATTAATTATTTTTAAAGTATAATAAATTGGGATAACTGTCAGAAGACCATGTCAAATCTTGTTAGAGCCTTCCGTGTAGAACCTTCGCCCACGCTTTTTTAACGTGCAACGTACCTACCCATGCAGTACTTTTGAGAACGAATTGCTAAGGTATACTTTATCTTGTGGTGTGCAAGCATCTATTGGCCAGTTTTGCAGTGACTAGTGTTATAATAAAACTTTAAGGTGTGCTTTGTGGACAAAGTTTCATTTATGTGCGAGTCGCGTTATGTGCATTTCACAACTACGCCCACAGCATCAAGTACGCCTACGAGTCTCAGCTTTTGGGAGGCATTTATATTGCCGACCATTACAATTTGTGAAGGTCGACATTGTAACGAGTAACGAGATAACTGATGGAATTTGCTGTTGGCTCAATGTAACATAGGTAAATTTAGTTCATATTAAGTCACGTTTGGCAAGTTTTACTAAACGCTAGAGGTTTTGTAAGTATTCTTTTTAGGTAGGTACTTAAAAGTTGTATCTTTTTTTTATAGTCTATAGACAAACGTTTGACCACAATCTCACCTAATGGAAAGTGAAGATGCCGCGGCCGACGATGTATTAAGTATCTATCTATAAGCAAGTTTTTCTTAATTCTCTGTCATTTATTCTCTTCTCTGTCATCAACAATGAACAGCTCTTTTAATTTTCGAAGCTAATATTTAAAACAATGCATTCGGTGATAAAAACGTCACTGGTAGTTTTGTTTCATTGCGTTGCATTCTTGTTCAAACTCGTATCATCTCAGGTAATATTTTTTTCTACAAAACTGACTTTGTTATGAATTCAATAACAATAGTAAAACGGATTCGTTCCTTTCTTCGGTTCGTTATCGCTTTAAGATTCAGGGAAGTTTGATAATGAAGATTAGTTACTTTTGTGCGGCTAACTTACAACACAGTAAGCTCTGTCGGGGGATTTAGTAGGAGGTAGGATTAAGGGTGATCCTGGACAGGGTTTATGCGCAATTATCTTGTCTTAATATACCAAATTAATGTATATGTACCTGCAAACTATATTAATTGTTTTGTGAATAACAAAATGGAAAGAATGTAACTATTATCGAGTCGTATAATTTCAACAAAGATGAATTACTTTAATCCTACCTACATATTTCGGTTTTCTATCAATTTAAGGATAGCCTAAATATTACAAAATAAACATAGGCACCTGACGTGCACACTATTTGTCACATCAAACAATATCATTTTATCATTATCACAATAAGTTAAGCGCGTGATTCTCACCTGAATTCGGCTGCGTTTGTATATCCACCGCCGACAATATTCCTTTCTTCTCAAACAAACTCCTAACATTATTACACGATACGTCGGCAGATGCAGCCGCAAAGATCCACGACGCCACCAATAAACACAATATTTGGCTCCACATTCTCAATCCAAAAATCGATTTTTTGTTAGACGACAGTTTAACACAACACTTTTTCACAGCCATATTCGCGTTACGACTGACGCGAAACTGGCTATGCGGACGCAACTATTTTATAATTAAATTTATTGATAAATAAACATAAAATTGTATGTTGTGTCTGCGAATTTTATTGGCATACGGACCGACCGCGACGATTCAACTGCGATCCATGGTGGTCGCAGCCCGACTCCGCTCACCGACCGACTGAAGTCAGCCGAAAGCGAGCAGATGGCATTTTTAGAAACATTGCCAGCAACAACGGACATCTTGTTGATTGATAGCAGTAGGTATTTTATGTTAATGAATAATAATTTATTATGTTGCACATTAACTAAAAAAGAAAAAAATTAAGTTACATTGTGTTGTATTTAGCCTCCCAAAAATAAAACGTAGCGGCCGCAACGCCATCTAGCGTAACTTTAGTGCACTTTGGTAATGTCAGAAACTTGCGATGCCATTGGTGAATTAATTTCGTTTCGGCAAATAAAGCTTAGTTTGTATTAAAATGCTACAACTGTATTGGCGTTTGAATCGACCAATGGCGGCCTACCAGTATAGTGTTAACTTTTTTCATTCATCACATGCATGTCATCAAGTAGAACATAGAAGTCACATCTAAAGTGGCCAAACCAGCTGTTTTCTTTCAGATGTAAAAGTACATAAATAAAAATAATAGAAAAACAATAGAAAGTAGTATTGTAATAAATACTACGGTTTTATGTTAAAATCTAACAACGAAATCATTGTAACGCAAAGAATTTTGTTTTGTTTAATAAGTTTTTATATAACCGGTGTGACCATGAGGATTTATTTGATGAAAACAGCATCAAAAGCGTTAAGTGCCCGTTTTTACTCAACACATAACTTTAAAAAAGTAACGCACTGCATTTTTGACATGGACGGACTACTTTTGGGTGAGTATTGAATATTTATTTATTTATTTATTTATTTATTTGGCACACAAAACGGAACACAATCAAAACATTAAATATAAGAAAGACACAGTATTAGGATCTAGATTGTATCCCTAAGTATGCGTACACAGCATGATTTGTATTGAATATAATGCATTCGACCTGTAAAATTGTTGTCAATGTTATTGAAATACAAGGTTATTATTTACATAAACCGAACGTGCGTTCAAGATAATTTATACTTTATTGCTTGCTGCTAGAGTTCTATTTGCTCTCTTTTTTGAATGTGCCTATCGTAACGATTTAAAATAGTTTTACCAAATATTACTATTTTACGAAAGAAACTTCGTAAAACACGTTTTTTCGCAAGTAAATTAAAAATTAATGATTAAATTATACGTCTACCTACTGATCTCTTTTAAATTTCGTCCGCTTTATGTGGGCAATTGTTGATAAATGTACCTACCTACTTAAAAAGAAACTTGAATAAATTATAAAACAATGAACTCTACGTCTCCGACTGACCTAGGCACGTAGACGGGCTACGTCGCTACGGCGTAGCAACCGTTGTAGAAGCGGCTACGACCTCCGAGCCCCGCCCGTAGCCGTAGCATAGCCGTAACCAGAAATAAACCCGGTCAAGTGCGAGTCAGACTCGCGCACGAAGGGTTCCGTACCATTATCTATAAAAACGACAAAAAAATCACGTTTTTTGTATGGGAGCCCCCTTAAATATTTATTTTATTCTGTTTTGTAGTATTTGTTGTTATAGCAGCAACAGAAATACATCATCTGTAAAAATTTCATCTGTTTAACTATCACGGTTCATGATATACATTATACAGCCTGGTGACAGACGGACAGCGAAGTCTTCCGTTTTTACCCTTTGGGTACGGAACCCTAAAAATTAAAACGAATCATAAAAGTACGTTTGTTATGAAAATATTCATTCAAGTAGAAGGTATATTTACGTAGTTCCATGAAAACACGATAAAAGTTGATACGGTTTATCTGATAAATTCATGATTAGTTCAATGCACCAGAAACTATTTTAAAGATCGCGCAGATTTCTATAATTAACCTATGCCTTACCTACTTATCTATCAGTTATAAAAACAGTTATTAAGTTATCAGTTATCTATTTGTTTATCTTATGGGTATAAAATGTTGAAAAACAAAGAATGAAATAAAATTGGCAACGGGAATTGAACTGGCAACCTTATGTGTCTCAGACGGGTTTTCGCCCACAGCGCCAGAGCTGGTTTATACTAACACTTTCATAGCCTATCATGCTGGACATGTAGCTACTTCTTCGTAATGTAGCTGTAGCAGGAACCTAGTCAGTGAATGGGTTAATATGTTTAACGTTTCTTAAACTTGCAGACACCGAACTCGTATACAAGAAGATGATAACCCAACTATGCGCGAACTACGGTCACAAATACACAGACGAGCTGATGATGAAGATCCTCGGAGGCACGGAGCAGCGCCTGTCGGAGATCCTGTGCAAGGAGCTCAGGCTGCCCATCACGCCCGAACAGTTCCGCGACCAGTTGTTACAGCTGGGAGATACCATGCTGGCAGGGACGCCGCTGCTTGACGGTATGTAGATCCTCGGAGGCCTGGCGTAGCGCCTGCCCGAGATCCTATGCAAGAAGCTTAGGCTGCCATTCATGCCCGGGCAGATGAATGATTAGTGAAAATAGAGTAATAAGGTAAGCGTAGGTGTACTAGGTGTGTGTTAGTTAACTCATTTATTGTCTAGCCTTGGCGGTGCGACTCGGAGGGGCGCGCCGGCGCACAAGTAGCTGTTGCACCATGTACTGCCTGCACTATGTACCTAAGTAACGAATAATACCCAAGTACCTAAGTATTTTTGGAACCGGGAATTCTCGATTCTGAATTCCGGGACTCGGGACATTTGGGGGAAAATATTGTTACTTTTAGACCTGAATGGAAAATATTAATTTGTTATTTTAAACCTTTTTTTTCTTATTATATATAAGCATTTCGTATGAATCAGGTACGTATGCGGTATAAAGTATGCTAGTTATGCTGACCATGGCATAAAGATACTATAGATTGACTAATGTTTGGAACCACCAAAGAACATAGTACCTATATCGACAATACAATTATCATCATCGTTTATCATTTAGTTAGAGCTTTTCCTCTTTTGATCTGTTAAAATGAACATCAAATTCTTAGAACAGAATTATTTATTGTCAAATTCCTAACCAACAAACCCTACCCAATTCCAGGAGCTGAAAAACTAATCCGACACCTCCACAAAACGAAAGTACCCTTCGCGCTGGCCACATCATCATCAGCGCGGTCCGTAGAAACCAAGATCGCAGCACACAAGGAGCTGTTCCAACTATTTCACCACATGGTCATGGGATCCAGCGATAAGGACGTCAAGTTCGGGAAACCACACCCTGATATATTCCTGGTCACGGCAGACAGGTTCCCGGATAAACCTGATCCTGTTAAGGTGAGTGTCTGTATGTCTGTCATTGTTTCTAGTCTGGTCGTAGGTTGTTATGTTCCCCCTTGAGCATAAGTGAGTGAACCTGCCCCCCTAGCACAGGGATTGTTGTCTAGGGTAGAATAGAGAAAAATTACGTCACTTCGTCATCCAATGCGTAAATCATTTGAAATGCATTCCTTTAACATCAATAATGTACGCAATGTATGGCGATGCAATGTCATTATTGTCTATTCTACCCTAGACAACAATCCCCGTGCTAGGGGGGCTGGGGGTCGATCTTAATAAAAACTGTAGAAACCGACAGGATGAGTACGATGCACTTATCTATCAATAACCTTATCTACGGAAAACATATCCTGAAGTCAAAGAGCAATAACTTATTTATTGGAAGATGTAAACAATTAAATTACTTTCGACTGGACTGTAAGACAAAATTCACCACTTTTGTGTTGAGCCCTTAAAATCAGCAGGTGGGTACCTAGGGCCGAGGATTTCAGGTCTTGTGATCATAATTCCAGTGCCTGGTCTTCGAAGACTCTCCCCACGGCGTCACCGCAGGAGTCAAAGCGGGCATGCAAGTGGTCATGGTGCCCGACCCTCACTTAGACAAGAAGCTGACAACGCACGCCACCATCGTCCTACCCACACTCGCTAAGTTTCAGCCGGAGAAGTTTGGACTACCCGCATTTTAGTACAAATGACGCGCATCTTTAAATAATGTTGGCTACACATGTTCATAAAGTTAAATGCTGTGGTGTTTTCTACGTGAATAGAACACTAGGTAGCGTATTCGGAAGAAAATAGAGTTTATAAATAGAGTCAGAAATAGGAGTTTAAACTGCGGTTTAGTACAAGACTTTTTTTGTAGATTCTACTCAGAATGGTTTTTTGTACCTGTCCAACAAAACTCTTAATAATTTGGCCTGTTTTAAAAAACTAAACCATTCAACCTTCAAATTTCAGTAAATAGTATACATCTATATGTACCTATGTCTTGAACTGTCACATTAGGTGGTTGCCAGGGTGGTTTTGTAAGTTTTACGGGTTAAATACGAATCCCTCGGGAATAAAATTTATATGGGACCACCTCGGGATCATTCTCTATACAATAGTGAAAGAATTATCAAAATCGAACTACTCTGTAAAAAAATATGCGTAAAATAAAAATAAAATATACGCGTCGACTTGAGAACCTCCTTCGATTTTTCGTCGGTTGAATAGTAAATGAAATGAGTAAAGAAATAAGTTAATAGATGCGTCAATCTATTCATAAATGACATTTATTTGCTTTATGGCTTATACAAGCCACAAGGAACAGCTTAACTTTCTACGCCTGCCATAACTCAAGTAAAATTTTGGTCACTTTAAGAACAGGGTTTTTATGCACAATGTAATCATAATAAGTATTCCATTCTTCTGCAAAACTGTATAATGAAAAAGCAACATAGCAACCTATATGAATATAAGTTTAGTTGGTACTTATTCTATTTTTAGTGATTGTAATTAGATGTAGATCTATGCATAATAAATTATTTTAAATAAAAATGTTTTATATCTCATACCTTCACTAGGTATCCCATGAATGGTTCTTGTATGTTCCTCTGAAGAATAAATTGTGGTTTCATTCCATTCTGCTTGTACATTTTGTGCTCATTTTTAGTTACTTGTTGCTTCATTGTAATAAAAACATATTTCTATTGAATAATGGGGTAAAACAAGATACTAAATGCAATGGGGTGCTATGATTAATAATTTATAGTATAAATTAGTATTAAGTCATTCTCTTCAATTGAAGAACTTAAAAGTAAAAAAAACAAATGGCTTGGATGTGGACATCGTAATCTAAAAATAAAGATGTGAATTTGCTGCTATAGTCTAATAATTATAATAATAAATAAAATATAATAATAGATAATTTATTTAATAAGTTTCTTGAGAGCAGCCAAGACATCACTAGCAGGGAGGTTGGTTAGGGAAGTGCTTTGCTCAGCTCCTTTTCCTGGAAGTAAAGGGAAAAAGTAAGTAAGGTTTGGTTCATTGTATAATATTTTACTATGTAACTACCTCTGTAATAATGTGAGATATTATTTTTACTGCAATATAACTAATATAGTACAATATGAAACAACAACTATGATGTCTTATATTTTTAAGATGGTGGCGTTCTGTTATCTAACTTATGGAAAGTAATTCTAAAATTCAACTTTGACAATAAGACGTTAAAAATTTAAATTTCTACCTAAACCTGAAAAAAAAATCAACTTTAATTGTATTTTAAAAGAACACTACCCTTAACAAATAGGTTATTTTCTATATTTCTCCAATTAGTCAAATCCAATAATATAGGTAAGTATCTTGTTTTCATACATGGGTCTGTGCTTAAAAAAGATATCTAACTGTATTCTAAATCCAGTATAATATACTTGTAGAATCATTACTATTACACTAAAAACTCCACAACTACAAAAAACATTGATTGAAGAATCAACAAACATTATCAACTTTGGATGTTGCATGATCAACTTCAACATTGGATGTTGCATGATCAACTTCAAAATTGGATGTTGCATCATCAACTTCAACTTTGGATGTTGCATCATCAACTTCAACTTTGGATGTTGCATCATCAACTTCAAGTTCGGATGATGCATGATCAACTTCAATTTTGGGTGTCACAGTTGGTTGTTCCGCTAACTTCCGAAAAACATCCAATACTTGACCGTGAGAAAAGTCTATTAGGGAGTGACTGGTTTCCCTTCCTTTCTCTGTAAGATTAAGTGAGAATAAGAAACTTATCACATTCCATGCTTAAAAAGCACACTTTTCACACTATGCTTGTAAAACACATTTTAATTACGTCATGTGTTCCTAACTGAAAGCAAGTGATTAGAGAGGGGCTTGGTAGAAAAACGCCCCGGGTGCCAGCCCACGCTACGCCGCCACTGATGCTATGTATATTAAAATCTACAGTAAAATCCCTCAATATATCCAAAGTGAGAGCAAATTACCCCGATTCAAAGCCTTATTAAAGAATAATAAAATAATAAAACACAGTTTTTACTTGTTGTAAAAGTTTTTAGTGCTGACTATTATTAGATTATCTTTGTTTAAATTATGATATATTTTCTTAGAAAAAATACTATTTTATTCTGTTTTATAAATTTTATACTCACTCGTGTGTAAAAATTAAGCCATTAAGTTATTTTTATATAATTGTTGTGCCCTAGCTGCATGTTAGGGTGCATGTTTGAATCCTATAAGTTTAATAAGGTCTATTGTACAATTTGTACAACACAACATGGTGGGATGGTAAGTATAACAATAAATACTTTGAATTTTCATTTGGACTCAACTGCACAAATTTTGTTTGGACAAAGATATTGGATGAGTGGAATGGGTGGGACCCAGATGTTGGGATTAGACCTCCTCATATTGCATATAGCTGGTAGTGAGAATTTATATTTACCATAGCGAGCCCAAATGCGAGGTTGGGTACCGCTGCATTCACGGATCAGGATCGGGAAGTCAGGGTTCTCTGTCTTGATGTTCACATAGTGCTTTTGTATAAATTCTCTGCAAGAGATGTTTAAGATTATTCAACCTATTTAAAATCAAAGTGCGAGGTTATGCTAGTGTTTATGTAATATTAATAATCACCTAACGCCCTCAGATTGCTTGCTAGTCTGGCACAAATGAATTCTGAGCTCTTTTAGAGCACCTCCTAAACGCACAGCCATTTTTTCAGATAATTTTCAACACCTGAAAGTAGAAATTTTGAAAGGAACAAGATTTTTCTTTTATTTTTAATTTTTTCAGACTATTGACTGACAAGACAAGCAGTTTGACACGAGCAAATTAATAATGACTTTGACATGACTGACAGCCATCTATTATGACTATTGAAGTCGTAAAAAATGGGGCGCAAACGGGTGAAATCCCGCCTACGACGACGACGACGGATGATGATAAATTAACGAGTTCAATCTCGTCGCGATAAATTAAAAAAATATGTAGGTAGGTAGGTACTAAATAAACAATCTATCGGTAGTCATTCTGGTCTGGATGTCGATGTACCTGGGTATTAGTACATGCATCTTCGTCATCTGCTTATTTATTCTAATTCTTTGTAAATCATGTCAGGTCGCGCCCGGTACAAGTGCCCCAGTTTGCTCCCGAGCGAGTCTCAGTTAAGGGGGCGCATTGCGAAGGCAATGCGCGCCATTTTGTGAAAAGGATAGGCATAGAATTTCGCGTTCGGATAGGACCCTATAGGACCGGTTTTTTTCTTAAATGTTTTCACATTGAAGGAACCAAAGAAAAAATGTAGAATTTTATGTAGGTACCTACGTCGACCTACTTGCGGCCAGCCATTTTTAATTCATCAATGAGGAGCTGCTTTATTTTTTTATTTTGTACTTCGCTTGCTTTTCCCCTACAGGTTAGAACGCTGAAAGGCGCTTTTGCATCTTAATTTTTTTTAATAACTTATTTGGGCACAAGCGTGAGGCTCCCCTAGGCGCGGAGTCCGTAGCGTTTGCTAGGTACCTCCTGCGACATCGCTAATCTAGCCATTAAACAGAGTCTGTTTAACAAAGCTAAGATTTTATTAACGGAGATAATAAAATCTTAGCTAGATCTTTAGTTTCAGTGCTCAAGAACTGCTTGTGTTAGAAGGGGCACGAGATATATTAACCTGGAAAAGAAAACTATACTAAATTATTTTAACAATTAATTGTAATTTTTACTCAATACATCAATTTTGTCTTTTTGTACATTGATACCAAACAAAACGTTTACTATGTTTTGAATGTTAGCCTAGAAGCAACATCACATCACTTCACATAGTAGGTACATAACATTAGAAAATACCTTGCCAACAGTAAAAACTATTTTTATTTTTATCTCACTCATGTTAGTTATTGTTAGATAACCAATATTTATTGCTGATATGAGTAACACTTAAGCTTTTTATGCTAATAGTCTACTTTGATTTCGTATTAGTAAAATGAAAATGTCAAAAGTCAATATTAATCCTCGAAAATACCAAAAATACAAGAGAAGAACAGGTTTGGCGATTGCACATTTATTCACATCAGAATTGCACATTTGCCCAATGTTAGATAGATTGAAATAGAACTGACTATGTGCCAATTCAACAAATAAATGAGCAGTTTGTTTCCAATTTCCGATTATTGTGTCATATGAATATTGAATATAAAAAATTAAAACCAAAGATCTAAGCTTCAATAACTATAAAATATAATATCATTAATGTGTATGTACATATTTACATCTTAATTTATAGTTTCACGGCATTACTAAAACTACAAGGAGAAATGTTCAAAATTCAAGAAGTTTTAAATGTGAAAAAATTCTTTGATCTTATACCCAAGTAGGTAATCAATGAGACTAACAAGAATTTCAACTAGCGGACAAACTTTTATACAGCTCAACAGTAGTGATGAAAACCGTAAAGCTTAAAATTCACTTAAACACTGCACACAGTTCATAATTTGCACAGATGTCACATTGTTCAGCTACACAACTCGAATACGAGGAAGACAGCAACCCATTCAACAGCGCATAGCTCCAGGCCATACATCAAAAATCTGGACAGCAGTACAAGGATACATGTATTCAGTGCTTTGGTGTACCTAGGCCTGTGAACATCATTTTCCTGTTCAATCTCTTCGTATTGTTGGTAGCAAGGCAGCAATAGCTAGCCTGACGCTGGTTCGTTGGCTGCTGTGAGGCCCTGCTTCTGGCACCACTCCACAAAGTCATCAATGAGGACTGGCCAGGCACCTTCTGCATCGTAGTTGCTCATGCCATCATCTATTTGCGTAGCGAAATCAAGCAGAAGGTTCCATGTATCTTTAGGTATTGATCTCTTGTGATGCTCCTGAAAATTTTAGAGAACAAGTGCTTTTTGAAATTTTATTTTCCAAATTTAGCTATATTAAGCTACATGCCCATTATCCTACTAAACTTCAACTTACATTAAATATTTCAGCTAATAAGTAAACAGATCCCAACCGTCTTTGAATCTTACATGTTGAAAGTTAACAGTTTGTATCAGAGTTCAATAAAATAAATTATATTCTTACATGTAAAAAGTTTGTATCAGAGTTCAATAAAATAAATAATAAAAGCCCATTATCAGCTCTAAAAATAGGCCAATACAAATACAACAGTAAGTACAAGTAACTCAAGAATTTTCAAGGTCATCAAAATAAAATAGGCAACTTGAAGGCAAATCACTGGCCTTAAAATAGACTCGGTAGTAATGTTGTTTTTATTGTACAACAACCAAAATAGGACTTCAACAGAATAGTATAAGAATTGGCTATGTTTTACACACTGAATCAGGGATTGGATTCATAATTTTAGTATGACGGCATTAGATAGGTGATTACTGTGATTAGATAATAATTTTGCTATGTTTTGATTTGCTAATCGATAACATTATTAATTTTATCTGAGTACATCTAAACAATGGCAACACAGTCATATAAATAACTATTATACATATCACATTCTACACAATGTAATGTTCCTCTGTACTGGGTTCCAAAAAAATCAAGACAATCTTACGTGCAAGTTTACATCACCATTGTTTTATTATGATGCATTAATCTTATGAAGCCAGGTAATGTAACCAGGTTAAAACACTAGTCAACAAAGTAAATAATTAAGCATTGTATGCAAAATAAGGCTGGGTAAGATAATAATAAACCAAATGAGCTGAAAACAACTCTTATGTCTAGCATTCCTGTAAGAACATGATTTGACTGTATGTTTATTTCAGCAATAAGAATTTTGCTTTTGTCCTAATAATTTTGATTTTACTCACCGTGAGAAACTGGCACCATGCATCTAGGAACTTAAACCTCCCATGGAGCACAATATTCCAATAAGCTATCGCCATATCAAGATCTAGGCCTTTTTGCCCTACGTTTTTGGCATAATTGAATGTAAAGTGGTAGAAATCTTTAAATTTGTTCACATCTTTGATTTCTGCTTCTAGTGTTGGTAGTTTTGCTTTTAACTTGTCTATGCTATCGACTCCAAGCTCGATGAAGCCTGAAGTGAACTCTTCTTTAGTAAATTCACATTGCACTGCTGCTTTACACTTCCACGCTATGATAAGAACGAGAATAGATTCAGCACTAAGATTAACATCTTCAAGGAGCTTCGATACACCATCTAACATTATTTTATCATTCTCGTGGAGATCCTTGTATTTGTGGAAGAGTTGTTCTAATTTCTTCCTGTCCACTACAGTTTTAGCAGGATCTTTGTAATAGGCGTCAGGGTTTTGGAAGTAATTGTCGCTTGCTAGGTCTAGTTTCCAATCGTTTTGCGTCAAACAGTTAATCGCTGTGCTTTCGCTCGTCTGTGTAAATGCGACGAACTTCTTCACTTTGTCTCTCTGTGACGATTTTAGTTTATTCTGAAAATAAATGTACGAACGTCAGTTCATAACCTATCTTACGTATAGAAAATCGCTATGATTGTTTTATTGCAAAATAAGGAGCGCTCATACGAAAAATGCGTCGAAGAAAGTTTATACGCATCATTACTTACCATTTTGGAAAGATTTTTGTAAATTCTAATGACTTTCACTGTTATTTCAACATCGGAACCTCTGTGAAATGAAATAACAAATGACCGACCATAGACAATCAATAGTGTTACAAGCTAGCAATAGAAGTTTTCCAGTTGCTGAAATCCAATTTTCAGTTCGATCTGTTATGCGGCCCCTTTCGAGAGGGGTTTTAAAAAAAAGATTTTATATTTAAATCATTAATATTGATTTAATAGAATTAATTAGGTTACGTAATACAAAAGGCATCGAGCCCGGAGACAAATGTGGACGCGTGTTGCTTGATCAAATGCTCAACCGAGACTGACTCGAAGTCACTGCGAGAGCTGTGGCTGAGGGGTAGAAAATGCAACGCAGCAATCACTAAGCAAATTCGCATACATTTTAGGGGTATAACACCTCCCCCTTTAAGAGGAGACTTAGGGTTTTACCTACTAAGTCTACTAGGATGTCAACTTAAACTTGAGTTCTGGTTCTAGCAATTTGATCCATTTCTATGTCAGAGTCAGTACTTGTAGCCTGTACTTGTACAGGTTGGGCAGATGGTTTATTTATATTGATTTTACTCAAACTCCAACTTTTGTCACCGGGTTTACAAAGTTTTCTAATCACTAAATATCCTAAATACATGATTATTACAAAAGCTAAAACGATAATTAAAATAGAATAATGTGTGCCATATTTCACAATATGAGAGCTGTTATCTATTTTTTCTAAATCTTTCACTATAGAGTCAAGTGAATTTTTACTCTTTCCGGTAAACTCATCTAAATCAATATTGTGTAAGTGAATAGGGGACACATCACCTATGACAACATTAAACTTTTCGTTATTACAACAAGTATCATCGATAAGATTAAAGTCTGGTACATTGTTTATCGGGGAAGTAAAGTTAAAGGTATTAAATGACTTAGGTATTAGAGTGGTACTTTTACAATGACCCACACATCCGTTTGGAACGGTAAGTATACCGGTAGCCAAAATAGTTATCTCATGAAATTCTGAATTTACACAATCTAAAGAAATTTGATTAGGTACTGATTGGATGAAAATCCACTTATTATTCATCAATGGTTTCCAAATATCTAACATCCCATAGATAAACTTAGAATTACATTGTGTAGGTATACCATGAGTCACTTTAGATAAGAGTTCACTTTCACAGGTAGACTTCGCATCGGTTGCGTATACATTCGCGACGTCACAGATATAGTTCCCGGTACTTATCATCGCACAACTTCCTAAATCATCGAGAGTACAATAACGGGCTTTGTCTTTAGTTATTGCTATGTATTTACTGCTTGGAATAATCAAACTAAATTGATTAGGTTCCTTAGTGTTAAGAGGGACCGGTAGGGCAATGTTGTGAAACAAAACATATTCTTCAATACCAACTAATGGTACTTGAAGAGCAAATATAATCTTATAATCTACATAATAACAAACTAGTTTAGATACGTTCAGAATATGATGAACGTTATTCAGATTTAGATCTACGGGGAATCGTAGGTGGTCAGGTAAGTACCTGTAGTTATCGGCGAGTTCTCGGTATAATTGCAGAGGCGTTATTATCGCCGGGTGAAGTATGTTTTGGCTGCTAAATAAAATAGCATTGGTAACGTCCTCTAGTTGAAACGACAAGGTAAGTACAGATATTTCGAGACAAGTAAGAATAACATTAACCCTTGATTGGATGTAAAGTCCGTTTGTCAATTTAGAGATGTTTTTCACGTTCATAGAAAGATTATCAATAGCTTCGTTTAGTATAATTTCATTACTATTAATTTTATGTAATGTATCGTTATAAGCTGAAATTATGGAGGTAGTAACCAATATATTTTCCTTCATTAAAGTAGCTACTTGGTTTACATTATTTCGGATACTTTCTATGGCGTCGTTATATTTTAAAGCATCATTTTCATCGAGAGTACCAAATATTTCCTTCAAAATAGAGCCAATACCTCCTATCCATGCGCGTTTCGTTCGGTTATCTAAAAGATGCGAGATTGATTCATAGTCTCTACAGAGGTATTCATATCGAATCATTAAAGGTTGTAGGATGTTTTGACATACCGTGGTTATCTCTATAATCCGAGTCTGGTTACATAGGTACCTAGTTGTTTCTAAAGCACTCTTAATATTTTGTAAATGAGTATCAAAGTGTGAAATATCCAATGGTAAAAGTACTTTTAGATAACCGTTATGAATTTTTAAGGTTCCTAAATAATCGAAATAAAGGCCTGAGCTTGAAGTAATAGGTTGGATGTACTCCTGGTGTGGCTGACCTTGGGTGGATTCCCTGTAAATAATCATAAGCCTAAATTACTACGAATATTCTATAATAAGGTTTTTAGGTTTCTTTCATCGAGAACACTTGTATCATAAGATTCAAGGCAACAATAAAAAAAAACCACCCTATATAAAATATATAAGATAGATCCTATGCTATTTCTTATGTCTAAAACTTATTTCAACTATCTACCTACTGTTAATTTGTAGGTTTTAGATTTTCCCTGAGATCACCTATCTCATAGGAGTTAGGGTAACAGTGGAATAATAGATAAAACATTCTATGCCTATCCCATCTTAAACACTATAGTTTAGCTCCTAGTTCCACTAGTACCGAGGTCGGCTAACTTTACTTGGTCATAGTGATGAGTAATATGACGCCGATTAATTAGCAAGGTTAATGTATTGTTTCCATTTACTTTAATTACTTTGTAAGGGCCCTTCCAAATAGGAGAGAGGGCCTTTCGCAATCTCAGATGATTTTTGAGATATACATAATCGCCAACCTTGTATTTAACGGGACGAGAATGGGAGTCGTAGTAAGGTTTTGATGTTTCCTTGGCCTGCCGAATAAAATCTAACGCTCTTTCGCGCGAAAATTTCAAACGAGTTTGCATCATTCGGACGTAATCGGGATAAGTTACTCCAAGTGATTCATCATAAATGTTGTTAGGAATAAATGGTTTAGTGCCGAACATAAGTTCGTAAGGCGTAAAATGCGTTGTAGAATGAACAGCTGTGTTATAAGCGAGCATAGCAGTGTAGATATATCGAGGCCAATTAGTATGGTCCTCATTTATATAGGATTTAAAATATTCCTTCATTGTGGAATGACTGCGTTCTAATGCTCCTTGAGTTTGCGGATGGTAGGGAGAAGCCCACAAATTTTTTATTTTAAGGAAGTGGCATACCTTTTTGAACAAATCTGACGTAAAATTGGAACCTTGGTCCGTGACAATAATTTTGGGTATACCGAAAATAGAAATATAATGAAGTAAACATTCACATGTTTCTTCAGCAGTGGTACTTCGGATAGGATAAGCTGACGAGAACTTTGTCAAGTCATCTTGAATCGTAAGAATGTACTTCAACTTAGCAGGGCCGGACTCAGGAAGAGGGCCGACTACGTCAATGGATATTCGCTGTCCCGGCTCTGTTGAGGTAGAGGTAATTTGCATAGGTGCACGATTTATTTTCCTTAGTGCTTTATTTTCTTGGCAGGATTTACACTGTTTGACATATGATTCTATGTCACTACGCATTCCTTTCCAATAATAGGTTTGTTTCAGCCTATTATACATACGGACTGATCCTAAATGACCAGCTATCGGTATATCGTGATTATCAAATAATATTTTTTTAATTTCGACTGGAGCTGGGTATATAATATTGTTGTGATAGATTTTGACTGAAATTCGGGAATTATGGAACAGGTAAGTTAGGATATTATAAATTTTAATAAACGAGTGTTTATCAAATGGATTCTTTAGATCTGATATACCTATCTCAGTTATATTTCCTTGTGACATTAGTTCATTTCTTATTGTTTTCAGGGTCTCAAAGATTTCGGGATAAGAGGCCTGATCGAAATGATGGACCTTCAGGAATAAAAGGTAATAATTTTTATTATTGAAATCTACTTTTTGGAATTTGAATAATTCTTTCTCCAAATCATGAATGTTTGCATGAATTTCAGGATCACTAAGTACATCATGGATGTAAGGATTCGACTCGTCAAGGTCCATCGAAATGGGTACAAGAATTATCTTTGAGGGACACTTCATCAAACTTTCATTAAATTCTTCAATTTTTGTGTCAAATGACTTACTTTTGTCTGCTACTGTTTTCAGGAAAGTGGAATAGTCATCGACGGGAGCACCTGGATGGGCGCTGGTGGATGGAAGAGGACTCCTACTTTCATCAGGGAAAGGTAAGTTGGACGATTCAGGTAAGTCACCCACATCAGGTATGTCATGACTTTCTTCCTGAATTTCAGGTAAGGTATCATTATTTTCAATTTCATCTCTAAGGACGTCAGGTATATTAGATGGTAAGTCAATATCAGGTAAGGGTAGGATATCGTCATATGGATCGACAAGGGGATTCCTAGGAGAAACATCCTCGTCAGGATGAAACGATGAAGGGGATACGAGTAGGTCCATAAGGTCCCTATCCATCGCCGGACGATTTTCCCTTTCGTTAGTAGGATTAGAAATTTCGGGTTCCGGTTGAACTGGATTAACCGGAAACCGTGACAATGCATCCGCATTGGTGTTTATTTTACCCTTTTTATGTTTAATGTCGTATTCGAATTCTTCCAATTTCAGGCGCCACCTAATAAGTCTGGAGCCCGGGTCTTTGCAGTTGAATAACCATTGCAAGGGTCGATGATCGGATAGGATTTGGAAGTGATTACCGTAAAGATAAGGCCTAAATACTTTGGTTCCGAAGACTATAGCAAGACATTCTTTTTCAGTCACACTATAGTTGCATTCCGCTTTATTGAGTGTGCGAGATGCGTAGGCAATAGGGCGATCTTGACCAACTGGGCCTTGTGATAGTATAGCAGAAATTGCATAATTTGATGCATCGCAAGTCAAATTAAATGGCTTAGTAAAGTCGGGGTATGCTAGAACAGGTGCAGAGATTAGCCTTTGTTTCAAGGTTTCGAAAGCAAGTTGTTGTTCGTTTTGCCACAAGAAAGGAACATCCTTCTTAAGAAGAGATGTGAGAGGTTTTGCTAGCTTAGCGAAATCAGAAATAAATCTTCTATAGTAGGATACTAAGCCCAGGAACGATTTTATATCTTTTGGGGATTGAGGAACAGGAAATTCTGTAACTGCCTTAGTTTTTTCAGGATTAGTTTTGACACCATTTTCATTGATGATATGACCTAAATAGGCAACTTCTTTCCTGAGAAATTCACATTTTTCAGGCTGTAATTTAAGGTTATAATTACGGAGTCTGTCGAAAACAGATTTGAGGTTTGCAATGTGCGAATTAAGGTCAAAGGAGTAAATTACTATGTCGTCTAGGTATACAAAGCACCTAGTACCTTGGAGCCCTGTGAGACATGAATTCATCAATTTTTGGAAAGTGGATGGGGCATTTTTCAGCCCGAATGGCATTCTGGTGAACTGATAATGACCTTGAGGGATAGAGAAGGCAGTCTTAGCTGCATCTTCCGGAGATATAAGGATTTGGTGGAAACCAGATGCAAGATCTAGGGTAGTGAAATATTTACTTTTCCCGAGTTGGTCAAGGATCTCTGATATTTGGGGAATAGGGTAGGTTTCCCCAATGGTAATGTCATTAAGCTTTCGATAATCAATGACAATCCGCCATTTTCGTTGGCCTTCGGGGCCAGCTTTTTTGGGAACAATCCAAATAGGAGAGCTCCAAGGAGACGACGAAGGTTTGATGATATTTTCATCAAGCATTTTGTTGATTTGGACTTCGACTTCCTTTTTGTGACATTCAGGAAATCGATAGGATTTTGTATGGATAGGATTGTCACTGTTAGTTTTAATCTGGTGCTTCAGGACAGATGTGAATGATAACTTATCATCGGGTAAATGGAAAATGTCTGAATATTGAGTACATAGCTCTAGGAGGGCATCAGCTTCCTCATGGTTAAGATGATCAATTACAATTGAATCAAGGACTGCGTCGGTGCGATCTGATGTGCTTTGCATATCATGACTTATTTGCATCGCGCAGTGGTTTAAAGGTTCCAGTTTAAGACATAAGTTTGAATTGACGTTGATTGGGTATTCGGATGTATTCACAACAGTTAAATTTACACGCTTATTTTCTTTGACCTTTACGATGCAGTTTGACAGTAGTAAATTTTCGGATATATGTTGATCTTGAACAATACCTTCTACTAGGTTGGTGTTATAAACTGAGCACTCGATAACCGATTCAGTGCGTGGTGGAATGACGTAATAAGGATCAAAGAAATGCAATTTAATGATGATGTTCTTTATTTTCAGAACATCGGTGGTGTAATCTATCTTGCAACCAAAGGATGTAAGGAAATCCGAACCTATGATTCCGTCATAAGGAAGGTTTGCTTCATGGTTCATGACATGGAATTTGAATGACACAGATTTTCTTTCCGCCAATTTCAGTCTTAACTGGAAATGACCTTCTGTCGAGGTAGGTGTGTCGCCGGGATCTATACCTTTGATTTTAATGGGCTCTTTGACAAGCCTTTGATTATTTTGTATACTGGATTTTTTAATCAGGCATATGGCTGAGCCAGAGTCTACCAAGAGTGTCAAAGGAATACTAGATACTTGGGATTCAAGAAGCGCATGAGGTAAGTATCTTTTGGATAAGTCAAGATTTATTTCGTAGACATTGGATACAGATTTACTGTGATCAGGATCATCGGTTCGGGATTGATTATCCTGAGGATTCATTTTCGGATTTGGACTGTCAATTTGGGGCTGATTACCCTGTCGGTTAGTCCTTGGATTGCGACTGTCGGTTTGGGGCTGGCTACCCTGTCGGTTAGTCTTTGAATGAGATTTTAGGCCTTCTGTTTGGGGCTGGTTACCCTGCTGCATGACCTTGATATTAGGATTAGATTTTGGGCCTTCGGTTTGGGGCTGGTTACCCTGCTGCGTGACCCGGATATTAGGATTAGATTGTAGGCCTTCAATTTGGGGCTGGTTACCCTGCTGCATGACCTCGATTTTAGAATTAGGTTTTGGGCCTTCGATTTGGGGCTGGTTACCCTGTTGCATGACCCGGAAACCAGACCCATATTTGGTGCCAACGCCTACTGATTGTCTCGAGCGGCACCGTCCCGAGACGACTGCTCGTTTAAATCATCTTGTGAAACTTCCTCATCGACAGAGTCTTCGTCTGTGGTTTCACGGACGTGATTAACCCTATTCCCGCGCGAGTTGTTAGCGTTAAATTGCTGTGGATTGGATTTTGACGCAAATCTATTATTATTAAATTCTCGTCGCTTACAATCCTTAATATCATGCCCAACAGTCTTGCAATAACGGCAAAATAGCTCACTGTTGGACTTACCTTGGGTCGCAGATGCAGACTGCGCTGGTCGGGAGCTAGAGCTAGAGGGGTAAGATGACGTAGGCGTTGGTTTAGGCTTAGCGCCTGAATGCTTTGGGTCTTGTACAGTGCGTCTGTACAGGCTCTGCTGTATCCTTTCTTCGGAGACAGCCATGCTGATGGCTTCATTCAAATTTTTAGGAGACTTGCATCTGACAATGTTAGAGATTCTAGGGTGAAGCCCCATTAAGAAATGATGGAGTGCTAGGTCTTCCATAGCGGCACAACGGCCGGCTAATTCTTTGACCTTGGTATTTGACAAATTTACTTCCGTCAACAATTGTGAGAGGCAAGTCTCGATTTTCAAAGAATATTGGCTCACATTTTCTTGCGGGGATTGCCTGCTTTCTTGGAGTTCAGTAAGGAGGTGAGCACTATGTTTTCTTTCACAAAATTGTGTTTTCAGAAACTGTTTCAATTGTTCCCAGTTAGAAAACTCCTTGATAGAGCAGGCAACCTCCGCTTTTCCTTGAAGTACACTTAAAATATATTTAAGCAGAATTGGTTTTTGGGCTTCTGATGCAAGTTCATATGCGTTGTTACAATTAACAATGAATGAATTCGCGGTTTCCCTATTACCATCATAGGGTTTGATGAATTTGAACAACGTGTTTAATTCTACGATTTGTTCAGCCATTTTGTCCTTTTTATTAGACGTAGTTCCTCGTGGAGAAAGTTGAGGAGTATTTTCGTAAGATTGTCCCGCTGATAGGAGAGGAATGACAAGTTTTAAGGCTTCTGCGCTATGCTCTTTTGGCATTATTAAAATTCCACGACAAAATCAAGAACCCTAAATACGGCCCTGGACAAAGCAATAACTAAAGACTTACAATATCAGCATGTAGACATATATCAGCGTGTAGACGGCGAATCGGCACATTCCGGATTGATGCACTCACAATCACACGACACAAACACAAAACACGATACGAATGTAGAAGTGTAGCGATGAACACGGCGTTTGATGAGGATCACGTCGTTGTATATGGTTCTCGTCGAGGACTCGTAGGATGATGATCACGTAAGTAATTACAGGAACAACTGGAGGAGTTCTCGCCGCCGCCGCCGCCGCTGGACCGCCGAAGATGGTGATGATGATGATGACCACGTAAGTAGTTTCAGGATTCGCCGTTACAGATTCAGTTGGAGATGAAGATGCTGGACCACGATGGTAAGTGCTCCAGGAGCCGCCTTTCACTGTCACGGAGTTACTTGAAGGTGAGTGAGACACTCACTGATGTCGCTGATGATAAAAGGGGTTGCTTTGCCACTGCCAATCACTCGGGTATGAAGAGAAGACAGAAGATAGCACAGTTCGGAAATTCACGAATTTCACAAAATTTCGTAAGATTTTCACTTTTGCGTAAACTTTATTATACGTTTTTAACGACACTGGGAACTTCCGTATCCCACCGCTGCCACCAATGTTATGCGGCCCCTTTCGAGAGGGGTTTTAAAAAAAAGATTTTATATTTAAATCATTAATATTGATTTAATAGAATTAATTAGGTTACGTAATACAAAAGGCATCGAGCCCGGAGACAAATGTGGACGCGTGTTGCTTGATCAAATGCTCAACCGAGACTGACTCGAAGTCACTGCGAGAGCTGTGGCTGAGGGGTAGAAAATGCAACGCAGCAATCACTAAGCAAATTCGCATACATTTTAGGGGTATAACAGATCGACCTGAAACGGCACTATTTAGCTATGATCAGAGCTGGAGCTACGATTTTTTCGAGGAGGGTCTGAAACTTGTAAATCACCCCCTGTCCAGCGTTTCAGATAAATTATAAAAACTTGCTTTTATGTTCATATTGTAACATTAGTGCGCGCTAAGTTTAAGTTATTTAAAAGTACAGTGTGTCCCTGGATAAAGCAAAACCCAAAAAGAGGGCGAAACGAGTTATATAAATATTGACCAAAAAATATAAAAATTAAATAAAAGTTATAAATAGGTACTTTATTGATGAATATTTTTTTTTACTCGCTAATATCTATATCATTTAAAATAAAAAACATAATAGTGTCAAATATGTGGTAGTGACGACGACAATAAAAAAATAACAAATAACTCGCAAAAGAGTGGCTATCATGATTGACGCTATAAAAATATAAAAACCACAACAAAAAAAAATCGCGCCGCGCCGCGCTGCCGGCTTCCCGCGTCGAATCACCTTAAAATATTTAGCTTTTTGAGCTAACTAATAATTTCTCCCAATAATTATCCCTCAGCTGGCGCGAGCCGTTAGCACGCATCCCCGTTGACTGGCGGCGCGGGGCGGGGCGCGTGGCGAAAACCGCGAGCGCGCCTAAGTTATGTAGAGCTGTAGAGCATTTAGGGTATTTTATTTATTTGAGGGGAAACACTTTGTATATCGTTCACAACCAAAGTCAAAATTCCGTGGATCGGATCATGGCCATAGGGAATCGAAAGGGTTAATCAACGAAATAAATTACGTCAATCTATGCCAATGCCAAATGCAAAACTGTCAAACAGCTGATGCTCGCGCTCGCAGCCGTCAGCCGAGCTCAAGGCCGAGCGAGCTGCAAGCTGATTACGTAGCGCGTAGCGCTAATCGCAACTAAGCAGTCCTTAATTACCACGTTAAGGTTATTATTAGCACGTTTACGTTGTTATTTCGGTTCGATATCAACATCAACTTCTTTTTTTTGGCGTTTATTTCATTGGAAATGCAGCGAATTATCTGAATGAACCCCCAATATAACACTGTTTATGTTAGATTACTGTCAAAAAGGTGCTAATATGCAGATAATGTGCTTAGTTAGCGCTGTACCGCGTGTAGTTACCGTATAACGCGTTAGGGCGCTTAAATTCTTGGAAATTGGTACAAAAATTTATCAGGGTCGACGTGGAGGCAGATAAAACTAGCGCACATACAAATATGGCCGCATGTAGATAAACATGTGATTACTTGTGTTTCAAAATTATCATTTTGCTTTTGCATAGAATTGCATGCACAGTGCGTTAGTACCTAAACCTATTTCATTTGTTTGTTGCACTTTTCTAGTTTGTGCAACAAAGGAGACATTTATTTTAATTTGAACTGAGCTTTCTCTCTCTCGTCTTGCATTCTTGAGGTAAGACATTTCACGAACAAATTACCTTATTTGTGAAATCAACAATAGGGAACAAGTTAGGTACCTAAGGTACCTTCTTATTCATCGCCAGTTACTTTTGTGACTCGCACAGTTCCGCTGACGCGTAGTGCGATCAGTCTCAAAGGATTTCATGCAAAGATTATCTGGCCGCGTCATGTCGCGCAGTTCCGTTGCAGTGCGAGGGCACCTCAAGGCTTATTTTACCCACATACATCCATGGGTAGCTAGGTAGGTACTAAATCCTTCAAGATTACCAATTGTTATTGTTCGTTTTACAGTAGAAATGGATTACGTCCTCATTGAAATGTGGCGACGGCGGCGTGGGGCCAGAAGCAATCGAAGGCGGTTGGAGCGTAGAGCGAGACGCTAGCAACCCTTTTGAGCTCCCAGAGGCTGAATTTGTTTCTCTCTTTAGAGCAAACAAACCAATGGCAATGTACATTACCGAGCAGCTCGAAATTGACCTCATATTAAAGTGAGTTATCTAAAGATACTAAAATACCTACATTTACCTGCCCTAATACTTTCTTACATATTAGTAGTCTCTAAAGTCCCACTCGGTAATAAATCACTGCCACTTTAGGTAGGTAAAGGGTGTGTATTTAGGAGTGTAGACTCCTAAACATATCAAGGTATGTAGGTACTTACTAAAATCTGCCTTAATATGATGCCTCACAGGTCCTAATTGGCCTTCGTTTCATTGCTGATGGCAGTTATCAGCGAGGAACAGGCCAGAATGGGGGGTTGTGTGTAGCGCAGTCAACCATATCAAAAATGCTGAAGCATTTCGCTGATGCTGTAATTCGAATACTTACTAACTTGTGTCTAACATAAATAAAACCGGTCAAGTACGAGTCGAACTCGCACACGTAGTGTTCCGTACCATTATCTAGAAAAATGGCAAAAAACACACAAGACAGCGGAGCCTAAGTAATAGGGTCCCGTTTTTACCCTTTGGGTACGGAACCCTAAAAAGAACTCAAGGATGATTAGGTTCATAATAGTAAAATTATCTAGTGATATTATTTATAGAATTAGTGGTTCTGTAAATTCCGTAATTTACAGATAAGATAGATAACATTCCTTTTACAATAAATAAATATTGCTGAACAATTTGCACAACATTATCTAGCCCCAAGCTAAGCAGAGCTTGTGATAGGGTACTAGTTAACTGATATACATTATATAATATCATATATAGATAGATATTTTATATATTTTTTTTTAAATGGGTATCTATTAGTACCAAAGGCCTGTCTACAGATCATCTTATGATTTCAGATTACTGCCCAAGTGGATTATGTTTCCAGGCACAGAGGAACAACGGAAGGAAATTTCTGATGGTTTCCTTGCCAAATATGGGGTAGATAATGTGCTAGAGGCTATAGACAGCACACATGTGGCTATAGTTTCCACCGAAAAGCCCCAATCTGCACAATATAAAAGTAGAAAGGGTATAATTATACTCCCTAAACTGTCAGTTGGTATGTTATTTCGTTACAATGAAATAATGTTCTTAATTTTAATCCACGATGAACAATACATTTTCATTTTAGATTGTTGATGTTAACTGCCGGATACTCAGTGTGGTTTCCAGATATCCAGGACGGGTCCATGACCAGTACATCTATAATAATAATTATATAAATAATAATAAAGCCTTTATTTACTGATTTTACAATTATTTAAGTGTTTCATTATGTGCACATCAGTCCGGTAATTCAGCGTGTCCTAGTGACACATAGGCCTCCGGCTTATGTGGACTAATACATCTATAATAACTCAAACATCAAAAGAGAAATGAAAGAGGTCTATGAGAATGGAGGAAATTACTTTTTGATAGGTAAGTAATATAAAATATTCGAACTCAGCAGTAAAAGATAATGTTCAGAATAGTTTTTTGTGGGAGATTAGCTCTTCAAAATAGATAAGAGCTTACCAGGTACTACAGTAATAATGCTAAATTTACAAAATCTTAACTTTATTAAAATCTAACAGTGCACGATAGTAACATGGCAAAAAATTTACATAAATCTATACGGTAAAGTTTGTGAGGTTGTTGTACAATTATCACATTAATTTTTGATCTCTGGACTGTGTGGTTCCGACCTAGAAGTTGCACCACCCCAACTCTTCCTGTGGGTGTTGTAGGAGGCGACCAAGGGACAAACACCGGGGGGCGGGAAGCAGCTCTTCTTGCAGAAATCTACCACCGAACTGCGATCCCCAACCCGCATGCTGAGATAAAGCCTGTAAGGTGCTTATCGGAAGGAGGCCTGAGTCCAGCAGTGGGTCATTATAGGCTGTTGAGGTTATGGCCCATGATGAGCTGTCCCTCCCATTTCGCTGTCCTCGCATATTCTGATTATTTTCAAATCGCTGTGACATATCTGAAACAAGGCGGATAATATTTTTTTCTGAATCAAATAGGAGTAAAAAGACCATCCTCTTCCCTTGGAACCACTAGCTTTTGATACCCACTGGTAGTGGCCAGGAAATTAAGTATTTGTTAGCCAAATAGGGTAAAATACATTGTGACATTCCATTATTTTATCATATTATTTTATGCAATAAATAATTGAATAAAACAAATTGAATTGATTAGCTACGCACCCTGTTCATCACCTTAGTGTTTTTTACCTCATAAACATGTGTGCGTTGAAGTCAACTTCACAGAGCTCAAGTTCTGCGATCACTCTACCAGTATTACTAAGTTTATTGATGCACTTACTTTGACTTCTGTTGTTATGCTTGTACACCCTTGAGGAGCCACTATCCTGCTTGCAAGGATTCCGCATGAAAATGAATATGATGCTTTGGTAGCTCGCACAAACAATAAAGTGTCAATCCATTGATAGAAGTCCCGCAGAATCCCAAGTTTGTTGGCGCCAGCGTCTTACACATTGTCTTCGTTATGTTGTTTTTTGCTTCTTCACCGAATGGATATCGCAAAGAAAATACATTGGGATATTGTTGTTTTGTTTACGATTACGAATGATGATTTTTAGGTTATGCTGAAAACTATTCGTTCCGAAACTGGTCATGCGTGACTTGAATGATAAAACAAATCATTATTTTTGGGCTCTAAATTTTCGAATCACACTAAAATAACGTAAATTATGGCTAGGCAAGCTTAAAACTCATTTATTAATTCAGTTGAAAATGGAAACAAAAAATATTTTCTAATAAAATCGATAAAATCTGAAAAGATTGGATGTAAGATTTTGAACGGAACATGTGAAATAAGGCAATAAAGGTGTTGCATATACCCATTTCATTCACACAAGAGAGAGATAAAAATATGCTTGTAGCCTGAGAAGAAATGAGATAGAATGAAAGTTTCTCTGTCTCATCCAGTGTGCCAGTTTTTTAAAACAGTTTTTTAAACATGCCGGGCACATCTCATTGTATTGTTGTTTTCGACCTAATGATACTTTCTGCTAATTAAATGTGTGAAAATGACTCTGCGGGCATTCCTGCGTCTCTGAGCGATATAAATCTGAAGCAACGATGGTGCGGTGCAGTGTTTTTGGATGTAAAAGTGACGGTGAACGAAAAGTGCCGAGTTTGTCATTCCAATCGTAAGTACAAGCTCGTTTGACTTCAAAAAAGGTTCAAAATTTATAGTTTCATAGATTTCCGTACAGACAAGACTCAAAAACTATGTTTTAAAATAATTCTATTAAACATAACCTAACATTACGAAAATTTAGGGTTGCCTGCACTCGAAAATAAAATTCCCCAAATGTCGTGGCGCATTGAGACATGAATACCTACATCTACATACATTCTTAAAATATGTTTTTGTTTGTTACAGATTTCCCGAAAACAATGATTTACGTTTGCTGTGGATAGAAGCCACGGGTCGCAAAAACTGGGAACCCAAAAATATTTAGTACCTAATTTGTTCAAACATTTTCATGAAAATCGTTAACAAAAAAGAAACGCGAACGTATCTGTTCTCTTATGCTGTTCCAAGACTGGTAAGTAAAATAAATAAATACATAAAAAGAATCAGTGCTACGATGATGGGTACTACATACCTACTTTGTGTTTTAGTCTACCTACTAATCGAAAATATTTAAATGGTATTGGGATTTGGTGTTACTAATATAACTTACTATTACTATAGTACTACTTATAATTTTCATATTAATGCTTCAATATTTTATTTCAGGCATGCAAGATATATACTACGAAAAAGGTACGTGAGGAAAATCATGAAAACTTTGAGTTTGTAAGAGAAATACAACGCAGTATAAATAGAACCACCAGTATAAATTAGTAAGTAGGTATGTACCGTTTAATTAGTGTATGTACAATTTTATTTATTAAGTGTATTGATTAAGGCTCTTCGATAGAAATAAAGACTGATTGATTTGTGATCCTATGATTCGTGGAGAGTAATCATAATCATCACTCACAATTCATCATCATTATTACATAATAAATAAAACAGAATATAAAATATTTGGATACATAGGCTAGGACGTAGGTAATATTGTGTTTTAGGTGTAAAAAAATTTATTTGGTTTTCTCTGCACATTTTACCTGAAGTATAATTTAAAAGTGCTTTTGAATTTCGTATAATGGTTGTCTTATCTTAGCAATACCTTAAGTGTAAGATTTAATTACTTAAAAGAAATGTGATTTCCAAAGTGCGATTTTTATTGTAAGTCTGTGCTTGGTAAGTGTTTGAATTGATTATCTAGCAATAATATTATTTTCAAAATTACATTATTTTAGTATGTGAAATGATGTCTAGGTACTTACACGTTAGCTCGTATTATGTGGCGGTGGTAATAAATTTAAACGAAACCTAACATTGATACCTGAACGTTGTTTTATTTCTATGCTCATTAAATTAAAAGTTTACCTACTCCCGCATACGTAGGTTTCTAATTTAATGAATGATGTATGATACTAAAATACCACCTACCAGACATGAAATTACGAACCTAAAGTCAGGGTAACAAAATTGTACGGCAACACCACTTCGTATTACTCTGTCCCTTTTTGCGGCCACGCATGCCACTCATCTAGGTAAATTCTCAATCTACGACTCTGTCCCTTTTTGCGGCCACGCATGCCACTCATCTAGGTAAATTCTCGATCTACGCATATTCCTAAATTTAAAAAAAAAAACGAAACTCCCTATTTAATTGAAGTTGACAATTCATGCTACTTGTACTTTGACAGTATAGTAATTTGGCAATTGACACTTTGATTGTTCATTCATTCATGCATGACACCGAAAGTATGAGTGAAATGAATATTCTAAAGAAAGAAGTTGAATTAGCAAAAATAACGCGTTAAGGCTAATAACAACGTACTAAGGCTAATATTAACCTTAACGTGGCACTGCTTAGATGTGTAATCGGCTTGCTGTTTGTAAATAGGTAGAAATAAAAAACTAAAACCTAAAAATTATAGAAACTAAAACCTAAAAAAAAAGAAAAAAATATCTAATCGTAGATCAGTGAACAAGTCAAAGGTGCCATTTAAAAAAACAATCAAAAGAATGCGTTTTTCTTTTAAAAAACACTTGTTAATCTTACCTAACTCGAATTCGTTCAGAACAATAACATCGAATGTTCCTCGAGTGAGGTTTGCCCCTAGTCCTACAGGGTACCTACATTTAGGAGGTTTGAGAACTGCTTTGTACAATTACCTGTTCACTAAGAGCAAAGGCGGCGCTTTCATTCTTCGAATCGAGGACACTGACCAGACGAGGAAAGTCGATGGTTCCGTAGATTCGTTGATAAGTGATTTGAATTGGGCTGGGATTGAATGTGATGAAGGTCCAAAATCAGCAGGAAAGTATGGACCCTATGTCCAAAGCCATAGACTTGATATTTACAGGTTAATAACCCACCTACTTTTCTTAAATCCTCCTCTTGCCTCGCGGTCTTTGAACAGTGTAGACGGGTAACTGCACTTATGCGGAGTGGGAGCCTGGTGACCTGTAACACAGGTTTCTTACAAACCTAACGCAGGCACCAGTCTCGTGCAATGTTGCTTTTATAGTTATACCTACTATTTTTGTTTTTAAATTAAAATCATTGTGTCAAGAGGTAAATGATTTTATTTATTAAATTAATTAATTAATAGCTATATATAATAGCTGGTTTGATTGACTTAAACTAAGAACCTAACTCTTTCATTGTGCATGCCACTCTGAAGTGTTTTATCTAGTTGAAAGGTGCTTTCACTAAAAACTGTTTTTTTAAACATATTTATTTTCATAACCTTCCTTCTAGAGATCACATTTCAATGCTCCTAGAGAACGGCTCAGCATATAAATGCTTTTGCACTGAACGGCGACTGAACATGATCAGGAGAGAAGCCATGAAGAGTCACCAGATACCCAAGTATGATAACCGCTGCCGAGATCTATCTCATGAGGATATTACTGGGAAGATGAAGGCTGGGGTCCCTTATTGTGTTAGGTTTAAGGTTGGTTTTTGCTACTTCTTCATTTAACAATACAAAAGTTATGTAGGTGGTTAAGTTACTTACTCACATTATTTTTGTTACAGTTAAGTAGATCTTATATATTAAGAAGAAAGGAGAAAAGAGAACCCATAATACAATCTAAGCAGAGCTTGTGTTATGGGTTCTAGATGACTGACATACATGATACACTGCTTTATTTAAATAGATATTTTTTATCATACGTAAAAAAAAAATTAAAAATTCAAATATTTGGTCCAAATAGTTGCAGATCGTACAAACATTTGTCCCAAGGCGGGAATCTAACCCGCAACCTCCTGTGTCGCAGGCAGAACTTCGCCCACCGCGCCACAGAGGTCGTCTTTGGATCTGATAATCCTTTTCTGATAGTAGCTACATTATCCCTGCGCTAAATGCTTGATTTTATTCAAATACCTAGCACATAAGTGACACAGCAGCGAGACCTAGTGTCACCATGATAAATAATGCTGGACACAATCCACACAGCACCATCTAGCCCCAGCTAATCAGGGCTTGTGATGCCACGAATTAGGGTACTGGATAAAATGTACTTAATTAATGGTATCGTACAAACATTTGTCATCGAACCCACCACAGCTACTCGCGAACGGACCTTCGCCCGCTGTGCTACATATTTCGTCAATAAATTCCCCAGCATTATTTCTTTACATGCTCTTTACCATTTCAGCTGACCCCTGACATAAAATTCTTCGAAGACCTGATCTTCGGAGGCATAGCATACGACATAACTCTCAACGAAGGCGACCCAGTCCTGATGAAAAGTGACGGGTATCCGACGTACCACTTCGCTAACGTGGTCGATGACCATCTCATGAGTGTCACGCATGTACTGAGGGGTGTGGAATGGCAGATTTCTACTACTAAGCATTTGCTTATTTATAAGTGAGTTCCCCTCGTCTGGTTTTCAATAGTCAACCGTCAAACAACCTTAGACTGCATCTTCGCTTTCTTAAGGTGAAATGAGCTGAAATGAGGCTCAAAATTCACGTTTTGACTGTACGGAAAATCAATTTAACGTCCACCTACATATATTGTAAAGAGTGTGCATAGCCAGTGACGCGCTCTACGCTAAGGTGCTACGGAAGACTAGCGCTGTAGTGCTCCTGCAGCACACGCTGAGTGGTAGCCTTTCGGTCTCACATTGTTTTTTATGATTAATTCCCTTATATCACTGTATTTTCTTGTGTATAGTGAACCAATAAAATTTTTCTTATTATAATATAACCATTTGGTTTTACGGATACAAAGATTTTACTTAGTATGTTATGGAAGTCGAAACACGATTGACTAAACTTAACTCGATACAAAAAAATCGCAAAGTTTCCTATAAATCTACAGAGATACTTCTACGGAAAAAGCAGTTTCATTTGCTTGTTATTTGCCTGCGCCACTGATATTATCTGTTAATCTTTAAGAAAATGATTAATCTTCCAGAGCATTTGGATGGAAACCTCCGCTGTTTGGGCATCTTCCTTTGATCGTGAATGCTGACGGCACCAAGCTCAGCAAACGGCAGAGCGGCGTTAAAGTCGAAGATTACAGGAGTAATGGTCAGTTATTATCTTTTAAATGAAATTGTTTATCTTCGCATTTAACTTTTTTTTTTAAATAAATAAATAATGCTGTACAGTCCACACGGCATCATCTAGCCCCAAGCCAAGCAGAGATGGGTATAAGATTACTGATAATACTTAATAAAATAAATTACCTATACAGATAGGTACATATTTTTTTTACTATGCTTAGAAAATACCCAGAACACCCGGTAAAAATGTTCGTAGATCATACAAAAATTTGTTTCAAGGCGGGAATCAAACCCGCAACCTCCTGCTTGGCAGGCGGACCTTCGCACACCGCGCCACATCGATCGTCAAAACTGATAGAAGCGTGATTCAAAGTTTAAAATAAATTCATATTTTTTTATCACATTTTTATAATTTAATCTTTATCAGTTATTTAGTAGCCCCAAGCTTAGCAGAGCTTGTGTTTTGGGTATTAGATAACAAAACAAAACGACCAGACCACCCGGAACAAATATTTGCAGGTCGTACAAACATTTGTACCAAGGCGAGAATCGAACCCGCAACTTCCTGCGTCGCAGGTGGACCTTCGCCCACCGCGCCACAGAGGTCGTCGAGGTGATATTAACTACGATGTTACTAATATGGTGTTACTATTATGTTTATTTCAGGAGTATTCCCCCTAGCACTGGTGAATTATATAACCCTGGCTGGTGGCGGTTTCGACCACGTTCCGGGTTCTAGCGTTCGGATAAAGAGCTTGGAGGAATTGTGCTCCGAGGTATTATGCCAGCTTTAAATAACCAGCGTCAAACTTGATCCCTAAATTTCGTATATTAGCAAGAATATGGAAAAATTTTGATATATGCTATTATTGAAGTTCAAATATTTAACGCATTTCGTGACATCTTTTTCTGTTCTTTCTCGATAATATAGTGTAAGAGGTATATGCTAGCCAAGAGGCTAGCATACACCTCGTACACAAACTAGGTTCGAAGTAGATAACACACTTACATTCTTAATGAATTCGTTGAACAACCTAGGTACTATAGTTTTGAAAAGTAAAATGACAATAACTCTTTATCAATCTTTATAACCGTCTGGCCTTAGGCAACTTTAAGAACCTAACATTAAATTCCAGATCCAGATAGCCAACATCTCGTGCCATCCGTCCCGCCTCAACATGGATCTCCTCAAAGAATGCAACCGGCTGGAGCTCAAGCGGCAGTTGGAGGACGAGCGGCTGTCTGAGTCGCTGGTGAAGAGGCTGCAAGGACTGGTTGATGATAGGTTTCCGGATCATGAGAGAAATACTTCAGGTGGGTACCAATGGCCTGTTTTTGGGTCTATAACTTGCAATAACATAGACTATTACTGGACGCTTAATCCCGTAAATACATCAGAAAGCGACTAAAAGCCGAGGCCGGACAAAGCTGATAAAAGCGATGTACAGTACGACCAAGTTTATAAGTTACACCGATGTACCTGCGCAGATGTCTTACTTTTGGTAGGCGCGAAAAAATCCTAGCCAATCATAACGCTCTGCTTATGCGCGGGAAATGTGGGTGTAAGCTATTGGGTGACGGCTACGCGCATGACTTCCGCGCGATCTCGGTATTCGCGAGTCGTATTTTGAGTGGGATACATATGAAAATACGTTGGTCCTTTTTTGTTTTCCCGTGTACATATCATATGAGCGAGATAGCATGGGACTCTGTTTTTGTTGACTTAAAAGCTTAACGCAACGCAATAAAGTCTATTATTTCAACGGCGTTGGCACTCGTGTTCAATCGAGTTGAAATGTTCTCTTTTGTGCAGACGAATTTTGCCGATGCGACTTATAAAAATGGTCGAACTGTACTTACTTACTTCTGTGGCTCAGCTACCCGGAGTAGGTTGGAGTTGGAGCGATGTGTAAAATAAATAAAAAAACAGAGTACATGGCTATAGAGATTTTGCTGTGTAATTTAAATCCTGTTATTGGCTGTAAGTGATATTTTTATGTTAAGTTACTTTTATTTAAGAGAGCTGTGGATTTTGTAAAATTAATAAAATACAATAAGAAATAAAATTTACACAGTCGCCCCGCTTCGCTCTGACCGGTTCGCCGCAAACTGGTAAAAATACACGCTTGCCTACTGAAAATGTATCACTAAAGGATCCTACTATTTCTGAGAGAGCCACTCCCCAGAGTACAAAATTATCATCTTCACTTCGATATTTTAGCTTTCGTATAATACAAAAGTTGTCTGTACCTAAAAGTGCCTTATAATATTAAAACCGTAGATCTTATACGTAATTCAATTTGATTAATTAGTATTTTTTTTCAGCCGAGCACGTGAAAAACGTTCTAAACTGGTCAACAAGCCGGATCACACGAATAGAAGATTTAATCTCAAACAAATACGGTTTCTTTTGGATCCTACCTTCAAACAAAACGAACTTGGACAACGAGTTACTAACAAAACTAATACAAAATCTAGAAAATATTGATAAGTTTGATGAGAAAAGGTTGAAAGAGCACTTGAGGACGTTTTCAAAGGAAAATAGTGTTGAATTCCCTGTACTTATGAAGATGTTAAGGTCTATTTTGAGTGGACTGGAAGAAGGACCGGGTGTGGCAGAGATGATGGATTTGTTGGGAAAGAATCAGTCTTTGCAACGAATAAAGGCTGTTTTAAAATGATCGACGAGTTTTTTTTCTGAACTTATTGACAAACATCACTCCCACCTTTTATATCTTCAATTTTATTTAACAACTAGCTGTAACCCACGACTTGGTCCGCGTTTTGTTGTTTCAGAGGTTTTTTTTTAAAAAGCTTGATAGTAATCTCCTCGCGGCGGTTGTAACGTTTTTCACATGGTTTCGGACTTATATGGTTGAAAAGTTTTACAGTTTTTTTGATTTGATCATGATCGTAAGTTGTTAAAAATTGCTTATTTTAGATGCATTGATGATTATTTTTAATTGTGGGTTCCTGTTGTTAGGATAAATAGAGTTTGGATGCGTTCTCTATTACTCAGCGCGGAGCAAATTTTGTTTATTTCAACCAATAATGTGATTGGTCGATTGATTAAGTAGTAGAAACTCATCATAAAATAGTGTTTAGAAATATAAAATAAGCTTTGTAGATTTTCAACGAATAATAACGTAAGTTTTGTTGTAGACTTAGTGAAATAAAATACGCAAATAATCGAGTAACAATATAATTTATTGAATTCCCAAAATATAAATACCGAGAGAAAATATCAAGAAGAATATCCATAATAAGTATTGACCCTATTCATTCAATAATTCAGATGTATCGAAACACAACACTATTCGATAAATTATATGTATTTGCACATTTTTTAAACTTCTAAAGAATAAAATATGAGGATGATAATATTCAGTAACAATTCCGCGAAAAAACCTTCTCCGATAAGTTCTAACAAAATGTAGTCCGCGTTGTAGAAGAAAAACGACCCCAACTATAAAATTAAAAAATACCTATCAAAGCAAGACGTCAACTAGTTTCGTCTCTCCACGAGACATCATCAGGAAGAAAGTCATCAGGAAGTCGTGGAGAGACGAAACTAGTTGACGTCTTGCTTTGATAGGTATTTTTTAATTTTTTAGTTGGGGTGGTTTTTCTTCTACAACGCGGACTACATTTTGTTAGAACTTATCGGAGAAGGTTTTTTCGTAGAATTGTAACTAAATATTTTCATCCTTATATTTTACAATGGATTTCCGCAAAGTAACGCCTGAATCTATTATTTATTCTAAAGAATATATTAATGATTCAAATTTACTTAAAGAAGAAAATCTCTGACGAAATAAAGATTCGATTTTATTTGTACCCACTTTAGTCACATTCCAAAATATTTGTTCGAAAACTTTATATGGTTCAAAAAATGTGCGAATTCCATAAAAACACATTCAAACAAATACACACATTTCTAAAATTAAATTGAGCATATAAAACAACCTAATATTTAACATACGAAGGGATCTGAAACTAAAAATTTTAGTAAGGTCAATTATTGCTTGCCTTTTTCGTCTGAGCAACAATGCTACGTTTGCTACGCGCGTAGCTCCTCGTACCAATACCGCAACGATTGTCTACGCGTGTAGCTACTCGTAGCAATACTGCTACGATTGTCTACGCACGTCGCTCGTAGCAATAACGCTACGATTGCCTACGCCGTAGCTCCTCGTAGCAATATCACTACGGTTGCCTACGCATGTAGCTCGTAGGAATATCGCAACGATTGCTATTCCCATAGCTCCTCGTAGCAGTATCGCTACGATTGCCTACGCCCGTAGCTCCTCGTAGCTATATCACTACGGTTGCCTACGTACGTAGCTCGTAGCAATACCGCTACGATGCTACGCCGGTAGCTCCTTGTAGCAATATCGCTACGATTGCCTACGCTCGTAGCTCTTCGTAGCAATATCGCTACGATGACCTACGCTCGTACCTAGTTCGACGTAGAATTAACCCTTCCACTGTATTAATACAAAAGGCAGTTACCATCCAGAATAATTTTAAAGGTAGGTATATTTTTGTTTAGCTTGTAAAACATTTAGCTTTGAATATTTTTTTCAGCTTTGGTCTAGATTAACCTAATTGATACCATTCGTATACATTCCATTACAAGCATTTGACGTACATACCGTAAATACATACGGAATAAAATTTATCGGACTTGGGAGAAGGTCAGGGTAAAGACGATTACAAAATAACCGATCAATGAATCTAAAACTAAATAAAATAACTTATTGTATATAATGTACTTGATTCTCACAACTTCCAAAACAGGAACATACTGATAGTAATGACTAGACAACTAAGGGTGGTGTTCTTCGAAAGATAACGGAGCAATTACCAGCATCTTCTGTCAAAAACATCAATTATAGTGTAATTGTTCGATTAGCTTTTCGGAAAACACATGCCTTATTATTTATAAGTAACAGATTTAGCGACTATGAAGTTTTTTAAATAAACTTTTCTGCAGTAACATTAATAATAATTTATGTATAAATAATTATAGTGATAAAAAAACCAATATGCATGTCTCGACAGAGCCTATTACCGAGCATTGCCATACAGCAGGGCAATGTAGCCAGCAGCATCTTGGGGACGCTTCCGACTGGTATTGATAATGGATCAGTTGAGCTACCTGTAGATTGTTTGCAACAGTCTGCAGTTAACTCAATTGTTTCAATTGAAATTACTAGTCCTAATTTGTTTCTATTATTAGATTGTATTTTTTGTTTATAAAGATTTCTATTATATTGTAGAAGAGACGAAAAATCTTTTTCTATAACGTGAAAGAATTTCAATTCACTCGTAAAGTTCTAGAGAATTAATTAAAAATTATCAAATTGATAAATAACTATAAACATTGATAACACGACACATAAGTAGAAAATCGAAGCGAAATATCGATGCTTATTGCTTAAAATATCATAAAGAATTATTATTCCACGAGAGTTATATTCAAAACTGACCTTAAATATTGATATGATTAAATTTACAAATAAAATATATCTTATGCAACATATAGTATCTAAAAAGGAGTATTTAATTATACGATAATATAATAGACACAAACATTTAGTCGGTACTCGTTATTCGAAGAAAAGTATATAAATATATAGTATATTTTTAAATACATAAATAAAACATTTTATAGATAAGACGGGTAAAAATATTTTTCCAATAACTTACCAATTTTTTACCTAACACTAATCGAATTTAGAATTTCACGTTAACTTTAGGAAGAACTTATTTATTATTCTAACGAGCATAACAAATTATTTCATAGAATAAAGATGCAAATGTATATTTTTTAGATACTACAATAGGGATAATTTTGCTCGTTTAGTTTGAAACTTATAGATAAATTAATTATAATGAAAATTATAATATTTATGAGGGTCTAAAAGAAGTTAATATACCATTTTATATATTTATCTTTAAAATAGGTATAGGTACATATATTCTATTGAACTAAGGCATTAGACCCGCGATAGCAGCGGTAGAAGTACCTACACTAGATTATAACGTATATAAATAGAACAAGTATTAGTAAACAGTTACATTATAAATAGATTGCTATTCTTATACATAGGTATTCACATATATTATTATTCAAGATAAGAGATACACGATATAAAAACATTTATAAGGCAGATCATTTTAAGGAACTGGGACCACGTTGTATGTAATGCACTTAACTTATTTTTTTATCTCTCGATATACATATTACGTTGAACATATATTTTAAAGTTATGTAAAAAGACAACACAAAATATAGGTATGAGTACTAAAAAATAAAAAAATTAAACTACATGATAAAAGTATATTCAAGCAATTTAAACAAAATACCTTCTATTACTAAGGTTTTTTGTTATAGTGCTAACCCGCACTTTGGGTATCTCAAACGAACCAAATGTAACTTCTGTCGTTGAGCAGGTTTGGTTAAACTGTAATGTTACCCCTGTAGGTAGAGCTACCGGTGCTATAGTCTGTAAGAGGTCCCAAAGATTTTCGGTTGAACCGACTAAGGGTTTCTGGCTTAGTTGGTTAGAGCACACCCGTACCGCGGGTTCGAGTCCCGCCGAAACCGAAAAATTTTGGGAACTTATTTCATTACCTTTTATTACTGACACATAAAACGTACAAAAATTAACAACTTTTTAATATTTTTATTTATATTAGTTGGTAAGTTAACATGATTAGGCCATAATAATCTTGAATTATAATTTGTCACACGTTAGGTATTTAAGTTTATCCATTCAAGACATCCAACGTGGTCGTAGTCTTCTACCTAACGATACAATCGAGAAAACACGTGAGATCACAGTAGTAATAATTATACTACTACATAATTATATGCCACAAATATACAGACATGCCAAATTGCTCATCTTGCCTGTAGAATATTGACTACCAGACAAATTTAACATTAAAGATTATTGTGCATTTAATAAGGTTACTGTGTTTGAGTTATATATTTCTATGACACTAAATTCGAGGAATTTTATTCATACAAGTTGGGGCTCTATACGACACAACAACGTTAAGTTTTTTGATATAGATGTAACTTCAAACTACTATACTGGTTTACTTTTTTCTAACGAAATAAAGGTTTTTACCCTACATTCTTTGGATAGGTCCGACTTTTTCTATATTCCGACTTTTTCTATATTCTAAACAATTATGTTTACGGAATAAATGTTTTATGTTTAAATATCATATCTTACAATGTTTTGGAAAGGTTTATACAATCTACAACTTGGGCTAAATCTTTGCTGCTTAAATGAAGAAAAGAAACTGTTTTTTTTTAAACTCCCTCTATTAAACTTTTAAAAGCAAGTCGATTTCCTGAATATTTCTATATAAATGTATACTCCTATTTGAGTCTACACACTTAATATCTGTAAAGTATGTATTGAAATCGTTATTCAAGTTATACATATTTTCAATAAATATCAGATGTCATGCATGAGTAGTAAATTCGTTGTTCACAACATAACAAGATTATATTTTGGATCGGTGCTAGGCATATCAGCTTATAAAGAGGTTGAAAAATTACTCGTTAAAAGTGCTTTCAAAAGATTTCCCCTGTTTATTTACTTATATGTGCATAGCTATTGGAAAATAATGTAAGTATGAGTATACAAGGTGTTTTCAAGAATACAAGTGGAATATTTTATTTACATGTAACCGAACGCGTAATATTGATTATCTAATAAATTCGCGCACTCTGTTCCCCACGTCGCTTCATAACACGTTATCTTACATACTTTTCGATTAAAGATCTCAAAAACCTTTCACTAAAAGAGTCATTTCTCATATTGGGACTCTATTCAATTTCAATTCAGTAGGTTTATAAATAAATTGATTTTTCATGAATAATAAAAAACTGTAAACAAAGTCGTGTTAGTAACACCATTATAACATAAGAACAGCTGGTTCGATTTTAATAATTTTTGGTTTTGGATTTATCTCCGTCCCGAATAGCAAAAGAAAAACTTAAAAAAAAATCAAGAGGGGAAAATATATAGAGAAAATAGTTTTCTCATAGGTACATTTTTAGTTTGTAACGCCATCTCTGACTCTAAGGCGGAAAGAAGTTTGCCGTGCCAGCTAGTTATAACATAAATCGTATGTTACGTACGTTTAGAAAGAACGCACTATGTATGTTTTACAAATATCTATGTCCCAAGATCTTTGTGTACACATGGGTTTCGGAACGTATGAAATACCACATCAATTAAACAGAGTAGGAAATTCGTTGATTTCCTGCAAACGAAGGTATTGAGCCAAATACATTTACGTTCACTCGTCGGTGAATTATTTATAGCGCACTATTGCCATACATTTTAAGAACACCTATGTACCGGAAAACTCTGTTGAGTAAGATTCATTATTAATATTTTATTGGTCTCAGTGCCAAAAAAAACAACACGCATGTCCTATTTCACAATCCTATATGCGCATTTTCATATTTTATTATTTTCATATAATTTCACACAAAAGACACAATTTGGGATTTGATACTCTGATTTTACTTGAAGAGTATTCAAAACTTGATATATTATCATAAAATGTTATAGGAAATTATTAAGTACGACATTTTGAAACGAAGTTAACTATGTACAAAAGAAGAGGAACGTCTAACATTATTAAATCACAGAAGGTTTCATAATATAAGTACTTGTAACTACTCTAGAAAGGCATATTGATAGAATAGTAAACATTAACCGCACATATACGGTACCATAACTGGAATACAACAAATAAATTCTTAACAAAATTAAAAAGTCAATGTTACTTTATTTCTATAACACAGAAATGAAAGACGCTGTCTTTAATTCACGCACTCACAAGTTTTCTATCAACAACGGTAAAGATAGATATTCAGTTGACTTTGGCAATTAATAATCATAGATTTGTGTTTAAACTCCCAAAACGTCAGGAAAAACTCTACCGTTAAAACCCAATACCAATACCGGATCCGAAAATTCAAAAGAACAAAACCTACTATCGACGACGACAAGTAAACGCTGGAAACAAAAACATAGTCTTATCCAGGTTAAGAGTCCAGTTCGCTCACGAGTAAAACCAGAGCATCAATCTATAGGCCATCTCCCTCGGAGCGGCCTCGCCGTCGTCACTGCAGCTCCTTCACAGCCTGCAGGATCCTCTTGACATGTCCCACCTTCGTCACTCCGAGATCCCTTAGATCCCTTCTAGCCAATGAGAGAAGCTCCTTCCCTGTGACGTCATGCTTCGCAAACGCCTCGCTGTATTCACCCAATGAGAGGCTCTCGAGCCAAGCTTGCACCTCCTTCACCCCCCAGGACTTGACCTGGTTAGACGCTGGTCCTTCGGAGACGGATCGCCGGCCGCGTAGCCACCGACTTCCTCCTTTCTTGGGAATCTGGGAGGATAAGGGACAAATGAGGGTTCGAGGAATTTAAGAAAGTTATCAGATTTACTGCAAATAGGTTTGAGGAAAGGCGATTTGTTTGTAAGTCTAAAGGTTTGGAAGAATAATTCAAACTAAAGTCATTTTTAACAGTATCATTGAAGTAACATGCAAATTTAACTAGATATTCTGGGTTATTAAAAGAAGTTACCATTTCTGCTAGAAATATAGCCTTATTCCATCCAAAGACATTCTACGATAGGGTCTGCGGGGTCTAGGTCTAATTACTACAGACTGGGGTGGTGCAGGGGACAAAATATATTTGTTAATATTTGCATATATAGGTATCTCAAAAGTATTGCAAGTAATGGGAAATAAATTCTTGTCAGCAATGTTCTATTATCATAAGTGCCAAAAGCAAAGCCGAGATCAACATGGGTCTTTGATTTTGAAGTCTCAAAAAATTATTGCTGGTCATTAAACACTTTGTTAGACGCAACTCGGTTCATAAAACCACAACCAGTAACTTTGGAAGTGACGCTTTGTTTTAAGCGATCGTTAAGATTTTTTATCAGGCGAGAATGTGGCCCATTCAAAAAAATAGAGATCAAAGCCTCCCATAGTGGAAATAAATCCTTACCTCATCAGTCTGCAAGTAAGCATGCCCCTCGTGTAGCTCCACTCTCGTCAAGTGTGTGCGTATAGAGGCGGCGGCGGAGGCAGCTGCTCCCGTCATTCCTCCGCTGTCGATTAACTCGTGGCAGCTTTCCACCTGAAGGTGCATTTGGGTAAGTAATACGGGTCAGTAGTCAGTTCTTAGTTTATCTTAGTGGGGTATACACGACTTATACTTAGTTATGGTTTTAAATGTTCCGCTACAGATAATAAATGTTTCTTTCAAGATTTTATAGAGAAACTTGGAGAGGAACCTAGCTTAAATTTTATCTCAGAAGTCCTTATAATAGACCAGCTCCTGAGCTGGTCATCTACATACCTAAAAGTTGATAGGTACTTTGAAATAGTTAACCAGCTAGCAGCTAGGAATATAGCTCGTAAGTCACCAGGCGGCAGCCGTCTCAGCTGCGGTGCTGGCAGCAGCGTCTCCCGTTTGAGTCTCTAACGCGTCTCCTGCGAGACCACTCTCTTTTCTCCTGTAGATCTAAACTTCCTCAAGTAGTCTAGATTCTAAATCATTCGATTCTAACCAAGGTAGCCAGCAGTCGTCTTAGTTGCGGCGCCGGCAGCAGCCTCCCATCCGAATCCTGTAACGCGTCTGCTTGCGAAGCCACTCTCCTTGCTGTCGCGACAGCCCGTGACACTCCCGTGACACCACTCTCGCTGATGCAGGATAGTTTCACCTGTTGAAAGGTGTCGAAATCAGAAAGGTTTTGAGATTCAGCAGTGCATTAGTCCATAAAATATTCTGCGACTTTATGCAATTAATTGAGATAGCCGGAGCGGTGTTTTTAACCATATTCAAAGGTGTATTTTCAGCGGGTAGTCGTTCCACTAAAACCGGCGAAAATTCTGCCGATAACCCACCCTAAGATTCTACCTTCTCAGCTTCTGAATGACATAGACGGAGACTAAACCATCTAGGGATGGGCAATAAACGGCAAAACAACAATCTTCACGTAGATTCTGATCCCTACTTTCTTGCTTATAAAGGTATTGCACAACCCTCAGATTCTGGAAGAAGCTCATGACCAACTGCGTACGATTACCGGTTAATTATACAAGACTACTCACATGCTTGACCAGTGTATTGATATCGTCCAACAACACCAGTAGTTGCGCGCTCTCTGTGAGACTGAGCGACGCGCGCGGGCCAGCCGCACCGCCGTGGGAGTGGGCCTTTAGCTGCTGCTTCTCGTCCCAGGTCCTGGGTGCAAAGACAGGGAAGTTATTACGATATTATGTTTTGAGGGTTTTTACTGTGTTAATTATTTAAGCTTAGCTTAAGAATAGAAAGCGTCAGTACAACCTGCGCAACTACAGAATGGAATTGAGAATGACGTCATCTCTTATGTTGTCCCGCTCATCAGATTCGAACCGAGCAGGACAGCATGAGGGATAACGTCAATCTCAATCTCATTCTATAAGTACCTACGCAGGTTATAGAAATTAATATTCCAAGAGTCGATATCGAGAAATAGCTTGTCAGTTAGGAATATTTTTAACTGTCTGTTAAAAAGCAGTACCTAAAACTAGCTAGATACCTAAATAGTGTAGAGTAGAAGATGTGAGTTTAATTAATTAAAATGATTACATATTCACAACACGTTCTATTTTATCTAAAGCACACAACACGAGCTACTTTGTTTTCTTGTTATGCTACTCGGTGATGAAAGCACCAAGAAAACTTCAATACGGGGCTATTCCACACAACACGGGGCGGTAATCAACCGCCCCGTGTGGTGCTGAAAAGTGTAGGCCGGTTTGAGTTTACCTCATTTTGATTGTGATTTTTTACTATACAAGCTTGTCGTTTTCTCTCTAAAGCACAGTCTGTGGAAGCAGGTTCGTAGATAACCGGCTTGCATTTATAATGAGAACAGTCTGTGTGGCGAAGGTTTTACCAAATTTATCGATGCAAAATTGACTAAGCCCTGTCAGAATAAGCTTAATAACTACGACAAAAGGAAGCTCTTTCACTAAAGCTTAACTATGTAGCGCGGCGAAATGTGTTAGACATACCTAGTCATTATAATAGCTTCGCTATTAAAACTGGATGATGGTCGATTTGACATTGACACATTCCCTGCTTATCTACGCAGATTAGCTGATTGAAAACGCCTAAATTGTGCAATTAATGATGCATCGCCTCGCGACCACACGACGACGCGGGAGCTTTACTTGAGTATGTCGTAGACATTTTTTAGCTTTTTTCTGAGTGACTAAAGCCGATTCATGAGCGCGATTAGGGACGACCGAATCGATGCTTATCGATTAATTCAAAGTGGGTTTAGATTAGACCGAGAACGTTTTCCCACGACGCACGACACCACACGACAAAATGTGACGACTCCGGGCGTCATAGATTTTTATGAACCTATCGTGCTGTGCAGTGTCGTTGCGTGTGTAAACGGTTCATAGAAATGTATGACGCCCGGAGTCGTCACCGCATTTTATCGTGTCGTGTCATGTGTCGTGGGAAAACGCTCTAAAGGTACAAAGAGCTAGAACAAGAAGGTTCTTTTAATATTCGTTCTTTTATTCTTCACGAACATATATTCAATTCTATTTCTTAATTGTAAACCAGACATTATTACAGAGTACCTACCTATTCCCATGCGTTAGATCTAGAAACCTACTTGCTAACAACCTACTAAGAGGTAAATAAACAACAGAATGCTCTGTCTCAGTTTATACAAAAATAATATGATGGTACCGGGTTAAAATGAGCATTTGCTTCTCGAACTTCAGAGAATAATAATCGCGCTCTAGTTTCGTTAAATTTAGTAAAACCTTCACGATGTGTATGACATGAGCTACACTAAGGTGGTCTAGCTATGACGCTAAGAACCGAGGCCAGAGAACCACCTTGATACATGCCTGAGGCTGGTCTCAAGAGCACGTGAGCGACACAGCATCTGCGATCGGTTCTTGTGGATAATGCGGATACAGCCCGGCGGTTGGAGCCATGCTTCTCCGTCGACCTGAAAGGGAAAGTGGATGTTGTTGTTATGAAGTTAAGAGTGAAAACCCAGTGGCGTTTTGGAAACTGGAAGGTAATAACACAGCTGGTTTTTCTGTGTCCTGCAAGCGAAAACAGAATAAGAAAAAGATTGAAACTTCAGTGATATTCTAAAAGCAACGTTTATTTCTCTACCATGTGTTCAATTACTTGTGAAGATCATAAAGCTACAGTAGGTACCTATTCTGTCAACGCCAGACCGAATTTCATAGTGTAAGAAATTTCAGGTTGCAAGGAGGGTTCCATATTATCTGTTTATTGGCTGCTATTAGGTACTTTTAATTTTAACGTGTCCTCCTTTTCTAAAATTAGAAGGAAAGAATGCAGATAGGTACTTGTTTGATGCTCTTTTTTTCAGAATCGCGAAAACAACATCCCATAGCAAGAACTTTCGAATCACTGAATCCTCCTAAGGTACACAAGTTACTGATTTACGTCCTTTAAAAATCCTCCAAAGGTTTCAAAGTAGTTCAAAGTTACCTGAACAGGCACGCACTCCTCGCCAAGGATGTTGATCTGAACGGCTCTGCACTGCGCTATCCTGTGCTTCTGGAGGTTGATCAGGCGGGACGCTGCCATCTGAGCTGAACCGAACACTGCTACCACCTACAATTTACAATCACAATTAACCTGTAACATCCTGTGGGACCCACCATTTCATAAATATTTTTTTATTAGCATCCATCATTTTTTGGAAGTGATATGAAATTTCTGAGTAATAAATAAGCTACTGCATCGAGGCGGGTCCTCGATACTGTAGCTTATTTATTACTTTATCGGTTTTAATAAGTTAAAATTCCATTACAAATGTGTAGCTACTACCTACTTATTTCAACAGCTTATTTCAACAGATTGAATTCAATAAAAGGTAGGTTTAAAAAGGTATGGAGTTAAGTTTATAATTTGAGTTGGCACAATAAACACGACAAAAAAACTCTGTTATGCATTTATGCATATAACAGCATGATTTGATTCAGGCTAAATTGCACTGCTACCTTGTGTGTTATCTGGGCTCGATTATCTTACCGTAACACATGACATATTGTGTAGAACATTGTTCTAGTCTAAAATGCTATTCCTTATTTGCTTTATACCGTCTTTTTATAGTGCACAAATCATTGTATAAGTACACTAGGTACTAGATAATACAACAACACCCTTCACTTTTACAACCCACATTTTACGGCCTAACTGCCATACTCCCTAGCTAAGTGCCACTACAGCCCCATTTAGAAAGACTGAACAAAGACCTAAGCTTCAAGAACTCCAAATGAAAACCTACGTGCAGATGGCCACATTGAATTCATAATAGGAAAGGCGGTTTAAAAGAGAATTCCCATTTGAGTGACTTTAAAAATAACGAGCTTTTTCTACAGCGATCGGTCGGACTGTACAATTTTAAAGTGTACAATTTCTCAAGAAATTCTTCAGTCCACGGAAGCGTGTGATTGATTGGTCGGGAAGATATCAGCAATCTGTCGTGGATTGGTCAATGATTTTGTGGATTAAGATATTTCAAGAGTGAACTGTCAACCTCTTGCTATCTTATTCAACAGTTTTGAAATGTAGATATTTAAAAGAAAAGTTAGATAGGTTACTTTAAAATATCTATCTATGTAATAAATTGTATTATGGATATCAGTTACCTGGTACCCATAACACAAGCTCTACTTAGCTTGGGTCTAGATAATGCTGTGTGAATTGTCCAGCATTATTCATTTATTTTTATCTTTTTCATTCAAAAGATCCTAATGATAATTACCTATAGAACATTTTAATAATGTAGGAGTATCGAGATTGTTTAACAGGTTCAGCCAGATATTGAAGGAAATGTTATAGGTATTTAATTAAAAAACAACGTTGTTCACATAAAAAAAATGTAAAAAGAAAAGTTACATAGTGACTTGCTCACCTCTAGGATTCGGTCATCAAAAGACGGCGCCAGGAACAGGTCATCACCCCGGGTGCCTCCCCAGAAGTTGGTGCCGCCCATGAAGGAAGAGATGTTCAGGACCACAATCCCCTGCAGCTCCGGCAGTGGAATCCTCTGTCCGTCGCACTCTAACTGCACGCGTTGGCCGAGGTGTCTAATGGGTACAAAGAGATTTGGATAAGATATTTATTTTATTTTTATAATGAGTAATGAAAATTGCTTTGATTCAAGATGATCTGGTGAATACCAGGACAAAATAATACCTACAGACAGACTATTCAAAATCGTGATTAATTGAGAAAACTACTATATTAAGTATCTGCTAATACCGAGTAGATAATCAGGTCAGTCGGGCCAGCGTTATTTTCATATCCGACCTGATAATTGGCGTAGCATGTTTGCATAAACGGTTCGGTTAACTACGGCAGTATGTAACAATATGACTAATTCAATGTAATGCTATAATTAAAATTTTTCAACGTACGGATCTTTAAGTAGAAGAAGGAGTAACTTTAGTAGAAGTAAGTTGACATTTTGTAAATAACGAAAGTTCGGTAAAATGCGGCACCACGTTGGGCGCCAGTAGTAAGTACAAGCATAGAATCAAACGCTAAACTTCAACTTGTAAGAACTTAGGTAGGTATTTGTAAATTATATTCGTTGTTTTGCGAGTTCATAAATAACTCAACTCACCTATAAGTCCTGTTGACCCACTCCTTAGATCCAAGAACTCCATACCACATGTAGTTCCTAGCCCTTGACCGGCACTTCTCCGGGTGTTCTTCCCTCTTGTTATGGAAATCTAAGGTGATCTTTGCGTCGATACCAATGCCAAAGTAGTTGTTCATCACAGCTCTCTCATAGAACCCTTCAAGCAGCGTCTCATCAGGGTCCATTAGAGGGCTGACGGCGGCGCATAGTGCGTCAGCATTGGCTAGGAGGCATTGGCTGATGAAGCCTTGAGTGACGTGAGGCCAAGCGGGAAGCTGCACTAGAGGGTTAATAATTGGTAACTTCTTAGCCTTTTCTTGGTTAACTTCTAGTCTAGACGAAGTATTCCCTGCATTGGATTGTCCACCCTCACCCCATATTGAGGATACCGATGTTGACAGTCTGCTGTAAAAAATATACAAATAAAAATAACTTGAGTTAAAAGTAAATCAATTCTATTTTTATAGTCGTACAAAAACAATCTCGTAAATAATGATGACCCAACGATATTTTATTGTGGTTTGAATGTTGATAGACTACCCGGAAAACACGAAACCAAGAGACCAAAATGGCTAATTTATTCCCCACGCGACAATCAAAGAAAAAACAACCCTCTTATCATAATATAAGCAGTAACAACCACATTGAATAGATTCCTTGACTGCAGGGTGCTTACGTCGAGAGTTGGCGGACAAAACACTCCGGCGCTTTGAGTCCTATGAAAATAAGATTACGGAAATGATTTTTGTGTGATTTTTTTAAGAACAAATAAATATTGGATAGGAAAATCAGAAAAATGTTTATGTAGTACTTACTTGTCTTCACCTGGTTTGAAAAGACTGCCACAGGATATTCGCCTCGTTGCCGCTGGGGAACAACTGAGAAACTGTCCATATTCAGGATCTGAGCCCAAAAGCTTCGGGTTGTCTGACTGTCTTCGCTCTCTTGTCGTGCCTACGCTAGGCTCTGGTGAATGGACGCTTAAAGTGTCAGTTGCTTGATCGAATATATCGTTCAAAACTGTTGCCATCCTGCTCACACAGTTCTTAATGCTTTTCTTTTCATCACTGTGCGAAGGAGATGGAGGCTCGACCACAACACTTACGCAAGGAAATGTATGCCCTCCTTCTTTTGGCTGCTGTAAGCTCCTTACTGGTGAACCCATATTGGCTTGAGCGGATAAGTTTGTTGACTCCTCAGGCTTACAATTTTCTTCGGCTGTTTTGGGTAAAAGACTTTTAATACTCGAATCGTCGGCTATTCGTTTCTTCAAACTTTTTCGTAGATGCTTCCTAAAAGACTTTCTAGCAATATCACTGCCCTCTTCAAAGTGCGCTAGACTACAATACTTTATCTGTTCCTCTACTTTCGTTGCATTTTCGATGTAGAACACTTTGTTTTCAAAGCCAAATTTTTCAACCTCTGTTTCTTTCGGTTTCTTTATTTTCGATATGTATTTCATTTTGGTCTCGTTGTTCTTTTGCAAGCTTGGGTTTCTACTGTCCAAGGTAATGTCCGATGCCGTATCAGAAGTGAATAACGTCGTGTCGTCTGTATACGTTTCGTTTTCTCCATTTTTGCCCATCATAGCCATAAGGACTTCCTGTCCTAGCATAGAACTTATATCATCCATAATCGATTCACCATGTAAGGTTTCTGAATTAGCATAAGTAGTTTCATCTGGGGAATCTATGTGTCCTATAACCGCCTCATCGTCATCGGGTTTTCCATCTATAATCTCAGATATTAAACTATAATCATCGCTAATGTTGGACCCTTCTGAACTACTAGCGTCTATCTCCAAGTCTACACTAGACAGCCTTCTATCAGGCGTGCAGTCTCCACTTGCTGGGGTTTCCCTCGCGCTAAGGTCTTGGTAATGGTCGTCCGTATACGGTTTATCGATATCTATTATGGTAAGTTGGTCCGACTCGTATGTGTCTCCCTGTATGATGGAGTCGCGTTTGTCATCACTGTCGTCCGAGATGACGAGATTGGGTATAGTCAGAGAGCTGCTGTAAGTTCCCCTGTCTGTGTCCGGGCGGAGGAGGTTCTTGCAGGAGCTTGTATCACAGGAGGAGAGGTTGGACAGCGAGAGCCTGTCCTGCGGAGAGGTGGAGCTGGCTTTGCTGCCTTCCACGCGATCCACGTCCAGTGAAAACTGGTCCGCGGGGTTAGAGCTTATTAACTTAGCTATGTCTTCATCTACATCTGGAATGCTGTGGGGAAACAGAAAAGTACCTTAGTGCAATAAAGTTTTAAATAAATAAATAAATGAAAGTATGTATTAGCATCGAAACCATTAGGTAAAGTTGATTCGTCAGACATGAATTTCAAGCTGGTTGAGGGAGGGACAGATATTGATGAACAGATTTACTTAGTTTTGGCGGTAGGAGATCGTCTGATGCCATGTTACGTTGTATACGTAGTACAAATACACAAATACTTTGCTGCGACGTTGCTGCGTGATGATGGCCCAATGTCAATGGCTGTAAACTTACTGATCAGGTTGCATAGAAGCAGCAGAGACAGCGGAGGCAGCCGACGAGCGGCGGCTGTCAGCGAAGGCACGCGGCACGGGCAGAGACAGCTCGGCCATGGCGGGGGCGGCGGCACACACCTCGGGGATTTCGCCGGCGCCCTCGGCCGCCGACTCGCACGACGAGGACTCGGCCTGAACCTGCTAGGAAATAAACTTTGTATTTAGGTAAAGAAAGACATTCATATTTATCAAACTAATCATAATCACCTTAATCACCTACTACTGATACTAATGATGAAAAACTCCAGGCAGATGCTGGATGGTCCAAGACACAAGACAGGGCGCTATGTTAGGGAAGGTTTATGTTCAAATAGACGATGATGATGAATCATGATTACAAGCCGTTTAGTATTCTGCTGGGAGATAAAGACCAAGTCCCACTTCACGTCATAGGCATAGCTGCGTCATATAAATAAATGTGAACCTGGGGCCTTCTTCTAAGACCCAAGACAGTAACAGTAGGTACACAACTTGCAAATAATGGCAGTACCTAGTTGAGGTGCAAGAGACCTACCTGAGGATAGAACTGCGAGAGCGTCCTCACGAGGGAGCGCAGTGCCCGCCGCACGCTGTCCGCACGGCTCGCTAGCACACAGCCGCGCGCCGCCCAGTTCAGCTGCTCCTGGAACATTATGGTATTAACAGCCGCTCCTTGGAAGATACACCTTTAATGTACCTACCACAGGTTTTCTAAACCTCTCACGCGCACCAATCTCTTACAAAACAATTATATTTATTTGACAATTACATCGCCTTCGAAACTGAAGTTTGCAAGCTGTTTGATAACTGCTTTGATACCTGTTTTAGATCAGTATTGTATTTCATTGATCGATGGAATATTGAATTCATGCTGGACAGTATACTTTGATGACGAGCCGCGAGCGCGGATGCAACCTCAAGGGATGAACTTTGAAGTTCGGTACGGAAAGGGTTACCTTTTCAGTCTTTTCGATGCTGCCCTTCTCAGCAGCTGGTTGAGCCTCGGGCTCACTGTCACTCGTCGTCTCCAGCGGCTCCCAGTTTCTATAAAACAATACGGTCCTAATGATGAAGGTGTACGAAAACCGCTTTTTAGTGCGAGTGGACGGTATGTCCACAAAGTAGGGGTGGTAATGCACTGTGCGTCTGCTTGTCCTGGAGTGGAAGGAGGGTGGGGTGGTGGGATTAGGTCATGTAGTTCCTATGAGCATTCTCTGAAATATAGCCTTCGGAAAGACGAGCTTGTTGTGTGTGAGTGTGGGTATACTCACTTGCAAGAGGCATGGTCGTGCGCTAGATGCGTCCGCGCGTGCAGTAACAAGGACAGCGCGCGGCGCAGGCGGTGGGCCGCGCGCGCCGCCCCACCGCCCGCCCGCTCCCCCGCTAGGGCGAGGCGGAGGCAGCCCGCACGGAGAGACGAGCTTGTTGTATGACTGATCTCGCCAGCCTGTACAAACAACAAAATTGTATAACATACAAAATATTGAAATTACCCAGAGTACTATAATAAATAAAAACCTTAGAATACAAAATATTTTTGGAAATAGACGCTGCACGCACTGGACCATAGTTGATGGTACAGTAAATTGGAAGGCTTTTATCCAACACTGGGTGATCTTGGGCTAGAATGGGGGTGGAAAAGAGTAGCAGAGCAGATCTTGATATTGAAAAGGTTGAAGGTAGTAAGAAATTTCTTGGATTAGTAGGTAGCGCAACGTCCTCCAGCCAGGTGGGATAACGATCTTTGAAAGACTGCAGGTAGATGCTGGATGCGGCAAGCTGAAGACAGGGCGCTATGCCACCTATTAAGGAGCCTTTGTACAGCAATGGACTAATATAGGCTGAGGTATGAAGCAAATCAATAACGATGACTCCAGTCCAGGGAGGTGGAGCCATCTTTGAAGCGCTTGACGAGGTTATATGTATCTACTCAGGCAACATCCAACAACAAACGTTACATAAGACGGCACCAACCTGCATGATCTCCTGCAAATTCTTGAGCAGCGGCCCCTCCTCTTGCAAGTCGGGCGGCGCGGGCGGCGGCGGCGGAGCGGACTGCGACCTCTCGAACGTCATAATTGACCACCTGTGCACAGGATAATGGATAATGGGACCAAAGCAGGCATGAAACGATGTCATTTTTATGTAGGTTATACTGAACTCTCGAAGTGGAAATAATCCGTTTTTAACTGTGACCTTTTGTCGCGCAGGCGGCAAAGCAGGCATAAAACGATGTCATTTTTATGTAGGTATGGCGTTTTATACTGAACTCTCAAAGTGGAAATGGTCCGTTTTTAATTGTGACCTTTTGTCGCCAGTTGGGATACGAATATATCACCGTATCGAAGCTGGGTATAGACATGCCAAGTTTTGTCTTGACCTCCGTTGTAAGATGTGACCCTGAACTATATGTAACGCACCTGTCCAGCATCTTGGTGGAAGCCCGCTCGTATCTCTCGATGAGCTGCTGGAGATTCGCTGCGTCATCGCAGGATGCACCCCAGCCCAGCACGCGGGCTAGGTCGTTACCGGTGCCCAGAGGTAAGACTGCCGTTTGCACCTGACGCTGTATTTTGGAATAGTATTGAGATTATTCTCGAAGTATTTGAGTATTTAGGATTTGAACGGCCACATCAGAGTTTCAACCACGCATTGATACAACGAAAATAGGCCGACGACGAAACGATGATCGAAAGACGAAATAAAGAAAGTAGAAAGTGCTCCGAGTTTTTGAAAGGCAGGAAAGAATACAAAGGGTGGAAACGTGTGTTACGGAACATGCAATTTAATATGTTTTTTGTAGTAACAAAGTGTAACTCGTTTATGTAAGATAAATGCTCTTCCAGCTTCGTAGCTGGACCGATAGCACCTTCGTAGGTGCTATCGGTTAGAGTTACCAGAGAGGTTAAAACTTCTTTCAAAGGACCTAGAACTCACATGCATCTCCAGTTTATCCACCTCTTGCAGCACCCACCCCACGGACCCGTCCCCCGAGCAGACGAGCACTCTGAGCGGAGCGAAATGCCTAAACAGCCTCAGGCCTAGCCTCGGACCTGCTCCGCTCAGCTCGAACACCTGCGCAGGGTTGAGGAGTTGACGGAATCGACGCAGGAACTTGACGCCTTGGTTATCGCCTGTTCAAAAAGAAATATTGATTTATTTAACTAAAAATTTTAGCCAATTTTGTTTAATCCTGGAGTACGTAGGTATATTTTAATGAGATAAGTAAAACTGTGACTCGGAATATCGGTATCAAAGTTTGTGAAACTCTGAAACTTTCACAATCAAAAATACGCTTCTACAACATAACTCCTAGTGAGTTGCAAAATCTATCAATAAATAAATTCAAACAAATTGTCAAAACCTTTCTGTGCAAAAAGGCTTACTACAAAATATCAGATTATTTAGAAGATAAAAAAGCTTGGGACGGGTTTTGCTCCAACTCGAAAAATAACAACTAACAGGCTAAAGGTTTCTTAGTCGCTTCTTTACTTTAGTCTACATACCGAAGCGACAGAAATCAAAAGTACCACTTTATTTCCGTGTCAGTGTTTTATTTTAAGAATTTGACCTTTTCTAAGTGTACATTTTTATATTTATGGAAATAAAGAATTTTTGATTTTGATTTTGAATCCGTGCAGAAAAATGTGCTCGATTTTTAGGAAAAAAACTATGGCTTGCCTTGCTTGTCGTGCTTTCTGCCAATTTCTGTGGCAATTTTCGTTTGAAGTGTAGTTATAATTTTGTAAGCCACTGTACGGTTCAGAGCTTGCGGCGCCGCCGCGCCGACTCTAACGAGGCAATATTGTGGCGTTCGATCGTTAATATTGTAAAACATTTGATAACTTTCATAAAATTGATAATATTATTGAATTTTCATTAACACTGTTTACGTTACTAAGGTATCCAGTTTTGCCATCTATCGAGTTCTTAAGTTAATAAAGCCCTATCACTTAAGAATTTAACTTTCTTGGAAAACGATATATACCTTTGTTTTGTAGAAGGTGAATGGCAAACGTGGAAAGAAACTATTGTAGGTACATAATAAAAATATGTTCTTTATTTTGTAATTTATGATTAAGTACCTTATATTTGCATTCAAAATTGTTAATAAAATAATGGTGCTGCAGGTGGACATTGTACTTCTTGGGCCATATTAGTGTTAGACCGCTGATGATAGTCAATCTTTCGTAGGTTCGTTTCGTAGGGTCCAAGGGCGTTAGGGCACGAGGTGCGTGGAACAAAGCGAGCTCCAATTTTAGGGCCTACCTGATCTTGAGTTGACAAAGACGATAAGCGGCGAGGCGTTCGGCGGTCTGTCCTTCACCCAGGCGTCATCAGGTCCAACTGAATGCAAACGCGTGGGGGGCACGACAGAAGCGCGCGTGGGGCCGAGCGAGCACGCCGCGCACCAGCTAGGCTTGCACGCCGCGTGCACGCATTTACGACACCACACGCATCTGAAGTCTTGCAATCTGAAACAGAAAAAATCTATAAAGAGACCCGTGCCCGAATTATGAAAGCTTACTCATCATCGTTCTTTGTTTAAGTAATACTTATACCATATAGAAGCTTGACTTAAGCATAAATCGACGACTGAGCAAGCTTTCATAGTAAATAAATACCTAAGGGCCTTATATTAGTGTGGATGAGAAATACGGATGAAACAACTTCGGCGATGAAAATAAAACATGAAGAATATAATAACAAACAGACTCAGGGTTGCACGCGGGGGAGGCTGGCGGAGGACTGAGGCAAACAACAAAAATAGTGAGGTCTTCATCTACAGTATTAAATTACTGCTGATGCCAACGATAAACATTTTCAAGGTTTATTGTTTTTTGCTTACCTACACTCAGGAAAACTACTTTTCTATACAATAATATTATAAAGACGATATAAAGATTAGTCTTTGTATGTTTGAATTGAATAGGCTCTCAAACTATTGGACCGATTAGAAAAATAATTTCACCTAGGCTATAGAATATCGTACGAAGCCGGGGCGGACCGCTGGTCTGATATAATTTAACTTTTATGATCATCATCGTAGCGGTCACAGTCGATGGAGGCGGCTCAGGACCGTTTTGTGGCGTCGTACGGGGGAGGCCTAAGTCCAGCTGTGGACCTGTATGGGTTGATAATCATATCGGCCAAAATCAATCATCATCTGTTTTTTGATTTAGACTAAATAAAATACATTATCGTAGCGTAGATCATTGAGGTTATTCTTGAAAATTACGAAATAAATGATTATTGATTATTATTGTTACAGTTAGAAAGTCATTTGATTGGTCAATAATATGTACAAGAGAATTAACTAAGATAATTAATCTTCTTGAGCTTGTAGTCCTTTCTGGGGAAAAATACAAACATGGTATTTTCTCAGCAAGGATCTATGTAGATAGAAAAGATATAATTCATTATGACTAATGCTCGCGTGCGTAAGCATATCGTACCGAAATGATTTGTATATATAATTGTAGATACGTTCATATTGTTCAAGGTCATATAGGCACACGCGAAGTCGTGCCGGACTTTCATAACATTAGCAATAATCAACATCAGCTATCGAACTGTAGGTATACTCACAATGAAAATTTGATTGTTTTGAAAAAACTAAAAACCGATTTTAAATTCCTTAGTATTTACAAAAAACTTTGTAAACAGTGTACAATATTTATTTATTCATAATAAATATTTTTTTCGATGACCTCTGTGGCGTGGTGGGCGACCGTCTGCCTGCGACGCAGGAGGCTGCGGGTTCGATTCCCGACTCAGGACAAATGTGTCTACGATCTGCAGACATTGTTCAGGGAGTTCTGGTCGTTTTCTATGTATAGTAAAAATATCTCTCTAGGTATTATATTATGTATATCAGTTATCTAGTACCCATAACACAAGCTCTGCTTAGCTTGGGGCTAGATAATGCTGTGTGAATCGTCCAGCATTATTTATTTATTTTATGGAACCACCTCAGGATCATTATCCATACAATAGCGAAGAAGATTTTTTTTTCCAAATCGGTTCATCGACGAAGATATCGACGAACATGAAAAAAAGTACATACAGCCGATCATAGAACATCCCCCTTCTTTTTTTTTCATCGGTTAAAAATAGGAGAGATTGCATTCTATGCATTCTATCCACACCAGCCATTTCGTCAGTCCAATCTATAGACCTATTCATCACACATTATTATCAACAATTTGTTTTGCTCGTACAAACAATATCTTTGCTTACGTGAACTGTCTACCTGCACTCCGGCCAAAGTCAACATACAAAGGGGTTTGAAGATTTTGGCTGGTTTTCAGACCGGTTTACCGTTTTTTTTTTCAAAATCGTGGGGGACAATGAAATTTATATAGGTTTTTGGATAGAGGACACCTAAACTAATAAAAATGGCATATAACATAATTTCCTAAAGCGTCAGGTTTCGGAGATATTCACGTAAAAAAAAACTTTAATTTTGCACCGCGACTTTGAAAAAAAAAGGATGCTAGGCCATCCTCCATAAAAAACCTTCAAACCCATTTGGTAACATACTGACCGCCTTACTTACCGTGAAAATCACTTCTCTCTGATATTTCACAGAAGTTGCACTACTAGTCGATGTAAGCACTTTAATACAATGTATAATACTGTTATTCATTATTCATTCTCGACTGCAAAAAAGAGAATTTGGGAGATTTGTGTTGTCAGTTTCGAGTATAGATAGGTACTTATATGTTGATAAACATACAAGACAGCAACGGAATCCATTTCTCGACACAAACTAAGGCACTGGAAACCTTTCCATTTTCACCATGACCTTTCAATTAAGTTTCATTAGAGTACAAGTTCTTTCTTTTCATTTAGTTTGCTTCAGCTCTACTGGACTGGACATTGATTGATCGTGTGTTACTCACAAGGGAATATCGGATATCATAACAAAAGGACCTCCGAACTGGTTTGTAACTTCTTCACCAATTTAATAACTGTTCACGCCGTCCTGCGTGACAACTTGCTGCGGACTTCACGGAGCGCCCATTCACTCGCACCTGCACTCACTCCGCAAGAACTTTCCCCGACAAGACACTGCGAGAGACGCACGCGCATCACGCATTTATACCCGCGTCCTCGCGAACCCTAATTTAATTAATATAATAAAGTTGCTATGTAAAAACACTTCAATAAAACCCAATTAAAGTAATACTGATTCTTTTCAATAAAATACATAACTATATAATAGTTCATTGTTCTACCCATAAAGTTTATGATGTAGGTACACAAAACAAAGCTGTTTTTGTTATTTTAATATATCTACGTATTTCTTTTTTAACGATACTGTAATAGTAAAGAAAAGGCTATTCCTGATTATGATTACTATTTGACAGATAGAGATGCGTATCTGTCTACTCGAAAAATATGGGGATTTACGAGTTTCGATTTTTATCGAGCCGACGTAGTATGTAACGAAGAATATTCTCGAATATATGATTTTTTCACGAAAAAGTATTGAAAGTAGTGTATATAAAAACTAGTTTACCACAATAACTCAGTATGTCTTACTTTTTATCACGGAATAACGCGAACTTAATGCCACGGCACGGGCAGAAGCATAATATAAAACAACAAAAAAAAATCGATTTTTTTTGATTCCAAATATAATGTCTTGTCTAGTAGGAATATAGAGTCTGTAAAATATAATAAAATGATGAGTAAAAATAAAGAAATCGATTACAACTTGTTCATAAACAAAATATATTACGAAAAATCGAATCTGTAAAGCATTAGGACATGACTATTTCATTGTCGAACTACCAACAGCAAATAAGTGAGTGGAATAACTATAGTCAATCTTTAGCACAAAATTTTGTAGATTTTTAGAACGAAATTTTGTATATTCCCATATGCTCCAAAAAGTTAAAAACCACAAAAAAAAATATCTTGCGCCAACCCGCGACGAACCCCCATAAGATAACTCGCAAACCAGAGTCTGCTTCAATACCCTGGTCTGGTATGCATGCGACGCGGATTTCCTTAATCCTGACTTAGCTAACACATACTAGTTCTCAAAGTTTCCAAGCAAGTGTGCGGATGAACTTTCCCAGTTGTACATTTCATGTTGCATTGAAAATATATCAGACAGAAGCGAAACTCTTCACGATATTTATGAAGAACTGAACAATAAGTATAACATTTTTATTACCAAAGAAAATATCAATCAAATGATTGAAACAAATTAGAACTAGTATTTACAATTGAAACAAACATTTGATTGTAACTGCATTTTCTACGATACAAAAAACTATAAAAATCGTAGGTACTTTGATGAACGTTGGTATTCATATTCATACAACACAAATAAGGTTCTAACAACGAAACCTATTTGTGTTCTAACAACGAATAATCACGAAAAGTTACAATCAATTGTTTGTTTGTCGTAATGAAGACAAAATACGTCTAGATTTAAATGCAGCGGATTTTTGCTTACTTATACCTAATTGATTAATAATTGACAAAACGAGATAATGAGCAACTGACCGCAGTTGAAAGTATGTATACTAACCACCTACATAAGGACTGTTGGGCCGATTTCAGCCCAACCGTCCCCTTAGGGGAACAAAACTGGACGACAGTTGGAAATAATAAAATCATAGATGAATACATCCACCATTCAGAAGTGTAACGTTAGTTAGTTTTTTTTTTAGTTTAGCGTAGGTCTGATCATGGAATATATTTGACAGAGAACCAAGGTTATCGACATAGCTCAAAGAATTAGCAATCTAAAGTGGCAGTGGGCCGGCCATATCTCAAGAATAACCGACAACCGCTGTGGTAAACGTATTCTTGAGTGGAAACTCGGCAAACGTAGAGTAGGACGCCCTCCGACCAAGTGGGATGACGATCTGCGAAATACTGCAGGCAGAGGCTGGTTGTGGCAAGCTGAAGACAGGGCGTTATGGCGCTCATTAGGGGAGGCCTATGTCTAGCAGTGGACTTATATAGGCTGATGGTGATGATGATGACTGATCAAGGAGTATCGCTTCTATATCCACCACTATACCATAACTTCAGAAACGAGCTTGCTATGACAATGCATGGCACATGAGAGCTCTACAATTTGTCAGCGTTGGTGCTGTCTAGTTCTAGTGGAGAAGGGGCGGATAGTCTGGTGTAAAACTTTCGAAGTGGCATTACTACGTGAAAAACTACTAAAAGTTTGTAAAGCTGTTCGTTGACTGAGATTTAGTTTAGTACCTTGTCTAGTCATGTCATTCTACTAAGTGCATCTATCCTGACTGAGGTTACTTTATGTTGAGCAAATATTTGGACCATGGAAACAGATTAATGAGTAGGCAGGTGGAGTAATTCATGAGCATCTCGGTACTTTCTTTCTACTAAATATGTATGGTCATTAACCCGCGGTCTTACTTTTTTCAGACAATGAAATATGAAATGACCCATGAGGGCCAATCGGCCCTAACGGGCCTAACATAAACTCACCGGGGCTACTTAATATTTATTACTTAGCTTAGCTTCTTCCCGTGGCTTCCACGCGCTTTTGCGAGATAAAAAGTACCCAATATCCTTCACTTAATGGGTAGGTATAAGTACTTCGATTTTTTTCACCTTTAATGAAACAGCCCTACCCAAAGATTAATAACAAATTTCATCCAACTTGAGGTCTCTCAGAAGATAAAATGCAATTCCCCAAAATAGTATTTCCTCAAATAATTAACGAAACAAATTGAATTTCCCGCAGATTCGTCACTTTGATCCTTTAGTCGGCTTAACGTGACGCTGCCAATAGAATAAAGGGAGTAACGGAAACAATAATATTGATTCAGCCAGATCCGTGCAATGTTATACGGCTAGCCTGATTAGGGTATGATAAATACAGCTTAGAGCTACGTCAATTTATGTGATTTATGTTACAAGCACTTTTAGGCCTGTTTTAAGCTTTGATAAGGTATGGAAAGTGTTATTTCCGCGCGTTTTTCGTTGTTATTAAAATTGGGTTTTTATGAAAAACTAGAATTCAACTAGGGAGAGGTAAATTGAAAAGCGTTTTGAAGTCAAAGGTACCTCAATGTCAAAGCAAAGATGTTTATCCATTGTGTCCTGCCTTCGTCTGGTCGTCGAGAATAGTATGGATTTGGGTGTATTTCGGTGGACTGCAAGTGCGGATTTATACAACTTTCAGAGACGCGCATCTTTACGACTTTCACAGACTTTACAGCTGAAATCACGCGCGCAGCGGACAAAGCTAAGCGAAATCCGCTCCCGTGGCCCTCAAATGCAACAACGGACGAAATTATTTGGAGTAGTAGGTACAGCCGCGAATCGAATACCCTGTCCTTCGTGATATTTAATTACGCCTCCGCCGTGTAAAATCCATGAAAAAACATACATTACCTTTGTAATTACAAAAAATACATGGCTCTGTCTACCAATATAAAGGAAAAACAAGTAGCAAGCAAGATTTTCATCGTATCAAAATATCCTATAACATAAAACTTTGAACTCAAGCGGATTCTTGATGAGTAATCAGAAGTACCTGACATCAGATACGCTGGCTTTGATAAAGGACACAACAGTGATTAAATTTTCATGTTCAAGCGACTTTCGCGAAAGTAATTATGAGTTTTAAATTACCTACAACGAAATTTCCCTACAGTCGGTAGATCCCTACCTACGTAATCTCGGCAAAAGTTTTGCATCTCCGAATTTCATTACATATCTACAACGGAATAACAGATTATAATTATTTTTCAGAACCTGCTGCATCGCTCAAGCAAAATGGACTATTCGCTTTCACACTTCAAGGTCTCTTGCTGTTGTAGTTGTGACCAATAGCTCGTCCCACCATCTTAGTCTGGCACCTGCTGTGCGATAGATATTCGTCTTCCGTGGTTAGGAACCCACCAAATGGGTATTTTGGCGGCATGGCCAAACCACTTTCGGAATACCAGCTAATGTCTAGGAATAGTGTTGTTATTATAGCATTCCGGTTTGGTGATTTTTAAAGCATGTAGCTTTAAAAATCACCAACTGCGTAATTTCTGACGCCAATCAGCATTACGCCGTCGCTTTGGAAATGACATGAAGGCGTAGTGTACCTATTATGCTCATTACCTCTTATCCTCAATGACGGGAAAAACCCTTGTAAAAAATGTTGAAAAGGAATTATATTATCCAGTCCGTAAAAATGCAAATCGGAAAGCAAAGCCCGCACCAATGGCAACACTGGGGAAATTATGCTGCGAAATGACCAGCACTTTAGATAATTGGAGGAAATGCGAAGAGCTTTAAAAGAATATCCACCAACTACTTGGTGGAAAAGTTCTTATAGATCGAAACGTTGATTTTTATAAAATACCGTAGTTGAAGTATCTACCCACATACTGAGTAAACTAAGGTGAACAGTTTGAATCTAAAAATAGATTTATAAAATAAATTCTGCGGGCTTAAATTTCATAAGCAACCGACAAAGTCAAATGGGGTGTCAAACGAAAGGAATGGGTTTGCACATTAAAAAACAGTTTATGAAAAATTTCAGGGTATCAATACGACTGAATTGTTCCGTTTAGAAAATCTATCAGAATACAGCGAAGTCACACAAACTGTAGGTTCCTGTAATGTATACAGGAACCTACAGTTTTTGTGTAATAGATAAAAGTTAAAACATATTACCGCACTTAACGGATCTTGTTTTAGCAAGGATCGCAAAGAATAGACTTTATAGTCCTTGGGTGTTCTATTATTAGACCACGCATCTATTTGAAAATGTTAATAGTCTTAGGGTAAAGATAAATTAGAAAAGTTTATTGGTTGGAGAATTTGGGAAAATCTGAAAGTGCTTTTTATGGGATTTTTGGAATGGACCATGCCTGTTGCATCAGGTGTAACTGGTAGGTAGAAAATTATTTTGAGTTCAATCAGCTTAAATTAGAAAGCGAGCAAATAAAAATACATACTTAAACAACCAAAATTGAACCTCCTCTTTTTTAAATTTGGCTAAAAATGGTTCTCATTTTGTTAGAAGAAGTCAAACATACTCCAAATTATAATTTTCCAAACAAACGACTGACAATGTTAGCATGATTTTATTTACTCTTAGACAAGAATCTAATTTGGTGGGTCTGATTGAATTTTGTTTGCCTTTTCTTTTGCGAGCATTTCATTGACAGTTAAAAGGCATCAAATATAAACCAATTTTACATCTCTACGATTTACGCTCAAAATTTATAAAATAAAATAGCTGTTACCCGCGACTTCGTCCACGTGTAATTTGATGCTTGTCAAACTAGGACTAGATCTCAGTACTCGATTTGAAAGTTCTGTTTGTATTCTTTATGCCATTCAAAAATACCACCAAGGTATAAATAAATGAAAAGCACATGTTAATAACGTGAAACAAAAAAAATAAAGGTGAAACATATATCAATTTCACAAGAAAATGTTATTGGAAATGCGTCATTTCCTAAAAACTATTCTCCGAAATAAAACCCTAACAACGCGTCACAGTGTAGTCACCGTAATACCGCAGAGTACCCAACTTAATACCCAATTCCGCGTATAAAGCCCGGTATTCGATGGTTCCCGGGCACGCTTGAGTGCAATTTCCCGAAGCTGCTGTCATTCATGGGGACTTTCAGGACTTACAGACAGTAAGCTTTTCAGGGTCCTTGCGCGATTCTCTATAACGATTTCGTTTAGGTTTCACAAAAATGTTCAAGTCCAACTTACTTGATACGACATAGGTCAGTTAAGGTCAACTTAGGCTTGAGTTTCGACTGTCGCTTAAGTGTACGGAACACTTATAGGTTACAGAATTTCAATGCAATAAATAACTAATTAGGAATATTTTATGCAAAATAAATTGAATTTATATTACTGATTTAAAAAACTAAATTCTACCCACATTATCCCGGCGTACTCTAAGCTATTTCATTAATACAACGTAAAAACTGTCAAATGACACTTTTTACGTTATCACTAACTAGGATGATAATAATTTGCAACTTCTTTTCAATATAGTCAAATAGCCTATCGTGAAATGCACTGCAACTGTGCGTTCCCGTTAAAGAACTACAAATCGCCCGCTCAGTTGGTCCCCCGTTCCCCGCCGTCCGTACTCTGCAAACAATGCGGGCTTATTCATTCCTTTGTTCTCAAGAAATTTTATTTAAAGGTACACTTTTCAGGCTTAGATAGATTTTTATGCATTTTTAAAAGGTTGCGCTTGTAAAACGTCGTATATATGCCAAAAAATACTTTTTTTACAAAGTTTAGCGTTGTTGATTGATTTTCAGAGAAGCCTTATGAATAAAAATCATCAACGCCCACCGACGTCCACATAGGCCTACGCATACGGCATAGGACGTCACGCTATGAATTTAAAAAAAAGTTATGTTAATCAACTTTTAGATGTCCTTTTTCGTTAATCAGATTGTGGCAGTCTAGAATTATCTAAATATGAATGCATTTTAATTTTTATTCATATTACCCTGCATCTTTGTTTCAATATAACAACTTACTTAACTACTGAACTAATCCACAATAACAGGCAATAATAAGTCTTCATGACAGGAAATATGTAACAAAGTTGAACATCGCGCTCCAGCAGCTCAGCTCACAGGGGAAATCGAAAGTGTTGCAATTAGCTATTGCAGGAAGCAGGCGATTTATATCGCAGAGAAAGGCGGGAACGAATGATTAAAGTTTTCTTTTGTTTTCCTCCCATCGCGGCTGGCAACGAGCGCTTATCAGCTGTGTAATGATAATGAGGTAGAACGGCGGGCGTATCATGTAAACTATGACATGGTTTCTAACAATGTTTGTATGGAAACAACATTGTTGCAAGTCTAAATAAAAACCTTTCATTCAATTCTAATGACATTTAAATGAGTATTGATGAACAATTCGCACAGCACCATCTAGTCACAAATAAAGCAGAGTTGTCATAAATTGATTCTATGTATGATAAATAGATATGCAACGTAAATTGTATTAGGTTATCAAGTACCCATATACTTGATAACCATATACAATTTACGTTGCATAGATATCTATTTATCATACATAGAAAACACCCGGAACAAAAATTAGCAAATCGTACAAACATTTGACCAAGCGCGAGAATCAAACCCGCAACCTCCTGTCGCAGGCGGACCTTCGCTGGTGGTTTGGTACTGATTCGAGTTCATCACCATTTTTTACCCTTTTTACAATTTGTAGGTTTATTTTCATTAGTTCGGACGATAATATCCGAGCCAACAAAACAACAGATATAAAAATAACAATAAATAAAAGCAAACAACATTAGATTCGTCCTTACCTCGGGCAGTTATTTTAAACCTTCTGTTAATAGCTATAGAGAGGAAAATAGGGAAGAGGGTGGAAAGTCTGTATCAGACAGGGTCCCGTCAGAAAAATAAACACTATTAAAATATCGGCTAAGTCCGGACCATATCGAGAGGATGGTTCGGTAACTTTGTAAATCTATTCCCTTTCAAAGCTAACGATGAAGATAACTTTTTAATATATTTTTTGCATTGTTAGATATGTAGAATATCGTTGATTTCACACTATTTTCTGCCTGCGGCTTCGCACGCTTTTTCCGGGTTGAAAAGTAGCCTATGTCCTGCCTCGGGGTACCGTTTACCTCCCTGCCAAATTTCACTAAGAGCGGGCATAATGCAAAAATTTGTGAAAGGATAGGCATAGGATTTTGCGTTCATAGGAGCGGGACAGAGCAAAGCAACGTTAGTGCAAAAAACATTACTTAAATAAAACATCAGTCTGGCTACGTAATTCGTTAAAAATAATGTGGTGTTGTCGCTGATAATTTGGAGCATCTCAATTAAAACAGTTTTTTAATGCGAATTTTGTATGTTTTTTAATAAAGAAACCAGTTTATTTTCGTAAATTCTATTCGATTGCGACTTCTACAGGTTTTTCCCTTCCTATCGTATTTTTTTAATCTAAACATTTTGGGACGTTCGTTACCATAAATCTAAATGTTAAAAATATCCATTTTGCTTGATTTTTGCATTCGGCGCACAGATCCGTTCAACCGTTTAGGCGTGAAAAGTTAACAGATATACAGAGTTACTTTCGCTTTTATTATACACATTATTAAGTATGGATGTCTCAGGAAGGAACAATTTACTTCAACTGGTCAAAAAATTCAATAACTAACCGTAGTTTTACAAGACTACGAATAGTAGATCTGTTAAGATTTTATAACAAACACAAGATCGTACTGTGCGTCTTTTCCACTTAACAAACAAATAAATAACTCGAAGGTTTTTTCTATAGTGATAGTGTTTTCTATATTTTGTTATAGTGCTTACCCGCACTTTGGGTATCTCTAAGAAATGAAATAAGTTCCCAAAAATTGCGATTTCGGCGGGACTCGAACCCGCGCCGCACCCTCAGTACGGGTGTGCTCTAACCAACTAAGCCACGAAACCTTAGTCGGTTCAACCGAAAATCTTTGGGACCTCTTACGGACTATAGCGCCGATGTTACCACCTACATAACAACAGGTGGTAACATTATAGTTTAACCAAACCTGCTCAAAGACTAAAGTTACATTTAGTTCGTTTGACGAGAGGAGTTAATAAACAACTCAGTTATAAAAGCCTGTTTTCGGACAGTTCATAAATAAGCTGACACGATAAATTTAGAAACTGCGCATATTCCATGTATGCATTTTTTGTGAACGCGGAACGCTCAGCTCTGGAAGCTTGCGTAAGAGCGATGGGTGTTTTATGAATATTACGAGTATATGTTGAACAGAACGTGTCCTTCAATGTTTTATGAGCACAACATGAAAACACAATATGCTAAAAAAAATATCAGTGAGTCGAAGTCGGTTTTAACATGAGTTAATAGAAAATAATTTACGATTTGCGGTAAATTACTTTTTCGCTAGTTATTTTGCTTGTGGAACGTAGAGAATTGTGATAACTATTATAAGCTTTTTTTAAATGCCTCTGTAATAGTTTTATTCTGTTTAGTTTAGGCAGTGAATCGAAAATAGATTTTGGTTGCCACTAAGGGCAACTTTAATATATAGCGAATAAAGCGAACCACGCGAAGCTTGAGCAAAATCAAAGTAAAACATACCGCTCTTGATAGCGGATACTGCGTAGGTTTGAAGAGGCTTTTATTCATTAATCCGTTTAGCAAAGATCTGATAGAAGTCAAAATAATAATTCAAAAGTCATGAACAAACCTGTTTGTTTGTTTGTGTACGAAACTGCTGTCAAGGTAACATGAGACACGCAGTTCATAACATTCCCTGGCCAACTGTCACGAGACTAAACGGAAATGAGCACCTCAATATGTTATATTTACAACGTAAACCACATTGAGTTGCTTTGTATAGGAACGTAAACTGTGTTAGTAGTGACTGCTCGTAGCATGGCTCTACGGCGTAGCCACCTTTGCTACGGCAAAGCAAACTATGCTACGGCGTAGCAACTTATGTTACGAAGCAACCCATGATAAAATCCAAGAGCAATACAGTTTTTAGGGTTCCGTATTCAAAGGGTGAAAATGGGACCCTATTACTCAACCTCCGCTGTCTGTCCTTCTGCGGGCTGTATCTCATGAACCGTAAATTTAGAATAGAAATTTTCATCTGAATTTCTGTTGCCGCTACAGCAGAAAATAATAAAAATAAAATAAATATTAAAAGGATTAGGAGCTTCTATACAAAAAAACGTGTTTTTTTTGCTTTTAACAACAAATAATAAAACTTTAAGTTAAATTTAATTTAAATTGAACGGGTTGCCGGAACTGTTGAAAAATTGGTGTTTTCATAAAGTTGATGCCTGATTTTATAACTGGATTTCGCTAGTAACGAGCTAGCTTTAAATCGCTTTGACGAGAACGCACGGCATTGAATGAGAGTGTTAATTTGTTTTTCTTCAAGGATTTTTGGGGTTCCTTTTCTGAAATAGTTTTGAACGATGGTACGGAACACTCCCTGTGCAAGTCGACTCTCAGTTGGCCGGTTTAATTTTAACTAGTTTGTATCATTAGGCTTCTGCTTGCGGCTTCGCTCACCTGGTAATTGGATAAAACGTAGCCTTAAAACACCCATACCAATATAATACATTCGGAAGTAATTCTGTCTGTCGGTATGCGTGTCTATCAAATTTTGCAGGGAGGTGGATGGTATCCCAGGGACGAATAAAGGCTTTTTTTGTTCTAGAAAAGCGCGTTATAACACAAAATTATACGCTAACCAGCTTCTGCGCGTGGCTTCGTAAGCCACGCGCAGAAGCTGGTTAGCGTATAATTTTGTTTCTACGAGATAATTTTGTTTCTACGAGATAATTTTGTTTCTACGACATAATTTTGTACCTCAGGGGTATAATATAACCTATTAAACAACCACAGAAACTTCAGTAGTTTACATTTCTGGGCCTAAACGGGATTTTAAGTAGACTATCGAATTTCAAAATAATATTTTAGATTTAAATAAAAAAGCGATACTAAGCGATCTAGAAATTGATAAGCAAGAACATAAGCAATCCGTTTGAAATATTTACACTAAAATTTTTAATATCTCAAACAAATTAATGTCATATCGGCCGGCACCTACGTAAGATATATTTCCGATGGCTTATAAAGGTGAAAATGCATCAGAGTGAAAAATAAGGCGATTTGAGTTCAGTGAGATAAGTTCCGAGATGGAGCACGAGCTGCAAAATGCATTTATTTCTGCAAGACTACGGACAGTGTCCGTGGTTGCATACTCGACAAATTGAGGTTGTTCGTCGCGGGTTGGCGCGAGATTAAAATTTTTGTGGTTTTTCATTGTGTATCACAAGCAATATAACTAGCGAAAAAGTAATTTGTCACAAATCGTGAACCATTTTCTATGAACTTATGATAATAAGGTGAGGCGCGGGTTCGAATCTTGCCGAAATCGAAAATTTTTGGGATATTATTAAAAAGTTTTCGTAGAAAACTTCATGATACAATCAACATTAACTCATTTGTACTTAGTGAGCATTCAGGAAAATGTAGATTTTTAGCACCAAATTTCGTATATTTTTCCCTTACCAACCTTTATTTCTTCGCGTTCGCGTGAACTAAGTATAGCTTGAACCGGATCAACTTTATGGCGCTGAACTCGTTCAAAGCGATAAACCGAGTTTTTATTATAATAATCGTGCAATACCAACCAATAAAATCGGACCTAAGTGCAATTGTAAAATAAATAAGTAAATTAACAATATAACTCAAAACCTGAATAAGAACCAGACCACGTAACTATGTCACCTACAGTATCCACCAAACGCTGTACCGAGTGGATTACGGATGAGGGGCTTCCAATCTCACAGAAAATGGAGGCGGATTTACCTCGCCGACTACGATTAGCTAGGTTTTGAGAAATGGAAGCTGGCTTATTAAACGTAGTCCAAAGGTAATTTTGAAGTATTCGGTAAAGCATTTTAATAGAAAGAAGATATTAATTAGTAGATACAAATAAAGCCCCGAGAGATATATATAACGCATTAGATAAGTGAATCTGTATTGTTGTAATTATGTTCAAAGTAAATTGAATTGAAAATGTGACAAATGAAACACTCGAGTTATCTGCAGACTGTTGCAAACAATGTAGTTTGTCTACCTCTAGATTGTTGATCAATTATTGATGAATGATTGATAATGATGGTTACCTCAGAACAGAGCCGCACGTCTTGTCACACACATCGCATTTGGCCGCCACTGGCAGGTTCCCCTCCAGCCACTGGTGAGGCATTATGATGTTCTGGAACAAAAACATTTATCAATAACTAGCTCCTGTCGAGATGCCAAGACAACTACCAACAAAGAGGTGGTGTGACGACGTCAAGGAAGTAGCATGGATCACCTAGACTTGGAGAGCAAGGAACATGAGCGAATGGAAAAACTTGGAGGAGGCTTTCACCGCCGAAGGCCGTCTCTGAAGGAACGAAACTGCCTTGCTGTAAAAAGCTTGGTTATTGTTAAAAATCAAAATCAAAATTTCTTTATTTCCATAAATACAAAAATGTACACTTAGAAAAGGTCAAATTCTTAAAATAAAACACTGACACGGAAATAAAGTGGCACTTTTGATTTCTGTCGCTTCGGTATGCAGACTAAAGTAAAGAAGCGACTAAGAAGTTATAGATACCTACTAGTTATTTAAAGAACATCATCGTCATCAGCCTATATTAGTTAACCGCTGATATACCCTAAGAGCACGAGCGCACTAGCGGCTAGGCAACGCGGTCTGGCTGCTAGTGCGCGCCTGGTTTAATGAAAGTTATTAACTAACTAAAATTAATTTAATTAAAATTTATAACTTATTAACATTAAATTAGGGTCGGTACATCCGAACGGAACATACAAAAGGTTAACCTTGCGTATGTTTAAATTTTAGTTTTATTCATAAGTTTGCTTTTGTAATGTTTTTTTTGTTTGAGTGTTGTACCTAAAAATAAGTTATTGTATTCTTACCGATATCTACCTCTTTATTGTCCATGTTTGATTTTGTTTTGTGATGTCTATGTTTCTGAACGAAATAAATCATCTATTTATCTATGAAGTGCTGCGTAGCTGGGCAGCGGATGTCACAAACCAAGCCAATAGAAATGCTAAACAACGTAATATCATTTATTGCTTGACCAATTCTTTCGCTTTCTACATCTCTGTTGATAAACCACTATAGCGTAGCTGACAAACAGAATAGATTTATGTTTGGAATACCCCAAAGTCGTCTACCTCGACGCAAGAAGTCAAATCGAGTGAAAATCTTCTTAACTTAACTTTTAGAAGACATTTCTATGCTTACATTAAAGTAACTATCAATCACTAACTCTAAGCTCATCTGTTAGCTTCAGTCGTAATGGGGTCGCTTAAGGTTAGCGCCATTTAGTCAAATAGCTCATTTAGAAGTTTCTTAAGCGAATAGTTAGGATAAGATGCAAACGTTAAACCCGATCGAGTTCAGCCGATTTACTTTTTACGAGTATCTATCTTTATAATGATCATAATAAGTGTTACCTAGCTAACTTCACTTTTTTCTAGAAGAAAATAAATGCAGATAGGAAAAAATAAGCAAAATGCTTTATTTCAATGACGAAAATGGAACTATGTACATTCGTTTCTAAATTACCATCTATTGAGTTCTATGGTAAATAAGTGTTTTTATAACGCCGCATTGGTCAAGTACTATATTTTTTTTGGCAATCTTGAACATTATGCAGGCGCACGATTGGGGGTGAAAATGTCCATATCCAGTGACGCGCTCTACGCTAAGGTGCTACGGAAGACCATGGCTGCCAGTGCTCCCCGAGCCCCTGCAGCACACGCTGAGTGGTAGCCTTTTGGTCTCACATTGTTTTTCATGATTAATTCTCTTTTATCACTGTATTTTCTTGTGTATAGTGAACCAATAAAATTTTCTTAGTCTTATTCTCAAAATTGGGTTACCTTTGATGAGATTAAAACCCTCTTTGCTGCAAGCATTTCGTACAAGCATGAAAACATCAGCCATGTTCCTCAAACCTGTAAAAATTTGCGAAGAAATTTTTGTTCCCAATTCGGGGAAGTTTTTATATCGGCAGAAATCTTCCCGACATTAGGTGCCTACTATATATTTTACATTATAATTTAAAATGTACATAATACAACTTTGAAAATATTAATACTTACTTAATATTGTTATATCTCTTTCAAACACGTTCTCAAATTCTATTACCCTATGTTGTGAAATATCACTATTCACTATATATTCTATATCACTATATTTTCTTTGGGAAAATAAGTGATATTTTGAAGAAAAAAAAAATCGCAGTTAACTTTTTAAGTCTAGTTTAAGTCTATATTCTCAAGTTTTCAGCTGACTGCCCAAAGAGAATAAATGGATTTAGCGAAGAGAAAGCGCCCTCCACATGTCATACAAAATTCACATCGTACATAGATACGCCATTAGATCCGTGAACTTGATTTAAGTGGTTTTATTTAACTTTTAGTGGCACGTGAAAGCGAAGGTTGACCTTAGGCAAAACTGGGGTTTAAGGGGGACTCCATCGTCTCGTCTCCCAAGCCAACCTAGCCTGCACGTGGAGCACCCTGCTAGATAACGAACTGGGCTCTGAAAATATCCAACAATTTTCGTGATTTCATAACTCATATAATTGTAACAATTATTTTCAATTACCTGACACTAGCAAAATTGTGTCCAAAGAGACACAAGCAAAACTGGTAATAAAGTGATTTTAAAATTAAATGGGGCGAGAGGTTTAATAAACACATATTTAACTAAAAAAATTAAGTTTCAGAAAATATGAATTTTCGACACCTGATCTTGTTGTTCAGTTTTTTGTTTACCACGATTTGATAAGAAACGCCAACCCACCAGCAAGCCCTTGTGGGTTTTTGGTAAACCACAATTGTATTGATGCAAAATCTAAATTCAATGCGAACTGCGATTAAATTTGTGGTGCGAGACACTTTAGAATAAATTAACCCTACAGAACATTATGTAGTAAAGTGTCCACCGAAATAGGTTCGAGTAATTCAATCAGTTCAGACATATGCCGTAGCTCTGATGGGCCTACGGCGTAGCACTTCCGTAGACCCTCTACGGTTTAATTCTAAATCACAGCTACACGGTGAAAGCCTATTTCGGAACTAAAATTCAATTTGATACTACTATTTTGAGATAGAAAGGCCGTATCCGTAAATAGGAGCAAGATTCGACCGACGAGAGTATAATTTGGGTCCGATGCAATCCCGAATAGAATGTATTTCTGGTGAAATTGCTTCATTTAACTTGTTCTATTAGTTTTGAAGTTAAATTGAATGTTATCTAAGGATTGAAAGAATCGCATATAGAAATAATTAAATAGAACCAGGGAAATCTGAAACTATTTTGATAAAAATATAACCTAATAGTTTCAGCTCGCGGCTTCGCATGCATTTGTTTTATGGAAACGTGAAAAGGTTGAATTTATATTCCATGGAGACTGATTTGTAACCTGTGTATTATTTCAGGTCTAGAAGTAATTCACACAAAATTAGCCGATCCTTTCAGTGGTTTTGGCGTAAAGAAGTGGCAAACATACATCCATCCTCCATTTGCAATTTCTGACGTGTCCGGAGTCCTAAAATGTCTACCGGCTTTATTTCTATTCAGTTTTGAGTGTCACCCATCCCAACTTTCACATTAATTATAATAGTGTGAGAAGCTTATCATGCGTAGAATATAAATCATGGTAAGCCTACGTCCAGTATTGGACTCTATAACGCTGTTGATGTGATGTGATGTAATTCTTAGTTCTAGAATACAAAATACTTTTTGTAAGTCTGACTAAATTTGGCCTCAAAATTATGTACAGTGTCGTTCAGTAGTTTTTGACAAACTAAGATAAATAGTGCAAGGTTTGACTGATTTCTTATGTTCAAAGTATCCTTATAACTGAGTGAAACCACTGGCAATCGCGTCAAGCAAATATGAACTCAATAACCGTAATGAAAGTGCGTCGATAGGTAAACCAGGATTGTTATTAAATCACAGGCCTCCGGGACCGACGGCCGACATTGACCTTTAGGATGAATCCGGGCGATTCATTTTATTGAAAGGCTTCAATCAAGGACTCGTAAACATGGGAAATAATTATTTATATGTTTCTAACTATATTACTCCCTGAAAATTTATATTATTGAAGAAACTTGACAGCGCTTTGCCATCTTAATCATCATCCATTACGCTAGTCTTCTGATGGACATAGGCATCTGCTAAGGAGTACCGAAGCGCCCTGTCCAGTATCTACCAGCACTATTTCACTGATCGTCATCCCACCTGGCCACGAGGCATCCTACACTACGTTATCAGAATCATAGTCTTCTCTCTTAGCCACGTTTACGCCAGCGGTTGCCGCTTCATTGGCATATAAAGACGCCATGATCCAATGCGTGCGCGCAGAGTAGTGCTTCTGCGCCTTAAACCCTGCAGAGTCACTGAGCTATTGTAACTTACCCCCTCAGCATCCTCGACGACGTGCGGTCCCACAGAGGCCAGTGTGCTCCACTTGCAAGATGGCGGTGCGCGCGCGGCGCAGCGTTTGTGCGCCTTAAACTTGCATAGTTCGCAAGCGAGCGCGTGTGCAGTGCCGAGCGCGCCGAGCGGCTCGCGGCATACGTTGCAGAAGGTTGGGCGCGCGTGTGTGGCCGCGTACCTGAGTGAGTAATGTAGTAGGTAAGTATGAATAACTAGCGGTTCGCCCCGGCTTCGCACGGGTCTATTCTATCGCCTATGTTCATCAGGGATACTGTAGGATCATAATAGTGAAAGATTTGTTTTTAATTGGTCCTGTAGTTTCGGATCCTATTCAATTCAAACAAACAAACATTTCCTGTATATAATATTAGTCTAGTCTAGATGTAATGGCAATAATTGGAAAAGTATACCATCATAACCACCTAAAGGTTACTTTCTGCTAAAGATAGACTTCCTCAAAATCTTAACAGCCTTTTCTGTAATGTAGGTACTTTTCTATTCCAAGTCATGCTAACGTTACGAGTGCTCACGGCAGATAGGACTGACATAATAAATAAACAAAAATGCTGCACAGAAGCTTTAAGCGAAAAACCAAACCGAGCAAACAATGAGATATACTCAGGAAAAAGACCGCGGTTTGATATTTAGGTATAAATAACTTCACCATATAGCAGGTTCTACTTTTACTGCAACACCGTTATAAATGGTGCAAGGCAAAGTTTTTAAAATAACTTGAATGCAAAGATACTTTCAATGCTAGTTATTTCTTAAGCAAAACGTTTTCATTAAAACTCTCTAATTAGAGCACTCGGAATCCTTATAAAAACCTGACTGCGAAACTGCAATTAACAGAATAACACGAAGAACTTGATGAATTTACAATTTGAAATTGAAATTACTCAATCGAAGAATACCATACTGACCAAAATTTAATACATCTACCTTTCTAGAATAATCATAATAAGTAATGTGAATTTTTATGTTCTGTACCTACCTAATTCCGACACAATTATTACTGTTTGAGAATCAATAAAATAAATTAAAAATTAATAAATAATATCAAGCGGAAACCTATTGAATAATAAAGGTTTAAAGCTATATAGATTGATATGAAATCGATTCCTATCATACTGAATAAACAAACATATTTTTGTAACAAAAGGTACTCTGCTCATTGTTGTAAAAATGAGTCCATGTTTTTTCAATGAGAACAATACGTATTCTTCGTCTTTGAGAGAGTACAAAAGAACTGATAGGATTCTATACCTACTTGGTTCTAGAATGCAAGATATTTTTTGTAAGCAAATGTATTAAAACTTAGCAAAAAAAAAAACTGGACTATTCACACTCATCATCTAACCGCAAGCAAGCAGAGCTTGTGTTATGAGTACTAGATAACTGCTAAACTTAAAACATTATACTACAGTTGAGCTACCTGTAGATTGTTTGCAACAATCTCAATTGTTTCAATGCTAGTTTTTAATTATTCCATAATTTAATTGTAATTTTCTTTGTTAACAAAGGTTGTTCTACATAGATATGTAGATATACTTCAGTAAAGCACTCACGCAGGGAAGAAGGTGCTAATTCAATTTTAAATTCGAACGAAAGATAAATGAAATGACGAATGAAAACTGTCAAACCAAACATCGTTTCGGACTGAAGTCCGAAAATATTTACGACACTATCGTTAAATACTCTTCATCATATTTCTTTCAATATTCAATATTCTTTGGGTTTTCAATGCCTTTGTTTACAAAAAATATGTATGATTGTAGAACGGAGCAGTGTTTTTATTTTCTTCACATAGTTGCGGGGCCATGGCCTAGTAAGCAACAAAGCCAAGAAAGAAACCCACGATACCTTAACTATCACAAGGGAAACATCGATTTCTAGTTGGTGTATGATTCATCGATCATCAGAAATCACGTTCCGGGCGAGCACGATTTGCAAGCGATTTCAAAGCGGGCCGAGTACACGGCGAGTGCGATTAGGATTCTTTGGTCAACTCAGCCCATACCTCACTCAGCCCGCGGGCCGAAATGTCCACTACGAAATTAGTAAGCGATTTTAAAGCAGGCCTAGTGCGCGGCGAACTCGCTGAAGCTGAAATCGCTTTGAAGTTCTGACAAAATACAAAAGTAACTTCAATAAGGCCTGGGTTCAAAAATAACAACGTCGTAAGTTTTTCATATGGGAAAGTGTAGCATAACGTCTAAATATCCCACAATTATTTTACTTCAATATTTTTGGTTTCAGACCAGAAGCGGGAAAAACTTGATTATTTTATGCCTAGCTAACTCCCCGCAGCCCAAGGGCATAAGGATTGAAAGCAAAGGACGTGATAGAAGGGGTAAACACTTTGCTTTCAATTATTATGTCCTACGAATAAATAGTAGCTTAAGCCCTTTATGTATTATACTATGACTCGCTTGCGAGAGTCAAAGTATTGAATACACACCCCATTTCTATCCAATAGGTACATAATTTTTTTTCGCTAGCTTTTTTCGTCTTCATGCTGAGTACAGGCCACGCATACAATTTTGGAAGCGCAAAATTTCAAATACGATTTATTTTAGAGTAAGGTCGATAAACTTCCAAACATGTATTTCGAATACTTAACATCCATAAAAGTGTCTTCGATAACAAAAATTTACTGCATAAGATAACAGTGGTGTGCCGGCTATATCTCAATTTTATCGTAAGCTCGAGCCTTCGTTTCCTACGTTTTGGAGATGGAAATAAACAAACCATTAGTGAGGTAAACCTCACGTATCACAACGTATGGATTATGTTACGTGAATCTCCTCAGGCGAACGAAGTTACATTTAGTATTTCACAGAGGAATATTGAGGTACCTTACTGAATAGGTCATAGGTTTATGTAAAGTATACCGTTTTGTCTCTGCATCAACTACTAGCAAAAGTATGGATTCTGTCAGAATGTACTCCTCTACAGATCGTATTTTACGACCGATCTGAACGAAACTTGGTGTACAGATTCTAAGATTTTTTTGAATTTTTAAAATAAGAGCTCGCGAGGTCTACTGTTCGTAAAACTACTAGTTATTACGTTACCGAAGGTGTCATGTTAGCTATTAGAGGTTTAAATAAATCTAGGTCAAATCTCAGCATGTGATATGAGAGAGTTTTGCTCTAGTATCTAATAGTCAATTATGTATATCAAGTACTATCTAGTACCCATAATACAAACTCTGCTTAGCTTGGGGCTAGATAATGCTGAGTAAATTGTTCATCACTATTATTATTAATTAACAAACTACATTCACAAGATATACCCGAAAAGACTATAGCAGGTCGACGAACCTCCATTATAAGAATTTGAGTATATAAATTACTTAATTTATTACTTGCTACTTAGCGAGCAACGCTTATTTAATCAAACTCAAAATAGAGTGCTCTTACAATCTAGGCCAACATGGTTTCAATAGATTGAACGTCGTAATTTAATAACAGTTTAGTATCTGTGCCAGGAAGCTCTAAAATTATGTCTATGATATTCCTGTGTTACCTACATTTAGCAATTACAATATCTACCTACTGTATTGTAATTTTGAAACGCAAGTTTATATCTTCTATTCTATAAAATTTTAAATTTCATCGTTAGGATTCAGTTATCCTCCAAATTAGTCCATAAAAGACCGAGAAATCAACAGTATATGCATTAAAAACATATACAAAGCCGAACAAAGCTTCTTATTTCAAAGTGGATTAAAAATAACTAAATTCTCAAAATTAGTGACTTCGAATAGAAAAACGCAGTAAATAAATTACACAAGTATGATCAGATTACGTTTCTCTAATCGTATTCCAAGGCCATTGTGATTCAGTCATCATAACTACATTAGAGACGATGCAAATGAAAATTATGAAACTAGTTCTAAGTTGCCCGACGCGACAAGAATACCTACTTGCTCATCCTTATCGCTCTCGGCTAATTAATAATCCTAAACAAACTCGTTCAACGTTTCTTGGATTTCTGTTTTTGACTTTTCGCAGAAACAGACGAAAAAGGGAAAGAAGCAGCCTGCTTAGACAAACCAAGAAAGCTAACAATCATTAGAAAATCGAGTTGTTATACAAACATTACGGTTATTTAATGGATTTCTGGATGCTGTTTTATAAATGTAACGGTTTGTTTTATACACAGACTTGGATATTCTTATTTTAAAATCAATGATCAATGATCATTGAATGTAGTAAAAGTTTAACAAACCGTGGGAACTCAAGTCAACTCACTCACCAGTGGTGGTCTCTGGGGGACAGCCTGGCAACAAGTTCGGCCACATCGGCGCCCCGGTGCAGGGCACCGCGGATAGCCCCCGCCCACTTTACTCCATCTTGTAGACTCACTCACCAGTGGTGGTCTCCGGAGGACAGACTGGCAACGAGGTCGGCCACGTCGGCGCCCCGGTGCAGGGCGCCGCGGATGGCCCCCGCCCACGCCTCCATCTCGTTGCGGTTCTCGGCACACAGCACCAGGCAGCGGCTTTGTGTTATCACCTGGGGACAAGATATAGCCTTAATTAAAACATGGAATCAATGTCTGACATTGAAAATCTCGCGCGTAGCGGGCAAAAGTTCCATTGAAATAAAAAAAAAATTAAAAAGTTTAAATTGACTTCCGTTAATCAGCGAAAACGAACACAGTGATACGAGTAAGATAGAGGTGTGATGTGTATGACATGCACATCACACCTTTATCTTACTTACCTTAACGCTGAGAGTTTATGTAAGGTGTTTTTAAGTGTAGTAAAAACTGTAAGGATTGAGGTTTGTGTACATGTGGAATGATTCAGGTTCACCATTGACTTCGAGTTACCTAAAAACCAGTACTAGAATCGTACTAGAATTTGTGAAAAACGTCGAGGATGGCTTAGAATTTGAGAATGTATTTGCATTTCTAAAGGATATTTGATATTGTGCAGTCAAAGCATAAACTTCGCGATTACGTAAATATTCGAAAACTTCAAGATTTGCATCCATAAAACCAACTAGAGGTACCTAGAAGCCAAGGCTTATCTCACGCGCCAACACAACACGTTACAGCCTATTGAACACAATCAATATGGAGATAGGGTTTAAAATAGAACGGACTGATCTTGGCCGCACTGCACGCTACGATGCCTGCGTCAATAGAACCAAACAGGCCTCCTATTGTGGGGGCCTACTGATGTGGGTCCCCCCATTGAGGGGGCCTATTGATGTGATAAATGTGCTGATGTATGCTGCGCTAGTTATGCTATAAGCTTATTTGCAATTTGTATGCAAATAGAGTTTAGTTCTAACAGAGGACTATGAAGCGCACAATAAGGTAATTACTCTTTCCGAGAAAATGTCTATAAATATACTATTGTATTAGTTAGTCCATGGTTTAATTTAGGCAAAAAGCAGTCGGGAAATTTAGTTTATGAAAAAACCAACTAACTTAATACTGCAGGAATCAGGATTTATTCCACGAAACGACGAGACATATAATAAATTTTATTTATTATATGTCTCGTCGTTGCATTTTAGCGTAAACTGAAAGCGATTATTAAAAGCTTTATAAAATATTTATCTCAATGGTACGAATTTTTAAGTTGTTGTTTAACAATTTTACATTTGTTTTCTTAGTATATGAGAACTCGCAATACTCTATTACAGCTTGTCCCTTCAATTGTTTTTGTAACTTTAATCTAAAATTTTATTTCTGTGACAGTTATTATAATAATAATAAAATTCATTTATTTCAGGTAATCACAAATCCATATTATATATGTATTTATTACCGCAAATCTATACCTAAGTTATTGACAAGAAATCGACCGGATTCTATTCACCTCTGTACATCATGTAAACATGCCGTTCTTTTTTAATAAAGTAGGTAGTTCATTTCATTATTAAAATTTATGTTTTAATCAAAAGTCTGACGCTCGAATACTCAAATGCATCTCATATTTTAGCACGTCTCAAGTCGTCGTTTTTTATCAGTTTTCAATTTAAATCTGTCAAAAATTTGTCGCTTGAGACGTGCTTATACCTGAGTTGCGTTTGAGTATTCGGGGACGAGTGCAGCATAGTCTTTTGATAAAATTAAAATGGTTTTCTTAATTTTATTTAAAACCTGGAACCTGATAACCTCGGGAACAAGCCCCTCTTAATACCCAGCCTTCTCAGTCACTGAATACGTACGCAAAAATACAGAAATCGGATATAAATAAATAAATAATGCTGGACAATTCACACAGCATTATCTAGCCTCAAGCTAAGCAGAGCTTGTGTTATGGGTACTGAACTGATATACTTAATACAAAACAATATACACAAATAAATATTTTTGTTTATACGTAGAAAGAGACCCGAACACCCAGAAAAATATTTGCAGATCGTACGAACATTTGTCCTAAGGGGGGAATCGAACCCTCCAGATTCGCCCACCGCGCCACAGAGGTCGTCGAGAGGATATAACGGGAAGTCCACTTATTTTTCTTTAGATCTCATCCCATAATGATAATGTAAGCAGACTACGCAGCAGCATCCCATAAAGGCTATCTACATGCGCCGTTACCACGGAAAATGAGCCTTATCTGCAAGCCCCATCCGGCTGTTAGAGATAATCCTGCTCGAATCACCCTGTATAATGCATACTTGGCTACTTATAAAGACTTTACTGAAACATAGCATGTAATCTGCTGATTATTTCGACAACATTCTTTGAGTAAACGACCTTCGACCTTTCGGGCCTCCCTATCAGGCGGACAGTAATAATATTACTGTCCGGTCTATGCGGTCCGTAATATATTTCGAAATTCGAATTCCATTTTGTTTTGATAATAGTTAGGTGCATTAAGGTTTTATGCATGCAGAGCAGTACAAACTTCACTGGCTGCTTAGAATAAAACAAGAAAACGCGGAAACTGACAAAAGAGCATCGCAGTGTAAATTTTTGCTTGATACGTTTTAATCAATTTTCGTGAATGGCTACTATAAGGTGGCTTCAAGCTAAGCTTGCTATGGTCTCGGCGCTTACAGATCCGTTGCGTGAATGCGCCCTAAGTCAATGATGAACGCAATAACCAATAGTACAAAAAGTCAAAACTCAATAACTTTATTTTAATACGGGGGTGAAAAATGTTAAGAAAATAATCGAAATTACAAAACCGTAGAAGAAAACTTGCCACCTTTGTGGACACCAAAAGTCACCCCTTTTCGGCTTAGGGTAAACCCAGGAAAGATGTCGCAGTGGGATCTGTGCCTCGTTTGCTATATATAAAAACTGTGAGTAACGTGAGATAAAACATTGAACTATCTATACTCATAGAATATACTAACGACAAATTAATAATTTTAAATCTACAAGGCCCTTTAAAAAAGTGGGAAACCTATCCTGGGTTTACCCTAGCTAGTACAAGAAAGAAAGAAAGACAAATATTTATAAGACACAACACACAAATCAAACTTTAGTACTTATAAATAAAAGACTACTTATATTTATATCTACTGCAACAAGACGAGCGTGCGTGTGTGTCGGTCTAACAGGTCCTGACTCACCTTATTTGCTCTTAGGTATACAAAAGTACACAAATTGATGCGACTTTCTATGTACTCGTATGTGCCAGCTATATATCCAGACTGAACCTGTGTGGGAAACCTTCGGGAAACCTCATAATAGCCGGGAGGGAAGACAAAGAGGGAGATAGGGAGCTAGTTACTTATTACTGAGGAATTAAAAAGGAAAATCTTAGTTGGCTTCATTCAGCTTCAATGCTATTAACATAATAAGGCTGGGATTTAGTTGAGCCTAACTACGTCATAAGCCCAGATAAAGTTGCCACATAGGGTCAATTTCTGGTGAAAAGCAGGAGCGGATTTTTTACAATTTTTGAGATAATTTTTAGTGCATGTACGCTATATTCGCTACCCAGACCGGCAGCGAAATATTTCGTTCGTTATTCGTTCTACGCGGTTTCGCGCGTCATCACGTCGTACATTGTTGTTGATACCGCATACTCACTCGGTTTCGCTGCCGCTCTGGTTAGCAACTGCGCAACAATTAACATCCGTGTAGGTAGGCCTGAATAGGCTTTTAAGCAAATTCATCAACTGACCCACATTTCAGTGCGGTAATATTGCGGATGAATGAAAAAAATGCGGTAACCGACCAGTCTTCGTTTACCTTTACAGAATGCAAAAGTTGGCAAAATAGTTGAATAGGTATTGGTTTTAATGCTGTGAGAAAAAGTTGGGGAACATTGCAGTAGAGAGGCCATTACACTAACGGATGTAAGTAGACAGGTACATTTAGAATTTACGAGCAATTCGCTTAGGTAGATAGTCTCTATTTGGATGTCTTCCAAACCTTTGACTTTAAAGTTTCGGCGATTCGTATAGGACGGAGTCAGAAAAATGCAGAATCTTATTTCATCGGTTTGTTTCAAAACATACCACAAAAGTTTTTTTTTGTTGCTAGAATCAATAATAATTCTACCTGACTTTGTGAGCAGCCGATCTGAGAGTGATTTTATCAATATGTTAGCATTGCTCAAACTATCGCAGGCAAAGGCGTTGCTAGGTGCTGGGTACAATTGACGAGAGACTTACATAGACTATTTCAAAGTCAAAGTCAATTTTGTACCTAATACATTTAATTTAGGTATTTCAATCCGTCGATTCCATCGGCCGCAAATAATTTCTAGAACTACCAACATTATAATTAAACAAACATACGAATTGCTTTACTTATAATTTTTAATAGGATATATTGTGAAAACACGTTCTATTTATACAATACAATCATCGATCAAAAATGTCCGGCTTTGCCGGCCCCCCTTAGATTCACAATGCGCACGCCACAACCTTCAGTAGCAAAAGACAGACATTTTGACATGTTAGGGAAGCTTTTCAACTAGTGTCATTTTAACGTTCAGACAAAAAGCATGGGTACAAAAAATGCAAGAATCACTCGTCCAAAGTGCTGAAAAAGGATGGAATTTCTTATTTTCAGTAAGTTTATATATATTTTTTACCCGTATATTGAGATGTGAGTCATATACTTGTGAAATCAGCATAAAATATTGTTGTTTGGTTTGCCTATGTTAAAATATTAATTTTGTTCTAAATTGATAAATGGAGAGGCTATTTCTTCTAAATTTTTTTTTCATTTATAGTATGTATTAATATATTTTTCATAAAAATAAGTTTAATATTACTAGTTGATGATTTTTAAAATAATTAGTTGGCCCGCCCTAAAATTTCATTTGCGTAGACTCTCTAATAAAAGAAAGACTAGGTTCTTACCTACCTACCAGAAGTATGAATTTATAAAACGTTTATTTTTTTCCCGTAAAAAAAACTCGTGCAAAGCCGCAGACAGGAACCAGTTCTTTTTAATCTAGAGTGCCTGCCTGAAATTGTATTGTAAGTTTAAATTATTGTATGTCTGAAATGACCCTTTTGTATAAATACCTACTGTTGAGACACCAATTTATAGTTTCATCAATAAATGATTCGTTATCTTTACCTGAATTCTGTTAATTAATCCTTATAGAAAATAAACTGAGTAGGTAGGTATATAATTCTCAGGTAGGTACCTACCTACTTACAAAATAAAATAAAATGAATTCGACTCCACCAATCTCTTGTTCCGTATGGAAAAAACTTGTCAGGCTCTGCGCAAACTGTCTGCGTCAAAACAAAACGAACCCAATTTTGAGTGACATTTTTGTAAGGCTCTAGGTATCTACGGGGGAGGCCGCGAACTCCTTATTTTTGATCGAAGAATACAATACAAAAATTCTTTATTGTACACGAGAAAATAACCTAACAAAGAGACATCACATAAGATAAGTACAATGGACGGCCTTATCGCTTAGAAGCGATCTCTTCCAGGCAACCTTGGGATGGAAAGAATTGTGCATTTAAGAAAAGCAGGGGGTGTACCTAAGATTATCTAAAATACATATGTATTTAACTCTAAAAAGACCTTACTTAGATAAATAACATAATATACTAACAATACAATACAATACAATAACACTTTATTGCACCAAATTAAAAAGAATACATAAGACAGGAAAGAACTTAAAAAACAGATTTCGTTGTACAATGGGCGGCCTTATCGCTTTAAGCGATCTCTGCCAGAGACTAACTAGTCTAACTACCTACTTAAATAAATAAATAAATAAATAGTCAAAGTAAAGTACCATTATTCACTTTTCTGAAAGGAAAAACTCCTTGACATGAGCTTTAAAAAATGGCAAGGATTGGACTTTTCTAGTAATAATAATAAATAATAATTTCATTTATTTACCCAAAACAAAAAGAAAACAAGTAGGTACTTAGACTATAAAAATAAAAAGTGAGCACAATAACAATTAAGAAAACTAACATTAATAATATATACTATGCACAATTAACAACTTTTAAAGATAGGGTAAAGTGGGTCCCTAACTCAGCATTTCGCAGTATTAGGCAATTGCCCAATACTGCGCTGGTTTTCAGCTAGGGCCCTTTCGGAGTGACGTTACGGTACAAAATAGATACGAAAATAAAAATAACATTAGACAAAATGTGGACTCTGGTAGTGCATTCCACAACCTTATGGCTTGGATGGAAAAGGATTTGTCGTAGAAACTGGTCGTAGGAACTGGTATTTATCGTCGTTTATTTCACATTCCCAAAGTTAGCATCACAAAAGCTCCAAAAATAACTTCACTTCATCATATGCACATGCTAGTGCACACGAGTGAAGTGTATTTTGGCGTTGAAAACTCAACAACTGCGGTTATGAAAGCAAACTCGACTGTTTTTGTTCGCTGAACTTTGGTTGACACCCGTTCGAACGGGTTTACTCACAATATTGTGCGAAAAAGGAATACTTTATAGACTTTATGTGATGTTAGAGACCGACAGTATAAACGAGCCAGCCCAGCTGTGGGTGGAAAAAGGGGACCACCTTATGACCACCGTGGCATGTGCTCTACAGCAAGACTTCTATAGTCTAAAATATAATCACCAAGATTATATCGTGGTGTGGAGACATGCTCATATCGTTTGTTATAAAAAATAAATATTCATTAAAAAATAATAATTCAATGTGTTAAATAGGTAATTCAATGTGTTTTGACTGTATAAAAAATAAGTTCCAAATTGTTTTCATCCTAGTCAGTGACAACGTAACAAAGCGTAATCAGGTGGTTATTATTAAAAAAACATGCCTATTTTAGGTAAAATACGGGATTAAAATTACACATTTTTTTATGATCACGTGACCGATAATGCTCTGCGTTTGGTTGCATTGCTGGCGACGTCACACGTATCACAGATTACAGTGCGTGTTGTTCTTCTTGGTAGGTGTGGTGTAAGGTGTGACGTAATCGAGTCATGCCACCGGAGCGGAGCCATGACAGAGATTATCGTTTTGGCGTGCCATTATTTTATTCAAACTTCAAAATTAGTTTTTATTACTAATACTATTTATTACTGGTACTGGAAGAAATTTTAATAACATTTAGCATTATTTTTATCAGACAATACGTTAGAATTATTTCCCAGTAGTAGTCAAGTAGCCTATTATCGCGGTTCTTATTCGCAGTGCAGGTTGACCCATAAAGTTATGACGCGAAATGACAATGCCAATAAAAACAAAACTTGTAAAAAAACCAAGTCTCGCAACTCAGTCTACCGTAAAACGTTGTGAGATCCATGTAAAACCAAGTCTTGACATTACTATTTGCACTTGGAGATTGATAGATTTTTTTCAACCTTAACTGCAAATATCAGGCACACTATCTCGAGTTTCTTTCATCTATGGGCGACTTCGCGACAATTCATACTAAATACTTACGCGATTGGTTAGCAGCATTTGGCCCCTAGAGTTTTTTTTATCTATGGATTCAACGAGGCGATTCTATGATGATACCTTTGTCATAGCGAAACGATTGGATAGCAGAGACGGGCCCCTGGCGTGTTTCCACGTCTCAAACAGTAACAGTACAACAATTCGTTGTTACAACTCTTTGATCGCAGCTATTGTTGTTTTAATGAGTTCTCATACGTTTTTTACACTCGTCTGTCTACGAAATAGTCTATCTAAAGAGGTTTTATTAGGTTCGTTTCGCACATCTGAAGCTGTAAAGTGATCACATTAAAAGTGAAGGTGAAAACTGGGCCAAGTTTGGGTGAAAGAAAACTCATAGAGATTTAAGATGTTAGAGCACCTTAATCCTTCAGTATTGAAAAACAATATTATGTATGATCGTTAATTTATGTTAATATACTATCATTCTTGGTATTTCAATAATCGTCAAAAGATTATTTTAAATGTATATTCAGAGACTTAAAAAGTCTAACAGTCTAGACTCTTTTATATGTTTCTAGTTATATCATAATATAGCTAATTAATTAAATAGGGAAAATGAAATTTAATTACAACAGGGTCAAAAATTCATCTACCATTTCTTGTAAATATGGAAAATATCAGCGACGCGTCTGTGTCTTTCTGATTTTGACTGATACACTGCCGCGTGTCTAGATATTTCAGAAAGTGTCTGATGTTATACTCAAAACAATTAAACTCAGTTAATGAATAAAATTCTGCTTTTCATTGTTTTCTTTGGCAAGTTCCCCAGCATCAGTGCCTACTCCACATACCTGCACAAATAAACAAGCTTTTTCCATCGTCTGAACATTGATACTAATGTATAATAAGCTATTTGACTAGGTACATTGAAAATAAGTTGCAAATTGTTTTCATCCTAGTCAGTGACAACGTAACAAAGCGTATTCAGGTGATTTCTATCAAAAAAAAGTCTCATTTAGGTTAAAAAAAGTGATTAAAATTACACATGTTTTGATATAGTTAAGATCACATGACCGAAAACGCTCTGTTTTTGATTGCATCGCTGGTGACGTCACACCAATCACAGATTATGTATAAAATTTGACTTGTCTAAGTGCTTATTTTGTAAGCCTAAAGAAATAAAGTTATTGAATTTTGAATTACAGTGCGCGTTGTTGTCGTTGTTCTTCTTGTTAGTAGTGGTGTGACGTCATCGAGTCATGTCACCGGAGTCATGGCAGAGATTATCGTTTCGGCGCGCCATTATTTTATTCAAGCTTTAAATTTAGTTACATTTTGCAGTATTTTTATCAGACAATACGTTAGAATTATTTCCCAGTAGTAGTCAAGTAGCCTATTGTGTCAGTAAGAACATACCTACTTATCATCTCTCTTCTATTGACATAAGTCAAAGTGAGCTTCAACATTGTTGAGCAACTCTTTACAGAAAGAAACAAGAGAGTTAGGTATTCGGAAGTTTTATCTAACGAAATAGAATATTATTATAAAAAACCTTACAAAATAGAGGAAGATTCAAGTATCATTTTTACGGTATGAACCGTACAAATGATATTTTTATCCTTGCAGAGGTAAATATTATTTTCACTTCTCTTGCTCGAAAAGTGTATCATAATAGTGTAGCTTAGCAGGCCTAAAACTCGAGTTTAATCCCTCGGGCTAAAAAGTAATTTTTCTTTTTAATTTTTGTCTAAAATCATCAGCCAGTACAAAGCATTCGTTCTCTTACATAAAAACTCGACTTCTTGGTGCTCCGTCAACCTTTTTTTTGAAAATAGAACCGTCTTGGTGATGTTTTATGAAGGTTGATTCTTCCCTTCACGGTAGAATGCGAACTCTTTCGTTGCGGGTTAAATAGAGATTTAAAAAAAAAGATGGTATTGGCGCTAAATCTCTAGAATTTTCTTCATTCCAAATCACAAACTTTTACGTTTAACTTCCTGACTTTTACTTCCAAATTGTGAACGTGAAAAATGTCATCAAGTGATAGTGAAGATGCTAATATGCAAATGGAAGAAAAGGGCAAAGAAATAATTATGAATCTGTTGCCGACAAAATCACGTGGAATATATTTAAAGAGTTACGAAAATTTTATGAAATGGAGAGATGAGAAACGTGTGGATTCTTTTACAGAAGGGGTTTTTCTCACTTATTTTGATGAATTATCGAAAAAATTCAAATCGTCGACTCTTTGGAGCACATATTCAATGTTAAGAATGACCTTACAAACGAGACACGACGTCGATATTAAAAAATATGTAAATTTAACGGCTTTACTGAAGAAATTGTCCACTGGATACAAGGCAAAAAAATCTAAAGTCTTGACGACACAAGAAATCGAAACATTTTTAAATAACGCTCCAAATAAACAATACTTGGCAACAAAGGTAACCTACTACTTATGTACTCAACTCAAACTAAATAAATAGATACCTACCTACATACCTAAATTATGTACCTAGGTTATTACGATTAATAACACACTTATTTTTTTGTTCAACAGGTTGCTTTAATTTATGGAATCAGCAGTGCATGCAGAGGAATAGAGCTTGCTAATATAACGCTAGAAGACGTAGAAACGGATACAAACCTACAAGCTGTGAGTCTGCCGAACACGAAAACAAACAAAGAGCGTAAATTTGTCATCAGTGGAGAATACCTTAATATAGTTAAAGCCTATCAGGAGTTACGTCCCACTAATGTTTCAACGAGAAGATTTTTTCTAAATTATCAAAATGGTAAATGCACAAGGCAAGTCATAGGCAAAAATAAATTTGGTAACATGCCTAAAGATATTGCCACTTATCTAAATTTACCAAATCCGGAACTCTACACGGGCCATTGTTTCCGCAGAACATCCGCGACTCTGTTGGCGGACTCGGGTGCGAATATAACGACATTAAAACGGCACGGTGGATGGAGGTCCGATCAAGTGGCTGAAGGTTATATAGAGGACTCTATACAAAACAAGTATCACGTCACGCAGCGGATTACGGAAGGAATCAATATTCTACCAAACATTACAGAACCCCAAGCATCTACATCGCGGGATTGGATGAATATGTCAACTCAGCTGAAGCCGCACTCAGATCTTAATAATGCACGAAACTCAAGCATGAGTCGAGTCTCTCCAACTTTTACTCCACAACAATCAACTCAAAATATTACACACACATCCCAATCACAGAGAACCGAAATAAAATTGCCCGGGAAAAACATATCACTAAACATTCAAAATTGCTCTAACTGCACATTTAATTTTTAATAAAATTTCTGAAAATTGTCTAATTTTGAATTGTTTTATTTTCTCGCAATCGAAGTGAAAAGTAGAGTGTTTTACTCGGGCCAAAACCACCCATTATAACTCGGTCTTCTCATCCTCCCTCGCTACGCTCGGGAGTATAACAACCTCGTATATAATGGGATGGTTTAGTCCCTTGTAAAACAATCTACTATTTAATATTCGTTGTGCGAAGGTTGTTTTAGTAAGACTATCCATCATACATTATTAAACTTACAAAAATATTCTTATAAGGTTTCGTTTCTGAGATTCGTAATGAAGAAGTAAAGCTGAAAATCTCCGTCGTTTCGATGAAGATTTGTTAAAACTTTCATATACATATTTGGAGGTATGATTTTGACTTTAAAATAAATAAAATAAAAATAAAAATCATTTATTTCAGACCCAGTTGATCCATAGATAGGTATACATACACGATTTCCAAATTAAATAAAAATTACATTAAATAATAAGTACCTACACACTTTGCCTACTTTGCCAACTGCATAACATTAGATTTTCTTTTGAATTTGGGGCAACTTTGTCAAACACTCCAGTCATCTTCCGATTGTGCTACGGCAGCAGGTACCTAAGCCTGCTGAATCTTCAGGAAAAGGTTACTCGTGGTAAATTATACATATAACAAACAAAACTATACCCTAAACGCATATACCGTCTCCGTTCCGTCGCGGGTACATAATGCTGGACAATCCACACAGCATTTACTAGCTGTTTTCCTGTAACACATCTATTTTTACCACGGGAGACTGAGTTCTAATTTTATTTGTACAAATATTTTTAAAATAAAGGGTTTTGTATATTATACTTCTATCAAATAAAACAAAATAAATTAGTATTTACAATTGAAACAATTGGCTAACTGCAGACTGTTGCAAACGATCTACAGGTAGCTCAACTGCCATACTTAATTTTTTTATTGTTATGTGTTTAATATTCTAATTCTGTTTGCTTTTTGGTATACCACGATAAATAAAATAAATATTTTCACATTGCACCATCAACGTAAGTAAAGCAACGTTTCAAATTGGTACAAAGTACGAAATACCTTACCCATTTGTTCCGAAACTGGGACAAATCAGGGCCGGCAACGCACTAAGGTTTAAGTGTCGCTTTCCCCAGCCACTAAACCGGACTCTGTATCAAAATTGGGACAAGACATGCCGATTTTCAAGCGTCATAACAGTTTAACTGCCGGCGCCGGGGCCTCTGAACTCCACTGGGTTTCCGGATATCATTTTAACAACTCATAACCTAACTCGTTAAACCGCTGACAGAGTTTAATGTGAACCTCTTTTCTAACATTTTAAGGTTCGATAAAGTACGACACGGTTGATCAAAATACTTTCTTTACTAAGCCTCGGACAGACAGACGGACATGACGAAACTATAAGGTTCCATGTTGATTACGGAACCCTAAAGCAATAGTCAACCGATCAAGCGACGGTTACAGTATATTTTAGTGAAAACCTTTGCCAATTTATCGGAACACAGTTCTTGGGACGTATGGACTAAAAATTGTCTCCACAATGTAGAGAGACTGATCAGTCACTCAGATGTCGACCAGCAATTTTTCCGTAGAGGGAGGTTCCGTATAAAACAAAAAATGCTTATGCCGTAGTACCTACGAGAAGATTGTAATGGATGGCAACATGTCGCGCAATTTGAATCTGCGTAAAAGCCACAAAAACATACATCTTCATTAGTCTGTTCTAATTCATGTAAAGGCTTCCACAAATTTAGTTCAATCAGTTATGTACGCCATGTCACACAAAATAGATGTCACGTGTCAGATGCTCGCTCATCAAACCAAACAATTTCCGAGCAACCAATCTCTTACGATTGTACCTTATCACTATCTCATAAAGGAACCCCAATAAGTTGACACATGCTTCCATGTTTTTTATTACTCTTTCACCAAAGAAACTGCTGGTCAAAGGTTCGCTTTGAAAATCGGCGTTGATCCGTCAATTGCAAAGAAGTGGGATCCCGACAGAGAAATTGACATACCGTCATTAAATTTCTTGGAAAAAATGTTCTTGTCAACAAAATGCGGCCTATTAGTAAACTCTACCAAACTGTTACGCTTTAATTAGGTACATTTGTAGAAGAAAATGTTTATTTTTTTAATCGGGTCATGTTTTTTGCTCGTTACGGGGTCGACTGTTTTTCGCATCTTTGCCAATTTTGCACCGAGAGGCCGCGACCCAGTTAACGCACTTTGTCAAATGCTCACCAGGTCACCGTTTAGTATACCTGCTACATGGCTTGATGTGACCTCGTTCTGCGGTAATAAATTAAAGCCTAATATCGTTGCTGATATTAACGTGCATAATTTATTTCAGCAGTAACGTTTTTATTTTATTCGCATGAGACATTTTTGATTTGGTACCTAGCCTGAAAAATTGACGTTTCTGCCAGGGGAACCCGTTTAACCAGTTCACCAGGGTAGATAACCAGACCAGTGGGAAAACACAGACTAAATACAAGGTGTTTGGTATATAATGTTTTTAAAGGTTGCCTGGAAGAAATCGTTTCTAAGCAACAAGACCACCCATTGTACTTTTATGTTTAATGTTAATGTGGTGTACAATAAAGAGTATTGTATTGTATTGTCATTTTTTGAGGGGTTGTTGGGTCATACGCTATATGTCTAGGTAGATGCAATATCCTGAGTGACGACGACGGTTGCCGAGAGATTTTTTAAAGTGTTTTAAAAAAATCTCACAAAATCTTTTCCTTAGTGCCATGTCAGTCCATGTACTAAACACCCTGAATAATGATCTCCCGTGGAAAAGCTCAGAGGCATATGTAACGACTTTTCCACGTCCCACTCCCAACAATTCTTCCACTAGTGGACAAAAAACTGAAGCGTACAAAATCGATAACATTTTGTTTTTTATTTGATATTAATTACTATTTATAAAACTGTTTACGTATAAAATTTTACTTATCCAAGTGCTTATTTTGTAAGCCTATAGAAATAAATTATTTTAATAATTGAATTAATTATTGGTAAACGCAAAGAACCTCGGACACCCTGATTTCAGTTATCCAGGTAAAACGCGTACTAAGTAGACCAGTAAAACGCGTACTAAGTAGACCAGTAAAACGCGTACTAAGTAGACCATTCTTATTCACAAACGTGTCCACACATTCAGTGCGTGTAATGAAACTCATTGGGTTACGTCACGTCACGTGTATGTGCGTGTGATTCTACCTTCATTTGTGTAATGACAGGGTCAGATGTGCCCTAATGTAATGATGTTCCACTGTCGGATTATAGTGTAGGATTATTATCGTGAACGATAAGGGAGTCTACACATCAAAGTCGGTAGCACAGCCCGGCGATTGCGACATTTCAGTGTATGATATTGTAGGCAGCCGACAGCGTTTTGACAATGAACGCAGTAGAGGTGTTAAAAATACACAGAAAAATGCTGCTGCTTTTCCTCTGGTAGGTTTCCTAAGTCGTCTTTTGCGACTTCTACGGGATGAGTTGGAGGGGTCGATTCTAACGCCGTGACTGCCACGGCAAGCCACACATACTGGAGGTTCATTCAAGTTCTCTTTTGTTATTCAAAGTCAAAATCAAAATCAATAACAGCTCGTTTGGCAGCTTTTACGTATAGATGACATTGTAATTGTAAAAACTGCGGCCGCAGCTGTTGCTCCCGTAACGGCCTTTGTTCATCTACGAAATGGATTATACTAAGAAACGAGAAAATGGAGATACCTACCTAGTGAAGGTGTACGACGCGATGGTTCGCTTTTATGGTGATAATATAACCCAGAATAAACAGTAAATTTGATATCCCATTCAACATCTTTAGTAAATTACAGTGGGTTTCATTTTTAATTTATAATTTAATTTTTTTTACCTTGGTTGTAGCGACCATTTAGCAACCGCGACATTAAATCTAAGTCCATTGAATCATAGTTTAGTACAAAATTCATGTGGCTATAGCTAATTTGGATGTAATGATGAGTTAACCGAGTTCGGGTGTAGCGACGGTTTTAAATGAATCATTTGTAACAAATTATTAGAAATTCCATGCAGATATTGCCTGATTGGCCGATAAATACACAAAGCGCTTTCTTTTCTTTTGTTAACATCTACACAGATGGTCAGCAAGTGAGCTGACATTTACATTTATGTCTTTAATTAAAAGGTAAATGTCACCACAGTTGCTAATATCTTTATATTAGCGATTTTTACTTTACCTTCGCCTGTAACGACTTCTGGTTATAACGACGGAAATACCTGTCCTGTGGTATCTTCATCATTGTTATACCTACCCGAAATCATAATAGCAAATCATTTGTACATTGTAGATACTAGGAAGGTAAAGTCACTATCATTTTGTGATAAGTAGGTAAATACTAGGAAGGTTCTAGAAAGGCCGTCTCTAAAAGCTGGTAACATGTAGCATGTCACGACGCCCGGGGGCGGCCGGGACCTCGCCCTGAACGACATGACAGGACTAATGGACCCAACAGATTACACGCAAGTTACTACGAACCCGGGACAGTGACTAAGCTTTCGCTAAGTAACCTCTTTTTGGTGACATGAACCAGAATTTAGAAGCCGAACAAGTAAGGGTTGCTTTTAGGGTACTGTTTTTAATTTGATTAAGCATGACCTTAATCCCATGCGTAGGTACATCTATTTTAAGTGAGTATGTTAATTTTTGTGTTAGGTATATTTAGTAGTAGTGTAGTGGACGTACTTAAGACGTACGTATTTGTGCAGATGAGAATTATCTTTATGACAATTCTTAAAAACTTTTAGAACAATTCTTAGGAAAGGAACCAGTCTTCTAGTTCCTTTCTTACAGTGATCCAAAAGTGCAGTGAATCAGACTTCCACGGCCAGCAAAATTTTTCAGTGAAAAATTTATATATTTTAGCAACACACAGCTTAATTTTTCTGTGAAAATTAGGCTACACTACTAACTACTACTACTAACTCAAAAATAAATACTCACTTAAAATAGATGTAGCTACGCATGCGATTAAGGTCCGGCTTAGTCAAATTAAAAACAGTACCGTAAGTTTAAACTTAGAAACAACAACGAGCTAACAATTAAAATATTTCGAAGGGATCACTCAACATTAAGTCATCGTGACATTAAATAAAACCGGCCAAGTGCGAGTCGGACTCGCGCACGAAGGGTTCCGTACCATTATCTATAAAAATGGCAAAAAAATCACGTTTGTTGTATGAGAGCCCCCTCAAATATTTATTTTATTCTGTTTTTTATTTCTGTTATTTGTTCTTATAGCGGCAACAGAAATACATCATCTGTGAAAATTTCAACTGTCTAACTATCACGGTTCATGAGATACAGCCTGGTGACAGACGGACAGACGGACAGCGAAGACTTAGTAATAGGGTCCCGTTTTTACCCTTTGGGTACGGAACCCTAAAAAACCACAGAACTCTGAAAAATGGGCCAGAGTTAATTCCGGCAGCCCTCGGCATATGCCATGCGGTTTGGGATGATCCCGACATGGTGTTACGTTTCAAAGAATGCCTTTGTATATTACATTATTCTACTTACACAATACCACATTTTCCTGAATATCCATAGCTTTGCGGAAAATGCTCCTGCCTAACTGGTTTCAGAAAAATAGAATTATTTAACTTCAATTCCACAAAAGCGATTCTATGAAAATTGTGATACCGGCACTGTAGCACTGAACAGATAAAAAATGCTAGCAAGATTTAAAAGTGGCCTAAACCCAGCGGCGGCTAACCAAAGAGCTTCTTCTTAGAATAGTATGGCTTTGCGAGTTATTTATTCTTAAAAAGGATCAAAGACCGAACAGGACATAGCTACCCATTATGGAGTAAATAAAACATTACAAGGTTTTCAACTGAAATAATCTTACCTGAAATATTAAATGACAAAGAGCAGGGAACCCACATCAGCCTCTAATTATTTACGGCCTCAGGGTTACCTACTCATTGTATTTTTTGCAAATCAGCATATCCCAAAGGCTTAGGTCGTTCACATGAAACCCTTTCTATTTGGCACCGGTTGGAACTAAACTTATTATTCAACCCTCGGTGCAGTATTGCAGTAGTGACGCAGATGTTTTAATGATAAGATAAGCTAAGAAATACTTTATTTGTAGCTGAAAACCATTACAATAATATGTACTAAAATTAAATTAAATTACCAACAACATATAACTTTATCGTAATATCCACTTATAAAATACCTTAAAGCTACAAAATGGCGTCGACTCAGCATTATGTTGTCATAGCTACAGGAGCTACTACGCTGATCTTCGGTCGAAACTATTGCGTTAGGTCACTCCATTTTGTGTCTTTTTCAAAGTTCAACTTTCAATGTAAAGTTTGAAATCCTTTTTATAATGTCATTGGGCAACAGTTTAGTACAACATCAAACAAAAAAGGTGAGCGTGAGCATAACACGAGTCCTTTGATAGGGACCAACACAAGGTAATTTTGAAATTTAAAATACTTAAGTTCATTGTGTCCCAATAGCGTATAATACGCTTATTCCCAGTAGTTCTGTGCTGTAGTTCTGTGCATCAAAAAAATATTATAATTGCAAAAATGTAAGGCAATGAAATTCAGCAAATGCCAAAATGACAGGAGACGTCAAAATGACAGAAAACGTCAAAACTGACAAAAAACGTTAAAAGGTGATTATTTTTATTTGTAGAAATTTAACTGCATTTTTTATTTTGTATTTTTTATTGAATAGTATAATATATAGGTATTTAATTTTGTATTTTTTATTTTGTTTTTATTGAATAGTAGGTAGATATTTTAAGACTCAATCGCAAAATTTCTAAGCGTGACGTCACTGTTCACCGTATTGCCATGAAGCTTTTAACGGTATATCATTTGTCAGAGAAAGAAATAAAAAATTAGACAACAGAGACACAAAAAATATGATAGTTTTTATCATTTGTTTCTAATTTTATTTTGATTGAAACATCAACGAATGACGGAATCACGTTGAGTTGATAAACTGAACGATGACGTAACAGGAAAAGGGAATTCTCCCGGAGTTGGCTTTTGCTTAAGTTTAGAGTATACCATATCCTATCAAACTAACTCCAAACATAGTGGTTGTAGGTAATGAAATGTGGTCTTAAACTGATTGCTTAGTTACCTGAAAGCTGTTATTAGCGTTGTTGATGCTGCACTCTGCGAAAGTGGCGTCCTCTAGCTCAAACTCATCCCACAGCTGGCTCTGTAACAATAACACAATAAGTCAGTTTGCAGAAATAACAATAAAGTGGAATGTTGATTGTAGTTAATCTGACGACGAAAGGGTTAGGGTAAAAATGTCACCGGGTAAAAAAACGCCATAAAAATTGAACAAACATAATATTAGATCCGCTGCATTAATTCTGCGTTGCAACTGAAAGACACACGAGTCAAACTCATCACTCCTCTTTTTTTCGGGGTTTAATAAAGGTTATCACTCAGTATCACGTGATCATTTTGTCATAAACTTAAAGCTCATAACGCCATTTTTTAAAAGCTATTCTTCCCTTTGTATTTAAATATAACTCGTTTCTCAGCATCCGTTCAAGAGGCTGTTGCGGTTGGAGTTCGCGAGAGAGCGGGTTCTTGACCCGTGGCGCGCAAACGACCGTGTGATTCCCTTTTTGCTTGAGAGGAGAAAGGGTCTTCAGCGTCCCTTTTAATTTATTCGAGCGCCCCTTGATTTATAATTGTTTTTATGAGTTGAAAATGTATTGAATACAAGCTTCTACGCGCGGATTCGCGTTTTACCTGCAGTAGGCCAATCACAGCGATTGATGATTGTTGTCCAGGGTAGAGTAGACCAAAATTACACCACATCGTCATCGAATGCCGAACTTATTTCCGAATGCGAAATTATTTCCTAGAACTTCAATCATTTACGCAATGTATTACATTTTCTCTATTCTAGCCTAGGGCTTTGCTACCCTCCCTCCTCTAAAGATGATGAAGGGGAGGGGGGCAAAGCACGTGTACCTATCGGAGACAACGATTTATCGAGATAAAATACAAAATAATTTATTCCGAATAAGGTAGATACTTAATAATAAATAAGTTACAAATGAACGATGGGGCAGCAAACAAGCAGACAAGCGGAAGCGACAAGCGCTGGGCATTCCTCAAACGCTAAATAAATAATGTTGAACAATACACACGTCGTCATCTAGCCCCAAGCTAACGAGTGCTTATGTTATGGGTGGCTACTACATGACTGATATAATAAATACTACTACTAGATGACTGATATACCTACTAAATACAATGCAAAGGTTTTTTATGCACTATGCGGTAGATTAGAGATTTTGATCAAAGGTTTGACATACTGCTAAACCAAAAAACTTCGTCAAAACCAACCAATTATACGTTTGACATAATTCCCTACCATTGATTGTTTGATATCCGTTCGAAAACCGGTGGCAGTACATACAGGTAAACCATTTAACTTCGTTCAAAATCAACCCATTATTCCCTTGACATGATTACCTACCACTTTATACTTTGATATCCGTTCGAAAACCGGTGGCAACGGTAAGACATTACTGTTATACCGTACCTTTAGTTATTTGTTGGTAGGTTAGGTACCTGCTTACTTGCGAAACAATGTCTTTGACAAACTTATAACAGAGCTCTGATAATATTTCAGAGAATTTAATCTTCATATTATTTTGGGTTGGGATTGCTCTACATATAAAGGATTAATCATTTAAAAGGCATTCTCCTAAGGGCTAAACATCCGTCATTATTTATTTTAGCCGCAATGAAATTCACTTTCATTTACATAACACAGCTTTCTGTCATTTTCTGTGTTTACTTTTACTAAATGAGTATTTGTCTTATTATTATTATAATTCGCCATTTCGTAAACTAAATAGGCTATTTGACTACAGTACAAATAAATTCCAAATTGTTTTCATCCTAGTCAGTGACAACGTAACAAAGTGTGATCAGGTGATTTTTATTAAAAATATGCCTTTTTTTACGAAAAAATATGGGATTTAAATTACACATTTTTTGACACATGATCACGTTACCGAAAACGCTATGTGTTTAGTTGGATCGCAAGTGACGTCACACATCCTCAGAGTACAGTGTCAATGAGTTCTTCTTGTTGGGTGTGGTGTGGCGGCGGGGTGACGTTATAGCTTGGAACACGGTAGCCATGACAGAGGTTATCGTTCTGGCGCGGCATTATTTTATTCAAACTTTAAAATTAGTTTTCATAACATGGCTAGATTACGTCACAACTCACACCACACCTAACAAAAAGAACTACACGCACTGTAATCTATGATACGTGTAACTTCACCGGCGATGCAACCAAACGCAGAGCGTTTTCGGTGACGTGATCATATATAAAAAATGTGAAATTTTAATCCTGTTTTTACCTAAAATAGGCATGTTTTTTAATAAAAATCACCTAATTACGCTTTGTTACGTTATCACTGACTAGGATGAAAACAATTTTCAACTTAATTTCAATGTAGTCAAATAGCCTATTGTTAACCTTTCAAAATAACATCATCCAGCAAGTAAGCAGAAACAATAACAACTACATAATGACGAGTAGATACGTTAGATCTCGTTAGATAGATACGTCATACGTCCAAGTTCATGTTTGCCTTGGCTGACGGGTATTGTGTGTATGACATTGACACCTCAACTTTAATGGAATTCCAAATTCGAAGCAAACATAAACGTCAAACTTGTAGAGCTGCCATTTTGATAATATGAAGCCAACGTGTTGTTTTTAGGGCTTTAGCTAATTGTGTTTGTATCATGATACTCACGAATAATTTAATGTTATTTAAAAACTTTTAAAAGGTTGAAAGTATTATTTTGGCAAGCTGAAGTGGCGGTGGGCTCGCAATATTTCGAGAAGAACCGACAACCGCTGGAGCAAACGTGTTCTTGAGTGGAGACCGCGACTCGGCAAACGTGGTGAAGGACGCCCTCCGACCAGGTGGAATGACGATCTGCGAAAGACTGCTGGCAGATGCTGGACGTGGCAAGCTGAATACAGGGCGCTATGGCGCTCTTTAGGGGAGGCCTATGTCCAGCAGTGGACTAATATAGGCTGATGATGATGATGATTATTATTATTATTTTGGTAGTTTTTTAATGGGCAGCTAATCGGGTTTAAAAAAAAGCGTTTGGCGTTGGAGGATGGGAGGAAGGGCTTTGACCAGGAGTGGGATAGGTATCTACTAACTAAAGTTTAATAAAATATTTTATTGGTTAAAATACTGGTTGTTATCTAACACAGTTAATATTAAAATCAAGAGAATTACTGAAACGTAAAGTACTTAGATTCATTTTAATTTCTCGTTCCACGGCATAAAGATAAAGAGGCCTATGCCCAGCCAGTCGGTCGACATGAGTTGATGATGATGATGATGATAATGTGATACCTCTCCGCTGAAATAATTCATCTTCCTGGTACCTATCATTAGCTATCCTACAGAAACTAATCCAAACTTCTTCAAAGTAAGTTCAATGGTATTTTCATTCCAGTCCAATATAGTCTCGTATCTAATCCTCTTTCCAAACTTAGACTGCCCCAAAACTTAGGTCGAATGAAATTCTAAGTTTTCGTATCGAAAGTATAAACTGACGTAGACGAGGTTCAGAGGATATTGAAATCAATTCGTGTTAAGAGATTTTCGTTGCCAACTGTACTAAGTTACTGAGTTTTTTCTTCGGAATTCAAGTTGATTTCTTTATTTTGTATGTAAACCAAAATAAGTGCTGTAAATTTTTTTTTTGTCGTTATAATTTTTCATTAAATTAATCTACCTAATCTTTCAAAATAAGTGTTTCCCATTTTCTCGTGAAAAACACATGTACATATAAACAAACCAAAATTTAAAAAAAAATTAATACAAAAAATTTTGAACCAAAGATGATCCGCGGGGTTCGAATTCCTTTTTGGTATATCATAAGTTATGGGGTCCTAGTAATGTAGTTCTATTTTAAAATCTTTATATGAAAAACACCTGATTTTAACCCATTTCCTCTTTTGCAGGTTTGGGTGATAAACGACTCTACGATCACCTCTGAAAATGCAAAGTCATTCAGCAGATTAAACTCTACAGGCACTTGAATGCAGGTATCTCCTACCTCAGCATGAGCTCCTGGTAAATTATGCACGGCTTTTCCTTCACCGCGCTGAATGGGAAACTAGAGCTAGGGCAGTGAAGGTAGCTATCAACTGTAGCATACGAGCCAGGAACGAATACTTAGCAAGGTATTCGTAACTTATAATCTAGGACCAAGTACTTAAAAGGTACTCGTAGCTTAAGTGCTAGAAACAAGTGCAAGTTAGAGGTAGTAGATATTATCACTATTAATTAAGGTTTTCACTGCCCATTTCTATGAGTAACTTTTATTTTTAAACTTTCTCTTAGTTTAAGTATGTTATGCTTTGTGTAAGTTTTGTAAGAGATGAAAATATATTCTCTAAATTATCTCTCTCTACTTCAATTAATAAAAAATAATAAAACTTAATTAATAATTTGCATCCCCATGACTCGATGCATAAATCATTGGTTAGTTATACATTACTAATGGTAAATGGTCCATTAGGATAAAAATCACATTCTTTCGATTACATCAAAGTCTCAAAGTTTTAACCATGTTGCAAAAAAAATACAATAACCTGGAACTAGCATCTCTTGGCATTTTTATTCTGACACGCGCTCGAAATCCATTCCGCTAACGTATGTACGTTACGCATCCATCCTGCGTCATAGTGGATTGGGAGCTTAACTGTAATGTATTCTACACTGCGGTAAAATGTGTCATGAGGTCGGGTGTATTTCTACGGAAATGAATGCCAAGAGCTAGTTTCAACTCTAAGATCAGCTTGTCATAGTTGTCACACACTGAAATAAGGTCAAACATAGAAACTTCAACGGATTTCTCGCTTTCTTATGCGAAAAACAAGCGTATCTGTTTGTTTGTTATCCCTTGATTGTTCCTGTCAACATAAACAACTTTGTTTACCTAATCAGCACAATAATACAGTTGAAAATCAGGGAAACAGTGAGTAAACTATTTAAAGGGATGGTTTAATTAACTACAAACAAAACACAAGTGTTATATTCAGCAGAAAAATTATTACTATTTTAGTTTCGGTAAAATGTCCCACAACTCGCTCCTAATTCTACATCCCTTTGTAAGTAATTCTTATCCGTAAATGCGGTAGACAGGTAATTTTACAGCGCAATTTTAGAGTCTCTCTCCAAGTTTAAATAGGTTAATCCCTAAGCAGTAACTGAAAGGGTCTTATTATGGTCCTATTGTACCATTATGTCAAGCTTAAACTGCTAACCAAGAAAATGCTCAGCAGGGTTTCAAAGTAACGACAAAACACCTGTATTCGCTGAGTCGCCAGTTTCTTGCTACGTGACTGAGACAGAATTTTAGAGCAATATTTCACCAGGATGTATTTCGTGCCATTTTTGTTATATTTTCTATACAAAATAATACCTTACCAACGGTAAATTACGAAACCCCGCGGGGAGGTTTATTAAAGTTAAACAGACGGGCAAACAAAAGGATTTTATTAGCAAGGTTCAGCTGGCTAAAGGACACGGAAGGAACCTGTAAAAACAAGGCCAGCAAACATGGTTATGAATAAATAGGTAAGTAGCTATCTAGAAGCCTAAGGGGATCCGTCTATTGAAAAGGCAAAAGTTAATTGGACTCAACCGCTGAAAAATGTTATACCAATTATTAACAATTATTATGATGCTAAGGAAAACCAAGGAAAAACGTCTAATATTAGAACGTTGGTTGCTAAGCCAGGGGGCATTAATTTAAGGGCAGGCCTATGAAGGTTTTTACGATTTCATAACAATCATATTCTGACCTTTAATGGAATAATAAATATTACGGGTTTACTCGTGTATTACCTTTGATGATGTCGGTAAAAACAATTCGGGGATGATAAAAAAATGCAATTACTTAGGTTTCGAAGCATTTATTTTCTCACCTCACAACCTCGGAAAGATTCTGTTTATCATTAGAAATTTGAGTGCAAAAGTGCATTTTGTCCGTTAGCGTGGAAAGAGTTTTTAAAATTCAAACCTTTCTGTTCCATACTTTTCTCCATCGCAAGTCCACTAAAAATGCATTAAATACTTTTTAATTTGTAAAATGAATAAACACTAATTTAAAAAATAAAACAAAGCTGTTTTTTTGTATCTTTTCCTCGCTGTAGTGAAGTGAAAAATTCTGTGTTTCACTCGGCACCAAAGTTATTTGTCATCTCGTACATTTGAAACCCTCGCTACGTTAAGGATTCTATATTTATTGAATCTTTCGCTTACTCAGGTTTTAATACAAGTACTCGCACCAAAAACTAACTTTGCAGCCTATGCAAGGCTGCAAAGTTGGTTTTTGGTAACTATTTAATACAATAATACAAATAACTATTTGTCCGCTGTGAAGCGAGTAAGCAGTTTTTTTATTTTTTATTTATTTATTATCAACTTAAAGTACATTTCCTTATATAATTTCTGCCAAACTGTGAAACAGTTTGTCGGCAGTAGCTCTTGTGGACAATTTAGATAGTACATGCACTTAACTACTTAGGTACTATAATTATTCTAGCTAGCTAGACTTAAATACCTAGTTACGAAAGATATAATGCTATTTCTCTTTATCAAAGCAAGAGAGCATATATTAAGTAATCAGTCTTCTTGTACCCATAACACAAGCTCCGCTTAGCTTGGGGCTAGATCACGTGTGGTTTGTCCAGCATTACAATTACATTTTTGTTTTATAATTCCCGAGAGCAACAGATGAAAACACTTCAGTAACCAAGATACGCACCCGTAGCCAACGCTCCATGAAACAGCCGCGATAAAAAATCAAGATACCATTTAAAGTCGACGCACGTTCGGGAGTTCACCAATAGTAACCTTGGCAATGAGTAGGCACTAACCTTGGGCTGTTGCGCGGTGGGGTTCAAGTGATAAGAGAGTGCTATTTTTATGGGTATATTCCAGTTAATCAAGAGATGAGAACAAAAGATCTAAGTGACAGCTTTATTTTCTAGTTGTACTTATGTACTTCCAAATTTTTAACGAGTCCAAGAGTCCTGTATGGTCTTAAGGAAAGAAAGTACTTTGAGCTCCGAGTTTTTTTTAGTTTCACGCCAAACAGATTATTAATAATTATAACTTTGGTCATTAATAATTACATATGATTTATGCCAGGTCTAGATATTCTAATCTGCAACATTTCAACCCAATTTGCTTAGTAATTTTGGCGTGAAAGAGCAACAAAAATCTTTAATGAAATTTTTTAATAATCATACATTTACAACCTCGATAAAAAATGTCAAAGCAGCGCAGTTTGTCTAAAAGTTATTTTTTTTCATAAGGGTTATTATTCCCGATATGTTTCCGATGGTAATTTATATTATGTACCTACTCAATCCTAAATTGTTTTAAAGCCTTTAAGTGCCTACACTACTTAATAACATATTGGTTCGCAGTTAGGTTCATTTAAAATGTAAATAAAGTGTTATACGTAAGTATTTCTTTAGGAAGGACATCTTTCATTATTAAGAAATATTTCTAAGATTTAAGCTTGACAATCTCAGCCGTATTCTTATAACTTGCACCAAACTTTTAAGTCGATTTTCATAGCGGACAAAAATGTGCGGAATGTACCGCGCCAATGAACCCCTCATTGCTTCCATCTAAGCGTTACTTGCAAAACACAGGCGAATATTAGATAGAATATTTGATTACTACACAGTATTCATACGTCCACTGCCGAACATGCCACCTCCAAAAAAAGGGGGGGGGGGTCGCAATAACCATCACGCTAGGAAGGCGAATTGGTAATCGCAGGTGAGGTGATAAAAATACACAGAAGGTAGCTCCTTCCTTTTCTCTGGCAGGTAGTCTTAGTCGACTCTAATGACTTCCACAGGTCGATTTGGAGTGGTCGATTCTTACGTCGCGACCACCACGGCTTTACATTTCATTACTAACCGATAAGGTCTTAATTATTTAAATCCAAATGCAATCAAATAAAAAATTATCTGGGACTGTAAATAATATGTTATGTGTTAATATATAATATAATCTTAGCGTTAATATTATAAATGCAAAAAAAATATTGTATGGATGCTATGTTTAGATTATGGATGGATGTTTGTTAACTCTTCACGCCTAAGCTACTGAACGGATAGGGCTGAATTTTGCATACAGATAGTTCTAGGCCTAGAATAAAACATAGGCTACCTTTATATCTTTATCTTATAAAAATGTTCCCATGGGATAGAAATAACCTTAAACAGCGCGTGCGAAGCCGCGGACTAAAACTTGTTTATTAAATAGAAACAGAAACTTTAGTTTCGGATAAAAATAATTAGTCCGCGTTGATTTTGTTCCCAAATTGCTTCAATTTGAGGGCAGGCCAATGGCACAGCTACGAAATATCGATTAAGGACCCTACCGCAGTGGGATGCTACGGCGACGTCCGTCGTCGTCGCTGGCAATGTATCTTATATTTTAATCTACATGATGTTCGGTTCAAATAATACTGACCTAGCTCGAAGAGCTTAACTTATTTACAGTTGACCTAGCTGAGACATCGTAGATTTCTCATACGAAACATCAGCAAGCTCAAGTTTAAATCCGTTCGCAAGGGGTCGTGGAGGCGTGTAAACATGGCAACACCTGCTCCGTGTCAGCCAGCTGTTTCGGGTATTTGCATACAAATTGAACCTCTGCAGTTTACCACAGTACAAACAATATCAGTAGCTTTCTTGGAGCTTTAATATTGATTCATAGATTTCTTGAAAGCCGAATATAAATGTTTTCGTAGAGCCTCTACGTTGTAGAACGTCGACGTCGAACGTCTACGTCGTAGCGAGTCATGCTTCTTCGCTACGCCGTAGCCGCTTTTGGAAAAAAACTCTTCTGAACAGTGGACCACATGACATGTCTCATGAAGCATTTAAGCTCATTGATTCAAAACGGCCACTTGAAAGCCGATGTAATTTTCTGTAAAAACCGTTTAAAATTGATAGTATATACCAAGAGAGGAGGTAAAACTTTTGTACCAATAACCAAAACCCCAAAAGAAAGTGACACAGACCAGAATAATTTCGGGCCAAAGTGGAACTAACTTCAAACATACCCATACCTGAACTGCTTTAAGAATTTCTCAGTGCTGCAAACGGGAGAGCGCTTACGATTTGCAATGAACAAACTAGGTAAACATGCCATGCCGGCTCAGCTTTCAAAGCATACAGAGTGCTTTGTTTGCGAAGAGAAACTGAATTCAACGTATCGGGTTTTATTTTAAAGTAGTCGTCTATGGTTGTAGTCTATGGTTGCTTTTCAACCGACTCAAGAACGGAGAAGGTTCTCAAATAACGCGTAAGAATATATATTTTTTATGTTAGACCAAGCATAACTTTTTACAGAGTAAATAATAGATTCAGGCGTTACTTTGCGGAAATCCATTGCAAAATATAAGGATGAAAATATTTAGTAACAAACCTTCTCCGATAAGTTCTAACGAAATGTAGTCCGCGTTGTAGAAGAAAACAGAGTACAACAGAGTACAGAGAACAAGTAGAACTTATCGGAGGTTTTTTCGCGGAATTGTTACTAAATATTTTCATCCTTATATTTTACAGAGTAGTCTGATTTTGGTAATTCTTTTTTTATTGGAAAGGGTATACCCCGAAATTGTTCCATACTTATTTTGTTGATGATTTTCACCGATATCAGTAACGATGTTTAAGGTTGCTGCAAGCTTAGTTTTTTTAGGTTGTTGGTGTTTGAAATACCTAACTCCTTTTTGATTAAAATCTAGATAGTTGAAGTTTAATCTTAAGGTATATATTTTTGAAGAAAAGCCATGAATATTGGCTCTATGAAAAAACAGCACAACAGAAAGGCTCACAACTAGGCAAATTTTGGTTCCTTCCTCATAAAATAAGCATCATACAAACAGAAACAAGAAAACATTTGAGTAAATATAACAAAACTAATCAAAACTTTAGTTTTCACGTCTTCGCGGGCGCGTCGGAGAAGGGACGAGAAAAGTAATTTAAATATGTAAAGGTGAAGTTTACTGACGACAGGAAATTGTGTATTTGTAGTTGTGAAACGTTTTCAGTTTCCAGGCTAACATGAACAGCCGTCCTGACGATAATAGTACGTACAACGAACATACATGGGGTCCGTTCCATGCCGATCAAGAACTAAAAATGTAAGCCTATAAAAGTGCGTCCAGTTCTAAAATATAGTTAATTATAGTTATTTATTGATTTGACCACCTCTGCGGCGGGCGAAGGTCCGCCTGCGATGCAGGAGGTTGCGGGTTCGATTACCACCCTGGGACAAATGTTTGTACGGTCTGCAAATATTTGTTCCGGGTGTTCTGGGTATTTACTATGTATGATAAAAAATATCTATCTATGTAATGTATTGTATTATGTTTATCAGCCATCTAGTACCCATAACACAAGCTCTGCTTAGCTTGGGGCTAGATTATGTTGTGTGAATTATCTAGCATTATTTTTATAATGCGGCCGTTTTATACACATACCTAACATGTGAATAAACCTGGACGCACCCTTAGATAAAGAAAATAATTGAGCGACGTTTCAAATTCTTTACACGGGTACGGCAAAAGCCTATTTGACGAATTTTTACATGTCTATGCAATTCAGTTAGTTTATTGATGTTAAGAAATTGTAAACCCACTTTTACTGCAATGGTGTTTAAAATAAGTGAATCAATTCGAGTAACAAACATTCGGCCTGTGAATTAAACGTAAGTCGAAATAACTTATTCAGTTATGTAACTTAGCAAGTCACATCACCAGCGGGGCGTGAAAGAAACCTGCATGGATCCGACAGTTCTGATAAATCACCCGCTGGCTTCCGGCGACCAGCCTGATATCATTTTAATTTCCGAGTAAAAATCTAAATGGATGGATGTAAGGGGGAAATGTTATGGAATGGATTTAGCTAGCGATAAAAATAAGTAGGTCATTCGATATTGAAAGTCTACAGATACTCCCAGTTATTTGGTTAAGAAACGTTTTAAAAATATGATTTATTTTTTTCACACACCACCAACCAAATAGTTATTCATTCTCAAAGTTATTTCTACAATTTTGTTGCGGTTTTTTCTATGAACTAAAAGAAGCCCTAAAAATATATCTAACTAGCAGCGCCTCGCGGTTTCACCCGCGTAGTTCCCGTTCCCGTGGGAATTCCGGGATAAAAAGTAGTCTATGTCCTATTCCAGACTATAATCTATCTCTGTGCCAAATTTCATTCAGATCCGTTCAGTCGTTCTGGCGTGATAAAGGAACAAACATCCATCTATCTATCCATCCATCCATCTAAACTTTCACGTTTATAATATTAGTGAGATTAGTGAGATTGTGAACTACTTATACAAAATGTCAATAGTTATGGCCTCACGCAAGAACAGACAGCCATCCGGCCAAACACCCCACTATCAATCGAATAATATCATAAAATGCTGAAGCTAAAAAACGGTAGAACGCGAATACTATTAGGATCTACAACGCACGTTCATGTAACTTGTTTTCATTTTACACCAACAGCCCTGAACCCCGTAGTACGTTGCCTCCATAAAGTTGTCGGAAAAACGTAGACGTAACTATCACGTGCTATCTACGTGCCGTATTATCTCGAGAGCGGAAGGAGAGAATAATTCATGTGATCCAGTTTAACTTGAACTAAGGATATTTTTCAACATACAATAAAGATGATAAAGATAAAGATTTTTTATTTGCCAAAACATGTGTTATGTAAGGTAATAAGTAAATACATTTTATGAATCAACATGCTTGACCGTCAATCGGCATGCAAAAATATGTTTGAGAGAGAATGACGTGCAATAACTTTTGATTATTTAGGTACCTACCAAAGTTTGTCATTGAAAAAATCGTCAATATTATAATAACACTTACAAACTAGTAACATTTCATTTTTTTTTCATAACAATCCCTTGGCACGTGATAAAAAAAACGTTTAGACTTACACTACTAACAATGATATGTGAACCTTGAATGTCAACGAGGTACTAACGTACTGTCCATAATGATCTTAATCCCCAGGCCACGACATGCGTCGCGGCGAGAACAAATCGAAGAAGTAGAAGTTAGAGAAGTTGAAGTGTGTCCATGAGTCGCCGCGGTGCAACTAGCGGAAAAGTGACATAACGACTCCAGTCGCAAGATGCAAGACGCATCGCCCGATGTCGTGGCCTAAGCCTAAGAATCGAATTGAATTAACACTTTATTGCACTTAAAACATAACTTAAAAAATCTTGCTTCCTGGTATTGGTTTTCGACAACTTTAACATTTCCAAATCAACTTAATAAAAAATACAAAAGTCATTGATCAAGGGATATTCACCATGATTTGAGTTTAATAAATTACAATGACGTTATAAATGACTTTTAGTGTTAATAACCATGATAGTTTGAAGTTTTAATAAAAATAAATACATTAAGTTGAATTCTTTTATATGTATATGGCAGGACATAGGCACAATATGCATAAACGGACATGAAAATAGGAAAATTCCACGTACTTTTATCCCAGTACCTAAATCAGGGGTTAAGCCTGTAAAACGTTTATTTTTGTATCACCCTCCAGGATTATCAGACCTAAATCCCCAATTTTATATGATCGGTAGAAGGTAAGCCACAAAATTGTATCCACATTTCATAATTTCATATGGATCTAAATCAAAGGCCGACCATAAAAGGCTACACCTACTCGTAGGTACTCCACGAAACCACGGTAATGTTATCTATATAAAACTAGCAGCGCCTCGCGGTTTCACCCGCGTAGTTCCCGTTCCCGTAAGAATTTCGGGATAAAAAGTTGCCTATGGAATAGGAATTCCAGACTATAATCTATCTCTGTGCCAAATTTCATCCAGATCCGTTTTGCCGTTCTGGCGTGATAAAGGAACAAACATCCATCCATCCATTTAGATACTTTCACGTTTATAATATTAGTGAGATGAGATTAGTGAGATAGTGAGATTACCGTGACGCCACCAACTTTTATTGTATTTGACAAGGATATATATTAAAATAAGTTATGATAGTTTGGTTGTTTCGAAAAACAAAAACCGAGGTAAACTTGATTAACATTTACACGTTAGTAAAGTTTACCTCGGTTTTAGTGTTTTTTAGGTTTTGTGGACGAGGAATACTAATCCCTCGGGAATAAATAAAAATGTTAAGGGACCATTTCGAGATGTACACAATAGTAAAAATCTTTTAAATTGGAATGGAGAAATCGGCAAACTTACAGGTGAACATAGAACCTCCTCTTTTTTTAAAGACGATTAAAAATCATATACCTACATAATGGAAAAATGTGATACCTAACGTATTACAGACTTTTTTACGTTTCTACAGTAGTTTGGTTAGTTTCGTTTAATCTCTAAGGCTTTGGTGGTTTTGGTCGTAGCCACCAAAGCCTTCAAATGCTTCTCGGATTAAAAAAGACGATTAATTGTAAGAATGAACAGCTAATTAAAGCAATCTGGTCCATTTTCTTTTTGCTAATATGTTTATGGTTATTAATTTAAATAAAATAAGGATGCTGCTATCTTCGCTCAGGGCAGCCCTTTAAGACCTGCGGCCCGACAGCGATGCCCCCGACAGGCCTTTGTGGCCCGGCTCTTCTTTAACATTAAAGGGAGTCCTGCGACTGAAACATTATTATAATAAGCCATGGCCCCCTGGAGATAACACTTTGATTATCCTTTGACTGATGAATTTCGTAGATCCATTTACAGATTTAAAACTGATGTGAAAATTAAATGCTTGAACTCTACAACATCAAGAATCAAAGACTTGCCAATCTTATAATATCAATTGTATTTTACCTTTAAGGAGTGTTCGACTATAATTAATACTATTCTTACAACTTAATGTGAATGAAAGCTCATAAAGCTTACTATAAAATCAAATTGAAGTGCACTTTAAATAATAAAACCAGCTCTATCTGGACGTACTGTTGCTTGATCATGTTTAAGAGCTCATTAACTTTATCAATAAACCTAATTAAAAGCAGATTTATCTTAAAGCTGTCTATAAAATGTTAATGGATTGTGATGTCATTACCGAGGCTACAAAGGACGCTGGACGCTTTCTGTTGCAATATCGATCATTCGCATGGGTTTTTTTTTTAAAATAAAAATCATTTATTCAGAACATTTTACATATGGATCATTGATGCTTATTGAAACGATGACACTACCGAAGCTTAAAAAACTGTGTGGTAGTGCCAAAGTTTAACACTTGGTATGCCCACGACGCACATGCATTTTGCTGCAGCGCTTTTTGCAGGCGCCCGCACCGCCGAGCCTGGGCAGTGAAACCTTAAGGTTACACGAGCCGCTCATTTTTTTATACAAACGTGGAAGGGTAACTACCCTGTTTAATATTGACCGTCCAAAACTAAGGATAATACCAATCTATCTCGCCATTATCTATAATTGTAAAAAAAGTATCTATACATTTTTTTCGTATTTCAACACTGATTTTGGCAACTTCAGGCGAAAATAAATAATAAATGGAAAAAAACTCAAACACAAAACCCATTCCAACATACATAGTTTAGTTTTTAAAACTTTGCAACAAATTAATTTTGAAAAAATACATTCAAGCATATAGTTTTTCTAAAATAACCCTTGTGCTAAAAGTCTGCTCACGTTTTAAGGGTAGCATATCGTAGTCAGGTGAGATCATACATTTCAATTTAATTCAATTTATTTATTTGTAAGTAAGTTTACAGAGTTGTAGGTACACAAGTAAACACACATTTTTACAATGTCGGGTACTTAAAGCTATGAAACAAAGAGATATCTTTATGAACTTATTTAACAAAAAAAATTTTAAGCTTACGCGATCTGAACACATAATTATTAATACTATTTAACGGGTATTTATCGCGTTTATTTACCTATTTTTCCCAACGTTTCGACAGGTTTACACACTGCCGTGGTCACGGGATGAATACCCGTTAAATAGTATTAATAATTATTTAACAAAGACAATAATTTTACGTTTGAATAATATAGGTAACCATTTAGGCCTCGCCCTCCGACGAATTCGCGCCATAGACTAATTTATCCTTAAATATCAATGCTTGTTATTAACTCAGAATTGGAAAAAGTATTTTTAATCTTAAAACGACTGACCCAGAAGTAATAAATTTCATGTTTTGGAATAAAATGTGGCGAGATATTTCTCCAGCTTGTAAAATATTACAACTTTGAATATACCAGACAATTTTCATTTTGAATAGAATAGGGTTTTTCATTTGTTATTAAAACAATTTTTTTCACGACTTATTGGCTCGGGCTTTCAAAAGCGTTCTGTTTCGTTCTACGAGTACAATGAGATTCTAAAAAATATTCTTATATTCAGTAGTTTTTAGGGTTCCGTACCCAAAGGGAAAAACTGGACCCTATTACTAAGACTCCGCTGTCCGTCCGTCTGTCTGTCTGTCTGTCACATGACTGTATCTCATGAACCGTGATAGATAGACCGATGAAATTTTCACAGATAAAATGTATTTCTGTTGTCTAAAAAAACAGAACAAAATAAATATTTAAGGGGGCTCCCTTACAACAAACTTGATTTTTTTGGTAATTTTTGCTCGATATGATAACGGCAACGGGTAGACGCTTGAAATATTCACTGAATATTTAGTTATATTTTCACTTTAAAAATGAATAATTAAATTAAAATAAAACAAATATTTAAGGGGGGCTCCCATACAACAAATGTCTGTCTATATTTTTGCCGTTTTTATAGATAATAGTACGGAACCCTTCGTGCGCGAGTCCGATTCGTACTAGGCCGGTTTTATATTAATAAAACTGATTAGGTATTTGGTTTTTTGTTTCAGAGCTAGATTGAAAGAAACATCAAGTAGAATATCAAAACTTTGGGCATACTGACACACAAACGAGTGCGATACATTCTTAACAAAGTCGATTATAAAAACCGATTATTATCATCATGCATTTACCAAAACATTTTTAAGGTTAGGTAGGTAGGTATTTTTTGATTTTTGAACACAAAACAAGAAATTTTAATGCAGAAACTAAATCAGTAAAACTTAATTTGCTAGGCACATAGTCAAGCACTCAACATTATCTATGTTGAGTGCTTGACTATTTGACTTGACTACTCACATTATAAAATGATATGGTCTGGCGACATGCCTATTTCCTTAATGGAACATGATGATGCGGTTCGGCATAATGGAGGCGCGTTCCCGTTTCGACCTATTAATGTGCTATTTGTTTACCGTGCCCCCGATGGGACACTTTGCCAATTAACCTGAGCTATGTTTGCGTACCTATCTACCGCTGGATGGACTTCGAACATGGTTTGGGGTATTACGTAGATAGAGACCGTCTAATCAACACTTTTTATATATAATAGTCTAAGGGACAAAGTCTTTAGGGTAAAGAAGACCTTGCCAATTGCTGTTTTTATCATTTTATGTTGCTTTTGCCATTATTCTTTTACGTTTCATGTTAATACTATGTTTTTTTTTAAATTTTGTTCTGTTAAATAATATTTATTGTATTGTACCTTAACTATTGACTAAAATAGAAAAAGATTACAGGCCTACGCAATCGAAATCTTATGCGGGATGGATGGGACAATCTTCGGAATGAAAGCAGAGATCTCCCATTTTACAAGCAAGCTCATTTTGATTTACAGAAATAACCAACCGACCAAATAAATACGTACCTAAGTATACCTGTTATAACAGACATAGTAACTAAAATTAATATCGAAGGTTGCCTACCATTTCATATCACGAAATCCTGATCTCGAGTCCTCTGTAATGTCCAGTTTTTTTTTTATTTATCAGCGTTTTATGATGATTTTTTACAAATACACGGTTTCAGCTTTGTATCTATATAGGTACATAGTTTGATACAAAGCACAGTACAAAGTACCTGAGCTAAGCCTATGCTTACAACAATAACAATAACATTAATAAAAAACATAATAAATGTAGGTAATTCCTATTCTGGAATCTCAATATTTTAAGAAGCTCAGTGCCCAGAAGGTGCTTCCGTTAAATAAATCACATCAAAATTACTGCAGCGGTTTCTAACATCAGCACAGACCCGTCTTCTCACTGCTGTTGTTGTTGTTTCTATGACCATGTTCCAGTTTCATGATTTCAAATGCTTAAAAATTTACTTTAATATTTCTCCATTTTCGTTTAAATTTTTCGGGATTTTAAAAGATTGTCCATTATGATCCTTTAAAATAATGGGTAAGGGAACATAAAGGAAAAGGAAGATTTAGAAATAATTAATAGCTAAAGACATAGCTCATAGCTCAAATGGTTTTAAATGGACTAGCTTCGCCTTTGCGCCCATCACTCAATCAACCTGTATCATTTTCATTGGTGTTGCCCTACGCCTAAGAAAAATGACAGAAAGATTTTCCAATCGTGTAGACATCAGACCCTTGGCACATGATCTGGATAGGCACTTCCCCATTTCAGCTGAGGTTCATGATTGGAATGTCACATTCGCAATGGGTTTTTGACGACTGATATTGGACCCGCCGCGCCAAACAAGCAAGAAGTTGAATGTCTTTATTTGTCGAATGCTATTTGAGGTGATTGGAGGGATATCAAAAAGATTTTGAATTTCCAATCTGAACCTGAAATCTTTAATTATTATTATTATCTTTAATTATTCCTACACCAATTGTTTGATTCAGTTATATTAAAATAAAATAATCAAACAAGCGTATTGTGGGCTGACAAAAAACCTTAAAATATGTAAATTTTTGAACTAAATGGTTTTAAATTAGAACAGGGAATAAGGTGTGAATTGATGAGCTTCACTTCAATGGTATTTTTTTGGAATAGATGGCAGAGAAGGCAATTTATTCTTAGTGAGCTTCACAGGGTTCTTAGTGAGCAAAAGGCACCTAACCTAGATTTTTCCTAAAAACATGTATCTAGTATAATTTGGGGCTGATGCACCTGTGACCCGGCTATTCGGTTTGCCCGGGCACAAAGGTTTGATTGATAGTATATTATTCCGGGCCGCGTAACCCAGTTCGATATGCCCAGGGTTCAAATGTTAGATCGCTGAATATTACATTACATAGGTACCTACTTATTGGTGACTTAGAGGTGACGAGGTAAAAGAATCGTAAAAACAAACCTTTTTAGTTTATGGGTTAGTAGCCTTTGTTTTATTCAGTATGGATTGTTTGTTTTACAGTTGTTTCGCAAAAGACGTTGTCCGTTGTACTTGTACGAGATGCGGAACAGATGCGAAGCTGCCGCGGACGCGCTGCGGACCTCGAGTTGCGTCCGCAAATTCGATTCCGCGCGGTAATATGAGACGGGCGTAACTACTGTTATTTTGGTACTTATTGTACAACTAGTTTCTGCCCGCGGCTTCACACGCGTTGTCTATGGAAATGTTTGAAGGTTATTTCTATCCCACAGGAATCTAATAAATCAAACATAGGCTATGTTTGCATTACGGATGTAAGTGGGTTAACTACGAACCTTATTTGTGTTGGAAGAACACCAACGTTTCATCCCTTAACGAGGGATTTCTTCAGGGTGAGTGCGGTTCTAGGCGCGCGCGTTCCGCGTCCCTCCGAGCACAAGCTATGTTTGATTCCAGGCTTAGACCTACTTCTATGCAAAATTTCAGCTCGATCGGTTCTGTCACTATGGACTGAAGAGGTAACAAACATTCATTCAAACATACAAACTGTCGCATTTATAATATCAGTAAAGTATGCACTCCTTTGAACAGAAATAGTTGAAGCACAAGCGAAACGCACGCGTTGTTTGTTGGTAGAACTATGCGACCATACCGCACGTAGTTCGTAGCCAATGCAATAATGCATTATTGCATTGTACGAGCAAAAGTTAGCAACCGTATGTTCAGGTACGAGAGTTGGAAGTTGTGGGATGTTTGAGTTTGCATTGTTTGTAGAACTGCAATATTGCCGCACGTGTAACAAGCATAGTTGAAAAACAGTATGGAACTATTACATTTCTAGCTTGTTTAAAATGATGTTTTGACATTTTGGGTTGATTTGTGCCAAATTTAATGAGTTGCGAAGATAATTTATGAAATGAAATACTATGCATTGATATTACGAAGTGTCGTTTAATCGAGGTCAGGCGCGATACTAACGAGCGGACCTCTATTAAACGATGTATTTAGGTACATTAAGGTTGGTTGTTAACAATAGTAGCTATGAAATAATCTATGGATGGTGTACACAGATTATGTGTATTGCTATAATGTGAACTTATTTTATTATTTAAAGTTTTGGTCTGTTTAATTCTGTTTTATGTTTGGTTCTCTAACAGCCGGTTTTTCATCCGCTTGTCACATAGTGAGTTTGTCAACAATTTGTCATTACCTAACAAATTGTCTACCTGGCTCTCCTCAACGATGTCTTTAAACTATTGTCAAAAATTACAAGCGAATGAAAAACCAGCTGTTAATCTCTACTATTAATACGACAAATCAAGCCTTTACGTTATCAAAAATGCTGTTTTCTTAGAACATTCAAACGAGAGAAATAAATGTAATTAAATTTACCCTTCGGTCATAGTCCAGACTCAAGCGCCGGCAACATCGTACTAGTTATTGTAAAATAAACAATCCAAACTAATAATAAATCCAGGTCTATGCCCTCTCGACTGACGAAGACGGTGCTTGTTGTAGTAATGGGGTTTACCTAACCGCGTGAACAGCAGTTGGTTATTTTAAGGTAGGCGCCAACTAGGAAGGTCGAATGAACGTACTATGACTTGATTATAAACATCCAGGATTTATTGGTAGGTACCAAAGTCTTTAATACTAATAACTAATATCATAAATGAAGAGCTCATGCATTGAATAAAATAAGAGTTTGAATGGCAGCAGCATAATTTAGGTTATTGAAAAACAAAATCCAATTTTTTTTTCGCAATCATAAATAAATAATGTTCTACAATGAAGGATTACACTTAGTTACCCACTAACGTTTTAATAGTTATCTATTGACATAACGAATTCGTTAAATTTGTTTTAATTTTACTTACTACCCGAGAAAAGTATGGCAATCGTTACACCTACTGGTTGGTATTTTTAACTCTCTCTCGCATACAAAGCGAGAGAGAGTTAAAAATACCATACTGTCCATATGTCACAGTATACATATGGACAGTATGGAAAATTGGAAACTAAGTCTAGTTGATGAAATAAATACCTACGCTCCATTATAGCAATAGGGTTGTAACTTGTTTTTGATATAAGTATATTTTTTTATTAAGACGGTTTTTTTTTCTGTAGTGATCAATCAATGGAATCCATATTGTGTACTGGGGTATGGTGTAGGTTACTCAGAGTGACCGCCGAGAATTTACGACAGCTTTTAATTTCTTTTTTTTTTGTTCATGTATCATGTATCCCTAGTTTTAATTATTGAATTGTAAATGTAACTATATGGATCACGTGTCTGGAAATAAATAACTTATTATTATTATTAAAAGATTTTACAGTAAAATACCTAGTTCATCTACAAAGCCGGGCAAAAAGGTACTACGCGATTATATCCCACATAATTTTAATTAACAGTGATGTAGAAGCACCACAAAACAATGCCAAAAGTACAAACGGGTTTCATCAAAATTCCACTGAATTCACATTAATTTATGAAATCCTTAAAACATTTCACGCGAAATTTGTAATTTCAAGCATTGTTCGCGGCAATTCTAAGGATCACCATACAGTAACCGAATTATGAAACTCCAAGTTTATTCGGGGGAATTGGTTATCCTGCTTACGAATGCAAATCAGCCTACAGGGGCACTTAGTCACTCGGTCACGTAGCTTCGGTGCCTCGTATTTATCGGCGTAGAATCTGCTTAAGCCGATAGAAACGTTAAAGAAACGGTTTGAAAAAGCTTTCTGTCGACGATCGCCATAGTTAAACAGCTGTAAAGCTAACGCATTATGCCGTTCACGCCCGTCCCATATTACCGCGCGGAATTGAATTTGCGGAGCCGTAACTCGAGGTCCGCAGCGCGTCCGCGGCAGCCCCAAACTGAGTGCAGCTTTTTTTCGTACTTTTTTCCTTAATGATTTAAAAAATTGTGGATGTTAAATATTTTTTCGGAATTGTAATACCATTAATAATTAGTTCAAAAATGTATTCTTGTCACCTGTATGCCGTCAAAGTTTTTCTAATCAGGGTAAGCCGATTTCGCGTCGATTTATGTGGTAAGACCCATGTCAACCCTCCTGCGAAGTTTTTGACACCAACTAACAACGATACTTAGGCAATTTAACTGTCAATGTAACTAGCTTTTTAGTGGAGTTTTCGACTATACATTACTAAGAATTATTTCTTTTTACGTAGATCTTAAACCTCCTTGGAAACTGATCTTAAACCTTCTTGATGGCCTTTAGTATCGTTTTTCTTTGTGTCAAAAGATCATAAAACACTATCACTTCCCAAATTCAATATTCATATCTCCACCAAAGAAGAGGATCATATTTCCCATCTCATTGAAACTAAAGGGACCTCAGCGCGACTTTCTGAATAAAACTGTTTTGTGACATCTGTGAACCAACGCGTTCAAATGGAATTATTGGAGACCCTTGTGACACAATCATTGACGAATGCTATGAATGTTAAAACAGTTGATAAGAAAGACGGTTTTAAGGTACGTTCAATATTGCCGGGTTCAATAGCCGAAAGTCCTGTAGACTCATTCTGTGAGCCTCGAATTCACTGAAGTGACCAAAGTAAATAAAGTATCGTTAATTGCTTGAAATACATATAGGTACAGGTGTTGGTATATATCTATGCGAGTCAATGTATTCCTACCTTTACGGTGTGAAATGTCTGTGTACAAATAAAAAGAATAAAATAATATAGCTTACAATAAAGAAAATAAAACTGAAATTGAAAGTACTGTTAGACGAGAGCAACTTACTGTAGATAACTGCTTGATACCAACAGCTTTGTGATCAAACACCTTGCCATGACGACCGACGTGGCGCGGTGGGCAAAGGTCTGCCTGCGACGCAGGAGGTTGCGGGTTCGATTCCCGCCTCGGGACAAATGTGTGTACGATCTGCAGACATTTGTTCAGGGTGTTCTGGTCGTTATCTATGTATAATAAAAAATATCTATCTATGTATTGTATTATATTATGTATATCAGTTATCTAGTACCCATAACACAAGCTCTGCTTAGCTTGGGGCTAGATAATGCTGTGTGAATTGTCCAGCATTATTTATTTATTTATGTGCATTTTTGTTCCAGGTTCAAAGACACTGTCTTTGAACCTGGAACATAGGCTTAGGTAAGTACCTCTAGAGCGGTGTAAAGATCTCATCGCTGACTCGACCGACGTTTTAACCTTATTTATTCAACGTTAAGACCGCCTGACATTTTTATCACTTGTTTTTCAACGCGCATCCATCTATTGAAAACAATTTGTATCCGCAAAATTATTCTAAGAAACGGCAACAAACAGGTTAATGCAAGGTTTTGTGTAACGAACGGAGATGTAAAAATCAAATAAAATAAAATATAGTGTTTTATGTGGAAGCTTTCCATATGCTTGTCAATGTCGGAATAGGATCGTGCGTCCGTTGGCCTTGTTTGTGGTGAAGCTAGCTTTTGGCTATAGCTTTGCTTTAAAACACCAATACACACAAAACTTGACGCTTTAAAATCAATTTCGCTCAGATTTCGCGCGGCATACCGCCACCGATACCACTCTGGATCGTGATACCAGCATCAGCGGTGCAACCCGCCACTACATGTGGCCGGAGAACGACGTCCGCGTCTTGGGCCGTGAAAGTGTTAAAACTCCCTGGGTCAGACTGGATCTGGTCAAACATATCGATGGCCGGTGGACGAAAACACCGATTGATGACCTAAATCAACCCAAAGAAGTTGTATTAAATTAAATTAAATTCTTTATTTCAGACTTCATGGGTCCAGGGTTACATAAAAATTAGAATCTACACATTGACTGATTATTTAATCAAACAATAGTACTAAACATTTTATTATTAGTAAAGCGCATTCGTTCAAGGACATTGAAAAATTGCAGGGTACTTATGAAAATATAAGGGCTAGAAATAAGAAGAAGAAGGAAAGAAGAATCAGTGGTCTGTATACCCAGCAGTGGGTCAATAAAGATCATGGTGATAAGCGGCCCGTTGTAACAGCGATAAAAGCTATAACGATAAAACCTATCATTCCCAAACGAGGTTTGCGTCAATCGCCCGCTTCACGGGAATTGAATCACAAAAGTGGAGCGGAGGCCGGAATTCCGGAATCCCGGGACTTTAAGATTGTTTATTGTTCCGCGCTCACTGGTCAGCAAATTGTTGGGATCGCAGTTTTAGGGTTAGGTTGGAAAGGGTTAAGAAGAATTAGAACTTCTTTGAACGATTTTTCTCAATGTTTGTGTGAATTTCGGCAAGAATTTTGCAAGCACTTTTCAAACGAAACATAATAAATTTTAGGTATTTACGTATGTCAATGCAATGTCAAAATTTTCCACTCCCGAAAATCACATTCAAGTATTGCTAAGCTAACTACATATTATGTAGGTACATACGTAGCCTAGAAAATAAGCAAAATTGAGCCTGCCAATACTTTATCCCGATTTTGAGAAGTTTTTGGAGGTAGGGTTAAGTGTACGTGACTTAAGGTGGCTATCCGGACTTAACCCAACCTGCAACGCTATCACTTTAAATTAAATCTAAAATACTAACTTTACTTCCATAAGAATATTCCAAACATTGAGAATATATCAATGAGAGATCTATATAAGTTTTTTATTAAGACTGTAAAAAAATACTCTAAAACTTTCTAACCCTTTTACGACCCGCAAAAGAATTAAGACCGAAAATCTGGTCCATTGGCCCAGTTTGGCAAAGACCGTGCGTGTGCCGTCACATCTCGCATAAAACTTTTACGGCCAATTTGAGACATCACAGTACGTTTACGTTCACCTGATTACGGTCTATGTCCCTAATTAAATATGTTTTATTGGCCGTTAAACTATTTACTTCATCCCGATATTGAATTTAATTGACATTACGACCAATTATACCAATTCTATACATTATTTATTTGAAACATATGCAAGCATGAAAATTGTGTTCGATGGTAATTGAATCTTTGAAAGACTTCAAACATACAGCATGTTTGAAGTCTCTCCCGAAGAATAAATCTTCATTTATGATTGCAATTCTATGCATTTAATTTTATCATAGTTTAAAAATAAAACATTTATTTTATTCTAATTTTTAGTATGTTGTTATAGCGGCAACAGAAATACATCATCTGTGAAAATTTCATCTGTCTAACTATCACGGTTCATGAGATACAGCCTGGTGACAGACGTACAGCGGAGTCTTAGTAATAGGGTCCCGTTTTACCCTTTGGGTACGGAACCCTAAAAATACTCCCACACCACAAAACGAAGAAAACCTCAAATAACAGCGGAGTAAAACAACGAAAAATCACAAAGTATTACCCGTAACATTTCTGTCTAACATCTAAACTAAACAAATCTCTCTCTAGATACAACTCCAGTTAGAAACTTTTGCATTTCAATTCACAACCTTTGAAGCTCCATTTTAGAGCAAAACCGCAAAAAGCCTTTGAGCAGCGGTTAAAGAGCTAAACATCTTAAAACTTACATCATGTTTCCAACAAATCTTTCAATATTGTGTTGGGCAAGAGCTTTCTCAAACTTGTCTATCTATCTATAGGTATGTATAGTAGTTTAGTTATAGTAGTATACCCTACACTATAGGTTCGTTATTCTGACCTTATAGGTCGCAGGGTGTCTATGGATGACGGCGGCTCAGGACCGCTATTTGTGGCGTCGCGTCGCGACGTTTAAGGGAAGCCTATGTTAAGCAGTGGACGTTTGGGCTGATGATGATAATAATAAATAGTTAAACTGCTTATTTTACGCCAAAAGCGCGGACGTGTTCATTTTAATGAGCATTTATGAATCCTACTCGTCAATAATACTGTACATATTAATGAGCTCAAAGGAAAATTACTCCTTTATCGCATGCACTGCCCAGCTCTGGATGAACGAGTCCGATACACGGAATTCTGAATGAACGAGTGTGCCGAGGGTCATGAAAGTGTTAATTAAGTACCTATTTTTAGATCCATTAAACTCAAAATTTTCGTCTGTTTGGTGGTCCAGTTTTCAAGATACACCAACAGCGTAAATAACTTTATAATCCCGTATGTAATAAATGTATCGGATTACAAAGTTACATTTGCAGTTGGTATTCACGAAGTAGACGGTACAAAAAAAAGAAAGGAAAAAAGTAGGAATATCTACAAAAAGTCGCACTAAATAATCTTATTAAATATAATATGTATAAGGTACTTGTGAGATACATTCATTGTGTTTTCATGCGATGGCCAAGTCAAGACTTGGTGCATTGCATGGATCTCACAACTTTTTACGTTAGAAGAACTGAATTGCGACTAGACTATTTAGACTTGTTTTTTTTTACATGTTTTGTTTTTGATGGCATTAATATGACGCGAGAAAACTCTCTCGGCTCTCGGTCTACATGCAAGTGTGCCAGAAGTGGGTCACGTGGCCACAATCAGCCGACCTTTGTTCCCGCCTTTTCAATAGAAAATTACTTTCTCGTGCTGCAAACGCTATCTAGCTATGCAGATATCATCAGCCCCCTAGCACGGGGATCGTTGTGTATTAATAATGACATTGCATCGCTACACATTGCGTACATTACTGAAGTTCTATGAATACATTTCAAATAATTTACGCAGTGGATGACGAAGTGACGTAATATTTCTCCATTCTACCCTAGACAACAATCCCCGTGCTAGGGGGGGAGCACTATCCATGGTCCCGTCATTTCTTTAGAGAAATATTCTTTATGTTTTGGTCAAATAAGTCCAGAAATTCCGTATATATACTGGAACTCTGCGATTTTTCAAATCGATTTCAACAAAATAATAAAGACATTTCCATTTAAATTGAGAATGTAGAAAAATATAAAGTTGTTTTCAAACATCAAACTAACATTAATGTACCTATGTACAGCGCATGGCCCGCAGCCAGCGTCCAGCGTCTTGGAGATGCTTCCGATTGGTATTGACAAGGATCAGTTAACCTACCTCTAGACTGTTTGCAATGCAATGTAATAGTTTGCAGTAAGCTCAACTCTTTCAATTGTAAATACTTGTTATAATTTGTTTTCATTCTGATATTGTAAATTTCTGTTATTAAATTATTGCAACTATAAAACAAAGTAACACAAATTAATAATACCATCAGATACTTTATCGATACTATATCGGTTTCCATAACCCAAACTCTGCTAACTTTCAGGCTATTTGACGGCTCTATTTCTCAAAATATACAGCAGAAATAATATGACGGTTTTGTATAGGTACAACGCCATCAAAAAAAAAACTTGTTTAAGAAAACAAGACTCGCAACTCGGTTCTTCTACGGTAATAAGTTGTGAGATCCATGTAGGTAATACAAAGTCTCGACTTTGCAATCGCACTAAACAATCCAGAACCAGAACCGACAAATGCAAATGTACTAAGACATTGACAGTACATTGACAAAACAGTTTTATAAGATTTTCGCGACAAAACTTATCCCTTGGGATTTTTTTGTGACCACCTCGGATCATCGAGCACCGACAATGGTATTATGGGAGAAAAATCTTAAGCTTAGTTTTTTATAAATATTGACCTGTATCTAAATCACATCATATTTAGACTTAGATTGGCAAATAACATTGTATTACATTTTAAGGATTATACAAACTTACTAGTGGTTTATTTTTCGCTTCTTCCACTAGTGGACAAAAAATTGAAGTGAACAAAATCAATAACATTTTGTTTCTTGTTTGATAATTACTATTTATAAGGTTGTTGTTTATGTATAAAATTTTACTTGTCTAAGTGCTTTTTTGTAAGCCTAAAGAAATAAAGTTATTGACTTTTGACTTTTTGACTTTTGACATCGTTCTCCATACAACAGTCATAGAATTTACCAAATCGTTCCAGAATCGACGAACTTACACAAAAAATACAAACAGCTGAACATAGAACCATTTTTTGTTTTCTGTTTCGTCGGTTCAAAACTAGGATACACCCCTCTGATACTCGACCCGTTTAAAGCTTCTGAACTTTCGACAGCAAAAAATCATACACAAAATATTGTTATCACAATAATCCCCGACTTCAAGATCCAGAGAAGGGTCAAAGGTTTTTGTCGCCCTTTGAACAAGCGGATTAAGGGGTCGACAAGTGGCGTCGAATCAAATTTTGTCAAACATCATGAATTGTGGCTGATGGCTAGTCTCGGTGCTAGTGAGTAGGGGTTCTAAAAGATTGGTTATTATTAGGGTTCTGTACCCTACCTTATTATTACTATTATTATTCTCTGAAGGATAGGATTCGCAACGAATGCATCCGATAGATAACCAAGGTTATCGACATAGCTCGAAGGATTAGCAAGTTGAAGTGGCAGTGGAGTGGGGATAAACGTATTCTTGAGTAGAGATCGCGACTTGGCAAACGTAGTACATCCTCCGACTAGGTGGGATGATGATTTGCGAAAGACTGCTGGCAGATGCTGGATGCAGCAAGCTAAAGACAGGGCGCTACGGCGCTCATTAGGGGAGACCATAATTATGTCCAGCTATGGACTAATAAGGCTGATGATGATGATGACCCAACCTAAGGTTGACAATTGACAATTCAGCTTTAGTCAGAACGTAGTTTAAAATCTACACAAAAAGTACTAACAAACCTTCATTTCTTACATTTGAATGAAATTACACAAAAAATTCGTAACGTAGCAAGGGCAAATACAAACAGCCCGAAATAGAAAGGTATAGTTGCTGTACCCTGATATTACACATCAAAGAATAATAAATTAAAGAGATGATTTATTAAACCCCTGGATAATTACAGGCCCAAATTTGAGGTCAAAGGTTGTGGCTTGGTACATAAATTATGAAGCTAATCAATGAAATACCTGCCACAGCTCTATCTGTTTTTGATGAATCAAAATCAATATAAATGTAATTACTGATACTGATGGTCGTTTGGAAATAATCGTTTTCCACACGACCATCAGTAATTACATTTACACTACACCTACTCAGAAAGTTGATTATTCTTTTTCCAAACATGACCTAGAAAGTTCGTCATTGCAAAAGCGTACTAAAAAGCGGGACGGAAAACTCAATGGAGTTTCATTTCTCACGCGTTTAACGGGAGAGAAAGGTGTATGGAAATCCATTTCTAACGTATTATTTTTAAATTTCTGAAATAGCAGCCGGTAAGCTATGATTATTTTCGTAATAGGTCAAACGACAAAACAGTTTTACATACTCCGAAGCTGCGCCTCGGTCCTTAAATTACATAATCGATAAGAATCAGGCACTTTCTCGCCTAGGTATACAATGTACTATTACTACTGTTATACCCCGTCTACACATTTATTTTCGTTGGTCGAGGCTGGGCAGCGAATGCGTTAAATCGCAGGTTACTCATACAAACAGCCTTAAAATGCTACTCAATGATACTAATGGCTAGAAATCTCTACCTAATAAACCGTTATATTATTCATGCACTTCAAAAAGCCAAGAAAAAAATCATACATAGGAAATTAAGCTGAAGATGAAGACAGGGTAAATATTATATGTCGTAATAAATAAATGAAAAAAGTATTGTCGAATGGTTTAATTTAAGCTCTACCACAGAATAACTAAGCATATAAATTGTAGATACTACGCTCTATCCAGATATTCTACAAAAACAGCTCAAACCCTTCCAACCACTCCATCGCGGGCCAACATTGACTCATCTGTTTGTTCTCTCCGAGTACTTCAACTTCTTCTCTAGTGCTTTGAGAGCCGAGAACCAATCAAGCTCCACATTTAACTCAAATAGACGCGGCTAACTAATGGTGGCCACACATCGCATCCCTAGAACAACACGGAATTATGTCGAAAAATACCAAAACCGACTTTTCTGCATGCAATTTGAAACGGCGAAATTTTACCGCGTGTTCCAACAAGACATTCATATCGTAAGTCGCAAAAATGCCACACTGGCGGCTTTCTACATCACTCTTTGTGAATGAATTAGTGCAAGTTCATACCACGATCGAACACGAAATGATTTCTGGTTGCGGTCTTCCATGGAAATTGTACGTCATGCGTTTCAACAAAGGTGAATTATTTCGTGATGATCTGGTGTTGGTGGATGGCATACTAATTTTCTTGCAAATTATTTTGATTAAATTCAGTTTTGAAGAACTTTATGTGACTATTTCGAAATAATGCAGTTTTATTTATGAAAAGGCAAAAATTTAGTAATACCTATTATACAACAACAGAAAACGGTTTTTCGTCGATACTGAAAAAAAGTTAAATTTTGACTTAGCGCTGTATTGTTCTTGGGTTGCGACATGTAGGTTAGGTACATGTCTACCAGAATCTAGTCTAGTGAGAATCGACGTCGCTTCAAATTAGGATGTCCATAGAAACCACATAAAATCATTGTTTTCTACCTACTGTGCATGATTCTAGAATACTTAATACTTACTTATGATACTCAATGATGCCGAGCTTCAGTTCCATGTCATGCATATTGAACACTCACAAACACGTAACAGTATGCATGAAGCGTAGAAAGAGAAGGCATGAAGCCTGAACACTTTTTTCTAGTCTATCGATCATGTACAATTATAGGAACAAACGTTCAAGTCCTATAAAAGACATGACGTGCCATCATGACGTATACCTACTGTGGTTTTGTACTGAGCCGGACACAGCAACTACGGTTCCCTGTGATGGTGTGCCGCCGTGTCGGCAAGAAAAAGTGTCTACGTTTGCACAGCGCCTAATAAGTCATTTAACTTCAAGAATCTTACTTTTTTGGCTGACAAAGAAAACGTCTTGTTGTTACCGAATTGGATTCATTCATGTAGCTCGCAAAAAATACTTACATTTGCTTTTCATCCAACAATGATATTAACTTCGAGGTATCAATTCCCTCAGTCAATATACTAAGCCGATTATGCGGAAAGCATTTGAATGAAGTAGATTTTTCTCGGTTAAGTAAGTTTTCGTGTTTAACTTTGTTAAGTTTTCGGTGACTTATTGCCTTTTTCATGAAACTTAGGCGATTAATGTTCCCAAACTTAGTACGTAACTGACGTGGTCAAGCGTGTCGTCGATAAAGGTAGGTACCTAAACCTCTTTGAGAACCACCTCTTAATGTAGTTCGATTGAAGCAGACAGAAACTTCATTAACCTAAAGTCATTAATAACGGGTCATTTAACATAGTATATTCTAAGGTTATTTTCGCGAGAACTCATAATAAAACACTGTTTTAACCGGATCGGAAATCTGCCTGTGACCATGGAAGCTGAAAAGCCTCCGAAACGTCAGGTTATAAACAAAATATAAAATATACGCGATCAATTCGGTTAAAACAGTGTTTTATTATGGGTCATTTAACCATTATTTGAGATATTTTGAGTTGGATGAAAGTTGGAGGAAACATTTGGGCTCAGTTGCATGCGCCATGATCACGGAATAACTGACCTCACTGCGTCTGAGTTTTTATTAGCAGATATACCGATCTACCCTCATCCTTTGTCTTTTGCTAAGAAAATAACCACTACTACCGGTTTTTGTTTTTGTTTTTTTAATCCGTAAATTCGATTTCAGTTATTCTGTGATTTGTTCAGATATTCTGTTATGGTGCATGCAAATATGCTTAAATAATAAATAAATAAATAAAATTCCTTTATTTCGGACTACAATGATCCATAATTTGTTAGTAAGTTCGTATGCTAAAATGACCTTATAATTAGTGTTAGTATTCCTTAGGTACTAAAATTAAATTAAAATGAAATGAAATAAATTACAATATAGAAAATACATTAAATTAAATTAAATTGGATTAAATTAAATAAATGAATTAAATTAAATGAAAAAAAATGAAATTATGAACTAAATAACCTAAATAATTTTCCTAACAAATTTCTGCCACATTGGCGAATCAACCCTGCCTGCTACGGTTTTTAGGATGCTGTTGGGGCTGTCCCGTACTCTGCGCATCAGGGACGCTGTCTTTTTCCGGAGGATGGCGGCAAAGCCATCCGTCTCATACTCAGCAAACATCCCTGATGCACTGCAGAAACGAGGCAGTCCCAACATCATCCTAAAGATATTATTGTATTGCACACGCAGGGCCTCCAGCGGCCGTTTGGTGTAGCTGACCCATAGGTTCCCGGTGTAGAAACTTTGACAATAAGCTTTAAAAAGCGTTATTTTTACTTCTTCTGAACACCGGGTAAACCTACGGATCAACATGTTACCTCTTACCGCTAGAGCCCTACGCTCTCTTTCAATGTCCTCATTGTCCTTAAGGTCGTCGGTAATAATATGTCCCAGATATTTAAAAGAAGTTACTTTTTGTATATTCATGCCGTTTAGGGTTATTTCAGGGAAATCTTTTAGGTTATTACCGGCGGCCTTAAAGACAATGTATTCACATTTCTTAATGTTGTAGCAGAGGCCGTGAGAGGCAGCGTAGTTAGCACAGACCTTCAGCATCTCCTCCACAGATCTCGCTGTCGGGCCCAGCAGCACCATGTCGTCCGCGTAGCTGATGTTGTTTATAGAAACACCATCAACACGACAGCCGACACGCATGTCGCTGAGCCCCACAATGAGATCATTTACATATAGGCTGAAGAGGGAGGGAGAGCTTACCCCCCCCTGTCTTACTCCGCATTCCAACCTATATGCATCAGAGAGAGCACTGGACCACTTAGTAACATTGCTCTGATGTCCGTACCAGAACCGAAACACATTCAGCAGGTCCGGCGGTGCACCCCTGTCCCTCAACTTTCCCCACAGCACATCATAAGAGACGAGATCAAATGCCTTGGATAGGTCGAGGAAACAGGCGTACACCGGCGTCCTGCGTCCTGTGTGGTATTGAACAGTATGCTTGAGTGCCAATATTGCGCTTTCGGTGGAGAGTCCGGGTCTAAACCCGAACTGTGCGTCATGTAGCTTTAAGTACTTTTGTAGAACAGAATCAAGCATACTGTCCAATACCTTAGCTATTGTGGTAGCTAGTGAGATTGGTCGGTAGTTCCCCTTGTCCGAAATGTCCCCTGTTCTGTTCTTCACAATGGGTACCACGATCGTCTTCATGAGGTCAGCAGGTAGGTACGCATGACTAATACACATTGTGAAGAACATCGAAAGCAGCCCGGGCAAGTGGTCCCCCGCATATTTGAGGTGTTCGATGCTGAGCCCATCATGTCCGGGAGACTTGCCTCGCGTCATGTCTCTAATTGTAGCGCGGACCTGGTCCGCTGACACATGCAATAGAGGTTCATCACCCCGAACATTGAACTCAGCATCGACCATCTCAGTGGAGGCGCCGAGGGGAGAGTGCACTTTAAAATGCTCGGCAAACAACTGTGCTATCTCCCTTTGGTCACTCTTGCCTTCTACACTCACGGGGGGGCCAGGCTTAATGTTAAGTTTTCCAGTTGATTTCCAGAAAGTTTTGAAATCTTTTGCTGCACGCTCTTTAGCTATTTTGTCCATTATAAGCTGGTCCTGGTTTCTCTGGCACCACTTCAAACGGCTTTTAAATATTTTACGAGTTTCGCACATTTGATCATAAATCTCGCCTGAAGTAGGTCTATTACTCAGTACCCAGCTTTTAAATTTAAACCTGGCCTCCCCATGCGCGGCGCGAACATATTTGTTCCAGCCACAGATGCTGTTACCTTTACTAGGTCTCGCACCACCACGCCGCCTCGTCTGTACAGCCGCTTCAGTCATAGTGTTCACTATAACACTATACAGCCTATCTAGAACAGGCCTATGCTCAGTCAAACCACATCGCCCATGGCCGCACTCCACGAACTCATGGGGAAAGCTAATGTCACGAAAGGTTTTATTACATATTTCACGGTACCTATTTACCTGTTCCTGATTTCTCTCTCCCCATAGAACAGCACTAGGAGTCGCCTCGGGAGCTACTAACCGTGGTCTGACTGCGCACAGATCACATTCTACGTAGATAGGTAGATGGTCGGACGTGTAAACATCCTCGTAAATACCTACTTTGCTTACTGCATGCCAAGCTGAGAGGGAAACAATACAGTGGTCCAACCATCTTCTACTACCAGATTTTTGACAGATGAATGTATAAACATTTGAATTACATCCCAATTTTTCTACATCTGCACAGAGCCAGGACTGATCCGCGCAGAAGTTTGATAATTCTCTATAAAAGGTTTCCTGTGGATGTGCATTAAAATCCCCTAAAATGAAAATGGATTCAACATTATTGCTTTCTTGTATGGCACTAATCTCACTAAGGACCTCAGTAAAAATGGGTAGGTTATCTTTCTTACATGTAGGCATGTATACTGAAAAAATAATAGCAGAGCGACCACTAGAGGTAGCCTTAATTGCAGACAACCTAGGGCTACAACAGTCTAGGACGGCGACGGACTCAAACACACCCTTCCTCCAGAGAATGGCTACCCCCCCGTACGGTCTTCCCACCAGTAGGCCCGCGGACGTGTCCACCGCTGATTTGCCTGTGTATTCAAAATGTTTGCTAACAGTGCCTAGAAGTGGAATATCCTGTGGCAGTAACCATGTCTCCTGTAGGGCAACTACGTCCGAGCGCTCACATAATGTCCTAACACAGCTTATAGATGTAGGTAGGTACTTACAGTTAAAGCTTACTAACCTACAACGCATAAGATTGTGTCCAATCATAAAATGGGAGTATTATCCAACTTTAACGAGTTTTCAGTATTCGTTCGGTACATAAAATGTACAAAACGCCTAAAAGTAATACCATTTGGCCAGAAGTGATCATTTAAATACAGGTCCACCTTATTTTTAGACACATAAAGCTTATACGCGTTGTAGTTTTTCGCATGCTTCATATTAATCTTTTTAAGGGATACTATATCATCTGTTTTTTCTTTGATGTAATCTACGATGTCGCATTCCAAAGTTTCCGTGCTAACATTTGAGATAAACAAAGGCACTTTACTGTCTGCAGCCCTAAATTTACCGTTCAGTAAGGTAGACGCACAACCCTTTTGGGAAACAACCCTACATTGTTTTGGTATTTTCCGCTGTACAACTTGCCATTCCGAGTTTAATGTTATATTAGAGGCGCGTGCGCTGCGCTCGACATCTAACTGCACTGGTCTGGAAAGAGGGCGGGTACTGACAGGCGCCACGGACTGCATCGTTTTCTCGGTCGCACTCGTTTTGGAACTGCATGCTTGCGTCTCGTTCGTACTCGTTCGAGTATCGGGAGGCGGGGTAACACGTAAAGATGGCACCTGACGCTGCACTGATGTCTTGCTTGCACTTCCGTTATCAGTGCATAGGCGCGTCTCGCTCCCGCTCACACACTGCAACCTCGTGGGATGGGCTTCATTGCAGTTTATTGATGTCTCGCTTGCACTCCCACCTTTTGAGCATATAGACGTCATCACCTTCTCACTGCACTTGCTCACACCCTGAGGAGACACAGTGCTGGCCTTGTCTGTTTCTTTAGCTTGCTCCGGTGGGAGAGAGACAATATGATTTTCATTTGCACATGAAGAATGCATTGAGGTCGTTGCGCGGTCGTTGGCCCCATCAGCTGATGATACCGTCGGATTTATGTCCATATATTGTAGGCCTATAGGACCGCTGTCTAGCGTGAAACTGTCTTGTAGACATGCACCCCGCTTTTTGTTTATTTTTAGGTTTGGTGAGAGTTAAATGTTGAAAAACTCAAAATAAGCCCCATTCCAGCCCAGCCCCCTCAAAATAAAATTTAAATTTTAAAAGTTTCATTAACCTTCATTAACCATTATTTATGACCTTATAAAATATAACCCAAACGAATGAAGACTCAACATTACATTAACTCGACTCGCCAAAGTCGGCAAGATCATTAAACTAGCACCAGGCAAGTACCCCAACTATATTTACATTCTTATGTCAAAGCTCATAAAGCTTACAAAGTAGTAGTTATAATATTTAATATGAAACACGTGCTCTGGCTAGGAATAGACTTAATTACCTTCCACCTGGAAACTAATTGGACGCGGCATCGCCATTTTGTTATTGTTACCCTTTATTGGATTAAGAAGGATAAACAAACAAGAACAACTTTCTCCCGTCTTGTTAGGGATTGGTCTCTGACGTTTTTAGAACCCTAAGGTGGAACGTGACCCGGACCGGAGCTAGATTCTATAAAAATCTGGTTTTAGTAGTTTCTAAAAGTTATTCAGTTGGCATATAACTTTCTACACTTTCTACATTCTACTACCCATGTTAAAACAAAGTTTGAATCAACTGTCGTTTTGGAATTTATTACGTAATGTTCTTCTATACTGATATTATAAAGAGGAAAGATTTGTTTGTTTGAAATGAATAGGCTCTGAAACTACTGGACCGATTTGAAAAATTCTTTAACCATTAGAATCCTAGATAATAAAACAAGAAAAAAGTAAAAGTAAAGTAAAAGATATTTTCGACGAGGCATGTGTCGATCTCGTTGCTTAGTTGGTCAGAGCGCACCTGTACTGAAGGTGAGGCGCGGGTTCAAATCCTGCCTGAATCAATTTTTTTTTGACATTATTAAATTTTCGTAGACGATTACCCCAGTGCGAGTTACGCACTATAAAGCAAAAAGCTAAAAAAAAAGTAATAATAATGTCTAAAAGTATATTTTATTCATACATTTTTTTATTCAGCCCCGACACAAAAGAGGTTTGTTATAAGTTTGACGGGTTGATTTAGGTGTCTGTGTGTGTATATCTATGGGTTGTTGCGGCATCATAGCTCCCAAACGGATGATTTTGATTGTTTGTTTTGTCAAAAACTTACTTGATCGAGTGTTTTAAGCATGGAAAGTCTGCCCAGAGTGCGTTGAAATATATATATATTTTCTTAATACCTATATCTACCCGTGCGAAGCCGGGGCGGGCCGCTAGTTGTTAATACAGTTCTTTTATTTCACTAAACTTAAAATACCTTTTAGTGTGCTTCTGCAAAACACAAAATCCATTCTCATTCTTAGACTTGTGGTTACTCTTCAGCGCTGATGAATTTCGCTCTAGCCTTTATTTCATCGGCCAAACCAAAACCAACTGTAAAACCGGACCGACACAATCAAAAAGCGATCTTTTCTGCGGCTTTGTAAAGTTCAAAGTCGGTTGTAGTGAAATGCTTTGTAAACTTATAACAGAAGCCAACCAGCCAGCGAAAAGCTGAGGAACATAATAGCAACAATTAGTTGAGAGCACGTCGAGAGCGCTTGTTAGAGATGTGCGACTTCATGTGGAAAGGATCGTGTAACGAAGTATTTCACCCGACGGGATCCGGTCTTTGTGTATTTCTTTACAAAGCAAATTACCTTTTAACATACGACTCAATGAGGTTAAGATGAAATGTATCGACAGTATTCATGAGACAACTTTTCTGGCTTCTTTTATTGGAAACACCTACCTATTTAAACATTATGGATTTACAAAAACACATGTTTTAAAAGAAAAATTTAATGGCAGCTTCGTACAGCTAGTAAAGCTTTAATTTGCTATTTTATTGAATAAGCAAAGGGATCTTCGACAAAAGTAGAGCAAAAACATCAGACGGACAGACGGACAGACAGACAAACGGACGGACTGACGGACAGGCGGACAGACGGACTGACGGACAGAACTTTTAAAAGGTGCGACTTAATAATGTAGAGTAAATTTTTGACGTGGAAGATTTGGGTGCCACGTCAGTTGCAAGTAGTTGGTAAACACTCGCTATTTTCAGACGTGTATTTGCAAACAGTTTAACTAGGAATACTTAAACATTAACCACGTTAACCTACCTCGTTTGGGTCATGCACTAGCTTTAATCACATTTAGTTGGTTTTTGTAATGTCCTTAATGAAAGGTAACATAAAGGTAAATAGTACATTACGTCCGAGGTCTGTTATGAGGGGTTGCTGGCCGCGGTTGAAGATGCCTAGGACAGCAAGGGCTGCAATGATGACCAACCTTGAAGGCCGAGACCATAGGAGCTTAGCTTGAGGCCAGCTTACCGTGGTCAGCAGGGCAGTCATTGCTGACCGAGGCTGGTATAGTGCTTTACTCAAACAATGCGAGTAATTTAAATTGAATTGTAGGATTTTCAATTCGTCGCTTGAAGAGTTCATTTTCACAATGGATTCACGAAAATTGATAAGAATGTACTTACTAAGTATGCAAAAATTTTCACCGCGATGCTCTTTTGTCAGGTTCGCGCGTTCTTTTTTTATACATTCTAACTAGCCAGTGAAGCTTTTACTGCTCAGTATGCATAAAACCTTTATACAGCTAACTATCATCAAAACAAAATAGAATTAGAAATACATTGCGGACCGCATAGAGTGGACTGTAATAATATTACAGTCCGGCTGTTCGGGTAGGACCGAAAGGTCGACTTTGATCAAAGCAGGTTGTCGAAATAATCAGCAGATTACATGCTATGTTTCAGTAAAGGTAATTAATTTCATGTGTTATGTTCGAAACAATTCAATTGAATTCATTCATACTTGTTTTCAAATCGTTCGCAATTATGCCTTCATAATTAAGGATGACTAGCCTAGCTGGCTCATAGTGGTCGTCTGGTAGAAATCCCTGTAAGGGATAAGACCGCCAATTGCAGGACAGGATACTAGTTAGTTTGTTTTAGGAACTTCTTAAAACCTAAACTTTTATTTACCCATCTATTGTACATAATGTATTTCCTTCTTTCCTGCAATAAAGCTTATTATTTTTATTATTAATAAATACATCAGTCATCTAGTGCCCACAACACGAGCTCTGCATAACTCTGGTTTAGATGATTCTGTGTGAATTATCTAGCATTATTTATTTGTTATTTATCTTCCGATATAACTTACCAACCATTAACAGCTCAATTACAACCATTTACACCAAAGCCATTGTCGAAAGCACATAACCTATTGAAACGCGCACTAGAGTATCAGCGAAGTTCAAAACAAAACGGGCGACGACATGTCTCGGTAATTCCATATAAACTCCGGATATAAACTTGTCAAAAAAATTACATAAAGAAAGAACTTAAGGGAGCGGTTATATGACGCCATTATGTGAAAAGGATAGGCATAGGATTTCGCGTTCATAGGAGCGGGACAGAGAATAGCATTTCAGTTAAAACAGTTTTTTTTATGAAAATGAAACCTGTTTATTTTCATAAATTCTATTCGAGTACGCGGCTTCTACATGTTTTTCCCTACCTTTTGTATTTTTTAACCTGAAAATTTACGTTAGTTACCATAAAACTCAATATACACATTTTGCTTGATTTTTGCATTAATCGCCCTCTTAGCAAATTAAGATTAGGAACTGCTAAGAAACTTGGTACCTTTCTATAAGATCTCAGCTTTTATGTGCTATCTGAACGAACTTTGCTAGTTTTTACATTAATGTTTTTGATAAGATTCGTTTTCACAGAAAGTGGAAACAAACTGCAACAAAAACAATAAACTTTCCGTTCTATAAGCGTGAACAGACCCCGTAAGTTGTAACACGAGGCGCACTTGTTGCGGAACAGGCCCGAGGTAGCTAGCGGCTGGAGATTACGGTTCGTTTGCGACACGAAATTGTACATTTTCCCGCTACGACTCAATTATTACTGAGGAACAAGCTTTTGCCTGCGGCTTCGTTTTTTAGGGTTCCGTATCCAACGGGTAAAAACGGGAGCCTATACTAAGACTTCGCTGTACACCAGGCTGTATCTCATGAACCGTGATAGTTAGACAGTTGAAATTTTCACAGATGATGTATTTCTGTTACCGCTATAACAACAAATACAAAAAAACAGAATAAATTTAATATTTAAGGGGGCTCCCATACAACAAACGTGATTTTTTTTGCCGTTTTTATAGATAATGGTACGGAACCCTTCGTGCGCGAGTCCGACTTGCACTTGGCCGGGTTTATTCTTGATAAAAGAAGTCTATAATTAGTCATTAGTATCAGGAAGCTACTAATTACCTAACACTCTACCGAATCGAGACTTCATTTATAGTTAGCTACCAATTTTTTTTTTTAATTATAGAAACAAATTAGAACTGGTAGTTATTGAAACAAAAGAGCTAACTGCAGACTGTTGCAAACAATCTTAAATATAATTTTCCAACGTAAAATTTCCGCTACTTTTTTTAGGAGGTTAAAATTTCCGCTACTTTTTTTAGGAGGCCAACTTTCGAATTAAAAATATTTTTGTAAATAAAAGCAATAAAAGTCACTCAAGCCTAGATCTATGACTGAGCAAGCTTTCATATCACGGGCCTAAATAAAAATTGATCACGGCTTCCGACATTAAACTCGATCAGGCAATCTCCCTTTTGTTCTGAGCACCCACACTGTGATGTTAGTCAGGTAGGTGCTTAGAACTTTATTCGGTTATAGAATACAAGATATTTTATGTCTACAAAAACATATAAGAACTAAAACTAGACAAAAACTAATAAAAACAAAATAACAAATGGTGAAATAGGTCTAAAACACAATATTGTTATTGTATCAATAAAGTAAGACTAGTAAGTAAGACCTTCAGAAATAAATGATTTATTATAAAAAAAAAAAAGTAGCCGCAACATAATCACAAAAGGCACAAACGTCAACAACGCATTTGAACACGCACTGCAAACAATGTTGAGTTGGAAATCGGACGAGGTACGAATTTAAGCATTCAAAACCAAAAAGTGTTTCTCGCTTCTGCGGTTTGCTTCGGTGTTACCAATGTCGTTAAATATTCCACCAATATTTATTTCACTTATAAACAAAGTTTTACTCATAACCAGGATTCTAGAACTGACTATGATTGTTACCTTACATTTACAATGCATCAAGAGACCGAAAGAACTGGAAGAAACGGACCAATGACGGCAAATAACACATTGGTTAGCCGTAGGTACATTATATTCCACTAAAATCACCATCAAATAATATAATTAAATTAAAACTAGTATTATACAATTGAAACAATTGAGCTTACTTAAGACTGTTGCAAACAATGTACAGGTAGCTCAACAGATCCATATCAATACCAGTCGGAAGCGTGCCCAAGACGCTGGCTGCATTGCCCCGCTGTATGGCAATGCTGATTAATATTATTAATATTTCACTTTGTTTTTATAGTGAATGAAAGTTGTATAAGAACCTACACTTAACTCGTAAATAACTAACCTTCTTTCTAAATTTCAGTATAACTTTCCACAATAAATCAGGCACGAATCCATGACACGAAAAGTATCCCCAAAGTTACTGAAATTATACGAAAAACTTCCCACAAACTCTCAAACCTAAGGGCCTTCAAAAATGACGGCTACAGAGATGAGAGCCTCGGGATAAATTGAAAACTTAACCACAAAGTTCAGAGAACAAGTGATTTATAACGAGGGTCCGGTGAGAACTGGAAGTTACTGGAAACTGGAGCGAACCTACTTGGAACGTGATTTGCGACTGATCTTACGTTTTGTTTGAAGTAAAATGAAAACCTGTAAAAAAGAAAATTGTACTAGAACAAGCAGCCAGAGGCACCTACAGCTTAGAACACATAAAGCACCTGCAAAAATAAAGAATACGTTCAAAGTTAAGGTCGCTACACATATCAACTTGGAAATGGATCATCGCTGCCTTAACTCCGGCATTTCAGTATGTATTAAAAGCTCCATGTTGCAACGCACAGCTAAGATCAGAACAACGTCATCCTCCGCGTCAACTGAACGAAAGCACATAATCAGAGCAGCACAGCAGCGATACAGTTTCCTTTTTAAGTGTTGATATATGTGCGACCACCTTAAAGCCTTTATATTCCGAGTTTTATTTTCGTAGCATAAAGGAAAATTGGAAAATTACGTTCCGTATTTTCCTACAACGTAGTCAGATAATATTGATAGGTAGGAAACCTTACCTATATAAATTCTAATAGTAATAAAAGTATAAAAAAGATAGTGATTTCAAAAATGAGTTAAGATTGCAATTTACTTTTCTTCAACTATCGACGCAAGTATTTCACGCGTTGTGTTTACGCCTTCGTCTGACATTTTACTCTCATCTTGCCTGAACCACAGATAACAAAGACTAAACTTTTTTGTACATGCTATGGAGTAGGGATTGTAGATTAAGCTGTATTTTTACTACTCAGCTGAGCGTTCAGTTCTGCCGAATATTAATGCACATACCTACGTATTCGTTCACCTCAGATCTACTTTGAAAGACGAACGAAGTTGGCGAGTGACGTCGGATAGCGCGAAACGAACAACCTTAAAACTAAGTTGCATCGGGCGCGTTACCAACACACACACAACCACCTTTCGTTCCCGAACTCTAAGAAATTAAACGTGACGGACCCATTTTCGTATTGAGGTCATCAAAAGAACGGATCGGCCGACCTTCGTTTTGTGCGATCCAACGTCATCCGTTTTCTTAATTTTAGTTTTTGAAAGTAGACCTCCAGGTACTTTCAGTATTGAAGTATTACCATTTAGAGCACCAATTCTAAGAGCACCACATTTAGGGCACCCGCATGAACGAGCATTCGCTCGCTTAGAACCAAGAAAACGCGGTCTACACCTCAACCAGACTTTTTCAATTGACATGGCACGAGCGAATTCACAAATGTACCTCCGAGTCCAAGGGCAAAGGCGTAGGCATCTTGTATTTATGAAAAGCGACCCTTGAAGGCATCTCTTATCGCCATTCCATTGCCGTCGGGATCTCTTACTTCAGAAGATTTAGTTCGAGGTATTTTGGAAGGTCAAGTTTGGACCCGCTTTGGCCGCATTCCATTAAACAGAGAATGGAATAGAAAACATTTATTTGACAAGCGCTCATTGAATATGAATATACCTATAATAAAAAATCTATGTTTTTTATAGAAATAACAATTAAAGCGACGCGTGACCCGAGAGCTGGTGAGTATCTGGCACAGCGCATCAGCATTGCCATACAGCGGGGCAATGCAGCCAGCGTCTTGGGGACGCTTCCTACTGGTATTGAAATGGATCAGTTTAGCTACCTGTAGATAATTTGAACAGTCTGCAGTTAGCTTAATTGTTTCAATTGTAAATACTAGTTCTAATTTGTCTTGTATTGTATGATTGTAATTTTCTTTGTTATTAAATAATTATTTTTTATTATTAGGGTGAAAATTAAGCAACATTAAAGGTACCGACCGACCAATATAACAATTTGCATTTTACTACAACGACATTTCAACAAAACAATATCACTTTGATGAAAAATACAGTTTCGTGCTATCCAAATGTACGTTCCCGGAAATAAAAAACAGTTTTAATTTAGTTCTATTATTTGATTCTACTTTTCTTTGTTAATAAAGGAATTTGATATTGTGTTGGGTCTTACCTTAATAGATTTAATATTATTATGAATAAATATAAAAAAACACTAATTAACGGAACTCATGAACGGAGTGTAACCAAAACATCGCGGTTGCAATCGCGTGAAAACTTTTCTTACCGCAAAATGCGTAGTAGATTCCCTGCAAAGTTACATGATATCAAACCTAATCTCCAGAAAGTCGTAGCACGTAAAGTTAATGTTGGTTTTGCATAAATTACCATCCAGTCAGCTTACCTCGTAAACTTTATAATTGTTTTCGTGACTTTGTCACGTCGCATCGCGGGAGAGATAATGACACAGGTATTAGGTAGTATGACATGTGTCAGAAAGGATTATTAAGGGCGGGCGATCTATGACGCTATTTTGTGAAAAGGATAGGCATAGGATTTTGCGTTTGTATGAGCGGGACAGAGCAGAGCGGCGGAAGCACAAAAATCAAGTTTTTACTGATTATCTATTAATTACGACATTTATTTGCAAAAATAAGGCGAAGGTTCTCTTGGTATTTTATTATTTAGTACGGTGATGGCAACAAAAATAGCTTGTGATTGATTTAGGAGAAAAACGATAATAACTAAAAAAACGATGCACAATATCAGATATTTAAAATCGTTGTTTATCATTTTTGAAACAAAAGGGATCTGTCTTGTATCCCAACAGATAATAAACGTATTTTTTAGAAGGTTTTTCGATAAAAATGACAGAGAAAAAAGGTTTTAACGTAACCCAATTCACGTCGATTCACATAGGTACATCCACGCCTTAAGCTGTATATCCACTGATTAGAGCCCTGAGTCCATTTGACGATAATATCGAGACGTGATCGTGACGTCACATATTTGTACAGGATTTACGTATAGTTCCCTTTCCGCACGTTAGAGGCGCTGTACCAAAACATATGGAAAAATGAGACGTCACGACCACGTCTCGAGACAATCGCAAAATGGACTCGCGAGTCCAGTCATTAAAGGCAAAATAATTAATTACTCTTAAGCAGCCTGCTCGATGTCGAATTTCTACTTGAGCCAGGACTTAGTAGAATAGAATAGAATAGAATAGAATAGAATAGAATAGAATAGAATAGAATAGAATAGAATAGAATAGAATAGAATAGAATAGAATAGAATATTATTTATTTGTAACTCCATCAACATATAGGTACAGACATAATTTAGAGACAAGAGACAAAACTACTGTCGATAAGAGTCACAAAACGGTCCCTGTCTCAGCATGGGTTAGTTGTAAATACTTTACAACCAACGCTGGTCTTCCGACAGAGCCGTTTGGTGACGTCACGGAAGATAACACATATATTACACACACACACATATTATATAGTACTTCATAGTGGTCCATTTTGACTTAATCACGTTACTTGCGGCCGTAAAGAGCTATAGGAATAGCTACTTAGCAGTGCAGCGGATAATAAAAAGCCTACGATGATAATGATGACGTTTCTTGAACCGTTTCAGGGGAGAATGTTGCCGCGTCGCATCAAACCGAGTCTGTGTCGTGGGAACCCGGCCTAAAACAAATTCCAAATTTCGTGTACCAGTACCTACGTGTACGTAAATTAATTAAATCTCGTTGCTTTATGGGAAACTGATAAGCCTTACACAGCGTTAAACACGATAAAGTGACGCTAAGAACAGTATTAACTTAACGTGCTTATGTAACAGGTTGGGTACCAAGTATCAATAGGTTCATGATTTTTACGTTGATGTTAGTTAAAGAACACATTAAAATGTTTTGTTTTTATAGTGCTTGCCTACACTTACATAGTGAACCTTCTAAGTATTAGATTATCAAAACAAAGTAATATACTTTCTTCTTTATCAACATTAAATTCCTCCTAGTAATATAAAGTCGAAAGTTTGTTTTTTTATCTCCAAAGTACTAAACAGATCAAAATGAAATTTGGCGTATATTTAGAACATAGCCTAACTTAGGTAAGAGGCTAATAATTATATCAAAAAATAACGCGTACAAAACTGCAGGCAAGAATAAACATAAAACAAGTAAATATTTTTAAGCTTACGCGATCTGAACACTTAATTATTAATACTATTTAACGGGTATTTATCGCGTAGGTAAACAAACGCGATAAATACCCGTTAAATAGTATTAATAATTATAAAACAAGTAATTGAGTAAGAAGTTACTCAAGGTTTGATAAGTTTTATTCATTTTTACTCAGCTTTTGTCGTCCGTTGTCGAGCACAAAGGCAAAAGGTAAACAGAATCCTGAATAAACAATACAGACAAAAAATATTCAGAGAGAACAAAGCTATTTTGAGAACTGGACAATGTTCCGTCTGTTGTCCCTCGTGCCATGAAAAATGTGCAGTACCTATAAAATACTGTGCAAATTACACTGTTCTCAGAACCTTTGTTAAAAAACAATTACTGCGTTTCTCTTTTAAAACAATAAACTGTGTGCAAAAACAAAAAATCAACAAAACACAGGGGTGGAAAAACTAGCTTTAAAATTTAACTCTATGTCATTGCAACTAGTATTTACATGGAAGCATTGGCATTACTGCGTTTCTCTTTTAAAATAATAAACTGTGTGCCAAAACAAACAAAACACAAATAAACCACATAAAGGTTTGGCTATCATTTAAACAAACCGGAAGGGCTACGATTGAGTAAAATAAGAAAAGTTTCATTATTTGTACAATAATTAAGGTGATCAGTAAGCAAGCCTAGTTAAATCATTGTACCTATAAAGTATAGGCTGGTAGATATTTATTAACGCATTCACTGCCCAGCTCCACACGGAGTCGGAGAACGACTTCTGTGTCTAGGGTCATAAAAGTTGTAGTATATTTCAGTTAAGTATATCAAATTCACTGCCCAGCATCGGCAGTGCGACCCGCAGGGGCGCGCCGCTGCCACACGGAGCTGGAGAACGACTTCTGCGTCTTGGGCCATGAAAGTGTTAGTTTAGTTTAATCTATGGTACTACATAATAGACTGGTGATAACAACATAAAGCATAACACAACAGACAAGTCATATCTTTATTATGATTATTATTCACTACTGCCACCCCTACACAACGTGGGCAAGCCAAAGCTCGTTTGTGAGGCTTATACATTCACAGTGCGGGGCCATCGTTACAATTACAGAAATTGGACGGGGAAGGTTCGGTTCTACAGGACCGTTGGGAGAGAGTCTACACGTGGTGCTAGGGCTGCCGCAATTTACATTAATTTAGACCAACACGGACATGCATTTATTAGTTGCTAACACCGTGGAGACAGAAAGCCGTGAGACGAAGTTTGTTAACCCTTTAACGTTTTAGAAATGTTTTGAAGATGGATAAGATAGACAGATAGAGTGTATTGTGTCTTTAGACTTTGCTTTGCTCCCTGATACAAACGAGCAAAGCAAAGTCACTGACGTCATAAAGCGCATTGCGAAGTTTAAAAGCCAATGGGCTGGCCACGTCGCGCGTAAAAAAGGCTTGTGGTGTCCACGACTGGCAGAATGGAGACCATGGGGCGGAAAACGACCACAGGGAAGACCACAAATGCGCTGGTACGATGACGTCAAAAGATCAGCTGCAGTTAAATGGATAGAAATTGCACAAGACCGCAGGAAATGGCAAATTATTTTTATTTTTTTATTTATATTTATTTGGAAGACAGACAGTACATAGAAATATAAAGAGATACAATAATATTTTTCTTATACCAGTAAAGTCTCCACTATAAATATTTATACATATAAAAACTAGTGAACAGACTTAACAAACAAACGTATCGTATGGAAATTATCTTACTTATGTAGAGCAATGAATTTGAGCAAAATAATTAATTAATTAATTATGAAGGAGGCCTACACCCAAAGGGTTAAAAAATGGCTAAGAAGAAGAAATGTCTTTAGACAATACGTTTATTACATCACCTATAGAAACATGTTGTTCTGAATTAAGCTTGATTCTAGAGACAGCTATAGAATTGACGGCGGCTTTAAAACCATTAGATAAAATAAATTTAATTCGTTTATTGAGTCAGATAACATATCCACAGATATCTTCCATGTTCCTCCATGAACCTCCATGTTCCTCCATGGGCCTCCATGTTCCATGTTTAGTTATGATTGTATTTATGTACTTATGTTTGTGTCAAAATAAATACTATACTATTCTAGAAAAGATTAGAAAAAAATTGTAAAATGGACTTTACGACACGGGCTTGGCCTGGTGTGAGATCCATCGGTAGGCCACAATATTATGGTGACATGGTCACATTATAATGATTAAGATGATGAACTCTATTAAGTGTCTAACTTGCAGTAACATGATTGTTTTTGGTGTAACTAGATATATTTTTATTTTATTTATAAAATGATAAATTACATTCTAAGTCCAAGAGCTGGTTGGGACAGGTCACGTCGAGAGAATGGAGGACATCGGACTGTCAAGAAGGCGTATCACGGAAAAACAAGTGGGGCGTTGAAAAGACGGTCACCAATCTGGACTGAATTGGAAGCTGATCTCCGCGAAACGCTAATAGCGAGAGACAATTCTAAACCTGTAGAAGTCTTGGACAGCTGGTCAGTTTTCGTACGGCAGTAGCCAAGTTCAATATTAATCTTACAGCAAGTTGGCAACCCTAGAGCACCTGCGCCCGTTTATTCTGGTCCTGCGGGAATTTTATTTCTACTTTTGCAGATTTCAGATAACAGCAGAGGGCACAGCCGTGTCAATGGTTCAGTTCTAATTGTATTTCAATTGTGAACAAATGTTTGGAGGACTTTTTAATACAATTCTGCAATCCGACAGTTGACTGTATCGTTTACGCATTAAATATGCATCAAAATACATCTTGTATTTTGAATCAAAGTGCGCAAAGCGCAGCAGCGTCTCGTCGCTCCTCGGTGTGAGCTAACCCTAATTAATAGGCTCGCTACAACCCAGTATTAGTAAGTGTGGTGATTCATAGAGGTCTTTTAGTGGGATTGCACACAACTTATGCTGAGACGGGAACATTGTGACTCAAGCAAATTGTTTTTGAGTCGTTTTCTTTATTATTCATGTAGGTATTTACTCGTCCTTTGTTTGAGTTACAAACAAATCGGCCAAGTGCGAGTCGGACTCGCGCACGAAGGGTTCCTTACTATTATCAATAAAAACGGCGAAAAATCACGTTTGTTGTATGGGGGGCTCCCTTAAATATTAGTTTTATTCAAATTTATAAATTTATTTTTAAAGAATATATGACTAAATATTCTGTTAAATATTTATTTTATTCTGTTTTTTAGTATTTGTTGTAATAGCGGCAACAAAAATACGTCATCTGTGAAAATCAACTGTCTAACTGTCACAGTTCATGTGACAAAAGGACAGACGGACAGCGGAGTCTTGGTAATAGGGTGCCGCTTTACTATTTGGGTACGGAACCCTAAAATGACCTATTTCTATTTCTAAATAGCCCTCCGCCTTTTCAGAATACTACTCAAAGCAGAAAGCTGAGAGTCTAAAGTGCAGCGGTAATGCCTTAAGAGCTTTTAGAAATAAACTTTAGGGACATCTGCTCCACTTTACTTTGTTACTTTAATCTTTGTGAGTAACCTAAAACCCCCGCTACAATAAGTAGGTACCCAGCAAAAGAAGTAATTCATAGATTCCCAAGAGAAATTAATTGAAACCAGTTGGCTTATTTAATATTAAAAGATAAAGTGTATAGTGCTCCTTTATGGTTAGAATTCGTAAAGTGTGCGCATAAAATGAAACTTAGTACGTAGCTAACCTAATCCTAAGAGAATGAAAAAGAAAAGCAAAACTGAGATATTGACTAATTACTTGTCCTACAATGTTATGCCTGAAATGCGTTCACAGGTTTATTAAGCACCTAAGATTTTTTTTCTTCTAAGAACCTCCTTTATTTTGAAGGCTTTTCGGTATTAAGAGATTCGAGATCGGTTTCGAAACACCTAATAATAAATAAATAAATAAATAATGCTGGATAATTCACACAGCATTATCTAGCCCCAAGCTAAGCAGAGCTTGTGTTATGGGTACTAGATAACTGATATACATAATATAATACAATACAGAGATAGATATTTTTATTATACATAGAAAACGATCAGAACACCCTGAACAAATGTCTGCAGATCGTACACACATTTGTCCTGAGGCGGGAATCGAACCCGCAACCCCCTGCGTCGCAGGCAGACCTTCGCCCACCGCGCCACATCAATCGTCCTATTGGTCTCTCACTGTCCTTCCTCCTTCCCTCTTTAATAACAAAGCAACTACCGTAGCTACTAACTTAAAATTTAAATAAATAATTATTCATTTCGTGCGACATTACAGGCTGAAAGAAAAAATCTCACTAATATTATAAACGTGAAAGTTTAGATGGACGGATGGATAGATGGATGGATGTTTGTTCCTTTATCACGCCAGAACGGCAAAACGGATCTGGAACCGCAAGGCACTGCAAGTATTTTATAATATACTAGCAGCGCCTCGCGGTTTCACCCGCGTAGTTCCCGTTCCCGTAGGAATTTCGGGATAAAAAGTAGCCTATGTCCTATTACAGACTATAATCTATCTCTGTGCCAAATTTCATCCAGATCCGTTTTGCCGTTCTGGCGTGATAAAGGAACCAACATCCATCCATCTAACCATCCATCTAAACTTTCACGTTTATAATATTAGTGAGATAGTGAGATGTATGAAAATTTTCAGTGCAATTTGTGATGTCGCAATTTTCATAGAGACCACAAGGACTGTTCGCGTTTATAGTCGTTGTACATTTCCTATTGTCCATTGCAGTAGAGTAGGTAATCAAGCTTTTTCTATTGACGCCGGGTAGCGGTCGAACCCGACCGGGAACCCGCAACCCTGTCAAGTGCTAGTGCGCCGTCGAACGAATCGTCTGGTGACGAGTGGTTCGACGACGCTCTGGCACTAAGGTGAGAGAGGAAGTATCGATGGGTTTTTAGTTGGTATGCCACTAGCTGCTAACACTTTGCTAGCAGCTCAGTGGAGAGCCCAACATACCCCTCCAGCCCTCCTCAGGCTGGAGGTACAGCGAAAACCGCATTTTGCCATAGTAAAAAAAAAAAAAGGTAACCGAGCTTTACGACCTCGCCGACGAATAGAGAACATAACAATGTTATAACGTAACATTTGAATTCACAATGTTATAACTGTTAGCTTTCCACGGCTTGCAAGATTGAAGGAAAAACAATGCTTTTGTTATTAGCAGTGACGGCAATGGCCATGTTGCTTCCGCTTTTTAGTGCTTGGGTATTCATAGCTTGGCATATGTAGTTAACAGTCTTATATACAGGTTTATTAATTTTTACAATACTTTCTTACATTTACATAGTAGGTAACTATGTAAACAATTGAAACGCCTTGTAAATTGAATTTAAAACATCGTGTGTACGATGTTAAATTCAATCTAAATCTAATTTCAATTTATTTTATACTCTAGCGGATGAAAACGGCTTTTGCATTCAAATATCGAAGAGCAAAAATTCTTTTTCCTCGCTGAGGTGGGATGAAAAGTTACGAGATGCACTCGATTGCAAAGATTTTTACCTCGTGCTCTTTTGATTCCCTCGCTAACGCTCAGGATTCTAATATTTGAATCACTCGCTGCGCTCGTGATTCAATTTTAAAACTCTTCGCTTGCTCTGTCATCAAAATTGAGCACGCGGTTAAAAAGCAACTTTGCACACTTATAACAAATAACTATTCTTTAAGTCTACTTATTACCTATTCCATAGGAATTTTTAGACCCAAGTAATTACTTCAGTAAAGTAAACTAACTTTTTCATTACAACTGTTCAATATTTATGAACCTAGAAAGTTTAAACATATATAAGTCCACAATCATTTGGGATTTCAACTGAAACAACCAACTATATCCTTTTAATCTAAGTTGGCTTACAAAATATAAGTATACCAAATTGCAGCTCAATCGGTTGGGGATCACAGGTCTAAAATTCAGCGGCAAGATTTGTCCCACACGTACACACAAACACATACACACACTCACTTGGTTTGGTAGCTCCTGTTTTTTTAGTATTTGTTGTTATAGCGGCAACAGATATACATCATCTGTGAAAAATTCAACTAACTATCACGGTCACTATGAGATACAGCCTGGTGACAGACGGACAGATGGACAGACGGACAGTGGAGTCTTAGTAATAGGATCCCGTTTTACCCTTTGACCCTTTGGGTACGAAACCCTAAAAATGAAGAGCCGAAATTGAAAACTGATTCTAGAAAACTGAGTTCTATTGTTAGATTATGAACTCTTGGGTACTGAAAAAACAATAGTACCTACTCTTAATCTACTCCACTGGCCCTCAGGTACTATAGATAGTTACTAGCTATCATTCATTCTGAACCTACCCTTCAAACGCTTACCTATTTGATCCCGTGGGACGTTATTAATCTCCTTCGAACACCAGCAACTTGGGCCAAGTTTACGGAGTCTGATATCTCCCGAACTCAAGCCATGAATATTTTATAACTTAGAATGCCATACGAGGTCGGCATACATGACCTAGATGGGAAATATCACGCTTGTCTATACTTGTATACTATCTATACTATTAATATTATAAAGGGGTGAAGTTTGTGAGTTTGTAGAAGGTAATCTCTGGATCTACTGAACAGATTTTAAATTCTTTTCATCGTTAGTAACCCACGTTATTTGTGAGTGTCATAAATTATATACCTATTAACCCGAGAAATGGTATACATGAAAAGCGCGAACGAAGCCGCGGGAAGCAGCTAATAGTATATTATAAATGAGAAAGTTTGGATGTTTCTTAGGTACTTGGTCACGTCAAAACTACTGAACAGATGAGGTGATAATGTAGTTCTGGACCTGGAACTACTTATTAGGCTACTTTTTATCACGGAAAACGCAGGGGAAGCCGCGGGCGGAAATTAGTAAGTGAATAATCTTGAGATGTGTGTATACAACCTTATCAGAAGTGAACTCTATCACTGTGGGAATAATATAAATATTTAAATAATGCTGGACAATTCACACAGTAATATGTTATAGTTAGCTTAGCTTGGAGCTAGCCCAAGCTAAGCAGTTGTGCTATGGATAACTACTAGATAACTGATATACATGATACAATACAATACTTAGTTTTTTTTATTATACATAGAAAAACTTCCAAAAACACCCGGAACAAATATCTGCAGATTGTACAAACATTTGTCCCGAGGCGGAGCTTCAGAGTTCGGAGTTTTAGACGCAGACCATGTGAACGGGCTTACAAACAATAATTATGAATAATGGTGGATATCGCAAACTTTTAGGGAAAATTAATTACAAAGTTTTAATGAATGTTTTAAAATGAACGAGCTTATTAAAATGAATGCTATTTATCATTCTTTTATTAAAAAGTTTGTTCTTGTAACCACACGATTGAAGAGAAAACTTTATACTTATTACAAAAGAAAGTCTCCGTTCTGTCTGAACGCAATAATCTATCTCAAAAACTATTAAAGGCATTTTCATATTTATCGTTTTCACCAATAGACGGGTGAATCATGCGTTCATGCGTTTACTGGAATAAAAGGAAAAAAAAATCCGCGCTAGTACCGGCGAGTGTGGAGGGAGTTTTTGTGAATTTATTATCAATCCTAAAGGGTTAAGGAACGCTTAAGTAATGTTTTTTTTACTATTCACACAGTATTATCTAGCCCCAAGCTAAGCAGAGCTTGTGTTATGGGTACTAGACGACTAGCGTAACCAATTTTGCATTTCAAAAATATCTATATATGTAACTAGCTACTGCTCGCGGCTTCGCCTGCGCTTTTCATGTATCCCATTGTTTTTCCGGGATAATATATATGACACTCACAAATAACGTGGCTTTCTATTGGTAAAAGAATTTTCATAATCGGTTCAGTAGATCCAGAGATTACCTCCTACAACCTCACAAACTTTACCTCTTTATAATATTATATTATTAGTTTATATATTGTAATATGTATATCAGTCATCTAGTGCCTACCCATAACACAAGCTCTACTTAGCTTGGGGCTAGATGATGCTGTGTGTGATTTTATTACATGTTTATTTATCTTTAACAGTTACAGTAAGAGTAGTAGGTAACGGAGTTTGCTCCCTGACTCTCTTTACCTGCATCGTTAACATGAAAGTATTTAAATATAATTTAAAGAATTTTTAAATATCAGCTGTCAATCAGTGCCAATCGATTGATCAATTGGCACTGATTGACTGCGGATTGCACCACATTGATTGGCAGTGGAGCTAATCATTGGACTTTGTAGTATAGCGGCCACGACGGGTGCCTGTGACGTTTCACTCGAATGACATACCTACTCGGCATGCATCACATTTGCGAGTGGATTCATCAATCTGTCACTATGACTGTCAGACGGCATTCCTCACCTCTAATGCCAGAGTAGTTCGCAAACTGAATTTTTTTCCTCGAGGTGTGGGTTATGTTTTCAAAATGTTTATGTGTGGTTGGAGAACACTTATTACCTCCAAGTATCAAAACGGTTAAAGCACTTTTTATTATGAGGTATGAATATCCTTGTTTTATCACTTTTATGTTTTAAGCTACAGTTTACTCTCATTTCATTTTTGCTCTGCTTAACTTGGGGCTAGATAATGCTGTGTAAATTGTCCAGCATTACTATTATTATTATATTATTATTACTTGGCAAAAAAAACGAGAACCTAGTTGGGTTTTTAGTTTCCGTTAAATCGCTTGGTGCTAAAAATCTTTAAACCTATTAATTCTTCAGCACGTTTCACGCTGGTGGTAAGCTACAACAAAAATGCACAGAATATTGTCTGATAGATACTAACAAAGTGGATTTTGCGAGCGGACTATAAAGGCTGCTTTGGTACTCTGTCCTGTGTTTCGGAAATTAATTAATAAAACGAGCGATTTCAGCTATGTTGCGGCATCCCGAGTGGAATCCAGGCTGGCGGCTTGCGGCGGTGAGTTTCAGCTTAGTATGCATTATTAAAATACAATTTTGTATGCGGAATAATAGATAGTTTATACGGGTAGATAACCAATCGTTTTCATACCATAGATTGAACTTAAATCATGAAGTAAAAAGTCAAGTAGCTAAGGTTAATGTGGTAACTCCTTCTAAGGTTTTTATTTATTATACTCTGGGTAATTTCTAAGAAATTAATAAATCCCAAAAATTTACGATCCCGACGGGATTCGAACCCGCACCTTCCCCTTCAGCGCAGGGGTGCTCTTTTTCCAACTAAGCTACGTGATCTTATCGAGTCGGCCCGAAAATCTTTGGGAGTTCTTTCGGCACTTACGCCGTCAGCGCCACCTACAGAGGAAACAATGAAGTTATCCAATTCTGCTCAAAGACCAAATTTACATTTAGTTCTTTGACGAGAGGTTTTGCCGTTGCTTGATTCTAAGGTTTTTATTTATTATACTCTGGGTAATTTCTAAGAAATTAATAAATCCCAAAAATTTACGATCCCGACGGGATTCGAACCCGCACCTTCCCCTTCAGCGCAGGGGTGCTCTTTTTCCAACTAAGCTACGTGATCTTATCGAGTCGGCCCGAAAATCTTTGGGAGTTCTTTCGGCACTTACGCCGTCAGCGCCACCTACAGAGGAAACAATGAAGTTATCCAATTCTGCTCAAAGACCAAATTTACATTTAGTTCTTTGACGAGAGGTTTTGCCGTTGCTTGATTCTAAGGTTTTTATTTATTATACTCTGGGTAATTTCTAAGAAATTAATAAATCCCAAAAATTTACGATCCCGACGGGATTCGAACCCGCACCTTCCCCTTCAGCGCAGGGGTGCTCTTTTTCCAACTAAGCTACGTGATCTTATCGAGTCGGCCCGAAAATCTTTGGGAGTTCTTTCGGCACTTACGCCGTCAGCGCCACCTACAGAGGAAACAATGAAGTTATCCAATTCTGCTCAAAGGCCAAATTTACATTTAGTTCTTTGACGAGAGGTTTTGCCGTTGCTTGATTCTAAGGTTTTTATTTATTATACTCTGGGTAATTTCTAAGAAATTAATAAATCCCAAAAATTTACGATCCCTACGATACGATACGATTTTCGGGCCGACTCGATAAGATCACGTAGCTTAGTTGGAAAAAGAGCACCCCTGCGCTGAAGGGGAAGGTGCGGGTTCGAATCCCGTCGGGATCGTAAATTTTTGGGATTTATTAATTTCTTAGAAATTACCCAGAGTATAATAAATAAAAACCTTAGAATCAAGCAACGGCAAAACCTCTCGTCAAAGAACTAAATGTAAATTTGGTCTTTGAGCAGAATTGGATAACTTCATTGTTTCCTCTGTAGGTGGCGCTGACGGCGTAAGTGCCGAAAGAACTCCCAAAGATTTTCGGGCCGACTCGATAAGATCACGTAGCTTAGTTGGAAAAAGAGCACCCCTGCGCTGAAGGGGAAGGTGCGGGTTCGAATCCCGTCGGGATCGTAAATTTTTGGGATTTATTAATTTCTTAGAAATTACCCAGAGTATAATAAATAAAAACCTTAGAATCAAGCAACGGCAAAACCTCTCGTCAAAGAACTAAATGTAAATTTGGTCTTTGAGCAGAATTGGATAACTTCATTGTTTCCTCTGTAGGTGGCGCTGACGGCGTAAGTGCCGAAAGAACTCCCAAAGATTTTCGGGCCGACTCGATAAGATCACGTAGCTTAGTTGGAAAAAGAGCACCCCTGCGCTGAAGGGGAAGGTGCGGGTTCGAATCCCGTCGGGATCGTAAATTTTTGGGATTTATTAATTTCTTAGAAATTACCCAGAGTATAATAAATAAAAACCTTAGAATCAAGCAACGGCAAAACCTCTCGTCAAAGAACTAAATGTAAATTTGGTCTTTGAGCAGAATTGGATAACTTCATTGTTTCCTCTGTAGGTGGCGCTGACGGCGTAAGTGCCGAAAGAACTCCCAAAGATTTTCGGGCCGACTCGATAAGATCACGTAGCTTAGTTGGAAAAAGAGCACCCCTGCGCTGAAGGGGAAGGTGCGGGTTCGAATCCCGTCGGGATCGTAAATTTTTGGGATTTATTAATTTCTTAGAAATTACCCAGAGTATAATAAATAAAAACCTTAGAATCAAGCAACGGCAAAACCTCTCGTCAAAGAACTAAATGTAAATTTGGTCTTTGAGCAGAATTGGATAACTTCATTGTTTCCTCTGTAGGTGGCGCTGACGGCGTAAGTGCCGAAAGAACTCCCAAAGATTTTCGGGCCGACTCGATAAGATCACGTAGCTTAGTTGGAAAAAGAGCACCCCTGCGCTGAAGGGGAAGGTGCGGGTTCGAATCCCGTCGGGATCGTAAATTTTTGGGATTTATTAATTTCGTGGTAACTCCTGTTTTATTAAACATACTGTACAACGACAAATTGTGGTTTTATAACGATTAAATAACATATGAATTGAGTTCTCATTAAAATATTGGAATAACAAACCGTTATTTAAGAATAACAACATCCCCATCAACATCATTTTTTCCGTTATTTTCCAATTACGGTTTTATTATTTAAAGCCGTTTCCATAACGACACTCTTTCATACACGACGATTTTTGTAAATATTGCAAACCATTTTTGTACGTAACCTACATGTTTCAAAAATCGTCGTGTATGAAAGAGTGTCGTTATTGAACCGCTAATCTACATAATAATAGCTAACCTACATAATAATATGTTAGGAAAACCATGGTTATTTGGTTAATTGGCAGAGCCTTCCCCGAAGCATTTGTACCTTGCAAAAACGTTCAGGTTTCCTCATGTTAATTAACAATTAACAAGCGGATGGTCTGGTTAGTTTAGCTTTAGGGAACAGAAAAGTTATTCTTGAAAAACAGAAAAATCGGTCTATTCTATTTAATAAAAGTGAAAAATAAGATAAATGTTTGGTAAAATATGCAGAGGTATACTTAAATAAAATACTATATGTATGAAAACCGGTTTCAATGAAGCATTAGCATCGTGGAAAATAGCCTGTCCTGACACTAATCTGCCCAAAGTCCTTTCTTCTCATAGAGTGTGGGATGAGCTGCTTTGCGAGTTGGTACGGAAAATCAGCTCATCAGCTCATCAGAAAGCGTTCGTACAAAACTTCACAGGTGATCGGAATGCTGGCTTTTATTTCGGTCAACGAATTAGCATTGCCATTCAACGTGGCAATGCTGCCAGTGTTCTGGGCACTCTGCCTTCTGGTGACGGCTTAGATTTTTAGGCAATAGATATAAGTGTATACTATTTGTAATAATTTTATTTGTTTATTGTTGTAATGATAATAAATAAATATTATCTATGCACGATGATGTCATTGGGGGAGGCTTATGTCCAACTGTGGACTAATATAGGCTGATGATGATGATAGCGTACACTTAAATCAATTTCCCAAAAATTAAGTCGTATAAAAATATTATAATGGTATCGCTGTTATTATTCAAAAGTTAAGGTCTTTGGTATTTTTAGTTTGTAGAGACAGAAAGATCATACCATCAAGAAGATTAACTTACTAATTGCCAACTTATTTACAGGACGAAGTAAGTACATCTGAATATATTAGTGCCGTCAACAAAAGGTATGCTGCCCAGAATGCGGACGGCAATTATAAAGAACTAACGAATGGGTTGCTACTCGTTAGTCGTTTAGATTTGTCCGTGACCTGAATAGGTCAAATAGCTATACAGTATCAGTATCAGATTGGCTGATTTTATGCCTGCCAGTACATTTGATTAAAAACTTTTTCGAATGAAATTTAACTGACCGGGGGTGTCAGCCACGGGTGCGTCGACCACTGGGTGCCTAAGCCACGGACCCGATTGAAAGCGTTTTTACAAAGGCTACATTGTCAAGTCAGTTCACCGGGCTGACCGGTTGGAAGACACTTAGTTCTTTTATCGACATCGCTGTATCGACATCGATGATTGACAATCATTAAGAGTCGGTTAATCTACGTTAGGAAGAGTACCTAAAACAATTTTCAGGCCGCAATTTTCATTTGTCACAAAGTTATCGATAGCTGAAAAGTGTCATGAGATGGTTCGAAAAGGATTCCCGGTGGTGGCCGTCTACTCGACTTAGCAGGGCCACCAGCGTGGCCTATGATAATAAATAAATAATATCGAACTGTCTCATCTTTGATGCTTTTCCCCAAAGTTCACCCGATAAACTTTTTTATCGAAATAAACATTTCGAATAAATCTAAACGAATTTTTATCTAATTGCGCGTCACAAATCACAAACCTTACATCATTAATCGTCTAGAAAAACCTTTAATTTTTTTTTATACAAAATAACGGATCGTACTTATTGGTAAGCAGAGATTTTTTTACATTGTTTTCTGAAATTTCAAACATTGAGGATTTCCATGAAAGTCTTTATTTAAAAGCTTGCTGAGAACCTTTTAAATTAGTTGTCTATTTAATTTTAGGCAGGAAGGTATACGGTATTACGTAATCCGGGTTGTTCTGATGAGTTATGATCTTGGGAATTGGATTTAATACTTTTTTCGCGGTACCCTAATGCTAATGGATGTAACGATATCTTGGTCCCATCCTCCCGTCCATTAAAGATCTATCTATAGATAGATATAGAAAAATAGCAGTGACGTAGTGGTGCCTTGTATGAAGCGGGGTTGATTCGTGTCTCGGGGAAAACGCAGATGTCTGTTGGTAGATTTGAATTGAATTCCGAGAGAATACGCAGCTTTTTTGGGGGAAGTATGTTAAGACGTAGGGGATATATGTGAATCGGGATGGTCAAAACCTTTATTCTCGGTTATCTTTCCGGAAAAAGCTTCGAAAAAAATAGAAATACTTACAGAAATACAATGTCGAATTTTCATAAAAATAGTTAAAAAACAAAAAAAAAAGATTCAAATCGATTACCGAATTAAATTAGGTAATGAATTATTTTCTATGCAGCTGCAAAAGAATCGTCGTCAAAATAACGAAGAGAAACCGACGGACACACATAATAATATATAAAACATACCTACAGCCGATCAAAGAACGTCATCCTTTTTTCAGTCGTTTAATAAGATGTACGAAACGTTTTTCAAAAGGTAACGATTAATGTTGGAAGGACCGTGTGTGACTTCTTAAACTTCGATTAGAATTTTTATTTATAAATAGAATTTTAGATATTTTGTGTGATAATTTGAAATTTAGCACAGATGAAATAATGTTACTTCGTAAAATTTAGTCTAACTGCAAACTGGACTTAGTATTGGACAGACCAGACCGCGGATCGGATGCATTGGACCAAATAAGAACTGGATGATCAGCCCAGTCTAATAATTTCCCGAAACCAAGACATCGATAGTTGAGGTCTGCTATTACAAAGTCTTACTAACAACTGTTTCGTATTCTTCAAGTAACTTTGTGCTAGCACAAAGGTTATTAAGTTTCTTAAGGGTCTGGTAAGGGCACTGGGAAGTTTAAGTTACAAGCTACAGAGTACATTTAACTTACAAGGTTCAAAGTTTGAGATATAACTTGAAATGTTGAATAAGAACCTTGTCATCGAGCCGGACCGGTGATGTTTAAACGATTAAAAAAATATACTATACAGGGTTATTGGTAAATAAGTAACACTACGTGAACTGCAGGTCCTGCCCATCATCAAAAACACGTTCGTGAAGACGCCAGGTCTCAATTCTTAAAAAAAATATAAATCCCCTCTGATACTAAATGAAAAAACATCTTTGTCTGGAACCCAACGAGTTACTTAAGACCGATCTTTCACTCTCATACCTTCTGTTAATTCAGGGTAGAGATGTTTTTAAGTTGAGTTTCAAATAAAATCTCTCTAACGAACGATTATTGAATTGCGGGGGGTACCTATTACCAATACCAAGTTTAAGAATTTAAGAACTGGCGTCTTCACAAACGTGTTCATGATGATGGGCAGAATCTGCAGTTCACGTAGTGTTACTAATTTACCAATAACCCTGTATAAATAGTAATGTAATGCGTATCGTCCTTTTACCTTTTTTTGTACCTACCTATCTTTTCAATAGTGCTAAACAATAATTACTACTTATAAACCGAATAATAAAACCTTCTCCATACTTTATAAATTGTTTACAATAAGAAATTAATAAATCCCAAAAATTTACGATCTCGACTGGATTCGAACCCGCACCTTCCCCTTCAGCGCAGGGTTGCTCTTTTTCCTGAAGGGGAAGGTGCGGGTTCGAATCCCGTCGAGATCGTAAATTTTTGGGATTTGTTAATTTCTTAGAGATTACCCAGAGTACTATAATAAAAATAAAAACCTTAGAATGTTTACAATAAGTTAATGAACTATTCTCATGTAAGTAACTGTCTCTTTTTTGAGAATAAATATCTTAAACCTAAAAGTAAAATTGACGTCTATGATTGCTGGTTCGTTTCCCGCCGCGGGATGAACGTTTCTACGATCTACAGATATTTTTTTAAGGCGTTGATGTATGTATGTGAATTGACCTGAATTGGGTTACGTTAATATCTTTTTTCTCCGTTAATTTTATTGAAAAATCTTCGAAAAAATAAGTACTTAATAATCTGTGGGGTACAAGGCAGATCTCCTTTGTTTCAAAAATAAAAAAAAAATATTTTAAATATCAGAAATAATTGTGCAAAGTACCATCTGTTTTCTTAGTTAATACCATTTTTCTCCTAAACTATCAATCACAAGATTTTTTATTGGCATCACCGTATTAAATAAGAGAATACCAAGAGAACCTTTGGCTTATTTTTGCAAATAAATGTCCTAATTAATAGATAATCAGCAAAAACTTGATTTTTGCGCTTACGCCGCTCTGATCTGTCTCGCTCCTATAAACGCGAAATCCTATACTTATCCTTTTCACAAAATGACGTCATATATCCGACGCCTCTTAAGGATCTGAGTGTCTTCTATGAATAATGCGCATGTATTTGTAATTTTGTGGTGTGTCAGTCGTTTGATACACATAACGCCAGTTCCGCTTACTTTGGGATTCGATGGTACTGTGTGAAATAATAATAATACTGGACAATTCACACAGCATCATCTAGCCCCAAGCTAAGTAAAGCTTGTGTTATGGGTACTAGATAGTCATGAATCAATCGTAAAGGAACAGAAATCTATCTATGTAATGTATTGACATTATATAGATCGATTTCTATTTCTTTATAATGTATAGAAAATATCCAGAACACCCGGAACAAATATTTTTGCTGATCGTACAAACATTTACCCCAAGGCGGGAATCGAACTCGCAACCTCCTGCGTCGCCATGTCGGTTGTCAATTAATAGAAAATGTTCGGCATTATTTATTTAATTACTTATAAAATAACATTGTATTAAAATTACTTGTAATGGTATCGTGCTCACAGTCCGTCATTGAAAAATATTTGATACCACTTTTAGGTATCTACTTGCAGCCAACGACAGGAATAGTCAGAACCAGAACAGAAGAGAAACAGACCTTTCTAAAGCGTTTCAGTTTAATATGCAGCTAATAAAGTTTCAAAAAATGCCAGTTTTCGGAGTCGATCCTACGTAGGTACTACATCTACGGTTGTAGCCCGCCATCCAAATATAGATCAGCTAATCCGAATTAACACAGTTTAAAATTAATTTACACATTCGTACTTACATCAAAAGCTTCGCTGCCACCGAAAATTGTGCAACAGATTCAAAATAAAATTCAGGTCAGTTCAGTTCAAAGTAACAAAACATCAAACACACTCAAAGAAGCTAAAACACGAACACAACACACACTACGGTCAACAAAGCATAGATTATTGCGTCTGAAAAGTTTTTACAGCAATTTTCATTAATGTTTTAGGGGTTTTAGTCATCGCACGATGATTGTCCGAAGAGACTTGGCTCAGGCGTCCGTTCAGTACGGCGCCTGTCGCGCGACTAAAAGCAAGAGGCTGAAATTCAGCGAGCGAGCGAGCGGCGCCCAGCAGTCTCCGGTACCTGTATAGCCTATTACATAAATAGAGAGCATCAAAAGAGACAACATCGGGGTACTTTCATCTCGCTTTCTCCGGAGCGATTTGTGTCGAGAACGCGATAGAATAAAAGAGACAGGGGATACATTTTGGGCTGGAAATTATCTGTCTTGTCTGAATTTTACTATCAACAGCTTTTCAGGCCGTTCCCGCCACCTACTTGTACAAAACACTCGTTGTTTTAAATATTCACTACAATGGGTATCTAAGGCCCTCGGGGAACATTACTTGGGCAAATGGCGCGTAGCTTTGTTTTTCGATCAGAATTGAATATTCTTCAAACAAGTATTATGAAGAGTGTTCATTTATGTATTGCGATGTTATTATTCAGTCATGGTTTATTTATTATTATTTATTTTCAATCATATAATGTTTTTGTATTACAGTGCGTAAGTCTCTCTGAGAAATTAAATAAGTTCCCAAACATTTTCGATTTCGGTAGGACTCGAACCTGCACTCAGTACGGGTGTGCCCTAACCAACTAAGCCACGAAATCTTAGTCGGTTTCGTTGAAAAACTTTGGGACCTCTTACGGCTCTAGCGCCGTTAGTCGTAAGGTGAGATAGAAAAACTTTTTAATAAAAAAAATTACCGCCGAAAAAACGGAACAGCAAAAAATTATAAACCTTGTTTAATTAACCTTAACAATTAAGTTCTTAAACTAATGTAAGTATACCTAAGTAATTTTGAGTCGGCGACAAAGTATTAACTAGGTATAATTCATAAATAAATAATGCTGGTCATTTATAATAGTTTCATCTTGTCTAATTAATGTCTAATGTCTAATTAATACTCTACTTAAATATTAATTAAGATGTTCCATGACTAGACCTAATTGCCAATAAAGAATCTATAATCTGTTATGTGTACAAGATAACTTTAAACTTAAAACTTTGCATACCTTGTGTATATCTGTATATTTTTGAAATAGGTACATAGAATATACCCCGAATACAGAACAAACTAAATATCTGCAGATAGTACAAAAATTTGTCTCGAGGCTGGAATTGAACCCGCAACCCTCTGCATCACAGACCCCTGCGGTCGTTACAATGTAGATGACCACAAACAAGCCCACAGCCTTTCAATCAAAGCGATTAAATCAAATTAATCCGCTGCGTTCAGTTACATCAAAGGGTTATTTATAATCATAGCTAGCCGGGCGGATAAGACAATTCAATCTGAATCGGATACGATCATCAATCAAGGTAGAATGATCTTGTAAGGAACAATACGCTTGATTCGGTGCGGGTATATATTTAAGATACCTACTTACTTATCAAGGAGTTGTAATTTAGCAAAGTTTAGTCATAAGATTGTCTATGTAGGTGCAACCACACTAAGTTGCTTTTGGTATAACAAAGTTTGCAACTGTTGGTGGACTAACGAATAACAAAATGAAATATTTTTTTAAGGATTAAGTCCCTTCGAGGTCGTAAATTTTAAGATATAATTTAAGTTCGGATATAGTATTAATTTAAGTTCGTATCTAGTAATGTTAAAACAAATTTAAAACTTTAGATTCCAGCCCCCCTAGCACGGGGATTGTTGTCTAGGGTAGAATAGACAATAATGACATTACATCATATCATGTACGCAATGTATGACACATTGCGTACATTATTGAAGTTGAAGGAATGCATTTCAAATAATTTACGCATTCGATGTCGAAGTGACGTTATTTTTCTCTATTCTACCCTAGACAACAATCCCCGTGCTAGGGGGACTGAATATTTACACTATTTTTATATAATAATATAATAAATATAATAATCCCCTGGATATAAAAATTTGATGTGGGTCTACATCGAGATCATTCATATTTATAAAATCTACAGAATCATCAAAATCTAATATCAAGTAATATTAGAGCAACCGACTTTCAGCTGGTTTTTCATCCGCTTGTCATTATTTGGTATTGGTTCGTAAAAAATACAAAATCGAGCTTTACGCAGTGGGACTACACTCCAATACCAAGCACTAATATATAGCATAATAATATATAGCACTTATCCTGATTAAGTTTTGTTAATTTGTTTTACGTACCAAGTTTGGGTTTCTCCACACACGAGTTTAACACACACTTTTTGTTAACACACAAGAGGTTAACAAAACGTTTAAACTATAGTCAAATTATAAGAAGCGGATGTAAAACTGGCTGTTTGTCTCTCTATACGTACTACTTCAGCTATTATGCCGCATGAAAAAGAAATCATAAAAAATCAACCGCAACGCTACAGACATGAAACAGACACAAGTCAAAACAAATCGTCCGAGTCGTCTGAAACATACAGACGTAACATATTACCGGATTCGTAAACATTTTCCAAGTCGCTACATTCGGCTCTCATGTCGGACGAACGCCCTACTTACGTCAGTTCGGAAAATTAAACTGCCAACTGTCAGCTGTCATTGGAAAGACGCGAGAAAATATGGGATTCATATTCCTGCTTTTCCAAGTGAAGGAAGCAGTGCAATGGGGCTAAGATCTTCGATTGTTGGTTGATAATATATGAGTGATATTATTTTGGTACTAGCTCCCGCCCGCGGCTTTGCACTTGCTTTTCCGCGATAAAGTCTACCACCTGCCAAAGGCATATTCCGATTAATTAAAGTCCGATGCTGATGTGGACGCTAGCCTGTATTAAAACTTTACTATCGTACTTTTACATCGCCCATGCCACCAAGCTGACCTTTTTCGATATCGCTACACAATCAATACCAACATTAAAAAGTTATAGCCATTTTAATTCGGAGCCAAACTACGAATATCAACATTTCATAACTCCATTTACCAGTTTCCATGAATATTTGGAAAAATCATTAAACGCGTGTTCAATAGTTTTGTATTCTCTGTAAATTTCAAGCAAATTGAGCCTGACATTAATCAGTGGCTCAATTTGCTTTTTCTGTAACTCTAATGAGTTACAGAAAAACATCAAAAAACTTCAACCCCATTTTTACTTCATTAGTGGTGGAATTTCCAAAAATCTTAACAGGAGGTTTATAGTAAAAGTTAACTTCCCTTTTAATTCCAGTTTTCTAGCTTCAGCAGTGGGCTGGACTTTATTACCAGAAAATCGCTGTTCCTTTATAAAAATTACTTTAGTAGGACATATTTGTAATATGATTTACAGATTTGTTGTGGGCACTTAGATTTACTATCAGGTACCTCTCGCAAGACGAATGACATAAACAAACATAACATTTTGATTTGATTTGATTCATGGGCTGATGATGTTAATAAACCTTCACAATTTGAATTATAGTTACATTATCTTTGAGTGCCGAGTGCTTAGCTATCTTTTATCCAGGTAGCCGCGGGCTCAACAATGGAAGAGCCTAATCGGAGAACCAAATCAACATTGCTATACATCAGTGAAAAACAGCGATTTTCAATTATCAGTGGCAGCTTTGACCCACTTTTTGAACGATAGCTAAAAGATTTAATCTACGCATTTTTTAAAAGCACTCTTTTATAGGTTCTTTGTGGCATTTAGGGAAAACCTCGGCAAAGAAACCCTTCTACATTTTATGAGTTTTATAAATATGGTGCTTGTACCTTTTCAAACACAATCTGAAGCAAATACGAGAGCTGAGTCAAGGCGAAGATATTGGAAAATATTTAGGTCGGGGAAGGTAGGTAAGGAAATTACTGTTGGATACTGCCGGTACAACCAATGGAAGCCAACATCGCGAAGAGTAAAAAACCAATCCAAAACTCATTAAAGATTCAGGTGAAAACGTAAACTACTTGGTAAGTATAACCGAAGATTTGTTCAAACGTTAAAAAAATATCTTGCAAAAACATCTTAACGTTATAAGAAACGCTCATATTTTGATAGAAATATTCACTTAGCATGTAAAATATTCATTAGCGCTATTTCATTATAAAAGTGATTATTTTTTTACGACGCATTTTTACATATAATATATTTTTAACTTCCACACAGCTGGGGATGGTCAAGCCGCCCTAGATTCGTGCTGTCTACTCCGCCCAGCACACGCTCGAGGATACTTGGCGTGGAGTGATGAAAGGTGGATCCTGGTCAACAGGATCGGGCAGGATTTCTTTCTGCCTGTGGCGGCTATGCTGGTGGATGACACGGCGTGGAAGGAGATGACTCTTTCTGTGAGACCGTCATGGTCCAGAAAGAGGCTGCCGAGCGGGATTGCGAGAGAGCCGATCCTGTTCGGAGGAGACAATGGCAAGGCGCGCGTTAAGGCCGCCCCGCGCCTTGACGTCGTCGGTGTTCCCAGGCCCATTGATTAGCCATAGAGGCCAACCACCGGCGATTGTTTCGTGGGTCGTCGAAGCTTACTGCTTCGATGACCCACGCCTGCTACTATGCAGTCGACCCGCCTCACAACCACTTGTAGCTTTTTTCAGATGGTACAGTGTCGTTCATGGATAGTAAGTTTGAAGACCATATCTATTGAGTTGAAATATTTACAAACTATGTAAGTAAGTTGTTTTATACAGGTGTCCCCCGAATATCAGCCATCCTCAAAACAGGTGAAATTGCGAGACAGAACCCGTCAGGTCACCGAAATGAACGCTACTGGTACTTATGACAAGTAAAAAAATCATACTCACGTCCTTTTCTTTGGCGTAGTATAAGGTGCGTCCGCGCAGACGGAAGTAGCGCCGTTGCCATCGCTGGAAACTGCGCGTCTGCTTCATCAGGTAACCCTCCTTGACCACGGGCTGTAAATGAATAAATAAATTAACAACTTTATACAACGTAATAGTAGATTATGAACCGAGTGCTTAAAGCTATATTACATCACGGGCGTCAATGTATCCCGAGCGCAACTCAGGATTCTAGAATAACTCCGGCACATCATCACACGTTTTTATTCGGAATAGCAAGTGAACTATGCCATTCCGGGTTTAGAAATACATCTATGCAAAATAAGTAGTTTAGGCGTCAAAAAGTTACAAATATCCATGTATCTCTCCAAACGTTAATATGTATGTATGTCGATGTAAGAACTACTTGACGGAAATGGTAGATGTAAGTTGGTGTAACCATTGCTTATAACAGAGAAAATTCTACATTACAAGACACATACCGACCCGCGCCCGTCACCAGAGGCATAGGTTTCACGTGCCAGTCATTATACCGCCATACTCAATAAATGACCTATCAATTAATCGCACACATCAAACTTATAATCTTAAGCTTTCTATCGACCAACACTGAACAATTAAGCGATAAATCTACGGAACTAGTAATTTGTAGACAAAAAGGCTACGCCGTAGCACGTAGACCCTCTACGACATAGCTGCGTTGGCTCTCTACGCGGTAGCACGTAGACCTTCTACGACGTACCTGCGTAGGCTCTCTACGCCGTATCACGTAGACCCTCTACGACGTAGCTGCCTAAGGTCTCTATGCCGCCGTAGCCCGTAGTTCCTCTAGGGACTCTACGGTGTAGCTGCGTAGGCGTTCTCGTAGACCCAAGCTCAACCAATCAATCTTGTATCAACCTTCATGCAATATTCACTTGTTGTCGATGTGTTGCCGTCACCTAGTTTGATCTCAAAGGGGACCTCTACACAGGCGAGTCTCGCCGGGATGACACGCTCATGGTGTTGATTAATGATTTTAAACATACAACCTTTGAAACAATTACGGTATTTAATTTAGTGGGTTTACTGTGATTGAATTGAATGTGCTATCCGCATGTCGGTGTGCCGAAATATAGAAAAAATCAAAACGACACAAATCATGGTAAATATTGTGTTATAGGAGTTTATAAAATTACTAGCTACGCCCCGCGGTATCACCCGCGTTAAATTCTAATTTCACATTTCTAGAGGCATTAAATTGTCTTTTTTACCCGCTCTGTACGAATCATCATCATCGTTCAGTACGAATATTCCCGTAAATCGTTCATGGGAATTTAATGTTTTACCAGGACAAAAAGCAGGATAGCCTATGTTACTCCCCACCCTTTCAAGTAACTCTATACCAAAAATAAAGTCATGTGGTTGCTTAGTTAGGGCGTGAAGGAAGGACAAACAAACACACATTCGCACTTATAATATTAGTTAGGATTATTATTAGTCTATAGAATCCTTGACAAATATAGAGCAAAAAAATAGACCAAAAAACAACTTTTTTGTATGGGAGCCCCTCATTTTAATATTTATAATTTTTATTATTTATTAATATTTGTTTGACGACCTCTTTGGCGCGGTGGGTGAAGATCCGATGAAGACAGCGGAGGTTAAGTAATAGGGTCCCATTTTCAACCTTTGGGCACGGAACCCTAAAAGTAATGAACAATATACCTACCTTGAAAAAATAAGTAAAAAATTCAGAAAACCTTGCAGAATGTTAATTAGGTACATCTGTCGCGAGCAGGTCTCAGAAAAACAATGACGCTGAATTAATCTCGCAAGATAAGATTAGAGAACGGTTCAGTAAGCAGCATCCCTTAAGAAAAACACGGCGAAATTATAGAAAGGTCTCTTTAAGATTAAAATACTGGGAAAAAAAGATAAGAAGAGCAAGAGAAACCCGCCCGCGCTGAGGGAGCGAAAATTATTTTCTCTTTAGCTTTTAAAGTATTTTCATGATTCTAGTCGAACGAGAAGTAACATAGTTTTTACTAATTTACAACATGCTGAATATGCGACAAAGTTATTAAAATGATATCGTTACCGGTAACGGTGGACAAACGATAAAGACGCCGCGAAATCTTGGCCTGAAAAAATGTCGTTATCCGTATCGTTTCGTTGACGTTGTTGGTGCACAAACGGCGTAAGATACCACTGAAAGACTATGTGCTCTAAAGTTCGTACAGAACCTAAGAGTATGGTAATGCAGGGAAATTATTCTTACGGAACCACCCATACATCTCTTCTGCCAAAAACCTTTACTATTTATGTTCTCTTGCAACTGAGAACGTTTACGATATGTTAGAGTGCAGCCCCTCCCTATTTATAAGTAGTGAATCGCTCGCGGCTAGAGAGGCCTATCCATTACCACTTAGACACTATAATATACGAGGCTAGTGCTGGAAATGAGATGAGTGTATAGTAACGGAGAAGTGAAACTCCGGTTTCTAACAAAAAGCGTTCGCTTTTAAAATCATATTTAAGCCTCACAGGGTCTTGTGCTCATGGTGGTTTCGGCAGAATATCAGCGCCTATCTACTCTTGAGTGGTAAGGCATTTTTGCTGAGTCGAGACCTTTTTGCTGCTGTAACATAGCACAGTCAGTCTTTTTGAAAAATGTTTTGTGAAATTGTTTATGTTCTCGATGTTAAACTGTTACTTTTTTTTTCTCTCAAACTATATTTTCATGTACCTACTTATGTTTTGTACTGCAGCAGCAAATAAATGAATGTCTGTATGTCTATGTCTATATTAATTCGGTTTAATATTTTCTCGCTTGATTACAAGCGAGACACGTGAATAGATAGATAGATAATACTTATTCATCACCTTAAAAAACAGATTGTACTTATTTAAACATATGGAAACAACAGCAAAGGATAATGTTAATAATACTCATCACAACTTTCGCTTCCGACGCAAGTATAGATGAGCAAGGAAACACGAGGCAAGAAGAACAAACTGAATATATAAATAGAACAGATGATAATATTTCCGTATAATAAAATAATCTCACTATCGCAGCGATGACAACTATGAACAACGGGATAAATTGCAGTCTCAGGAAAGACCGGAAATTATGAAAGAGATACGTTGGCGCCACCGTATAGCTGACGACGACGACGTAGCAAACGGTGAGAAACAACTGTTTATTATAGTCAATGGAACTTTGTTTTTACAACCTCAATTTTACCTGATAGAAACTGACGATGTGGCTGACGGTGTATGACGAAGGTCTAGAAGCCACCTATTCACTCTTGTCTTGGAGAGACCCAGGTTGTAATTGGTCGGAAAAACAGTAGCATGCAGCGAGTTCCATTCCTTAGCGGTGCGAATAATGATGGAGGAAAACCGCTTAGTGCGTGTGGGATGTAGGTTGTATACAATACAATTCTTTATTAATAACGCCAAGTTACAAGTGAAAAGAGAGATAGTACAATGTAAACAATAAATTAAAAAATATTGACCCTAAATAAGACTATCACATATAAATATTTGTAATTAATTAATTAAACATTAAATTCATTTATCATCAAATTATATAATAGACAATGCGTAGAACTCGTCTACAGAATAAAAAGAACTCTCTAAGAGCCATTTTTTCAATCTACTTTTAAACATTATGGTATACATTAGACAAGGATGGCATCGCGTCGTCCGGTTGCTTGTCCTGGAGTGGAAAGGAGTTTCATATCTTCTCGCTACTATTTAAAACACTAAGTGCTACTTTGCTTGATGGGATGAAAGCATTTAATTAGTCTGTATACTGGTCGAGTAGGCAGTGGAGTAGTTGAACGATCTGAGGGATCTTGCAATATCGAAGGACTCTGAGTGAAGTCGGGTCACTGAACTAACTATAGCACTGGATAGATCGGGACACCGGGATAACGGGACCCTAAAAATTCTTTCACCATTAGAATCCTACATTATCATATTAGTATATAATAGGCTGATGATAATTTACAGATGTTGGATGCGGCAAGCTGAAGACAGGGCGCTATGGTGCTCATTAGGGGAGGCCTATGTCCAGCAGTGATCTATGAAAATCTAATGTATACGCACAAAAATAAAGATAGCTTTTTGAAAAAATGTGATGTTCACAACAGAAATACAAGAAACAAAAACAAACTACACATTCCATCATATAGATTACGAAAGGTAAGCAAATCATTTATGGGAAATTGCGTAGGCTTCTATAATAAGCTTCCATCTGAAGCAACTGAGCTCCCTATTCGTAAATTTAAACAGTACATAAAACAAAATCTTATCAAGAAAGCCTTTTACTCCATAGATGATTATATCAATGATGTTAATGCTTGGCCAGATGTCGCCCAGTTCCGCACCGACAATAGTATTATAGGAGAACAATTTTAAGCTTAGTTTTATATAAATATTGACCTGTATCTAAATCCCATTATATTATGACTTAGATAGGCGAATAACATTGTATTAAATTTTAAGCGTTATACACTTACTAGTGGTTTATTTTTCGCTTCTTCCACTAGTGGACAAAAAATTGAAGCGAACAAAATCAATAACATTTTGTTTCTTATTTGATAATAATTACTATTATAAAACTGTTTATGTATAAAATTTGACTTGTCTAAGTGCTTATTTTGTAAGCCTAAAGAAATAAAGTTATTGAATTTTGATTTTTTGAATTTTGAAAGTGGACTAATAAAGGCTGATGATGATGATGAATTTACAAATGGATAAACCACAAACTAAGGGTATAGAATTTAGTATTGACAAATCTGTGTCGTGACGACTGCTGCTTGAAGTAGGTTCGGAGAACCTGTTTAACGGTCACCAGAGCTCTTTACAAGCATAATCTGCTGGGGGTAGATGATGCTGTGTGGAATGTCCAGCATTATTTATTAATAAGTATTAACGATGCCAAGTGATCATTTAGAAACATCGGTTATTCACAACAGATTGCACCTGACCGCAGAGTCCATCGCTGGCAATGCAGCGCGGGCTCTGGCAAGGCGCCAGAATATAAACTTGTCTCGTTACAACCGAGCAGGTCGATGAACTAATCGGGTTAGGAAATCGAGAGTTCTTACAAATTGTAGCTGAAAATTTAGCTTTAAGTCAAGTTTGCTGGCGGAGGAATTAGATAAAACTTTTTTCCTGTTATACGTTAAACAACAACCGCTGTAGGTACTTGACCGACAGATAAAAATAAATAAATAAATAATGCTGGACAATTCACACAACATTATCTAGCCCCAAGCTAAGCAGAGCTTGTGTTATGGGTACTAGACAACTGATACACATAATACAATACATTACATAGATATTTTTTATTATACATAGAAAACGACCAGAACACCTGGAACAAATACCTGCAGATCGTACATATATTTGTCCCAAGGCGGGAATCGAACCCGCAACCTCCTGCGTCGCAGGTGGACCTTCGCCCACCGCGCCACAGTGGTCGTCAAAAAGCTTTATGAAAATGTCACTGATGTATTACGTTAGTTACATCAGAAACCATAGGTATCTATCAATTTTCCACTTGATATTAAAAAGCGAGCAAACTTCTTTATGAGTCCGCGTGGAGTCCGAAAGGTCAGTTCTCTGTTGTACCTAATGGCTTGCAAAAAATAGTTAACACCGTCAACACACAACGGAAACGGATGTAGGGTAGCCATTTTACAAGTTCCGGTGTTAGTTTAATCTAAGTTCTTCGCTAGTTGTTTGAAAAGGATTTAAGAAGTCTCCTTAGCACCAAGTACATATTTAATTATGATTTCTGAAGTAAGATAACTTATGAAATCAGTGGTGTTCCTAAAAAAATTACAAATTAGCTAAAATCACACTAATATGAAACGCAAAAGTTTCGACGGATATTTGTTCCTTTTTTATTCTTAATGTGATCACTTTATTTCCTTGTTTTACATAAGAAAATTACAATAACAGAATAAAATGATTACAACTAATATTTATACTTAAATCTATTTTTTTTTTAATCTAAGCCGTCACCAGTAGGCAGAGTGCCCAGAATGCTGGCAGCATTGCCACGTTGAATGACAATGCTAATTAAACTACAGAACGGATAGAAAATAATGCATGTAGTTCTTTCTAATACAGACGATGGTAACACACCACCGTGCTTCGAAGTTTAAAACCATTACAAAAAAAAACAAATCGACCAGAATTTAGCCATAGATAAAAACCGGAACAAACGCGTTCCGTGTTTGTCTACCGTACTGTAATAACCAATTCACCGGATTATCATTGTTAATAAACTAGCAGACTGTTAAGTTACACGATTAGTTGAAACCACAGTCCGACCACAGTCATCTATAAATAGAAGAGAGTGGAATAGAATAACGGACGGGAGGTTTTTTAATAACTAAGCTTCTGCCAACGGTTTTACTCAACCTAATGGGTTTAGTTGTCAAACTAGGCCTAAATAGTATTCACGGGATCCCCATTGTAATAATTCGAATTGCATTTTCAGCATTTTTTTCTTTGGTTTGCTGAATGAACTTACCTATTTGTTTAAGAAAAAAACAATACGATAAAAAAACACGAAAGTGCACAGTGTCCACATAACTTGGTCGAGAATCTCAGAAGACCTGCGGTCTATTGAAATGACTCATGTTTTAATTCGTAGGTTAATACTAATAATTAGGTTTCTTGAACCAGTTTCTTCATAAGTTGTTTTCTTGTATATAAGCAAACACTTAATTTTTACGCTAACGCCGCGTTCAAAACGCCTTTAAAACGTATGCTCTGTCCCGCTCCTGTGGACGCAAAATCCTATGTCTATCTTTTTCACAAAATGGCGCGTATTTCGCCCTGTTACGGCTTTTGTCGGATATGCGACTAAAACTAGCGCCGCCACCTACTTTATCTTATTAATCTTATTATTCCCTTTAATAAAGGAAATTTCATAAATCCATCGCACAGTTTGTGATACCTAATGTAAACTTTTTTTAATGCCTCTGTAATAGTTTTATTTTATTTAGTTCAGGCAGTGAATCGAAAATAGATTTTGGTGGCCACCAAGAGCAACTTCGATTCACTGCCTAAACTAAATAGAATATAACTATTACAGATGCATTAAAATAAGCTTATATTAGGTATCACAAGTTGTGCGATGGATTTTTGAAATTTCCTTTTTATACGGAATAATAAGTTAAAGTAGGTGGTGGCGCTAGTTTGGGTCGGGTATGCGCCTTACAACAAAAACACAGAATAAAATATATATTTAAGCGGGCTCCCATACAACAAACGTGTTTTTTGTTCGATATTGATAACGGCAATAGGACGCTTGAAATATTCACAGAATATTTAATTATATACGTACTCACTTTAAAAATAAATAATTAATTAAAATAAAACAAATATTTAAGGGGGGCTCCCATACTACAAACGTGAATTTTTTGAAATGAATGGTATGGAACCCTTCGTGCGCGAGTCCAACTCGCACTTGGCAGGTTTTTTTAAGGAAGAGTTGAATTTTTTGAAATGAATGGTATGGAACCCTTCGTGCGCGAGTCCAACTCGCACTTGGCAGGTTTTTTTAAGGAAGAGTTCAGGATGGCGTGACGGCGATCGAGTGCGTAGTGCGTTCACCGCGACGATATCGATGACATTTTTTAAAGTAGACCTCTTGTTCACACCGGTTGCCATGGAAACCATTTGTTACCAGTGATTGTGAAAATTATCATCTGATGATGTTTTAGATACGATTTACGGTGCACATAACAATTCCTTGAGGAATAACTTTTATGGGACCTGAAATAACCTAACAACGAAAGAACGAAAGAATCATCAAAATCTATTCAGAATTTCCGAAGAGATCATCAAAATAATTGTTGTAGCTAGTCGTGATTTTTAAAAGTATTTTGTTGTTTTTTAAGCCTGACGGGATAAATACTAATCCTTCGGGAATCTTTTTTAAGAGACCACCTCGGGATCATTGTATAAACAAGAGCGAAAGAATTTTTATAATCGGTCCAGGTTTTTCTACATTGTGTTGTAGGTACCCACTAAGGCTGCCATCACCTAAGAACAACCTGTATGCGTAAAATCACAATAAATAATATTATGAAATATGATGTTAGAGTCATCAAAAATAGGGATTGATTGCTGCTTCACTGTGAAAAGGACTCTGTTGGGTGAAACAGGAGACCCCAGTCAAAAGATTGACAGACGGATTTCCGCGGACGCCCACGGACGTAGAATACTATTCAGTAGGGTGACTACAATCGCGACAGATGTCAGACTGTCAGACCCATACTATAAAGGTTGTCGCACACATCAACTCGGAAACGGTTTGGCATCGTGTGAATAAAAGACTAGAGAATTAAATAAATTGGCGTGTTTTAAAAAACTATGTACATTTTTATGAGACCATTTGGGGTTCATTTAAATTTTGGTTGCTATTGTATGTAGAGAATGATACATACAATAGTAACCAAAATTTAAATTGGTCCATAATTGAAGTAGAAATCGACGAACACACATAAAAAAATACATACAGCCGAAAAGAAACTCCTCCTGGAGTCGGTTAAAATAACAAAGGATCCGATCTCGTTAAAATACTGATTGGTGTGCGTTGTAAGTACCTATTAAGGCCTTCCAGATACAGAATCGAAACGGCTGAAGTTGTGGCGGTGATATTTATACTTCCCGTTTCAGCGTGTTATGTGTGCAACAACCCTAAAGGTGCGTGCATCAAAACCTTGTGCAGTTCACTACCATTCAAAAGTTGCAAATTGTTCCACTGGTAGGTGAACCTTACATACAATTTACTCTGGCTCTGGGCCCAGAAAAAAACAAAATTTTCCATTTATTTTATATGTCATTTTGTTGAGAACAATACCATTGGGTATGTTATTTTAAAAAATTCTTATCACGCATCACAGAATATCTGTAATCTGTGTCTATTACCTAGTTAGATGATGATGATATTTTAATAACACCTTAATTACTACAGATATATTTTATTAAAAAACTTAGCGCGGAGCCGCGCGCATGTGTGCTTTCACCTTTAGTTTCGAGTTGATTCGGAAGATTATTTTCGTTGAGTGCTACGTATGTTTACGAATGTCCGTGTTTACTCAGGTAACAAGGTGTTTGTAGTGCGATTGGATGACAGAATTAGATCGAGGTGCGAGCATTCTGAATTATACATGCTCAGCAGTTCTTACAACTCGAGGGTAGAGCTAAGGAAACCAGATTGATAAAGAAAGCTGACCCCAACACTATATGATATAACTAGCACGAAAGAGAGTCAACACAACTCTCTCTCTGCGAGAAAAAAACTATAGAAACTATCGTGGTTATTAACATATACCACGATAGTTTTTATTATGGAACATTATTATTATTATGTAGGTACGGAATAACTAAAGTCACTAAGTACTAGGTGACTTGGTATATCTGCCAATAAAAACCAACTCGCAGTGACTTTAGCTATTCCGTGATCATGGCGGATGAAACTGTGCCGAAAAATTGGAAAGCTCAAAAATCAAACCATGGTAAATATCCCGTTATAAATGACTATCATGAGAGAGAGAGACAGTTTTTTAGTTATTATTGAGGGTCAGGGTTGTCAGCTTCCAAGATGTTTTGAATAGAAGACGAGAAAGCAAATGCGAATATTAGTCGGTAAACTGGTCTTCTTAAAAGATGAGTGGAAGACATCGTCAAAGTAGCTGGGCGTATTTGGATGCGAGAGGCATAAAACAAAGGAGGCTGGTAGGCGGGAAAGGAGCCCTATATCCAGCTGTGAGTGAACCCTGGCTGATTATGATGATGATGGTAAATGAAATTTTTGGCCGCCTTATTGCTGAGAGCGATTTCTCCCAGGCAACCTAAATTTATTGTTAGTTACGGCCGAAATTAGGTATTCGTGGTTTGATTACATTGAAGATTAAGCGCGTTGGAAAAGCAAACGCATACCTAGATTGACGAGATCTGTCAAATTAAGATGTTAAATCATCTAGGAAATTATAAGATTCTTAGTAGGTATATTACATCTCGTATATCTATCTACGACTGTAGTAATAGGTGCATTAAACTTTTCCCCTGTAGGTTGGTAAACCTAGCCAGAACCGCAGAAAGCACTCGGAGAATTTCAAAAGAAAGATAAGAATAAACAATGGACGTAATTTATAAGGACAAAGACCCAGTGACCAGGAAAAGGTCACCGTAAATCGTAAAGTTCTTGATGATTCATTTTCAGGATGTTATTATACTACACTCGCGCGTAGAAAATTTAATAGTACCTACCTACCTAGTAGGTACTTAGTTAACTTAACACTTTCATGACCCGGCACGACGCACATGAATATTCCCGGCTCCGGGAGACGGGGCAGTTAAAGTGTTATTGCCGCAAGTGAGATAGGTAACGGTGAAGTTTGAGTGCCGAATTAACTATCGTTATTAATTTTTTTTGTGTCAATAACCTTTTTATTTTTAATAAGTAGTTACTTACGTAATTTTTTACAGAATTAAATACATCGGAGAGACAGACAGGCAAGACCTGATAAAATTGGAGAGGGAGGTGATAAAATTAAGTAATAAAATTGTAAGTCCTACGAAATCGCTGTCCTTCGAAAACAATGGTCACCCTACAACGCATTCTCCCCTCCGAGATCCAGTTCCCAACTAAATAGGTCAAACGTCCTTCATATGCCTCATTCCTGAACGTACAATCATCTCTACCTCAAATATAATCAAATTAAAAATTGATCTAGGTGAAATATTCCCGGCTTGGCCCGGGCACATGGGCCGCGGGGCGCCCACCCCCTTCCCGCGGTTTGACAGCTGTCTGGCACGCCCAGGCCTGCATTCACCCCACAAGAGCATTCCCATCAAATAATGCATGAACTCACCAGTCTACCGACGCATTTACTCGTCGAGATCCTCCGCAGGAGACGCTTCCTCTCCGTATCATTGTCACTGTCGGTGCTGTCCTCACAATAACCTGATTTTTTCTCATCTCTGACCGCATTCCCGTCCGCCACTGACATCACTCCGCGGGCTATCGCGCACCACACACACGGCACTCATCAAAAACAACTACATCATACAGGATTTACCTAAAATTAACATTTTATTGCGGGCGCTATGTCGCTGACATTTTCCAGCGAGCGCCATGACAATAGTGACAATACGGTGCGACTGAAAACAAAACAATCGTGAAGGCACGCGCCCTCCACTCCACCTGGCGGCGATGCCCTGAACTCAGTTGAGTGCTCGGGGGTACTACATGCGCAGCGCAGTTTAGTTCCGATTACCGGCGGAAGATCGCAGTGCCTGCGGTTTCAGACACTTGTAGCGTCTGGTCCTGAAAGAAAGGCACCCTAACATCCGACGGGGATACGAAACATGGAATTTTCTATAACAATTTCGAAAATTCCTGATTATTTTAACTGAACCCTGAACTTTAGCCATATCGTAATATCATGCGTGCTGAATTTGTGGGCTTTTTTATTATTTTGCCTTATAAGTTCAAATTTTATGAAACCTTTACTCATTAGCAGCATGTTTAGTACAGAAATTGACGTTAAGTGTATCTCATTTCCGTAATCTAGAGTCATAATATTGAGACCCGATCCTTGAGGAGGCATGCGTGGGACCGAAGAAGCTAACAGACACACTAGACGCCCTGGTATTTCTGTTGCCGCTATAACAACAAATACTAAAAAACAGAATAAATGACTTTTTACTTTTACTTTTAAAATAAATATTTAAGGGGGCTCCCATACAACAAACGTGATTTATTTGCCGTTTTTACAGATAATGGTACGGAACCCTTTGTGCGCGAGTCTGACTCGCACTTGGCCGGTTTTTTTCTTTCGAACAGGCTACAGCTTTTGTACGAGATTGGTATGGTCATAGAGCTAGAATATTTTAGTCATTACTACCTACTTCTCTATTCAGAGGTCGTATCGATGGCTAGAGCCCACAAGTCCCCGTTGCGCATGTGGTTGCGCCTTGCTAGTCGAGGGGGTGGGGACTCGTCGTAAGGGTGGGTACACACTGATGAAAGTAATGTATAAACATATTGAATGATCATGCTACCTTTCATCAGCCTGTCTGTACCACACACGAAGTATACTAACTAGTCTATGGTACCACAGAACAGGGATATAATAGGTCAGTACAGTTGCAGTACCCAGTAATAAGGATTTACGTACCCGACGATACAGAGCAGCAAGTTCAATTTTGGATGTAGGGGAGAGCAGGTACCTACCATTCATACAGCTGGGCAAGCACCTGCACAGCCCAGACGAGCTAAGAGACATCACCCCGAAGAAAATCCTACAGATCTTAGCATCTGCAAGGTCAGTGGCGAATTATGAACGCCGCAGCTTCAGGGGTGAACGTATAAAGTGGAGATCACAATAAGCCTGTCATGGCCGCAGTGACACACAAGCCACACAAAGCAAAAAAAAACAGGTTGAGCACCACAGAACAAGAGAACACTGAAATTATCGTTCTCCTCGGTCAAAGATCTTAGGATCCTACGTTCACTAGGATCTTTGTCCTCGGTGTAATGCTCGAAGCTGAGCACTATACCGAACATTACAGGCGAATGCTCGCGTTGAGGGACGCCTTTAGCCTATTTCGTGTTATTTGCGCTGATTTCGACGTTTTATATCATAAGGTGTCGTTAACTATCTAATACCCTAAAAATCCTCAAGGATACATATCTACTTTCAATTTATTATAATGCTGACTAACCTGTAATAATCCGATGGCCCGCGTTGTTTTATCAATTCTTCTTCGATCATTATTATCACTTGTAGCACCAATCCTTTCACATAAAATGCCATTAAGGTTTAAAAGTTGTACCACAGGCAACATAGGTAACAATAACACAAACTTGTAGGTACCTAAACAGAAATAACACAAAACCAAAAAAATTTGGTACACAAAGCCGGAATAAATTTTTATAGTAATAATAAACACACGCAGTAGTTGCTAATCTAACAAGCTTAAGTGTTAGACACCTATACCTAGATCTGAAATAAACAAGACCGGTCGAGTGCGAGACAACTCGCACACCGCGGGGTTCTGTATTTGTGACAAAATTTCGTAAAAGTATGTGACCTTGTAATTTTATTTTGTAACAAAATTATTTTAATAAGATATTATACAAGATTTGGAGTAGTTGGATTGAGTTGTATACTCATCAAATTTAAACCATATTTGAAACGTCTTATTGATAGATACTTATACTAACAACGTAAATATATAAAAATTTATAATAAAAATGTAAATAATGAATACCTAATAGTTTACTTTCATCTAAGATTATTACGGGACGTATTTTTTCTTTTTAAAATCTGAAGTTGTCGAGCTTTATTTTTCTTCGATAAGAAATTATTACCTATTTATCAATAGGCTATTTGACTACATTGAAAATAAGTAGCAAATTGTTTCAACTAGTCAGTGACACTGTAATAAAGCGTAGTCAAGTGATTTTTATCAAAAATATACCTACCTATTTTAGATTTAAAAAACGGGATTAATATTACACATTTTTTTACATACGTGACCGAAATCGCTCTGCGTTAGGTTGCATCGCTAGTGACGTCACACCTATCACAAATTACAGTGCGTGTTGTTCTTATTAGGTGTGGTGTGAGGGGTGACATCATCGAGTCATGTCACCGGAGTCATGACAGAGATTATCGTTTTGGCGCGCCATTAATATAATCAAACTTTAAAATTAGTTTTTATAACTAATACGACTGGCCTTGAAGAAATATTAATTACCTACACTGCATTATTGTTATCAGACAATACGTTAGAATTATTTCCCAGTAGGTAGTAGCCTATTGATATTATTAATTATTTATTCGCGTTTACGAAACCCTAAAAATGTATAGATATTTAAACCAATAAACGATTTTTCAATAAGCGATAACACTATGTACTTAGGTACCTACTATGAGCTATGTTATGATCTTGAGATAAGCTATCTCAATATCGAAAATATTTCTGTTGATTTCAATTTGAGTTATTTGAATTATTCTTTCTATGCTAGTCTCCGTTGGGACTGGCCGCCGTGGTCGAATTGCGGTTATGTAGTACATCATCATTTACTCTATCAGAACCTGCGGTTAGGTCAGAAAGCCTACGTGCCTAGAAAATCTAGGTTAAATAAAATCTATGGAGAAAATCTTTTAAGTCTTCTGTCGTTTCACTCTAGCTAGAAATGAAGTTTACTTTTATGAGTATTTTCCTGTACCTACATATCACGATAAATATTTTCATTTCAAAATTAATTGAAATATAAAAATGTAGTATAATATTAATTATTAAAATAATTTTATTAGTAGTCTCTGAACGGAGGTAATATAATTTTGCTCGTCTATCTACCATGCTAGCCAGGCAACAGCAGCATTTTTAAACTAGCTTACTATGGCATGCCTGCACTGCACCCAGCTTTATACCAGAGAGGAGAGGTTCAATATGAATATTAACTGGCCGTGTGAATCTATACACTCAATTTCAAAATTCGAATATGAATTCACTCCATTTTTGACAAATAAATTAAAACTGATCACTTTTATGAAAATTCCGTGTGCGATGCACATATAATAATTTAGGGAAATATTTTTTATATTTTTTTTATGCAAAATTAACCAAAGTTTGTATTGATTTTTAACTAACGGGGCCAAATTTTTGTGAAATCATTCAATATGAGGGAAATCGTCCACATCCAGGCCGGGCAATGCGGAAACCAGATCGGAGCTAAGGTATGACATTTTCTTTCGAAGCTGAAGTTTCACTAGTAGCTCCACCATCGTGATTTCAAGACCACTGCAACGTTCTTGCCACGAACCGACGTAATTCATGTTTATATGTTGAAATTTTCTTTATTTTCACAGTTCTGGGAGGTGATTTCGGATGAGCACGGAATCGACGCCTCCGGAGCGTATAATGGAGACTCCGATCTTCAACTGGAACGCATCAATGTATACTACAACGAGGCGACCGGCGGCAAGTACGTCCCGCGAGCCGTGCTGGTGGACCTCGAGCCCGGCACCATGGACTCCGTCCGCTCGGGTCCCTTCGGACAGATCTTCAGGCCGGACAACTTCGTGTTCGGACAATCGGGAGCCGGGAACAACTGGGCAAAGGGTCACTACACTGAGGGAGCGGAACTGGTAGATTCCGTCCTAGACGTCGTCAGAAAAGAGGCGGAAGGATGCGACTGTCTACAAGGATTCCAGCTCACACATTCGCTAGGTGGAGGTACGGGCTCTGGCATGGGAACGCTCCTGATATCAAAGATTCGAGAAGAATACCCCGATCGAATCATGAATACGTTCTCTGTAGTCCCGAGTCCAAAGGTTTCCGACACTGTTGTGGAACCTTACAACGCAACATTGTCAGTTCATCAGCTGGTTGAGAACACCGATGAAACATTCTGCATAGACAACGAAGCCTTGTACGATATCTGCTTCCGCACCCTGAAGCTAACTACGCCAACTTACGGCGATCTGAACCACCTAGTCTCGGCAACGATGTCTGGAGTGACTACATGTCTAAGGTTTCCGGGACAGCTGAACGCAGATTTGAGAAAACTTGCTGTCAATATGGTTCCATTCCCAAGGCTGCACTTCTTTATGCCTGGGTTTGCGCCGCTGACGGCGCGAGGCAGCCAGCAGTACAGGGCCTTGTCGGTCCCAGAGCTGACGCAACAGATGTTTGACGCAAAGAACATGATGGCAGCTTGCGACCCTCGCCACGGCCGCTACCTCACCGTCGCAGCAGTGTTCCGCGGACGGATGTCGATGAAGGAGGTGGACGAACAGATGCTCAATATCCAGAATAAGAATAGCAGCTACTTCGTAGAATGGATTCCCAATAACGTAAAGACAGCCGTGTGCGATATACCTCCCCGTGGATTGAAGATGTCTGCTACCTTCATCGGTAATACGACAGCTATACAAGAGTTGTTCAAGAGAATAAGCGAGCAGTTCACAGCTATGTTCAGGAGGAAAGCTTTCCTGCATTGGTATACCGGTGAGGGTATGGACGAGATGGAATTCACAGAGGCAGAGAGCAACATGAACGACCTGGTGTCGGAGTACCAGCAGTACCAGGACGCCACGGCTGATGACGAAGGGGAGTTTGATGAAGAGGTGGAAGAATAATTGTTTGTCCTGTCAGTGTTTGTCCGTTTTGTAACGTTTAGTGTTTAGGTGAAATGTATTTGTTTTTGTATTTTATTTATGTGAAACAAAAAATAATATTAAATATTTTTGACTAAGTTTGGTTTGTGATTCTAAGATAAAAAATATTGCCAAAACTCGCAAGACAAATTCAACATATTGACACATGAAATGAATGAATGGTTTAGTGTTATATATTAAGTCCTATGTACCTATATTCTTTTTAAATGAATAAAAATAAATAAAAAAAACAGTCGATACAAACCCCTCCGGAACCATCGGTCTATTTTCCCCATCGGTCTACTTTCACTATTAGCCTATTTTATTAAACCGTACACTTATTTTTCCTAATCTGTCTGTTTCCCAATACGTCTATTTTCTCCATCGGTCTACTTTCACTATTAGCCAATTTTATTGAATCGTACACTTATTTTTCCTAATCTGCCTGTTTCCCAATACGTCTATTTTCTCCATCAGTCTACTTCTGTAAGTCAAATCCACTATTCGTCAAGTCATTGCTCCCCAAGTTCTCTTCTAGTCATTAATTTACATTTTAAGTCATATCGATGACAACTGTCAAAATTAAAACTGCCATATCTCGGAAACTACCCGAGCTAGAGTTTCAGTTCCAATCTCAAATGAAAGCTAAGAAGTAAATCTACATTTTCGATGACAGCTGTCAAAATTAAAACTGCCATATCCCGGAAACTACCCGAGCTAGAGTTTCAGTTCCAATCTCAAATGAAAGCTAAGAAGTAAATCTTCATTTTCGATGACAGCTGTCAAAATTAAAACTGCCATATCCCGGAAACTACCCGAGCTAGAGTTTCAGTTCCAATCTCAAATGAAAGCTAAGAAGTAAATCTACATTTTCGATGACAGCTGTCAAAATTAAAACATCTTAGACCACATCTTCGCTTTCTTAAGTGTGATGGTGGTCAAACGCTTTGCCATCTTCAATAAAAAAAAAATAAAAAAAAATGCTGTCATTTTTGACTTTCAAAAATTTTTGTCATGTTCTGTCATTTGCTGTCATTTTTGACATTTGCTGTCAAAGTAGATATTCGTGGTCAAAGTTGAGAGTGGGTCCGATTCTGTTTTTGAAGTGGCCGTTCAGAAAACTGGTCGCTCATAGGAAGTGGCCTTGCATGAGAAGTGGCCGTTCTAGACATGTGGCCGTAGCCGACCGGATCCGATTTGGCTTATCTGTTCTTCTGCGGCAGAGACATTCTGATGGGTACCCATAAGTACTTATAGACCGTTTGAAGAAGTAGACCTAACGGAAAAGTAGACTGTTTGAACAAGTAGACCTCACAGAAAAGTAGACCGTTTGAACAAGTAGACTGATTGAACAAGTAGACTGATTGAACAGTAGACTGTTTGGACAAGTAGACTATTTGAACAAGTAGACCGTTTGAACAATTAGACCGTTTGAACAAGTAGACCGATAGGGAAAACAGACCGATGGTTCCTGAGGGATACAAACTACCCTATCACGGTGCCTTGAGTGCGATGAATAGCCCAGTGCAGTCTGCAGAACTCTTATGATTTGTGGGATTCAAAAACTCCTCCGGTTTTATTCCATGTTGATCCACGCTGATCCTAGCTACATAGGGCTGTTCTATCTATGGAAAAAAGATTTCTCGGACAACGGCTTTTTTGTTGATTTTGTTTTGGGGTGCTACACCACCCACCTTTGTTTTCGGTAGCAGTCTGGTATACATTTAATTTTTTTTTTTTTTTTTTTTTTTTTTTTTTTTTTTTTATTGTCTAATATACACATTTTAAATTAATGTTAGGTACACTAGAGTATAATTACAATCTAGCCATAGAATTGGCTAATGGGTAATTTAGTTTTAACTTAATTTTATAAAAACATATAACTAAGAACGTGTCCATTGGCACTTTTCTTATTGTCTCTATACTTAAGGCGAAGACACTTAGTTCATGTGTTCTTTAAGATAGCACTTATGCATATACACTAATTATCACTACACTAACTCAAAAGGTTTTGTTCTTTTGAGCCTTCTCACTATGTCCGTGTTGTCGAGGAGTTGGATTGCCTCGACATTCACATGATGATGAAGCCTTTGTTCGTGAGCCTCTGCGTATTTTTGAATGACTGTTTCGACGAATTCAATATTCAGGTCCCGATGAATATCGTCATTTCTTACGTACCAAGGAGCGCTTACAATTGACCTGAGTACTTTGTTCTGGAATCTTTGTATTATTGCTACATTTGTCTTCTTTGTACAGCCCCAGAGCTGTATTCCATAGGTCCAGATTGGCATGAGGACTTGTTTATATAATAGGATTTTATTGTGTAGGGTACACTGGGGTCAATTGAAACACTTTTGAGAAAATTGGTCGTGTGACTTCATTCCATACCTCTATTTGTTTATTAATGTGTTTTAATTATAGCCAGACTATCTGGCTATATAATTAACCTAATAATTTGGCATAACATACGCCTTTAAATTAGATAGAAGCTATTTAGAAAACCTTGGAAAATGTTTCAACTGCCCCCGTGTCAGGGTCAATTGAAACGGTGCCTGGGGTTAGTTGAAACAAGTGTTTCTACAAATGATTTAACTAGCCTTATGTACAGTTGATGTTGTGTGTGAAAAGGTAAAGTAGGTTTGTTGTTAGAAAAAGATGTTTTACTAAAAAATTATCAGTTTTATTGTTTTTGTGGTGTAAATTTTATACTTATTCAAGTTTTATCACCACTAAGTATCAGGTACATTAAGTTTCTTAAATTATTTTTTACCTAAGAGCTACAACAGTAATGACCTACTCAATGAGATCGACATATAACATTGTTTAAACACTTTTTCTATTTTAGATAAAATTCTTACATAAATAAAAAAGTTTAATGGCTTTATTCTATATCCAAGTTAAATTATCACTATAAGGGACATTACATTTCTTAAACATTTTAAAATTCACAACTAACTAAAGCATAGTAATAAAAGTAGCGAGTTACACAATTAATAGATCACAATGAAAATGTATCAATGGAGTGCCCTTCGTAACGACTTCATCGTATGCTTTTTTATACTTACCAATATCAGTCTCTCCACGGTTGGTTGTTTTAGGACGTTTTTTTGGCATCTAAAATAAAAAAAATACAGTAGGTTATAGTAAGGATAGTTAGTTTATATAAATATGGCTTTACAAACATTTGTCCCTTTGCCCACCGCGCCCTTGGGTCTAGGTCGACAAAAGTATGACATAATATGCGTAATATGCTAGAAAAAGTATTATAAAAACGGTTTGGTGTCAATAAAAATACGTTTCAATTGACCCCGAACCGTTTGTTTCAACTGACCCCATCCCTTCACTCTAAATATTTTATCAAACAGAATAAAAACCAGATGTGATAGGTGGGCATACACCACGAAGCATTCAACTAGAATATTCATAGGAATAATGATAGTAAACAACACTGCTGAACAATAAATAGTTTCAGTGCAATACACAAAACAATAATAGAAAAAAAACTTACTTTTCGAGTCGAAAAAGCGATGCACCCACGTAAAAATTTCCAGCGCGCTCAGAACGGCCACGCGTACTGGGCGACACATTCCGACCCACAGCGCGCTTCTTTCCTCCCTCAAGACCACCCCCCTATTACTAACCGTCTTAGAGTTATGTAACTTGTTTCAATTGACCCGTGTTTCAATTGACCCCAGTCTCCCCTACTGCTAAAGTAGAATTTCTTCCAATCAACCAGTACATCTTTTTGTAGCGGATCTCTAGCTCCTCTTTTTTCTTCTTGACGTGAGCTTTCCAGCGTAGCTTCGCGTCTAATGTCATGCCCAAATACTTCGCTGTATTTTCGCATGGTATGATGGCCCCATTGATGAAAACTGGATGATATTGGTCTCTTTTATTTGTGAAGTTGATGTGACTCGACTTTGATTCGTTTAATTTTATTCGCCAGGTTTTGGTCCAGTTGTCTATTTTATTAACTGCAACTTGAACTTTTTCGGCTGCCTCTGCATGCGTTTTTCCTGTTGCTATTATAGCAGTGTCATCAGCAAAAGTTGCAATGGTGTTGCTTTCATGTTCAGGGATGTCATGAGTATATAGTAGGTACAGGACCGGGCCCAATACACTTCCTTGTGGCACCCCAGCTTTTATTTCCTTTATTTCAGAGTAAGAATCTTCTTGCCTTATTCTGAACGCTCTATTAGCTAAATATGATTTAATTATTTCTACGTATTCTATTGGTAATATACTATTGAGTTTTGATAATAGGCCTGCATGCCATACTTTGTCAAAGGCTTGTGCAACATCTAGGAAGATTGCAGTACATACTTCTTTATTTTCCAGTGTTTTCTCAATTAGATTCGTTATTCTGTGTACTTGATCTACTGTCGAATGTTGTTCTCTGAATCCAAATTGATGATCTGGAATGAGTTTCTGTCTGTCTAGTATTGGTTTAAGCCTTCTTAGGAATAGCTTTTCAAATAGCTTTGACATGATTGGTAACAGAGAGATTGGTCGGTAGGATGCAGTTTCTTGAGGTGGTTTTCCTGGTTTTGCAATCATGATCACTTCTGCGATTTTCCACAGATTTGGTACGTATTTCAGTCGAAATGAAGCATTTATGAGATTTGTTAGTTTAACTAACGCTTTCTTTGGTAGATTATGTAATACTTCTCCTGAAATGAGATCAAACCCAGGGGCCTTTCTAGTATTTATTTTTTGTTTAATTTCACGCCAAACTTCTTTTGGTGAAACAAGTTTTAAATCAAAATTATCATCGCAGTTTTTGGGTGCATCAGGGTTACAGTTATCTTGGCCTTCATTCGGCTTAAAGATGTTCTCTAAATGTTCAGCAAATACTTTGGCTTTTTGTTCATTGCTAACGGCCCATTCCCCGGGTCCTATTTTTATTGGTGGGATCTGAGTAATGGGTCGTTTCATGTTTTTTGTAGCTTTCCAAAGAGAGTAGTCTGTACTGCGATCATTGGTTAGGCTTTGTAGATAAGTATTTGTTGTATCAGTGTTGTGTTTTTGAATTTGCCTCTTAAGTTTTTTTGTAAGAAAATTCAATTTATTTTTGTCTTGCGGAGATCTTGATTGGTGCCAGCGGTTTCTTTGTTTACGCTTTTCATCGATAAGCAGTTTTATTTCGAGAGGATAGACATTCTTAACAACTCTTCTTGATTTGATGGCAGGTGTAGCTTCCCATGCAGTTTGTTGTATAAGCTTTATGAACTTTTCTAAGTCTTGGTCGCGTTGCTCGGGAGTTTGTAGTGGAACTTTCATTTAACATACATTTAATGTATCTCTTTAATCATTAAAATCTTTTTTGACTTGATAGGTAGGTACCTTCTCTATCTATAGATGAGACCCGGCCGAGCTAACCTTACTGTTTTTACTCTATGCCCTCTAATCATCGATCAAAAATGTCCGGCTTTGCCGGCCCCCCTTAGATTCACAATGCGCACGCCACAACCTTCAGTAGCAAAAGAGAAACATTTTGACATGTTAGGAAAGCTTTTCAACTATGTGTCTGTGTGTATGTACTGTGTCATTTTAGCGTTCAGACAAAAAGCATGGGTAAGTGCTCGTACAAAAAATGCAAGAATCACTCGTCCAAAGTGCTGAAAAAGGATGGAATTTCTTATTTTCAGTAAGTTTATATATATTTCTTACCCGTATATTGAGATGCGAGTCATATACTTGTGAAATCAGCATAAAATATTGTTGTTTGGTTTGCCTATGTTAAAATATTAATTTTGTTCTAAATTGATAAATGGAGAGGCTATTTCTTCTAATTTTTTTTTTCATTTTTAGTATGTATTAATATATTTTTCATAAAAATAAGTTTAATATTACTAGTTGATGATTTTTAAAATAACTAGTTGGCCCGCCCTAAAATTTCATTTGCGTAGACTCTCTAATAAAAGAAAGACTAGGTTCTTACCTAGGTAGGTAAGAACCTAGTCTTTCTACCAGAAGTATGAATTTATAAAACGTTTATTTTTTGTCCCGTAAAACAAACTCGTGCAAAGCCGCAGACAGGAACCAGATCTTTTTAATCTAGAGTGCCTGCCTGAAATTGTATTTTAAGTTTAAATTGTTGTATGTCTGAAATGACCCTTTTGTATAAATACCTACTGTTGAGACACCAATTTATAGTTTCATCAATAAATGATTCGTTATCTTTACCTGAATTCTGTTAATTAATCCTTATAGAAAATAAACTGAGTAGGTAGGTATATAATTCTCAAGAAGGTACCTACCTACTTACAAAATAAAATAAAATGAATTCGACTCCACCAATCTCTTGTTCCGTATGGAAAAAACTTGTCAGGCTCTGCGCAAACTGTCTGCGTCAAAACAAAACGTAGACAATTTTGATTGACATTTTTGTAAGGCTCTAGGAATCTACGGGGGAGGCCGCGAACTACTTATTTTTGATCGAAGCCTCTAATTATATAAATTATTCTTGTAAAATTTATTCTATCTTTATTATTTAAAGTTATATGCGATTTGTGTTGACAGTGGACCTTTTGTTCTGCGTGCGCGCCACATGTGACGCAAGGGCAAACAACGGTCTTTTTTTGCGTGCGGCCGGGCAAGCTAGCGGTTAAGTGTATTATTATCTTAAAATGTAGGTACACGTTTATCATCTTTTATTTTTATATTGTACCTAACGCAGACATTTTTAAATCTAGGTTCGTTTATTATGTTTTAGATCGTATGCAATTATTGCAATCTTCACAAGTTTTTAGATAAGTCAAGTAGGGTCGAGTGTTCAACAATGAAACACCAAAAATTCTGAGTCTCATATTTCTCTCATTTTTATAGGTATGGATTCCATTTTTTACAGAAAGAGAGTCTTCTTCATTAGGTATAATATGGCATATATAGTTTCATTAATAATTGGATACATATAGAATACGAGGTTTTTTTTAAAAAATGGGATTTGTTTCATTGTGTCCACCTAGGTGTACACAATGAAACACCCTGTGTTCAACAATGAAACACCGTTATTAAAACTGCTTTTATCATGACTTCGTTTTAATTTAGTGTGGTTATTGGAAGGAGTAAATATATAGAATGTTTAATTTAAATCACCTACACTATATTCAGACTTAGGAAGTTAACTTTAGGTTTTTTTAGTCACTTAAAGATTAATCTGAAAATTATAAAAATCACAAATATAGGTATTGTTTCCTGTAACAGGCAATAACGACACTATAAAATTTACAGTTAGGTACCTACTCATAATAGAGTAACAGAACCATATAATATGGACCATGGTCGTAATATCCATATTACGACCATGGCCCATATTACATGGTTTATAAACTCCGATTAACAGTTAGGTACCTACTCATAATAGAGTAAAATAACCTTATATGGACCATGGTGGTAATACGAACTACCAAAATTTGGGAGTTTTATATATTAAACAAAGTAGTAAATACACAATAAAACGTTTCATTGTGTCCACCCTTGCGCTGTTTCATTGTTGGACACCTGGGATATTTTACAATAACCTCAAAAAATAACCTACCAAAATAGAACAATTTAATAAGTTATCTAGTCCACGTGAATCTTTGATACATGTACAAAACAACGTAATACTGAGGAAAACCGAATTGTCTATAGTATTTAACTGAAAAATCAAAGAAAACCAAAAAAAATACTTCGTTTTTTGCCATAAAATCGAAAATCGCTCCGTAGACACGTCCTTTCACAACCGGCGCGAACGCAAACTGGAGGGGTACGGGGTATGAACGAGGCCGTCAGGACTAGGCATACTGCACAATCTGACAATGTCGCATTTCCGAAATATAGGGATGTTTCATTGTGTACGCCTGTTTCACTGTTCAACACTCGACCCTATAGCTTAAACAGCTCATAAATTATGTTTACAAGTACTAGGATTAAACTTACACTCTCTCACTCTTACACTTAGTTCTCTGTAATCTTTACATATTTATATTACGATAATAAAGAAAATTTTGAAACTGATTCGAATAAGGTACCTACTGTCCAATCCTTAGCTGTCCCCCTCTGCCAAACGAACTCTGCGAAACAATATACACACTATGTAAAACTAGGATCCATGTGGAAACAGTAGAATTTGAAAAAACTTCATGATTCCACAGGATGAACACGAGGTGATCCGCCCTAAACCGAATCTAATGAAATAAGGCTCATGAACGTATGCAATAATTTATTTATTCCGGTTCTATTCATCACTGTCGTCCTTAGCCACCTCGCCCTCTTCCTCGAACTCCTGGCCCTCCGTCGTCGCATCCTGGTACTGTTGGTACTCTGATATCAGATCGCTCATGTTGTTGTCCGCTTCAGTAAAGTCATTCTCGTCCATCCCTTCCCCAGTGTACCAGTGGAGAAATGCTCGCCTCCTGAACATAGAGGAAAACTGCTCTGATATCCGCTTGAACAACTCCTGTATCGCCGTCGTGTTCCCAATAAACGTTGCTGACATCTTCAACCCTCGCGGCGGGATATCGCACACAGCTGTCTTCACATTGCTCGGTATCCACTCGACGAAGTAGTCTTTGTTCTTTTTCTGGATATTCAGCATTTGCTCGTCGACTTCCTTCATAGACATGCGTCCTCTGAAGATCGCTGCACAGGTTAAATAGCGACCACGACGTGGGTCGCAGGCAGCCATCATGTTTTTCGAATCGAACAGCTGTTGAGTTAGCTCTGGCACCGTCAGAGCTCTGTACGGTTCATTGCCCCGTGACGTGAGAGGGGCAAACCCAGGCATGAAGAAATGTAGACGTGGGAACGGTACCATGTTCACTGCCAGCTTCCTCAAATCAGCGTTCAGCTGCCCTGGGAACCTAAGACAGGTCGTTACACCGGACATTGTAGACGAAACCAGATGGTTCAGATCTCCGTAAGTTGGGGTTTTCAACTTGAGCGTTCTAAAGCAGATATCGTAGAGCGCTTCGTTGTCTATGCAGTAGGATTGTGTCGAGTTTTCTATCAGCTGGTTCATCGAGAGCGTCGCGTTGTACGGTTCAACGACCGTGTCCGAGACTTTCGGACTGGGCACTACTGAGAACGTGAGCGAGATTCTATCAGGGTACTCCTCGCTCAAGTTGCCTAGCAGCAGTGTTCCCAAACCTGACCCCGTGCCGCCTCCTATAGAATGGACGACTTGGAAGCCTTGCAAGCAATCGCAACCCTCCGCCTCCTTACGAACAACATCGAGGATAGTGTCGAGCAAATCTGCGCCTTCGGTGTAATAACCTTTAGCCCAGTTATTGCCTGCGCCTGAGGATGCGTATACCATGTTATCTGGTCGGAAGATGTATCCATACGGTCCTCCACGCAGGGTATCCAACGTGCCGGGTTCGAGATCGACCATGACGGCCCGAGGCACATACTTGCACCCGGTGGCTTCGTTGTAGTAAACGTTGATGCGTTCTAGTTGCAGATCGGAGTCCCCGTGGTAGCAGCCATCTGGATCAATGCCGTGCTCGTCTGATATCACCTCCCAGAACTGCAAACGAAAATAAACCTTTGTTTTAAGGGTTTTAATAAATTCTGTCATGCTTGTTTTATATTGCCTATCAGAATTGCGAATGAAAGCAACATCAACAATGAAAGCAGTTTTTGTACGAGAGTATAAAAGTGTCTGAGTTGGGTTTACCTTAGCTCCGATTTGGTTGCCGCATCTCCCAACTTGAACGTGGACAATTTCTCGCATTATCACGAATAATTTAAGTTAAATAAAATCAATAAAACAATACAAAAATAAATAAAACACAAAAAGACGACTTACATCTACAAAGCTAGCTTACTTAAATGAAATTTTGTTTCATGGCTTCATTGAATTTATTATTTTATCACGTAGGCCGTGATTATTCACTCATAGATTACTTACACAAAGACAGTCATATTACAAGATTATAAAAGGACCCTTTTAACATTAAAATAAAACATCCACTCCACACTAAAATTCAGAACTCTAAAACTAAATCAAACTCATTTAGATCTGTTAATAAAATGCATTATATAAATACAGACATTGAACAAAGAAACTAACATACCACTTTGTTAGTTCCACAATAATTTACAAAAATAACATAATAAATTTAGCGAAAAATATATTCTTTGAAGCAACAGTTGATTTATGACTAGCTCCGTTAAGTTTGTTTGGATCTATGCACATAATTTTGCGGGCAGAACTAAAGAAAAAAATATGCAGAACAAAAAGTACTAATCGATTTCCATTCATGTCCGCTAGGAGTGCTTAGATCCACATTACAATTATCCTACTTAATTAAATATTTTTGACAACATTCAAGTCACAGCACAGCAGTTTTGAATTTTAAATTTTTATGTAACACTAGCCGCTGCCCGCATCTTCGTACGCGCTTTTCAAGTAGCCAATTTCCGTCCCTGGGATACCATTTACCTCCCTGCCAAATTTCATTAAGATCCTTTCAGCCGTTTAGGCATCTAACAGACAGACAGACAGAGTTACTTTCGAGTTTATAATATTATAGTATGAATGTATGGATTGTGCATCCTTTCGTAGGTGGCTTTAATTACAATAAATAAATCAATCTCCTTATCAAAGATTGATATCCTAAAATTGACTTGTAGGTATAAGTTATTTAACTCTGACTATAACCATAAAGATTAGCCTAGTAACTTTGCCTTTTCACATTTTTCGACAGACTTTCGGCAGTTATAAGGAAATAATCACGTTGATTTTAATTGACTTGTATTAATTTGATAGCTAACAGTGGGTGTACCTTATTAAAACACGACATAAATATTCTTTTAGATAATAAACTCTATTACTACTAGTAAGAGTTCAAATCACATCAACGCGTAGTCAGTCGATCATACTATAGAGTAGACAATTGCGTAGATATGACAGTACAAATTGAGCGCTACGGGTATGGCCGAGTTGCTCTGACTGGAAACGTTAAAGTATAAACTCGACCATTTTAAGATTTCTAAAGAAGCTCGATCATAGAAAATAGTTTACCAAAATAAGCTTTAAAATTGTCTTCACGGATATTTCGTTCGAAAAGGTCCATATAAAACTACACAATCTTAGTTTCTACCTAATTTAGAATTATATGACAGTGACATATAACGTTATCATTTTAGCCCAGAATTAACCACAGCTGGGTATAGGCGTGCTATCGCTGTCGCCAACCTCCCTTGTGCTTCTGGCAGTCAAGATTCCCGTCCAGTTATATATTATATTGTGAGCATGGCGTTATGCAAAATCGAAATCATCAAAACATGGTATACAGAATGTTTTCATTCAGTAAAATTTCCTACCTTCAATATTTCTGGTACTCGCCCTCCATGTCCCATGGTCGTCGGACACCCTGGTATATTTGTTATAAGTGCTCAGAATTCATAACCATAACAAACTTGAAACTATCATAGCTAGAGTATGTACCTACCTACGTATATCATGGTATACATATGTTCCTGTAGGTTTGTAATTCGTAAAAGTATAGTTTCATTTGAGCAATCGAGATCGCCTATTCCGTACTTCATGCCATTTTTATAAAATATTTGACTAGACAACGACATGTCTAGGATGGAATAGACAAAAATCACACCGAATGCTCATTGAACGGGTCTTATTTATATGACTTTTTCTCTTTTCTAGCCTGCCTAGATAACCATACCACGGGTTTTCATGCTACCGGATGCTGTTGTTTCGAGTTAAACAGAATAGTGTAATCACTAAATAAACCTATTCTTCAGCAAATACAGTCTCCCAAACACTGTATTCTTTTCCGAGAACACCGGCACATAAAACGCTCGGAACACCTTATGCGATTTCTCTGTATCAAGTATCGGTAATTCTGCGATGACGTCCCAGACTGAGGTGTCTTTGTAGTACGCTGGCTCTAGAGTGGAGGGGCTCCCGAGATTAGAGTCGACCAAGTAGTGGCACTGGGAGGGCTTGAGGTAGGTGCGATCGTCGCCTTTGTTTTTGTCGTTGAAATGCGGGTGGATCAGACGGGTGGCTGTGGAAAAAAGATTGCTTGTAATGATCTTGTAATGTATACATATTTATCTATCTATACTCTTGACATCTTTGGCACAGTCATGATTTAGGCATAGGGCAGGTCAGAATTTGATAATAGGCAATATGAATAGATTTTTTTTATGGATTATTTATTTATTTTGTACCGGGAAAGTAATATATACTTAACATAAACAATTTTTTCAACTAAGGAAAAGAGAAAAATGTATCTGCACTATTTAGGGTGATAACAACGCTGCCCTTTTTCTGTGACGTCACCGTTCAGTTTGTCAACCAAAACTGCTTTATGTTCCTTCAATTGAAATAAAATTAGAAACCAATAAATGTTGTGCTTTGTGTTGTGTTCAATAAATCGTTTTCTTTCATTCTTTTAGTGGGATATAATGTTTTAAAGAAAGAAGCTTCATTACAATACGGTGAAAGGTGACGTCACGTTTAGAAATTTTGCAATTGAGTCTTAAAATATCTATTCTTGTGATATATTTCGCAATAAAAACGTCAAAAAGTACAAAAATAATTATGCAGATATATTTCTATATCAAAAGAGGATACTAATAAAAATAATCAGCTTTTTTTAAGTCACGTGCATATACCTACCCATTTGCCATTTCTAAAACAAAAATAGAGGCTCAAGTTATCTCGCTCATATGATATGTACACGAGAAGACAAAAAAGGACCAACGTATTTTCATAATGTATCTCACTCAAAAAACGACTCATGACATCATGCGCGTAGCCATCACCCAATAGCTACGAGCACTTATCCCTTAATAGCAACCACACATGTTCCGCGGGCATAGGCAGAGCGTTATGATTGGTTAGGATTCTTTCGCGCCTGCCAAAATTAAGACATCTGCGCAGGTCCATCGGTGTCATTTATAAACGTGGTTTACTATTACTTATAGGGTACTACATGTACCTTGATATGACAGTTCATTTCTCCACTCGTATGAGAAAATTTTGTAGTCTGAGTAGAGGAATTTTTTAGGATCAGGCATACCATAACGCATTTGGAGGTTGAGTCAAGGTCGAGGTAACTGTGGAGGTAACAACTAAAGATATAGGGGTAAGTACCTATAGGTACGATAAAATATATCATTTTACAGTATTTTCTGTAGTTTTATAATAAATCACTGCAGACAATACGAAAAAAAAAGCGCGGGGTTACCCCTTACACTAAAAAAACACTTTTATAAACTTGGACCAAATATTTGTTTTCAAAACAATTTCACACACATATGTAAACGGTCGGTAACTTCACTCTACACAAATGTAAGTGTCTAATATGTTACAGTTTACGTGTTCTGATTTTGCTAGTTTTGCATCACTTAATTGTTTAGATTTATTATAATTAATTTGTTTCTTTGCCCTGTATAAGTTACAACTAATCTCTACCGTTAGAGTTACTTTTGTAAACAGGCTTCCCGCGACACAGGCTTGCCTCGTGCGGGGGCCGCCAGTAATGTGTATCTCTATAAGTTAATTGGCAAATAAATCATTTTGTATTTTTTTTTGTATGTACCTAATTGTTTTGCTTTGGTGCGAGTGTGGCGTTAAAATACTCCAGCATCGTGTCAAGGCATAAAAGGTCAAGGTCACTCACCGTTAGCAGTGGTCGCGTAAGGCGCAGGCATCATTCCTTTAAACTCGCTCTTTATGAACCGTATCCTATAACCCTCGGGCAGTAGAAAGCTGGATGGTGATCGATACCACTCCTTGCCGTAGCAAACTGTAAGGTCAACACCGTTGGATGCTGGTAGATGGTGGAGAACCGTCATCGGGGAGTGGTAGTTCGTGTATAGTGCTGTTATCCGGGATATGCCTGCAAAGAAATCATCCAATAAAGGACACAATCGAAGTCCATGTATCATTATCATAGCAACTAAGTAAAAGAGAAATATCGAAAGCGCTTTGTGTGGTATGTTATGTGACCTCTTCGAATCTTGTGAGATAAATAAGTGATTACAACTTTGTGCTAGACTTGGGAAAGGTTAAGGTCATAGATCACACCACTGCCGCCACGCGATAAGTTTAACGCTTTCATTGCCTTCGACGCACATGTGGTTCGAGCAGATCTATAGCTGCGGATCGCATCGCAGAGGCTGGGCAGTGAATGCCATAGATAAGCCTATCATTCGTGTGGAAATTGGACACAAACTAGTATAACTTTATGGTGAATAATAAAATAACGGTAACGGATTTATACTAAATTTAGAGGTCAAAGGAGAAGTAAAGGTCACTCACCAGCAATTCCCGCAAGCAGCGTAAACAACACCATCAGAGGCATTGTGTACGACAAGTAGTGAACTTTGACACCCTCGAAACGCAGTTTGAGGATCTCCGAACCGAAAGTATAGACCATCTTCTGTATACAATCGAGCGCGATCGCCCCGGCTAAGATTATCAGGCTGTAGACTGGGTAAAGGAACCTGAAATAAAGAAAAGATCATTTATAGATAGACAGGACCTGTTTTATGGATTAAAAACAAAGATAGCTTGATGTTCTTTACAAAAACTACACGACTCTTGACGAACCAGTATGGCGAGTAGAAGTCGGTGACACACGTAATTACAGAGCTTGGGGACTGTATCATAACGAACAAGTAAAATAGGTGCCGCTCCTCCATATGAGGATGGATCAGGAAAACTGCGAGCCACAGCAGGATAGGCAACATGTCGAATTACGGCGAGCAGAAATCGGCAAGAAACATACAGTACAGGGCTAGGCGACTGTATCTATAGTAACGAATAAGTCACATACCGTTCCTCCTTATGAGGCTGGAGCATGAAGACTGCGAGCCACAGCAGGAGAGGCAACATGTCGAACGCATTATCACGAATAATTTAAGTTAAATAAAATCAATAAAACAATACAAAAATAAATAAAACACAAAAAGACGACTTACATCTACAAAGCTAGCTTACTTAAATGAAATTTTGTTTCATGGCTTCATTGAATTTATTATTTTATCACGTAGGCCGTGATTATTCACTCATAGATTACTTACACAAAGACAGTCATATTACAAGATTATAAAAGGACCCTTTTAAAATTAAAATAAAACATCCACTCACAATAAAATTCAGAACTCTACTACCTAAATCAAACTCATTTAGATCTGTTAATAAAATGCATTATATAAATACAGACATTGAACAAAGAAACTAAAATACCACTTTGTTAGTTCCACAATAATTTACATAAATAACAATAAATTTAGCGAAAAATATATTCTTTGAAGCAACAGTTGATTTATGACTAGCTCCGTTAAGTTTCTTTGGATCTACGCACATAATTGTGCGGACAGAACTAAACCCAAAGAAAAAAGAACAGAAGTAGGTACTAATCGATTTCCATTCATGTCCGCTAGGAGTGCTTAGATCCACATTACAATTATCCTACTTAATTAATATTTTTGACAACATTCAAGTCACAGCACAACAGTTTTGAATTTTGATTTTTATGTAACACTGGCTGCCGCCCGCAGCTTCGTACGCGCTTTTCAAGTAGCCAATTTCCGTCCCTGGGATACCATTTACCTCCATGCCAAATTTTATTAAGATTCTTTCAGCCGTTTAGGCATCTAACAGACAGACAGACAGAGTTACTTTCGAGTTTATAATATTATAGTATGAATGTATGGATTGTGCATCCTTTCGTAGGTGGCTTTAATTACAATAAATAAATCAATCTCCTTATCAAAGATTGATATCCTAAAATTGACTTGTAGGTATAAGTTATTTAACTCTGACTATAACCATAAAGATTAGCCTAGTAACTTTGCCTTTTCACATTTTTCGACAGACTTTCGGCAGTTATAAGGAAATAATCACGTTGATTTTAATTGACTTGTATTAATTTGATAGCTAACAGTGGGTGTACCTTATTAAAACACGACATAAATATTCTTTTAGATAATAAACTCTATTACTACTAGTAAGAGTTCAAATCACATCAACGCGTAGTCAGTCGATCATACTATAGAGTAGACAATTGCGTAGATATGACAGTACAAATTGAGCGCTACGGGTATGGCCGAGTTGCTCTGACTGGAAACGTTAAAGTATAAACTCGACCATTTTAAGATTTCTAAAGAAGCTCGATCATAGAAAATAGTTTACCAAAATAAGCTTTAAAATTGTCTTCACGGATATTTCGTTCGAAAAGGTCCATATAAAACTACACAATCTTAGTTTCTACCTAATTTAGAATTATATGACAGTGACATATAACGTTATCATTTTAGCCCAGAATTAACCACAGCTGGGTATAGGCGTGCTATCGCTGTCGCCAACCTCCCTTGTGCTTCTGGCAGTCAAGATTCCCGTCCAGTTATATATTATATTGTGAGCATGGCGTTATGCAAAATCGAAATCATCAAAACATGGTATACAGAATGTTTTCATTCAGTAAAATTTCCTACCTTCAATATTTCTGGTACTCGCCCTCCATGTCCCATGGTCGTCGGACACCCTGGTATATTTGTTATAAGTGCTCAGAATTCATAACCATAACAAACTTGAAACTATCATAGCTAGAGTATGTACCTACCTACGTATATCATGGTATACATATGTTCCTGTAGGTTTGTAATTCGTAAAAGTATAGTTTCATTTGAGCAATCGAGATCGCCTATTCCGTACTTCATGCCATTTTTATAAAATATTTGACTAGACAACGACATGTCTAGGATGGAATAGACAAAAATCACACCGAATGCTCATTGAACGGGTCTTATTTATATGACTTTTTCTCTTTTCTAGCCTGCCTAGATAACCATACCACGGGTTTTCATGCTACCGGATGCTGTTGTTTCGAGTTAAACAGAATAGTGTAATCACTAAATAAACCTATTCTTCAGCAAATACAGTCTCCCAAACACTGTATTCTTTTCCGAGAACACCGGCACATAAAACGCTCGGAACACCTTATGCGATTTCTCTGTATCAAGTATCGGTAATTCTCCGATGACGTCCCAGACTGAGGTGTCTTTGTAGTACGCTGGCTCTAGAGTGGAGGGGCTCCCGAGATTAGAGTCGACCAAGTAGTGGCACTGGGAGGGCTTGAGGTAGGTGCGATCGTCGCCTTTGTTTTTGTCGTTGAAATGCGGGTGGATCAGACGGGTGGCTGTGGAAAAAAGATTGCTTGTAATGATCTTGTAATGTATACATATTTATCTATCTATACTCTTGACATCTTTGGCACAGTCATGATTTAGGCATAGGGCAGGTCAGAATTTGATAATAGGCAATATGAATAGATTTTTTTTATGGATTATTTATTTATTTTGTACCGGGAAAGTAATATATACTTAACATAAACAATTTTTTCAACTAAGGAAAAGAGAAAAATGTATCTGCACTATTTAGGGTGATAACAACGCTGCCCTTTTTCTGTGACGTCACCGTTCAGTTTGTCAACCAAAACTGCTTTATGTTCCTTCAATTGAAATAAAATTAGAAACCAATAAATGTTGTGCTTTGTGTTGTGTTCAATAAATCGTTTTCTTTCATTCTTTTAGTGGGATATAATGTTTTAAAGAAAGAAGCTTCATTACAATACGGTGAAAGGTGACGTCACGTTTAGAAATTTTGCAATTGAGTCTTAAAATATCTATTCTTGTGATATATTTCGCAATAAAAACGTCAAAAAGTACAAAAATAATTATGCAGATATATTTCTATATCAAAAGAGGATACTAATAAAAATAATCAGCTTTTTTTAAGTCACGTGCATATACCTACCCATTTGCCATTTCTAAAACAAAAATAGAGGCTCAAGTTATCTCGCTCATATGATATACGTACACGAGAAGACAAAAAAGGACCAACGTATTTTCATAATGTATCTCACTCAAAAAACGACTCATGACATCATGCGCGTAGCCATCACCCAATAGCTACGAGCACTTATCCCTTAATAGCAACCACACATGTTCCGCGGGCATAGGCAGAGCGTTATGATTGGTTAGGATTCTTTCGCGCCTGCCAAAATTAAGACATCTGCGCAGGTCCATCGGTGTCATTTATAAACGTGGTTTACTATTACTAATAGGGTACTACATGTACCTTGATATGACAGTTCATTTCTCCACTCGTATGAGAAAATTTTGTAGTCTGAGTAGAGGAATTTTTTAGGATCAGGCATACCATAACGCATTTGGAGGTTGAGTCAAGGTCGAGGTAACTGTGGAGGTAACAACTAAAGATATAGGGGTAAGTACCTATAGGTACGATAAAATATATCATTTTACAGTATTTTCTGTAGTTTTATAATAAATCACTGCAGACAATACGAAAAAAAAAGCGCGGGGTTACCCCTTACACTAAAAAAACACTTTTATAAACTTGGACCAAATATTTGTTTTCAAAACAATTTCACACACATATGTAAACGGTCGGTAACTTCACTCTACACAAATGTAAGTGTCTAATATGTTACAGTTTACGTGTTCTGATTTTGCTAGTTTTGCATCACTTAATTGTTTAGATTTATTATAATTAATTTGTTTCTTTGCCCTGTATAAGTTACAACTAATCTCTACCGTTAGAGTTACTTTTGTAAACAGGCTTCCCGCGACACAGGCTTGCCTCGTGCGGGGGCCGCCAGTAATGTGTATCTCTATAAGTTAATTGGCAAATAAATCATTTTGTATTTTTTTTTGTATGTACCTAATTGTTTTGCTTTGGTGCGAGTGTGGCGTTAAAATACTCCAGCATCGTGTCAAGGCATAAAAGGTCAAGGTCACTCACCGTTAGCAGTGGTCGCGTAAGGCGCAGGCATCATTCCTTTAAACTCGCTCTTTATGAACCGTATCCTATAACCCTCGGGCAGTAGAAAGCTGGATGGTGATCGATACCACTCCTTGCCGTAGCAAACTGTAAGGTCAACACCGTTGGATGCTGGTAGATGGTGGAGAACCGTCATCGGGGAGTGGTAGTTCGTGTATAGTGCTGTTATCCGGGATATGCCTGCAAAGAAATCATCCAATAAAGGACACAATCGAAGTCCATGTATCATTATCATAGCAACTAAGTAAAAGAGAAATATCGAAAGCGCTTTGTGTGGTATGTTATGTGACCTCTTCGAATCTTGTGAGATAAATAAGTGATTACAACTTTGTGCTAGACTTGGGAAAGGTTAAGGTCATAGATCACACCACTGCCGCCACGCGATAAGTTTAACGCTTTCATTGCCTTCGACGCACATGTGGTTCGAGCAGATCTATAGCTGCGGATCGCATCGCAGAGGCTGGGCAGTGAATGCCATAGATAAGCCTATCATTCGTGTGGAAATTGGACACAAACTAGTATAACTTTATGGTGAATAATAAAATAACGGTAACGGATTTATACTAAATTTAGAGGTCAAAGGAGAAGTAAAGGTCACTCACCAGCAATTCCCGCAAGCAGCGTAAACAACACCATCAGAGGCATTGTGTACGACAAGTAGTGAACTTTGACACCCTCGAAACGCAGTTTGAGGATCTCCGAACCGAAAGTATAGACCATCTTCTGTATACAATCGAGCGCGATCGCCCCGGCTAAGATTATCAGGCTGTAGACTGGGTAAAGGAACCTGAAATAAAGAAAAGATCATTTATAGATAGACAGGACCTGTTTTATGGATTAAAAACAAAGATAGCTTGATGTTCTTTACAAAAACTACACGACTCTTGACGAACCAGTATGGCGAGTAGAAGTCGGTGACACACGTAATTACAGAGCTTGGGGACTGTATCATAACGAACAAGTAAAATAGGTGCCGCTCCTCCATATGAGGATGGATCAGGAAAACTGCGAGCCACAGCAGGATAGGCAACATGTCGAATTACGGCGAGCAGAAATCGGCAAGAAACATACAGTACAGGGCTAGGCGACTGTATCTATAGTAACGAATAAGTCACATACCGTTCCTCCTTATGAGGCTGGAGCATGAAGACTGCGAGCCACAGCAGGAGAGGCAACATGTCGAACCAGTATGGTGAGCAGAAATCTGCGCGCGCCGTGGATCGTGGCGCGGCGCGGTAGCACACGTATAGGGCTAGCGGACTGTAAAGGGCTAGGAGCTGGAACAAACAGGGTGTGTTACAGGAGTGTGTGGTGAAGATTTCGCCAGATTCCCTCTCAAGGAACCCGAAGCGCTGTGTGGGGCGTAGCTTATTTTAGCGTCTGGCAGATAGCGACACTCGGAAAGATCTCTGAAAACATACGGGCACAGCCACACTGCAAGCAGCTCTAGCTTGGTGGCCTTATAGCTAAATAGTTGTCCTCAAACCATTTTTTTTTTAATAAGTAAAATATTATGTTTGCATTCTTATGTTTGATTTTCTAGAGTGAAATGATGTACCTAATCCCAGACGTTAAATTGTAAAATATAGCTCACCCAAACAATATTGAAGTTCAAGAATCCATTCACAAAGTAATAAGTCCATGGCTCAATCCCGTACAAATCCGGTCCATGTTCAGTGAACAGATTGTATGTAACAATATTCACAGGAGCGATGACCAGTCGGCCGTAATGCCATGAATCAATCAGCATCATGGGTAGAAGCATGGTGACAAGGCAGATCCCAGAGTATTTGAGGAACTCCATGTATTGCCGCTTTATGACAATCATGTCAATAGCTATGGGTATTCCGAGGAGAGCTGTGAATGGCCAACCTGTAAGAGACGAAGAGGTTTTCATTCAACAAGCAAAACGTGTCCTAGATAGGGTACTCCTTTATAAGAGTGTTCAAAAGCTCGACTATCTAGACGTCGGCACAGATGAAATAATGTTACTTGACATCAGTGAAAATGGAGGAAGATTGGACTGTGAAGTGCATAGTGAAAACTATTAGGACATTGAACGAGTCGCCCCATGAGTCAAGTAGAGTAGAGTCAAGAAGCCGAATTCCGTGAATTCAACGCTACTTTATGGGCACAATACTCACTGAATATAGCATTAGCGGCAGTGGCAGCCGTGGCAGCGACATAGCGGCGCCGCCACCAGCACGCGAGCGCGGCGCCCCCTAGCGCACAGCTCCACGCACTGGGCAACATGGCACCCGCTACTGAGAACATTCCGGCTGCTGGGAGAGCGAATGCAAGCCATGCTCGGCCTACATGTACGCCGAATTCGTGGCACACCGCTCTGAAAGAAACATTACTAACTTAGGGACAGGTATCAAAGATAGGGTCCCGAACCATTGCTAAATAGTCAAGGATTTTACTCTGACGTCACATGGTTTTGTGATGCAACTGCCAGTGCATGTCCCCATGTTAAAACTTAAGTGATGGTTGGGGGTCAGGTTCTGTTGTCATGTCAGCAAGAGCTTGAGTAGGTAAACCTAAACAAATTCGAAATCACAATTTGAAGGCTTATCTAGTTTTGCTAAGGTCCTCAAAACTGACAAAACTACTTACTTGTAAAACATGAGCTCAGCCCAAGCTGTCAGAACCGCCAGTATTGATCTAAGAGCATAGAACACAGACACTGGCTCCATAAACAACGACAGCAGCTTGGCAGGAATGGCAAACAGCCACAGAGATGCATATGAGCGAATGGCATACACTGGACTGTATTCCCATGTTTGGAGGCCGCTGCCATACACTGAAATGTTTAATAAGAAGAAAAAGATTAGTTTTTATAACAATAAAACACTTTAGAAGGGAAGCTGCAAAATCTATTATGTGGAAATACTTAGACTTACATTACCATTAAGGTTACAAAGATGAAAATAAATAATGCTGGGCAATCACACAGACACACACATTATCTAGCCCCAAGCTAAGAAAAGCTTGTGTTATGGGTACTAGATAACTGATAATTATATATAATACAATCTAGCCTCAAGCTAAGCAAAGCTTGTGTTATGGGTACTAGATAACTGATAATTATATATAATACAATCTAGCCTCAAGCTAAGCAAAGCTTGTGTTATGGGTACTAGATAACTGATAATTATATATAATACAATCTAGCCTCAAGCTAAGCAAAGCTTGTGTTATGGGTACTAGATAACTGATAATTATATATAATACAATCTAGCCCCAAGCTAAGCAAAGCTTGTGTTATGGGTACTAGATAACTGATAATTATATATAATACAATCTAGCCCCAAGCTAAGCAAAGCTTGTGTTATGGGTACTAGTAACTGATAATTATAATATTTATCAGAATACAAAACATAGATAGATATTGTTTAATTATACATAGAAAAAACAGAACACCTACAACAAATATCTGCAGATCATACAAACATTTGTCCGGAGGCGGGAATTGAACCCGCAACCTCTGTAGAAATACGTAACTAAGTTTAATTTTTCTAATGGCAGAGAGCAGCGGTTTGCCACCATTGATTGATTGATACTTAGAGACTAGTTTTTTTAGATACTTATTAGTTATAGTACTTTTACCTAAATAATGTAGAGGTTCCCAGTAGTTATAAGTCTCATCGCAATCAGCTATTTGTCCCCAGTAGGCTGCAGCTAAACGGGCAGTCAGGAGCATGCTTAGGGCAACTGCCCCTCCTGGGTAGGCAATCTTCCGGAGATCAGACGGGGCACTGGTCACAATTATATCTCTGAAAAAAGATTTTTACCAAATATTTTCCACATGTTAAGCCCGGATTAAGTCAATAATCAAACAATTTCAAAGGTATTTACACAAACGCCGGGAAAAAGGTAGGTAAAGAAATGTGATAAATATAATGTGTTCTGATTCTGTAAATTTGAAAACTTTATTTACATAAGATTTTACCCAACTACAGGTGAGTGTAGGTTGATGAATGATGATACATAGTTTAAGTTACCAATAAGGCGATTATCAGTGGGAGGCCTGTGTTCAGCAGTGGACCATTATAGGCTGTTGAGGAGAAGGAGGTTTGTACAAGAATAAAATAGGGTTTATAAGGTTACAAAAGTTTATCATTTCATCAGGCAAGTCAGAATTATATAAATTACTTACAATTAAAAAATAGAAACATATTAGAACTAGGTACTAATATTTACAATTTAAACAATTGAGATAACTAACTGCAGACTGATGCAAACAGTGTTACACTTAAGTCTCCATGAGTGGATATTGCTGGGATAAATCTAGCATCATTTGGTGTGCACAGTTTACAAATTTAGAGGATAGGATAACGTAAAATCTTTGAGGTACAGAACACAACACATTTATTTTCCATGCTCAGTTAGCCGCGGTGTTTACCTCGAACGAACCTCATAAGTCTGGACCATAGCCAAACTGAAGTAGGAAGATAGAAGCGCAACAGTGTAATAAAGCTGTTTATAGGTACCTCCTTGAACGAAACAGAGGCAGATTTCATTTAGAAGTCTGAAATAGATCGGAAAGTAATAGCGTAGTTGAGACATCAACAAAATCTTTACCCTTCGCTAGCTTTTCGTTTTCCTTTATTGAAACTAGCTCGTTTTGAGTTGTTTTTGTTGTGAATACTCCGCTGTCGCGACGTCAAGGCCATTTTCACAGTTTTTCACATAAAATTCACGTAGTTCAGCAAAACCGTCAATTCTTTCGTGTATTGTATTCTCTTGAAATACGGAAAATAAATAATGTAGGAGAAAATGCGGAAAATCAGCGAAGCATCAAGCGACCGTCGACGACCGAACCCTTAGAGTATACGAACCGAACCGACCGACGGACCGAGGCACATGTTACCTACTGTCACTGTTATTGCATCAATGACAGATGAGCGTCCGTGAGCGTCAGATGGATCAATAATAACTCTATGGATGGATCAATAAAAAAAAGATCCCCTTCGTTAGATCAATGAGACCACAGAACAGAAAAGTTTTCTGTTCTGTGAATGAGACGGATGGATGGAAGAAATCAACCTTGGGCAATGTTAAAAGCGGCTACACACACCCCTGCCGCCGCAGGGGCAATCTAGGGAGTAATAGTGGGGATGACCCTAAATTGCCTTAAATCGTGACGTGTGTAGGCAAGCACGGGCAATTTTCTAAATTGCCCCTGCGCGGCGGCAGGGCGGTGGCAGGAGCGCCAGACCATCCTTATTCCCTAGATTGCCATTACCCCTGCGGCAGGTGTGTGTGTAGCGCGATCGGGGCAATTTCTCAATCAGTATCAGAAAAAAAGATCCCCTTCGTTATATGAATGGACAGTGATGTAAAATCTCGGAACAATAACAGTGCAAAATTATCAAGTCAACTTTCCTTTCATTCATTCATCAAAGATATATTCATTCAATAGTGCTGTACCATTTATTCGGTCCTATGTCGAAAATTCTTTCACATAATAAATAGCCATTTACTCCCACCTTTTCTGTTGAGTATGTAGTTCTGTTGACAGAACTAGCTGCAATATTCACGAATGGTTACCTACTTAATATACGGTTAGGTACATACCACGTTAGCGAAGAAGTGAGCAGAACCAACTTATTAGTCATTAGTGTGCATTAAATTTATTAAAATAAAACATAATAGAAGCATAATGCACAACCATGAAATGAAATGAAGTTTATTCATCAATTCCAGTATTGTAAAATAAACTCCTCATGCTTAGATATTTTTGTAAAAGTTGTATGAGCGAACGTGTTGCATTTATGATCGTTCCGCGGCGCAGTAGAGACTATGCCTCGAAGGAAATAGCGCAAGCTTCCATTGTCTTCTACTGATGGAAACACCAACCCACCACCGCTGTCACCCTTGCAAAGTGCTGACCCTGTAATCAAAATAGTCAAATTGATTTTTTCTAAAAGAATTATTTGCCTTCTGTAGGTTAGATGCACACTTTAGACACTCGCATCATAATCTGTTTATAAACGAACTTGATGGAAGTGGGCAACAAAAAGTGTGTAAACTTACTATTAGCACTGGCAGCGCAGAATTTATCACTAGTGATGTACTTGGAGAACGAAGGGGGTGATTCAGCAAAACATCGATCGACGTCGAGATACGGCAGCTCTGCTACCTTGAGCACTGGCGACTCTCGACCATCCTCTGCGGTTAGTCCCCACCCTGTTACCTAAAGTTCAAAGAAGATTAGTACTTTCAGTTACAGATGATGGGTTTTGGACACAAGCTTCTGCCTGCGACTTTGCACGCGCTTCTCCGTGATAAAAAGGGTAATGGTACCTAGTCCAGAATCCAGATCTAGACTCTTACATAAATGCAATTTCAGCCCGTCCCGTTCAGTAGTTCTTGCGTGATGATGAGGTAACGAACATGCATCCTAAGTTTTGCGTTTGTTTTAAATTAAGAGTGTGATAGTCACATTAAAAACATGATAAATTGGGTAAGTACTTTTAAAGCTATAGCTCGCACGACATTGCATACATTATTTATTCTACCTTTCCCTTGCTTCCAGTTGCAAGTTGTTTCATCTCCAGATCATAACCAAAGTCAACACACGCGGGAAGCACGAACGAGCGGTACACCGCAGGTTTAACGAGAATCACCAGAGCTATGTCTTCTTGGAAACTTGTTTCAGAGCCTTTGTAGCGCGGCGGGATTTTGATTTCTCGGACCTAAAACACAAAAAGTAAAACTACAAAAGAGAGTTACATCAGGATCATCAACCGAGGAAAAATGCATTTGTGGTACAACCTACCGCATCTTAGTTACTACGTCGTCGCCCGATCCGATCATGACGCGGTTCCGGTCACGGTCCGCGGACCCGCGACGAAGATGTTTTGTGTTTTAATCGGAATCTGAACAGTTACCTAGGCATTTTTTGACAACAAGCACATGCAGCCTTCTATTGGTAATTCCAATTTCATTTATTTGTTCGATAGCTAGCTAAAAGTCGGGGTTTTATAAAAATATTTTTTAGGAGGCGGTTAAGCTTCCATTTCTGAACGATCGAAGCCTAGACCGCCTCTTAAAGTTTGGTCCTTCATTTTTGTTACGCCCTGTTTAAATGAATATGATTTCTAGGTACGTCTACCTACGTACCAAGAAACCATATTCATTTAAAAAGTAATAATTTACAGTAGTAAATTATTTAAAATTCTACGGCAGGAATCGGACCCTCAACACCCTCTGCGTCAGGCACAACCCATCGTCGTCATTATAATAAAGGTCACTCACGTCTGATTTCTGGTCCCCAATCTCGTGCTTATCATTCCAAGGTCTATATAGTTTACCCAGCGCCACAGCATAATATTCAGCTGGCAATATATTTTCTAAATCAGTCCAGAAACAATGGGCGGCTGGAATCACACAGGTATTTGATCACTTATCAATAATAATTATGTAATTAATCACCAGAAAGACATAAAAAGCAGTCATATTAACCTGATATAACCATCGTGTTGGTGACAAGTGTTCCTCCACATATTTGCTCAAATGGAGCTCTTCTCTTGTCGTATATGCCAGCATGCCATGGCAGTTCTCCTCGCTTAGCGGAAACTCCGTTGACGATAAGATGGTTTGCCTGCTGCGTGACAAGGCCGCAATCTATGACAAATTCAACATACTATATGTATGTTTAATTTATGCCTAGCGAAATGGGTTTTTTAAAGTAAATGCAATTTAATAAAGTCGCCTATTTGTACTGCAACGAAAATTAAATAACTGGAAACAAAACTAATTAACTACAGAGGGATACCGCTTGCTTAATATGACATCCATTAAGTAGGAAATTTATTGGCTATTGAAAAGAAAAACTCACGAGGAGAGCAAGTGGGCACATCCCGGTCCCACCGTCCATCAACACAATGCATGAAGTCCAATACACCTGTCGCAAAGTGATAGATCGACTTGCTGCATACAGGACGAACCGTGGCACCGTCTGGGACCAGATCCCCGCACTCGTGTTCTACTTGTCCTGATAGCGGTCCTCTTGGCAGGCACCAGAAATTGATTGTACCATCTTTTTTCAAACTACATTGCGCTGGAAAATACATTTGGCATTGTATATGGATGGATACAGTAAGATTGATTATTTGTAAGAGGGTGTAAGGTAGGCTAACCAAACCTTCATTGATGAAGATTTGCGCCGACTCCACCCAAATCTACTTAATCTACTTACAGAGACATTTAGGTGGATCGTACGGCCACGAACCCTTCAAACAGTTGACATATTGGGACGTCCCATAAAGTTTGTATCCAGAGAAACAAGAAAATATAAGCAAAGCTGAGTCAACCACAAGTCCAGGATGGGCAGTTGGCTTCTCTAGCATTGAATAATTTCCATTGTCAGGATACGACGGCAGCACACACTTCCCCCTATTATACATGGACAGAACATAATAAGCGAAAGTTGCAATGGAAAATCATTGTTCAGAATAACAATAAGAGTAGATAATGCAGGTAGATTCTCACTTGTAACACAGCCCATCTAACTCATCAGAACCATCAGCACAGTCTTTTACCTGAAAATTAAATAAACCTGTTAGTCGGATATTCAAGCCTATGCAATAGAAAAACCAAACACACCCTAGTTCTAGTATCTCTGAAAGAATTTCATGAAGGTAAAATTGGGCGGTATTGATCTTAATTCTATACTTTTTTTTACGGATTATTGAATATTGGAATATCCATCTTCCTAAAGTAGGTAAGTAAGGGCTTACATTACATAGGTAGATACCTACTTACTTTATTACAAACTTTTGATTGATCCACACAACCCCCATTTTGACATCTGAAAAAGTTATTGAGGCTGCATTTGTGTCTATCCGTTGCACAAGTTTCTAGAGTTTCATCAGATCCATCGTCACAGTCCACTTTGCCATCGCACTTTAGTTCCAACTTTTCTAGAAGTTGGCCGTTTTTGCAAAATTTCCCTACACTATTGCACTTAGCTAATTGCTCGAGGCGTTTTTCCTTTTCGTTGGGAATTTTTTGAGCAATTAATTGATTGAAGCATCTGAAAATAATGTTACACTGCTTGTAATATTTATCCAAGAGAGTGTGTTCATTTATTTATATTTATTTGTAAGATAGACAGCACATAGTTTTTCTTATTTTAATATTTCTTGACAGTTTTATCAACACTAATATTATAAAGAGGAAAGATTTGTATTTTTGTACGAATAAACTTAAAAACTACTGGACCGATTTCAAAAATTATTTAGCCGTTAGAAAACTGCATTATTGCTGTGCAACATAGACTATAGAAAATACCCGTGCAAAACCGGGGCGGACCGCTATTGGTAATTAAATATAATTTAAAATTACGTCATAAATGTTGGTTCATTCCGGCATTTGAGAAGCAGCTCATCGGAATTATCTGCGCAGTCTTTTATACCATTACAGGGAGCGCTGTTGTTCACGCAACCTCCGTAAATACATCTAAATCCAAGAGGACACCTGAAAATGCGAATCACTGGATAACTATTGTGACAAATTGAATAGCGTCGTATTATTTGAGCTCTTATAATTACAAACTTACTTACTCATTCTTTCTGCAAAGAAAAAAGGTCTCGTCACTCCCGTCGGGACAATCTACAGCACCGTTGCATTTTTTGTAAGCACTTATACGCGATCCATCTTCACAAGTCCAAACTTTGTTGCTTCAAATAAATAGAACAATCATTTGAATAATTTCAGCTAAACCAAAGTCTCATAATTATTATAAAATACTAACTCATCCTCATTTTTATGACACAGGCCCTGAAGCTCGTCTGAACCATCTGCACAGTCATTCACCTGTGAATATAAATCTGGTAATGAAGTATCTTAATCTTAAAAACTACCTAATTTATCAGTTTTCTCATAAACGTCAGGCCAGACTTCTGTAGGTAGGTACGTATAATTTTAGCTCACCCCATTACAAATCGCTGATTGATCAACGCAGGCACCGTAACGACACTTAAATCTTGAGCGTTCGTCGTTACCGTAGAAGTTTACACAGTCTCGCCTGTCAGTCGCACAGGTCTCTATACTCTCATCAGATCCATCCTCACAGTCTACTTTGCCATCGCATTTCGGATGGTAGTTGAGTAGCTGCCCGTTCTTACATGTCTTTTCCTTGACTTGGCATTCTTGCAGTTTTTCTGTAAAGTTAGGTGCTAGAAAAGTTCCTATATTGCCCAAGCACCTAAAATGAGAAAGTTGTATTTTCTTATTAAATTCGCGATGCTAAAGATCTTAACTTTTTTGTCAGCGATCTTAGCTCAAAATTGTCTCTTGTTTTACTTGGTAGGTATTATAATTTAGTAGGTTGTTGGAAGTAGTAGACTTACTCCTCGTAAGTTGTGTCGTTGCGGCATTTAAGAAGTAGCTCGTCGGAGTTATCAGCACAGTCCTTCTTGCCATCACAAACAGCCCCATTTTTTACGCAACCACCATAGATACATTTGTTGAAGCCAGCAGGGCACCTAAAAGGTTTTAAATTTAGCCTGTTATTATAAATGGAAAGTATTAGTGTAGGTAACTGTCCATAAGTAATAAAACCGGCCAAGTGCGAGTCGGACTCGCACACGAAGGGTTCCGTACCATTATCTATAAAAACGGCAAAAAAAACACGTTTGTTGTATGGGAGCCCCCTTAAATATTTATTTTATTCTGTTTTTGAGTATTTGTTGTTATAGCGTCAACAGAAATTCATCATCTGTGTTAATTTCAACTGTCTTAACTATCACGGTTCATGAGATACAGCCTCGTGACAGACGGACAGACGGACAGCCGGACGGTGAAGTTTTAGTATTAGGGTCCCGTTTTTACCCTTGGGCACGGAACCCTAAAAACCACATCTGCTAGGCTTAAAGGAATAAAATTACACCTTCACATAGGCAAGTAGTTAGTGCAAGATTTGAGTTACTCAATACCAAATATCTAACAACAAAACCTTACTTGTTATCTCTGCAGAGAAGGAACGTCTCATCGCTACCATCTGAACAGTCTACCGCACCATTGCACTTGAGTTTTACGTTGATGCGTGCTCCATCATCGCATTTCCATTCGTTACTACTGAAAATGTTGGTTAACAAAATGTAAGCGCTTATTACTTACTTAAACGTCTTAAAGTTTGTAACTTCTATGTCACTCACTGTAAAGTGGAATACCTACTCATCATCAGATCCACCGCAAAGTTCTTTCAGCTCATCGGAACCGTCAGCGCAGTCAATAATCTGTAGATAAAAAATATTTATAATTCGACTTCGCTTTCAAACAATAATGTTTAGGTGCCTTCGTTCTATCTCAATTTTTATGTATTTACTACCTATTTAATTAGGTACTTAAAAGTAAATTCGTAACTAATTGTCATTAATAATATGTACTAGACAACTATGAATAGGTACAATTATAACTAAGTCGAAAGGTATTTTTTACAATACATAGAAAATACCCAGAACCAATAGTTACGTAACGTACAGATCGTAGGTACAAACGTTTGTGCTGAGGTGGGAATCGGACCCGCTACCTCCTGTGTCGTAGAAGACCTTCATCCAAAGCGCCGGAGGTCGTCAATTTATGCAAAATGCAAGGTAGGTATAACTTGTAGTACCCACATCATTACAAAGCTTGGCACTGTCAACGCAGCCTCCATACTGGCATCTAAATGTGTCCCCTTTGCAGTTGCGGCCATGCGTAGCGCAGGTTCTTAGTGTTTCATCCGACCCATCTTCACAGTCTAATTTTCCATCACACAGAACGAAGTCATCTAACACCTGACCGTTCTGACAGGTCTTCTCTTTGAGTTCACACTCTGTCCACCGTTCAGTGTAATCTGGTGCATCTATGGGTATCAGGGTTGCGCATCTGAAATGGCGTGGTCAGTTTTAAACAGTAGACAAATAGAAGTCGCAATTACAACTAACTCAGTTAGTCCGAATGAGCGTTCAGTAAAATTTGCATTTAACTCAGGTAAGTCAAAGATTTTATTAAAGTTAGGTGCCAATTTATCTATAAATTTGGATCTAGATTAAGTAGATAATTAGATCAAGAACTCTATAGTATCTCAAGCTAGTAGGTACCTACCTCGTGGTTTCATTTCGGCACTCTATAAGCAGCTCATCAGAGTTATCAACACAGTCCTTTACACCGTTGCAAGTGGCATTGCTCGCTATACAGCCACCATAAACACATGAAAATCCAGGGCAACTGAAAAATAACATGTTTCGATTGTTAGCGAACAATTCAATAGAAATTGAAATAAGGTTAAGTGGGTACTCTTTGTTTATCTCTGTATTTATAATAATAATATTATTTTTCTTTACTGAGACACAAGATCCATAAAAATTAAAAGATAAAAGAACAAAAATTTCCTTAATATTTTAAAAACCAAGGCTAGTAGTACTTAACATAAAATAACAAAATAAGTACATAGTGGTACATAATAATATTTATATACGGAATGTAATACTACCCATCGTTTATACATATTCGTCAGAAAGATTCTTCATGCTAGACTCGCTCTAACAGTTTTTACACCTGTCAATTCTACACATAAATTTGGCAACCCGGATTCTTTGAATGGCGTTAAATGAATCGAAATATATGCCTGAGGCACTGCAGTATCGCTCGAGCCCCAAAAGTTGTATAAAGATATTATTATAAACAATACGTATGTATGTGCTTTCTTTGTGTAATTTGTCCAGAGCTGATAGGTATAACTAGCCCGACAGAATGAACGAAACAACGTTAATTTAACGTCTCGAGAGGATTTCGAAAACTTCCCTATGATCATATTGCCGACAGTGCACAACTCTTTACGCTGTCCTTCAATATCCTCATCGTCCCTGCCACTGGACGTCACAATAAGTTATAAAGAATTTAGTTAGGTACTTAGGTAGGTAGGTAGGTTTAATTATTTTCTTACTCAGTGTTCCTGCAAAGTAGGAAAGCTTCGTCACTGCCATCCTGACAGTCAGCTGCCCCATTGCACTTCAACTTGGCATCAATGCAGGTATCATCATTGCATTGCCATTCGTAAATCCTGTGAAAAGATAAATATAGATGATAGGTACCTACAGTGTTATTATTTTTAAGCACGAAAGCAAAGTGCCTACTTATGAACTTACTTGCAGAAAGAAGTAGAAGCAGCATTAACCGATGATGATAAACCTAAAAAACAAACATATTTTACGCTTTGCAATAGGTATACATAAATATTATCATAATGCTAGCCTTCTTAGATCTAATTTATCAATAATCGAAAAAGTCATGTAATTCGAATTTCGCGCCACTCTCCGCCATGCATTTGAGTCGGTGACTGATTTTGGTTTTCGAAACAAGGAGTTTTCGGTAGGGTTTTTTTTGAAAAATTAATTTTAAAACCCTGTCCATTGTATTGGTTTCACTTTGAATAAATAACCTTCTCAAAACCCTTTCGTTTGGGTTTGGTTTGCCCGAAGTATCTGTATAACTACGTTTTTAACAGAAAGAACATCCCTAGACCAAATTAAATTCATTCATTCAAAAAGTTAAATGCATTTGATTTCGGAGGTGGCGCGAGATTAAAATATTTCTTATTACCTTCTTGGTAGGGGTACGGTGGTAGCACCTAGATACTCTCAGAGTAAGAAGCCAATAACAATCTACGTACATATTAAAGTCTAATAATATTTCATCTATTGTTTATTGTTTGCTTATTGTTTATTTTGCTCACATGTACATGTACCTATACTGCATTGATATTAATGTTAGCCTAGGTCAATAGTACATGCACCCTGTAGGGCACTGCAAAAGAATTTATATAAAATGGCAAACTGTAAGTTAATATAATTAAAGGTACATATTTTAATGTCAGGTTTATGCATGTCAATTATAAGTAAAATTAAATAATCCTATAGATAATACTCAATACAATGTCAAAACCGCAGATTTGATTAGGTAGGTACATATGGGGTCTAGGGTAGGCATCTATCCGTCTGTGGTTTAGTAAATGGCTTGTATTATTATTATTATTTCTGTGGGTAAATGGGTAATACTTACGTAGGTATATTAAATCTAGTAGGTAGATACCTAGATTATGAAGCGTAGGCACTCACACATTTTTTTCACAATCATCGTAAGACTATTTTTAGCGGGACGGGGTAAAGTTACCACAGAAAAAGAAATCCTACCGACTCAGACTAAGTAGATTTCTTACTTAGTCTGAGCCTACCGATAGATATAGCATAAGTGCCCATTCCACTCATCCAATATCCTTGTCCAATGTACATTTGATCTAAGAACTTGGATGACTTCTTCCAATTTACTAGCAACACCGATATTTGATCAAACATTTGAATACTAGTTTCTGCCCGCGGTTTCGCACGCGTTGTTTCACATAATTTGGTCGAGATCTTAGGAACCTTGCGGTCTATTGAAATGACTTTATGTTTTGATTCGTAGGTTATTACTTGGTTCCTTCCGACAGTTTTTCATAGGTTGTGTAGTTTTCTTCTAAAGCAAAAACTCCATTTTTAGGGTTCCGTAGGTATCCAAAGGGTAAAAACGGGACCTTATTTCTAAGACTTCGCTGTCCATCTGTCACCAGGCTGTATCTCATGAACCGTGATGGGTGGTGATGGTTAGACAGTTGAAATTTTCACAGATGATGTATTTCTGATGCCGTTATAACAACAAATTAAAAAACAGAATAAAATAAATATTTAAGGGGGTTCCTATACAACAAACGTGATTTTTTTTCCGTTTTTATAGAATACGGTTTTTATAGGTACGTGCGCGAGTCTGACTCGCACTTGGCCGGTTTTATTGTACAACATGACCATGACCATGACCAAAATGCATGCTCTGTCCCGCTCCTATGAACGCGAAATCCTATGCCTATCCTTTTCACAAAATGGCGTGCAATGCCGGGTGCGTTGCAAGAATCATGCATCTTAAAAACCTTGGAAAAAGATATTGGATGAGTGGAATCCATCCATCCAAGAAATTTGATCAAATTTTGGACAAAGATATTGAGTGAGTGGAATACGACACACGGTACATACGCTTACCGTACCTACATAATACTTACCATATCAAAAATGCAAATATTTTCCGTAGGTATTTAGGTAAGGACCTACTCTAAACTTCTGCACCACTGATGGATGCGATACCTTGAAGTTCCTCTAAATGTGTACAAAATTTACGTACTTACCTAATAAAAAAATAAAAAACACAGACACCATTGTTTCCGCGCACCAAAGCCCGAATTAGAACAATACATTTATTTCGCACATTCCCTGTTTTATGAAATTACTAGTAACTAATAAATAATACGTGTGTGGAGGAAGAACAGATGAGAGTAATGATCTTCACAGTAAAGAGTCATTTACATTATGTATGTAGGTAGGTTGTAAGTGTGACTTAGGAAATATATCTAGGTAGGTACACTGAAGTCTTTACCCCTGAGGAAGGGATTCTATATGTTCACATCTCAGACTAAGTAAGAGTTCACATCGCATCATTAGCCCTAATTATTAGTCTAGCTAGCTAGTAGGTACAGTAATGAAAATGTTCTTAGAGTTTTGTTTATATTTAAATCGTATATTGATTTTATTATAAGTACCTATAATAATGTTAATTGTACCTATGTATGTCTGTAGTAACAAATAAAAAAATTATCTATCTAGTCGAAAATGTGGTAGGGACTTAAGTGATGGGTACTACCATAGATCAACTCCGCCGGACCTAACATATCTTCCAAACTAATGAATATTTAAAAGTTCAGGACTTAATCTTTGATCATATGTTTCGAAAATAAGATCACATAAAATTTTCTTGATAGAAAAAAATAGCAGTTACCTCTAAATTTTAACTGAAACTGAAATTTCACTCGTCCCTGACTAAAACCTTAATTTCTCAGTTAAGATCTTCAGAATAAGCATGGTAATTGAGCTAAGTATAAAGAACATTATTATATGTTGCGCTTTTTTTTTCTATTGGGCAAAAACTTGATTTTTGGGTTTGCGTTGCTATGCTCTGTCCCGCTCGCGAAATCCTATGTCATCCTTGTCACAAAATGGCGTCGTATGCTTAATTTCTCAATTAATACAGAAGTTAAGATCTTGAGAATAAGCATGGTTTCAAATAATAATAATATGTCCTAATTAATAGATACCTAATAAGCAAAAACTTGATTTTTGACATTGAAGTACTATTTACGCTAGTAATAATAGTTCAATGATTTTCGGGCTTGCGTTGCTATGCCCTGCCCTGTCCCGCTCCTATGAACGCGAAATCCTATGTATTGGCCCAGAAATTATAGTGCACAAATGTAAATGGACCTTTACTTTGGGGAAACCCGTTCAAGAAATAACCAGTTTCGTGGAACAGGAAAATTCATAAAACGTGCTCAAGTCAATAACATTCTTTATTCTGTAAGCACAAAAATACTACCTTTTCTTAGAACTTATTGTTAATAAATATTGAAATAGTAGTAAGTGTGCTACATGCAATATTTCAAATGCTAACTACAAGCAAGACTTAACAAAATAGAACACCTATGTTGATTACCATATTATCAATTAAAGATGGGTCACGCGGGTTGGGGCGAAATTCAATATTTTTGTGATGTTAATTTTTTTTCTGCGTTTCATAAGTAATAAAACTAACGGTACATTAATTTGCCGCAAATCGTAAACCATTTTCTATGATCTCACGATGAAACCAACTTCAATTTACTGGTATTTTTGGAACATTTGGGAAAATAAGAGATTTGGCGCTACAAATAAACATTCTCCCTAAAGCTCCAAAAATGCCAGTGAATCGATTGAAATCTCGCGCCTACCTGCGTCGAACCACGAAAAGATTTATGAATTGGATACCCTGGTTCCATCATACATCTGGAGATTATTAGAAATTTTCTACATTTAACATTGTACACTAATTTTCCTTGACATTTTAGGAAATCTGCAAGCAATATTGATTAGAATGATGACAAGCATTCAAGTTTTTTAAAAATCTATTAATTACTAGTTTTGATTCTTTAATAAGTAAAAGTATCTATAGATCATGTTGATTGAAATTGATACTAACCATCTTAAAATTATCAACTCCTGGAAAAACAAATATAATGTACATTTATAACACACAATTAGTAAAAGATCTAAATGTTATTAAAACATTACTTTAAAACATATTTAACAATAAATGTACTACAGTACCTTCTTAGAGATCATTCAAATCAACGTCTCTACAACACATTTCTAAGTAAATTATTATAAATTAATAAATTATATTGAATAATTTATTTCTTTCTTCGGGTTTTGACGACTGTCCACCCAGGTTCCACATCCTCATCCATGGGTTCGTCCTGACTTGAGGATGGTTGTGCCTGCCGACTATAGTCCTGACTTTGCATGTTACTGTTCAGAGTCTGGCCCTGACTGTGTGGTTGGAACCCGTTTGTGTTAGGTTCCTCATCATCTGACCCACTGCTGGTGGTATCATCATCTGGGTTACCATGGTACTGGAAGAAATAAAATAAAAATAATGGATTAAAAAGTAGCCTATGTTTTATTCCACTTCAAGAGCTACACATGCAAAATTTCAGCCTGACCTGTTGAGGAGTTTCGTTTCATTTTGTAGTTTTGGCATGAACAATCATCCATCTATCCATAAAATTTTCAAATTTATATTATTAGTGTGATGTGATGTAATTTAATCTGAACTACGAAAATTAGTTAGGAATCTTGGACAAAGATATTTGACCAATGGATTGGGCATCCGTCTAAGAAATTTGATCAAATGTGGGACAAAGATATTGGACGAGTGGAATGGGCCCCTTAGACTAGGTTACCTATTTTGCTTCAAGAAGTTGTTTCTTCTAGATTTTTTGCAACAGTCTGCAGTTAGCTCAACTGTTTCAATTGTATAACTAGTTCTAATTTGTTTCTTTCTTTAATTAATTGTAATATCCTTTGAAATACACATTTACTTTGCTTCAATGTTGATAAGATATTCTCAAGGAGAGATTTTAAAAATTTGTGAAGGTTCTGTAGATCATGATACTAACTTGTGGGGGAACAGCTTCTGGGAACATTGGCTGGCTGAGCCATTTTTGACTAGGTGGCATTGCTGCTATTTGAGCACGAAGTTCATCATGTCTGCCTTCTTTTAGCATTGTGAGGAAGTTTAACAAGCATATAGCAATTTCTGAAAACAAGAGACATAAATAATATTGCCTACTCTTATGGCTCATCTACCAAATAATAGGGAACAACATAAATACCAAATAATACCTTTTGGGGAATTGTCATGGCAAACAGTATCAAACTCTTCATCCATCAGGTCTTCCAATACTTCTCCGAGGTCATCAACACAGACCACATTTTCCACACAGTATCGTGCTACATACACTGACATCAGTTGTGCTGTCTGTAACATACCATGTTAATTGTAATAAATCAATAAATAATAATAATATTGGTGGACAATTCACACAGCATTATCTAGCCCCAAGCTAAGCAATCACTAGTACTTTCCTATTCCTTCCCATAAGTTGGGATGTGGGTGGTCAGAGACGAGTAGGCAAGGGAAGCACGTACCTATTTAATCAATATTAAGTAACAACGACTTTAGTACGTAGGTACTTATTCCATACATTTTTGGAGCACTATTAGACATAAATGTATGATATTTAAATCATTAGATAAACGACATCAAGAAAGGCTCGTTTTAGGTAAGAAAATTAATTACCTTTTCACCCCCAGGAGCGCCCATTCCATGTTCAACAGCCAATTGTAGCGCCGTCCAGTTATTCAACACCAAATCCACAACTGGCTTAAAATCGTCATACAGCATATTGGCCAGATACCTCGTTATTAGATGCACCGTAGTTATTGTATTGTCTTTGAAATGCACTAAAACTATAAGTGAAAACGGTGAAAACACTTGAAAACATTACTGAACATTACAGCATGTCACTTACATTTCATTCACTTTCTAACCTCAAAAAGCTATGTTCATTTCTTGACGTTGACGTCTGACGGACGTAAGCAGGAATAGACGAAAGGCAAAGAGTATACAATAACTAACGACGAAAGGTTTCTATGTTTTTATGGCAGAAAAGCATCAAATGGCCGCCGCCCGCGACGGCATAATGACAATTTAACCCGTTGGGAATACAAGGGGATCTCTTTTTTCATTGAAGAATACCAATGAAAAAATGAAGAATACAGACCTAGGACATTAGGGCTCTCCAAACGCTTTCTCTCTCGGGCTGGATTTCTCTGTTTTTCTGTAGGTAATACATAATATTATATCCTATTATTTAAAAAAGTAAATTTTCAAATCATCAGTGCAAATTCCATGCGCGGTAGCACGTTGCCTACTAGGACTACGGAAAGTGTAGGCTTTATCCCCCGTTTCCACTGTTGGCTACCATTTAAAGATGCGCGACTGCGAATGATCTGACTAGTCGAATGATTACAACTACTAATTTACTCATTCGACTTGACTATTAGTAGTAGGTAAACTAATCTTCCAAGTCGAATGACAACTACTAATAAATATTTTTAAGCTTACGCGATCTGAACACATAATTATTAATACTATTTAACGGGTATTTATCGCGTTTATTTACCTATTTTTCCCGACGTTTCGACAGGTTTACACACTGCCGCCGCCGCCGTGGTCACGGAATGTAGTACTGGAGCTACCGCCTCTCCGAAGCAGGGGCAAAATTATTTGCAGCTACCCTCACTGGGTTTTCTAAACTAGGGATGTCCATCTGCACACTCGGACGACACACAACACTTACAGTGTCCGCGACGCACTGAGAAACCGGTCGACGATGAGTACATTTTGCTATAACTGGATTCCACGAGGCAGAGAGTTTGAAACCGTCTTCACGGTTGAAATTAGTGTTAGGTTTTGTTAATTTTTCAAATATTTTTAAACACTATTACGATATTTCAGTTTATAAATAGCTCAACTTGACTTCATTTGACTCGTAGTAGGTATCACGTAGTACTACGAACGGAAATGAGCGCGGTACCGCCAGTAATCAGTTGTCTACTTGGACATTTAAAAAAAAGTAAAGTTGGCGGGCTGTGCCTGCTCGGGAGTCGGCCGGCGGAGAGCTCGCTTCGGGGTCGGACGTTTAGTACCGCTTACTACTGAGAGAGTGGAAAATAAGTACGCCACGCTGTCTAGCACATTAATGTAAGTACATTTGTTGCAATACGGATCTTTAATAAATTGATATTCCTGTTCATTCATATTGTTTTCTTAACCGTACCTTACACTATGATATTTCTTAATTTCAATCGCTTCCCGAACCATTCTCTTGTAGTAATGCCTCTCATTACAGATGACCTGCGGTTTGTGTAATTCAATCCAGTGATTGGGTCCTGAGTCTACTACATGCTCAAGCTCAACTATTGCCGACTTGTTTGTTTGTCACAGTCGCACATAACAAAATGCAAAAAATAAGTAATGTAATTTTTTCAATTTTGGCAGGTTGATTGAACACACCAACGTGCCTTATTCCTCTAAAACACCAACGAATAAGGAGTATCAGAGTATAAGTACCCCCAGGGGGGGGGGGGGGGTGATTTCCTCCGTCCACAGAACACAACACACACACTTTTTGGATTTGACAATGACAGCCAGAAAGCAGACAGCAGAATTCAAATTTTGTAAACAAATCGTGTTGAGGTTATCGTTTTCCCCTCGAAAATATAATTTCCTACAAAAATACCATAAAATAATGGTTTTGAATTACTTGATTTAGAAAGACAGCATAAGTTCTAGTAGTCAAAATGACCGATATAAATGTAACTTTTATCATACCGGTTAACTGCCGCAACGAAAATGAATGTTCTGAGGAAATGCAACTGGCTTTTGTGGTAAGATATTCTAGAACAACAATTAATTCTAAGATTAGATAACTAGGTAGCTAATAAGAAAATACTAAGAAATCTCCTGAACCCGTGAACTCAAGCTCACCTTGAGGTTGTTGATTCCATCTACCATTCCCTTGATCAACAACCCAATAATTCTCTTTCTTTTAGGCCTGTGAACAACACAGCGGGGGTGGCTTAAAAGCTACCTGGGTCCATGAAGCCCAGTATGACCGCTTTGATGGGCTCAACAAAAGAGATGTGTTTGTGATGACACAATTTAAAGGAGAATTGTATGAAAAATTGCGGGCAACAAAATGTCTGTAAGTATTACAAGAAATTATATTTTCTATATGTAGGTACTTATCGATCTTCATTTAGTAAAATAAGAAGTAAAAATAGAACAAAAATTAAACCATTATTACTAATTGAAGCAGTTGAGCTGACTGCAGGCAGTTGCAAACAATCTAGAGGTAGCTCAACTGATCCATATCAATACCATAAAGCATCCTCATATTGAAGAAAAACCAACAGATACCTTTGCTTACAAAAGGTGCAATTATGTTTTTAACTTAATAAGAACCACTGTAAAATATAGTTACCTTTCTGTTAGAAATTGATTTATAATATTGTAAATTTGTCAAATATAACGAGGCACTTTTCACAGTTTGGTAGGTCCAAGGTGCCTTTCCTGCTGCCTCACAGAAGGTGCCTGCATACCATCAGGGCCTGAACCCGTCTTCACAGTTGCCATGAGAGGGCTTGTGGTCACAGCCAGTGGACTGACAAAACAACAAAAGGTACATAAATGTCATGTTATTTTATCAAAAATTGTTAATTTCATCAAGATCGTTGAGTGCCACAAACAAATATTTTTCTATTTATTCTTTTATTATTGTATAATATTATATTTATTATTTGATGAAACACTTTTGTAGTTTGAAGAATTCATTATGAAACTAGATTCATATTCAACTGCTTACATCCTTAATTAATATTTTTCTTTAAATGTGAATATGTATAAGTAGGTATCCTGTAAAATCTAAGGGTTATTAAAAAAACAGTTTTGGCATGGACATAGCCTATTAGTAATATATAATTGACAAATAAATAAATAATAATATTGGTTTACACTTGTTATTCTTACAGGAAAATATCAAGATGAAGGTCCATTGGATGGGAGGCATTTACAATACAGTGCTGACTGATGACACTACGCACTTGGTGTCTGATACAGTATTATCAGATAAGTATATTGTAAGTCATCAAATTCATTATTATATTTAAATATACATGCAGACTTGACTATTTTAAAACATATAATGCACAATTTACATGCTTGTTAACTTACGAATTAAATGCTTAGCTTTATCTTACAACATTGAGAACAACCAAAAAACCTGTTCTCATAAAATTCCCGCAAAAAACTTCTTAAATGTATCTCTCTTGCTCGTTCAAGAAAGATTATACAAAAGAGAACTCTGGATTGAATTGCTTTTGTTTGTGCAGTAAAAAAATAAGTCAGCTTTGAAATATTTGTGCTGCCATGATACCCATCTTTCCAGATATCGGTAAATAAAGGCATCCCAATTATGTGCGAGACATGGGTGGAAGCTGTCTGGAATGCATCCCTTCTACAGAACATCAGTGCTTCCTCATCAGAATTCACCAATCACAAGCTGCCAATCTTTGCGAATCTCCAAGTGACCACGTCTGGTATCTCCAAGAAAGATAAAGTTATGATCATGAAACTGGTCAGTGAAAATGGTGGTGTTTTCTCTGGGGCATTCCAAAGTGAGACTACAGATGTTGTTGTGTTGAATAAGTGAGTTTTGTTTTTATTTATTTACTAGCAGCGCCTTGCGGTTTCACCCGCGTAGTTCCCGTTCCCGTGGGAATTCCGGGATAAAAAGTACCCTATGTTCTATTCCAGACTATAATCTATCTCTGTGCCAAATTTCATCCAGATCCGTTCAGCCGTTCTGGCGTGATAAAGGAACAAACATCCATCCATCCATCTAAACTTTCACGTTTATACTAACTATAATCTATCTCTGCCAAATTTCATCCAGATCCGTTCAGCCGTTCTGGCGTGATAAAGGAACAAACATCCATCCATCTAAACTTTCACGTTTATAATATTAGTGAGATTAATTTTAAATGCTGCTACAGAAAAATTATAGGTCATCAGCAGCCATGATTGAAATATATTTTACACAGGTTTCAGTCCATTGAAGAAAATGTTTTTAAATTTCGCTATTTTCGATATTTTGAACTATTCGTGAAACCCACATTTTTTAATTGTACTAGCTTCTTCCCGCAACTTCGCACGCGTTATTCAAGTACCTACTCCCTGCTAACTTCAAATAAGATTCGTCCATTTTCAGCCGTTAAGGCATGAAAAGCTAACAGACAGATAGAATTACATTCTTTTTTTAAATGCCTTGAAAAAAGGTGGAGGTTCTATGATAAAAATATAAGGATGAAAATATATAGTAACAATTCCGAGCAAAATCTTCTCCGATAGGTTCTAACAAAATGAAGTCCGCGTTGTAGAAGAAAAACCACAGCAATTACAAAATGAAAAAATACCTATCAAAGTGGAATTTGCGGAATTGTTACTCAATATTTTCCTCCTTATATTTTGCATGCGTCGCAGGTGGACCTTCGCCCAACGCGCCACAGAGGTCTTCGAATAGATGGAACCATATATACGTCATAATGCGTCTATCCATGATGCTGTTTGATTTTACTATTCACTGAAAGTCTTGCAAGATGAGTTTCCAAAAGCCTTTGGAAACATTTTTTTTCCATTTACTTTGCAGAGACGGCGTAGGCAGCGAAAAGTACAAAGCCGCTCTAGAGTACGGTAAAGCGTGCGTTTTGCCCATGTGGGTAAAGGACTCGGCTGCGGTTGGGCACGCGTTACCGTTCGCGAAGTACAGAGTCGCAGGCGCATCGACATCGTCGCCTCTTACAGCGCATAGACTGCCTGATATGAGTAAGTATCAACAACAGAAGAACTAAAAAATAATCAAAGACACCATAATTTACCGTCGTCGCTCTAAAGCTCAAGAAGCTTCTAAGCAAATAGTAAATTCAGACGTTACTTTGCGGAAATCTATAGGAAAGTATTAGGATGTAAAAACTAGTAGATGGTAAGATCTAACAAAATGGAATTCTGGCGCACAGCCCTCTCACAAATTGTTATGCCATGCAATCAGAGAGTTTGCAACTACTTGGATCTTAACAGAATACGTTTAGATAGGCAAATAATCATGTATTAGTTTATAAGTGATAAAGAAACTTACTAGTGGTTTATTTTTCACGTCTTCCACTTGTGGACAAAAAATTGAAGTGAATAAATTGAATGACATCTTATTTTCTTGATAATAATACATAACTATTTGTAAAGCTGTTTCGTATAAAATTTAATTTGTCTTAGTGCTTATCTTGTGAGCCTAAAGAAATAAAATCATTGAGTTTGAGTTTTGTTTTGCGCGGAATTGTTGCTTAAAATCTGACATTGTTCATCAAAAAATATTGTGGTCAATTGTCAAGTATTATTTATATATTTATTCTGTAACATCAAAAGTTTGTGCACCGGTGACATTAAAATTTTAAAAACATCCATTTTTTTTTCGGAAATATGATTTATTTTGCATTCAGTAGGTGTCTAAAAACATCTCTGAGTAATTTATCAAAATCAGCCTATTGGTGCGCTCGGGCTTTCGTTCGGTAAAAGAATGTAAATGAAATAACGAAGTGGTTTTATTGTGAAGAGACGACGCGCGACGTCTTGACGAGACATCACGACGAGTGTGTAAACCCGCTATAATATTTTGAAAACCTTTAAACTCAAAATGCATTCTTACAGGTCTCAATTTCTCTCGCATAACAAACGTACGCCCACCGAGTAATTTCGTAGATGAATCTAGAGCTGTTGACATAACTACTATGTCTGGGAAATTGAAGGTAAGTTACTATCGACATATATTATCCCACTCGGAAAACGAAAACAAAGTTTCGTTTTTTGAAAACCTACAGTTATGTCACCTACACACGATAGCATTTGCACGGTAACTAATAATATAAATAACTACGAGTCCTGCTGATATAACTTTATGATAGCCGTAGATGTCGTAAGATTGTCTTAGGGAACCTACTTCTGGGCAGGCAGCAGCTTCCATTTGCGTATGTGTGCAGTAGGTATAATGTATTAAGGTACATTTCAGTTATCTAGTACCCATAACACAAGCTCTGCTCAGCTTGGGGCTAGATGATACTGTGTGAAATGTCCAGTTCCCCGTTGAGTTGGTCGTTTCGAGGAGGCATGTTCAGTCGTGGACATATTATGATGTATGCTGACGAGTGTAGTGTGAGCGCAGTGCATCGTAACTAAATTACAATGTAACCATAGAATATAATAGAATCTGAGATTATAGAGAGAGATAGAATCTGATTTATTTCACGGTGTCTCTTTATAGAGACACCGTGAAATAAAGAGGTATCAATACCACAATGAAGCTCTATCTCTATCCTCCAGACCAACAGAAGAATAGGACAACATTTAAGTATTAAAATTTCATGTATTACACGAGGAATCAGGATACATGTTAGAGGGAGTTATGTTTTGTTTTTCAGTTGTCACAAGACTTGAGAAAGTCTGACACATCAGTGGACAAGGGATTGCAGAACGTCTTTGAAAACTTCGACATGGGTCAGATCAAAAAGGCTGGACCTATTTTTGATGGATTTTGTGTAAGTAAAAAACGAATAAAAACTAATTAAGGGCAGGATATTCGATCCATTTTGTGAAAAGGATAGGCATAGAAATTTTGTGTTCACAAGAGTGAGACAGGGCACAGCAACGCAAGCCCAAAAATCAAGTTTTTGCTTATTATCTAAATTAAAAAAGGTTTTGAGAAAAACTAACCATAGAATATTCTTCTAAACGTCGTCGTTGCCTATTTTTGACATGTTTTTTGAGAGTAAAACGGTGATACACTAGAAGTACAATAACAAAAACAACCAAAAACTATTCTTTCTTCGTAATTTTTTATCATCAGGTGAAGTGATAAATATCTTGTTTTGAACCATTGAATAATCAATAATGTTAATCCAACTACAACATAAATTTTAGTCCAATCAAAACAAAGGATATTTGATTGTTTAAAATTGAATCGAAAATTGGCTAAATTCGAATATCCTGACCTTGATGTGAAAACTGCACGCAAAACTCTCGTTTCGGAATACTTCCGTCTTAAAAGGGGTGTGCTCACGAAAAGAGCCAATCAGCTATTTTATTACCTTTGACTATGAAGTTGGCAAATTACCTAGGTATAATAGTTTAGGATAACTTTCTAAATCTTCTTATCAAATAAGTTCGGCTAAGAACGAGATCAAAAATTCCTATACCTTGAATGAGGATTTTGGGTTTTCTCCTATGTGTGAAAGGGAGACATGAGAAATGCCTAATTATAGAAGTGAATGGAACAAGAAAACCAATTAATCTGACTCCATATAATTGGGTTAAGGGCTCTGCGTATATATGTCGCCGCCGGATTGTAGAATCAGCCCGTTTGTAGAATTGGTGGGCCGATTGCAAAACAGCGCAATGGATTTAAGCTTATGCTAGTTATGGCTAAGCGTCATTTAGCCATCTTGTCGAATGAAATTAATTAGGTATTCCCGAAAAATGTGCTTTCGTTTTGTAATCAGACAAACTGGCTGATCTACGATCTGGCGACACGAAACTTTATAATTTTTCTCATGTAAGTGACTGTGTCTATTTTAATAATTGCTTATAACCTAAAACCTGTAAGTACTTGAGGGGAAAATAATGATGAATCTTTTTCCCTCTTCCCCAGATCTGGGTGTCAGGCCTAGAAGGCGTCTGCCGCGAGCGCGCCATGGCCATCGTGTCGCGCTGCGGTGGTGTGCGGTACGATGCGGCGCACGAGCGTGTCACGCACGTGGTAGCTGCCACGGCAGCAGCCACTCGAGCGGCCATTGAGCTACCCACGGTGCCGGTGCTCAGTCCTCTGTGGCTGGTCCGCAGTGTGCAGGCGGGGAAGGCGTTGAATGAAGCCGATGTAAAACATTTGCTATGATATGTGTTACTTTAGTTGAAAAGCTTGGCGCAACCGGTTGGATGGGTAAAAAAAATTCTACGGTTGGTAAAATTTCAAGTGCGTGCCAATTTCACCGTGAGCCGTCACGCAAATTATATGTAGTGTGATTGATATTAGTGATCATATCTTGTCTCTTAAAGCATACTTTGACTTGTCAAGCTAAAAATGCAGCAGAACTCACAAATTTAATGTTTAAAGTTTTTTTATAGTTTTATATCTTTTGGTTTGGTTTATTTTAATAGCAAACGAAAATGTTGTCTATTACGTTTAATATTCTTGAGTATAGATCGAAATCTGCTTTTGATATAACAAACTACAGTTTTCATGTCATACATTCGTTACAAATCCAACTGGCGCAACATCCTAGCTTCAACCAACACCTAAACGCAATAAATCTTCCAGTACCTAATAGAAACCAAGCCATCAACACCAGCCAAAAGCGCTCGCAAGCCGCGCCTCGAACCTGCGTCTCCAATGAGTAAACGCAACCTTGCACTGCTTCGCCGCCCGCTGGACTTGCCGCCGCCGACTGCAGAAGTGCTAGAGGTGCCGCCTCAAGATGAACTTGTTAACCATTATCTAAGTCGTAAGTATCAATAATACCCGAATTGGTTCCATAAGAATTATATTCCCGAGAGATTAGTGGTTATCCCGTAAGCTTAAAAAACAACGTAATACTTTTGAAAAATCACGACTAGCTACAACACTTGGTGATATCTTCGCCAATTCTTAATAGATTTTGATGATTCTTTCGTTGTTGTGTAAAGGTTGATTTCAAGGTGGTCCTATAAAAGATTCTCGAGGAATTTATATGTGCACCGTAAAACGTATCTAAAACATCATTTCCACTCCCTGGTCTATTGGTTTCCATGGCAACGGGCGTAAACAAGAGGTCTAATAAAGTTGAAGGATGGCGGATCGCCTAAAACGAAGGACAACCGATCCTGGACTGATGGTTTTATCCGCAAAGGGTCCTAACATAAATCCTATTACTAAGCCTCCTATCGGTCTGTCCGTCCTTCTGTCAGCCAGCTGTATTTTATCAGTATTCAGGAATTTGAAGTCGCTTTAGAGTTTTTTAAAATACGCCAAATTCAAGATTGTTTCATCATCATCATCATCAGTGCACTGCTGGACAAAATTTCTTTAGTATATCCGTATTATTTTTGGTATTTTAGGATCTTACTTACTGGCTGCCAAAAATAGTAGCCTTACTAACTTACATTAGAATAATCAAAAATACCCATGTCTATACTGAAACAAAGTTTGTAACGTTGTGTCAGTTTACCTAGATAGACATCTTATCCAACAAAATTATATCTATCTTTATTTTATAAATACACCGTCAAGGTGTAGAAAGTAGGACGGCAACACAACAATAACGCCAAATAAAGCGAAATTGACTTGGGACCGTGAAATCTGATTTTGACATGCAGACATTTGATCTATGCCGAGAATACATTGCACGATATTTCAGAACAAATGCCCGAAGAACCTCCAAAACCGAAAAGCCCCAAGCCCGAAGACAACGTGACAATGAGACGGAACGATATCACCGCACGCCCTGACATTACCGAGGACTTGACCGAGGAGCCTACTGAGGAAATTGAGCAGATATTTAGAGGTAAGATAACGTGCCAAAGCAAAGGCCGCCTTTCGCCACAGAATATCTAAAAATCCTAAGGTTTTGTGTAACCTTGTGCGTACCCGCCCACTTTGGGAAATTTCTACCGCAACCTCCAGTACCTGAATGTGCTACCCATTGTGCATTCTCGTACTGAGCAGGCGGGTTGGTGATCGCAGTGAAGATGTTAAAAATATACAGAACGAAGTTTCTGCCCTTCTGGTAGGTCAATACCCCTCACCTCCACCCCCACCCTACCCCTTGCCTATTGAGGTCGAATTTAGCCCACAAGGCAAGACAAGTACGGAGCGCATATTGATTTTGACGGACGACGTCATAGATATTTGATCTCTTGTTTGATTATTCAAATTTGAATAATTCAAGAAGTGAAGCTTTTTGTACCTATGAAAATCCGGCAAAGTTTCCAAGGTGTGGTTTCGCTTCTTCCATAAATTGCGGTCGACTCAACTTCTGGTGAATAGTTCTGTTATTGTGGTCTAGACTAGCGGGGAAAGCGTAAGTGGATTTACAATACATAACATTTACTTTTATTCACAGATATAAAAATAGAGGTGCAAGGACTAGACGAGGACGCGGTCTGCGAGCTAGGAGCCGAGCTGAGCGCCGCGGGGGGCGTGCTGTGTGCCGCGGGGGGCGGGGGCAGCCATGTGCTTCTGCCGTTAGACTTCGACACGGACGAGCTACTGACTGCGCACGCCGAGCCAGTCACTGTGTTCTGGGTGGTGAGTCAGAGGGTCCTAGAGGGTGACGAGCGCGAGGGTTGAGGGTTTGCGGCTCGCTTCGCTCTCCGCATTGAAATGGAAGGAGACTGTGCGGCTCGCTTCGCTTCCCATGCTGGGATAGTCTTGAGCTTTGTCAAACGCGACCACGCCCGCTTGAATCGAACAACGTACTACTGCGTTATCATATATTAAAAAAATCATCAATAAACAAATCGTAAATTTAATTCTGAATGTTTCCAGCGCCGCCGGCTTCCGTCTTCCGAATTATGGTTAAACAGTTTCAGCCCGCGGCTTCGCACGCGTTGTTTAAGGTTATCTCTATCCAATGGGAACTGATTTATACGTTAAAAAAGGGCCTAAATTTTTTTTTCTTTATTCCAGGCTTAGAACTAACTGTATGCAAATTTCAGCCCGATCCGTTTAGAAGTTTTGGTGTGAAGAGGTAATAAACATCCAAACATCTACAATCTTTCGCATTTATAATATTAGTGTGATAATGCCAGCTAGACAATTATCTATTAATTGTATGTAAATTAAATTCACTTGTAATGTTTACAGAAAGACTGCCTATCCCAACAAGAGCTCCTCCCAATCCAGTACTACCACCGTCCAGTCAAGTTGACCCCCGGCCCGCCGCCACTGCAGGGAGTGGTGGCCAGTCTCAGCACTTACAGCGGAGTGGAGAGGGCCTTCCTGGACGAACTGGCCAAGCTGCTCGGAGCTACGTTAGTAAAACATTTTATTATAATAACCGTTAACCTACTTGTCTACTGGCGAACCACGTAACAAAGATGCGCAGAACACAATTCAACGTTTTACCCGAGGACAATTTTGCGTAAATTCGACGCAGCGTGCTGCCAAATACTAACATCGATGCCTGATTTCTATGAATACAACATGACTATTATCTAGGTATTTTTTTACAGAACCCAACTGCGTTTCTGCCGTCGGAACACGGCAAATGCCCTCGCATCCACCCATCTTATATGTCCCACGCCTTCCGGAGACAAATACACGGGCGCTCTCAAGTGGAGTTTGCCCGCTGTCAGAGCGAGCTGGCTGCTGCAGTGTGCGCGCGAGGGCAGGAGAGTGAGCGAAAGGGAACATCTAGTGGGCGATACTAAAGGTACAAAGAGACGGGCGCTCTCAAGTGGAGCCTTTCCGCTGTCAGAGCGAGCTGGCTGCTGCCGTGTGCGCGCGATTTCAAGAGAGTGAGCAAGGAACATCTATGTGGGCGATACATAGTACAATGAATTTAGACAAGAAGAAATTTCAAAATTAATTGCTTATGAATCTGTGGCAAAACTTTAAATATATTGAATGTTGTTGTCTCTGGGTTTCTACCCTCAAAAATCAATCAAAGATGGGGTATCTTTGATTGATTTTTGTACCGTATAATTATATTATGCGGCAAATTGAGATAAAAAATTAAAAAACTCACAACAATTTACAGTTTTGACCATAAATATAAAATTAAACCACTTTTCCAGCACCACCATCCCCTGAAAAGCCAGAACAACCAAAGCCACTAATTAATCAACCGGCCGATCAAAAGGAAGCAAACAGGACAGACAAAGAAAACTCTATGCTCCCGCCGCAGAAGGCAGACGTACCGAAACGAGCGTCAATGCCACCGAGTAGAGAACACACGCCGAAAGCTAACGGTAAACTCATTGCATTTGTAAGTTACCTTGCCATAAAAAACAGTACTAATAAACAGATGGAACGCGCTCGTCGAATTAGTCAACTTTAATGCGGCAAGGTACTAGTCATGTATGTATAGCCGACTTTGCGCTTCTGCGAGCAAGAACCAAAAGACATAGCTTTTGTTAGGTTCAAAGAACTTCATTCTCATAAATACACGTAGTTCACTTATAATGAGATACATGAGAAACAAATTATTGTTCACTATCTGCTGCACGCGGCTTCGCACGCGTTGTTTAAGGTTATTTCTATCCCATGGGAACTGATTTATGGAATAAAAAGTAACGCTATGTTACTCTCGATCCTTTCAACTAAGTCCATGCCAAAAATCAAGCCGATTGGTTGCTTAGTTAGGGCGTGAAGGAAGGACAAACAAACAAACACACTTTCGCATTTATAATATTAGAGTATAGAAAATGAGTATAGATTATTACAAGCCGAATTCACTGATTCTGACCTCCAGTCGGAAGGTTTTGTTACATTGTCACAATTAGCGTTAGTTATTTCTTACTAGCCCTACCCGCGGCTTCGCACGTTCTTTTTCAGGATAAAAAGCTTAACGATCCCCGTGTACCTACCGTTGGCCTCCCTGACACATTTCATTAAAATCCGTTCAGCCATTTAGGTGAGAAGATAACATACACATAATTACTTTCTCTATGGCTCTGTCTAAAATTATCTTTAAAGGCGCAAGGCGCGCCATTTTGTGAAAAGGATAGGCATAGGATTTCGCGTTCATAGGAGCGGGACAGAGTATGCGTTTTTGGAACGGCGGAAGTGCAAAAATTGAGTTTTTGCTTTTTTACCAGAAACTACACAATTTATGAAAAAACTATATAAAGAAACCAAGTAATTTGTAATAAGCTACGAATCAAAACATCGCAAGTTTCCTAAGATCTCGACCAAATTATGTGCAAAACAGTGCAATTTCATGATTTTTACTATATATATTTATTTACAAAGAAACTTACGATCAGATAATACCAACAGCAGACAGTTGCAAACAACCTTACATTTTGACAACCTTTGTGGCGCGGTGGGCAAAGGTCCGTTAGCGACGCAGGAGTTTGCGGGTTCGATTCCCCTCGGGAAAAATGTTTGTACGATCTGCAGATATTTGTATCGGGTGTTCTGGTCGTTTTTTATGAATACTAAAAAATATCTATCTATGTATTGTATTGTATTATGTATATCAGTTGTCTACTACCCATAACAGAAGCCTAGCTTGGGGCCAGCTGCTGCGAAAGCTGTGTGAATTGTCCAGCATTATATATTATGTTACATTATATATTTCTGTTACAGCTGACGACATGTCCCCAGCCTCTCGGTACATAGCGATGGCGCGCCAGGGTCTACTCGGCGGCGACTCGCAGGAAACTCCTAAACGTCCCCATGATGACGCTGAGGGTGGACAAGGTAATAGACATTTTACACATATTTGAGTTTCCCTGTACGTAAAGTAACGTTAGGTATATGTATATACACATAAATTTACTTTAAATTTAAAGGGGGTATCCCCTTTAAATTTAGAGTAAATTTCTATGAATACAGAATCTTACGGTAAAATGAAGATATCATATTTTTTTGAGTACATATAATATGTAAAAACAACAAATTTTAATATTACAAAACCAACACTAATGCAATGACACAAGGCATGGACACTCTTTATTGGCTCGATGCATCCAAACGGCTGAAGCTATTTTGATAAATGAGGTATTGAAATAGGTACTCATCTAGACTTTTATATGGTTTTTAAGTAAGTACTCACACACGGGGACCAAATTGTTTTGTAGGTTTTTTTAGTAAAAAAACCCACAAAACTTCTGGTAATTTTATGGAAACAAACATTATTTAATTTGAGTGTTTTCCATCCACAGGTGCCGGTGACGTGAGAACCCCGATGATAGAAGATGTACTGTCGACCCCCAACCTAGCAGCGCTGAGTCCGTCGACCCGGCGCCGCCTGCAGGCGCTACGCCGCGGGGAGATGCCGTCCGACCCCATACGGACTCCAGCAGACCCTTGTAACCAACCTTCTAGAATATTCTTTCATCATCATCATCAGCCTATAGTAGTCCAATGTTGGACATAGGCCTCCCCTAATGAGCGCCATAGCGCCCTGTCTTCAGCTTGACGCATCCAGCATCTGCCAGCAGTCTTTCGCAAATCATCATCCCACCTGGTCGGAGGGCGTCCTACACTACGTTTGCCGAGTCGCGGTCTCCACTCAAGAACACGAACAAGAATATTCTTTAACAATATAATACGGGCGTGGTCTTAGAATTTGTACCACTCCAACTCTTATCGCGCACATCTTAAGGGACGACTTAGTAAAGCTAGACAGTTGGCTGTTGATGAATATAATGCAATCAGCATTATAGTTGGGTGAGAATGGACAAAAGAATCATCGAGCGGTTGTAACAAAATTAGACTTATAAATAGACGTATAAAATTAGACTCGAATTTTAACAAGAAGTCGCCACTTGAAAAATTAGATCGCGCTTTCGAAGTGTTCTTTCCAAACTAGTTCCAAACCCATTTTCACTATTTAGGAATTTGCAGTCGGTTTATAGTTTTTTTTTAAACACCCCAAATGCTTAAGCTGGTCTTTCTCTAGCAATATCTCCTATTTCCAGTCGACAAGAACGTATGCACCCCTGACAGCGCATTCGGAGCAAACCTCCGTCCGGGCTCGGCGCGGCTGTCGCCCGACGCGCGCAAACGTCTATGGAGGGTGGTGCACGAGCTGCCCGGGAGACAGAGCGACGCAGTCAAGGATAGTCATACGGTAATCATACTAATCTCACTAATATTATAAACGTGAAAGTTTAGATGGATGGATGGATAGATGGATGGATGTTTGTTCCTTTATCACGCCAGAACGGCTGAACGGATCTGGATGAAATTTGGCACAGAGATAGATTATAGTCTGGAATAGAACATTAGGCTTACTTTTTATCCCGGAATTCCCACGGGAACGGGAACTACGCGGGTGAAACCGCTAGGCGCTGCTAGTATATTATAAATGCGAAAATGTGGATAGATGGGTAGCTGGTTGTTTGTTACTTCTGAACAGCTGTGATTGAATTGCTCTAAACCTGTCTAAAACAATCTAAACAAAACATACCTATGCTACTATTTTTAATCTTAAATCAAATTGGGGCACAACTTAAAACATTGCATTTACTAGGGTTATTCAATGGTTTGGAAACTTATTGTATTTTAGAATCTTAAGGGTTAGTTTACACCGAGACGCGACGTGGTATCTCGAGACGCAGTGCGCCGCTGCGGGTAGTTTTCGTATTATGTAATAAAATTTGTATCATTTTGCGTAGTAAATAAAGTTATATTTTAAATCACTAGCTTAGAAAGTGCGCGCAGCGTCGCGTCGCGTTTCGGTGTGAGCTGAACTAAAATACCTGTATTCATTGAAAACGTAAGTTAGTATCTAATTATTCTCTATTTCGAATTTTTTGGGTTGTGGTGTTTGTTTTTAGCTTCCTAGTACGATTGTAATACGTAGCGACACTGGTAACGCTTTAGGTTTGTATGCCAAGCGACAAAATAGCGATTAATTTCAATGCATTTTGAGATTTCGTGAAGGAGGCGGCGAAAGACCTGTATTGCCACCTTATTTGGCACTTAGTATATGCAGCTTCCCGCAATAGTTAATAACAAAGTGATGATTTCCAGCCGCTGTCCGAGATCCGCAACAGATACCTGGCTCAGTTTAACGGAGAAGCATCAACACCGCCCTCGGAATATCACGCTGCACCTAGAAAACTAGACTTGCAAGTGAGTACATAGAGTATCTTTACATTGTTGTTTATTTATTTTTTTATTCTTTATTGCACGAAAAAAAAATACAATAATAAAACAATAAACTAGAAAAAAATATGGCGAGGTGAGCTTAACCCTAAAAAGAGTTTTCTTCCAGCAAACCTTATTGGGACAAAGTTAGAAAAGTGGGTACATGTGCATGGAACACTGGAGCAATGGAGACGACAGAATATTAAATTTAACTTACTTATTTAATAAACTACTACATACATTAAAATACTATAACCTATGTTGCTAATAATAAATACTATACTAACATACGCATGTAAACTTAATAAATACATAAATACTTAAGCGCCATGACGATAGATAATGCTCTTTGACTTTGCACTAGAAAATGAAAAGTGAAGGGCTAGCACGAATATATTGTTGTCTCAAATAACTGTTCATATTAAATTCTCAAATACTGTGATAAAAACTTTTTTATTTGTACGCTGCTGTATATTGTTTGTATGTGTCATTAAGAGCTTATTCCGTTGACAGGAGGACGAAACGCCGCCTCCAGCAAAAATGGCCAGGATGTCTCGTTTAGATCAGGTAACTTAAACACATAGCTTTTTTATTCTGTTATATAGCAAGAACTCGAATCCAAGACCAGACTTTGACTGCTCAGAGAGTGGTGAAGTAATACTATTGTCTCGCGTCAGCATTTTTACCATGGCAGCACAGCGCTCTCACAACAGTTCACGTTGGCTACTCCAACCGGGCGCGTGTCTCATCATTAACGTTCTTAACTCGTAGTGCTTTAGTATAAACAGCAACAACCTATATAGTTTAAATTTATTACAGAGTCCCGGTTCAGCGATGAAATCGACGGAGAGAATAGAAAAAATCGAATCCGATGACGAAAAGCCGGAGCAACAAGATGAAAGCTCCAAAAGCGCAAACAGCGCTTCAAGCACCTTGCCTCCAGCGGTGGATTTGCAGCTGCAGCGCCTTAATGCAGCGCTTACTAACAGACTGAGTTCACAGCGCGCGAAACGGCCTAGAGATTCGCTTAATGTTCCTATACCACGTGAGTACATTTTATTAACAGGCTAGCTCCTGCTCGTGGCTTCGCACGCCCTTTACCGTAATAATAAGAAACATATCAAAAATTCAAAATTCAATAACTTTATTTCTTTAGGCTTACAAAATAAGCACTTAGACAAGTCAAATTTTATACATAAACAGTTTTATAGTGTGTTTTAGTTTTATATATATATGTACGCATGCAGGTAAACGGTATCCTGGGGACGGCCCCAGGATACCGATTACCTGTATGCCAAATTATATTAAGATCCGTTCAGGTAACAGACACACAGAGTTACTTTCGAATTTATAATATAAGTATGGATTACTTATAAGAGATAAGAAGAATGTGTAAAATTCAACCAATACATTTTAATGAAGATAATCTTAATGCCGTGTGGTGCACAGGCTCAACTACCAGTGACTGTCGTAAGAGGCGACTAATGGATGGACATCCGGGGGCACGCACCAGCGCTCTCTTCAGTACAGATCTACTGCGATGCCCAGCGTAGAAATTGTGACATTAGCCACATAGCCACAGTTGAACATGATCTTTTGGTGTTTCCAGCTGAGTCCGAGCCCGGCCCAGCGTCCCAGCCTAACACGGTGGGCTGGGACGACAGCACCCCGGCGGTGCCTGTGACGTCACCGCCACCGACGCTCACTAAGAGATTCATGCTGTCTTCTAACGTCGATGTAAGTACTCTCCGATGATGTTTCGAGCTCCGGTATTTACTATGACTGGATACAAAAATGCTTCATTCTGTGTCGATACCACCGTCATAGTGAAACGTTTAGTTTAGCAGAATAGGGCTCCAGTTGTTCTCGATATTATGATTCATTAGAAACTAACTGACATACCTACCTATCAATCCTAGGGGTCGGGGTCGGGGGGTCGGGTATAAGCATAGTTTTTTATTAACATAACATCCACAAATTCATAAATAATTAAGGAAAAAAAACTAAATATAAAACTGCACCGTGGGTGATAAAAACGCTGCCCTTCTGTGACGTTTTTTTTTCTATCAAAAAAGATGTCCGCTCAAAGCTTTATGACATTACGGTGAACGGTGACGTCAGGGCTTAGACATTTTGCGATAGTCTTAAAAAATCTACTTTTCAATGATTAAATTCACAACAAAACAAAAAAAAGAACAATATGCAGATATATTTATATAACAATGAGAATAGAAATAAATATAATCAGCTTTTTAGAACTCAAACGCTTGTACCCTATTAAGGTACATCACGCAAATAGCACGATCAGACGATCACCGATCTTGTGGAAAACAATGTTTATTTTGTGTAGAAAACCATGGAGTATAAAGTCGTCTCTGTTAAAAAAAAAACGTTATCGAATACGATACAGAATAAATGTTGCCTAAAAAAACCTTATTCTTTGTCATTCTGTCATAACTGCATGTATTTCAATGTCAACCTTAGCTTGCTTGGAATAAGGAGGAATGGAACCACACCAAAAGGATTCGTAACAAAACCGTATGTATTTTGGTTTAGGCTGGTTACATGGCTCGACCGACCGTCAGTGTGTACGTCATGTCAGTACGCACAGGGCTGTAGAAGTCATTTTGTAAAAGTTCGAACTCGAATTCACTCAAGAGACCGAGCTCACTTCGAACCCAAACCCACTTCACCTTGAAATGGTATTTTGTATATGTTTCGTTTTACTGAATACAAAACTTAAAAATCACTACTGATTCAGCTTAGTGAGGTTCAAAATGAGTTTATAGAATGAGCCTGCAAAACTGACCGTACGCACGCGTATATTGCTACGCAGTGCGTAAGAAGACCGTCGGTCGAGTGCGTCCGCATGCGTGCCGTCGTCGGTCGAACGAACGCGTTCAGTGCTGCACCGACAGGTGGACCGACCACACGCATACGTGTATCATCGTCGTAAAAAGTAATTTCGTACTGAACTGAACATGAACAAAATTTAACGACACCGAACGCCTAATCACCGAAGTTGGTCTTAGTGAACCACTCTGGAACTTAGGCCACGTGTTATATAAAGACCGTGGTACCAATTTAAAGGCCTGGAAACTTCGATCAAAAATAAGGAGTTCGCGGCCTCCCCCGTAGATTCCTAGAGCCTTACAAAAATGTCAATCAAAATTGGGTTCGTTTTGTTTTGACGCAGACAGTTTGCGCAGAGCCTGACAAGTTTTTTCCATACGGAACAAGAGATTGGTGGAGTCGAATTCATTTTATTTTATTTTGTAAGTAGGTAGGTACCTACCTGAGAATTATATACCTACATACTCAGTTTATTTTCTATAAGGATTAATTAACAGAATTCAGGTAAAGATAACGAATCATTTATTGATGAAACTATAAATTGGTGTCTCAACAGTAGGTATTTATACAAAAGGGTCATTTCAGACATACAATAATTTAAACTTACAATACAATTTCAGGCAGGCACTCTAGATTAAAAAGAACTGGTTCCTGTCTGCGGCTTTGCACGAGTTTTTTTTACGGGAAAAAAATAAACGTTTTATAAATTCATACTTCTGGTAGGTAGGTAAGAACCTAGTCTTTCTTTTATTAGAGAGTCTACGCAAATGAAATTTTAGGGCGGGCCAACTAATTATTTTAAAAATCATCAACTAGTAATATTAAACTTATTTTTATGAAAAATATATTAATACATAGTATAAATGAAAAAAAAAATTTAGAAGAAATAGCCTCTCCATTTATCAATTTAGAACAAAATTAATATTTTAACATAGGCAAACCAAACAACAATATTTTATGCTGATTTCACAAGTATATGACTCACATCTCAATATACGGGTAAAAAATATATATAAACTTACTGAAAATAAGAAATTCCATCCTTTTTCAGCACTTTGGACGAGTGATTCTTGCATTTTTTGTACGAGCACTTACCCATGCTTTTTGTCTGAACGCTAAAATGACACTAGTTGAAAAGCTTTCCTAACATGTCAAAATGTATCTCTTTTGCTACTGAAGGTTGTGGCGTGCGCATTGTGAATCTAAGGGGGGCCGGCAAAGCCGGACATTTTTGATCGATGCCTGGAAACAATTATGTGTAGCGTGTGTCCGAATTTCGATAAAATATCTTTTTCATATGACTTCCAGTCCGGTGAGTTTAGAGGTCAGGAGAGCACTGAATGCATACCGACGACGATCAGCCGATGAAAACGTCAGGACGGATCTAAGCACCCACGCGACGACGGTCGGTCGAGCACTGTAACTGGCAAATCACAGCTATCCATTTAATAATAGCAGTAACTTTTAGAACCCAATGACTATCTTTCTTAATGGCTCGGCGACCCGAAGATCAAAGTGTGTTTTTGCTCGTACTTCAATATCGTCATGTTGGTATGTCCCTTGCAGTTAGTTTTTACTCTTCAGGATTTTTAGTGAGCGTGCTACTTTTCTCTTCATCTATATTTTGTACTAGTTAATGTCGCGTGGCTTTATACGCATTGTTTTATAGATACAAATACAAAAATACAAAATGATTTATTTGCCAATTAACTTATAGAGATAGGTACACATTACTGGCGGCCCCCGCATAGATACGATTAAAGGTTATTTTTATCTCATGAGACCTTTATGAGATAAGTATCATATGTTTTATTCGAGGCCTAGAACTAACTGTATGCAAAATTTCAGTCCGATACGTTTTATAGTTTAGGCGTGAAGAGTTAACAAACATCCATCCAAACTTTCGCATTTATAATATTAGTGTGATTTCTGATACAGAACCGCGAAGAGATCATAGAGATGATCTTATACCTCGGCGGAGAAGTGTCGGACCACGCAGAAGTGGACCCTACAGCCACGCACCTGCTGTGCGCCGCGCCGGGCCGCAGTGAGAAGATGCTGGGTTCAGTGGCCGCGGGCCGCTGGGTGCTGCACCCTGCCTACGTGGCCCGCAGCCGAGCCGGCGGAAAGTTCCTCCCGGTTAGTACCTGTCTATTGAATTGCTGACTCCTACACGTGTGATACATGTATCGCGATGTGAGGGCCGCAGAAGGTCCTGGGCTCCGTGGCTGCGAGCAGCGCTGCACCCGACCTCGTGGCCCGCAGCCGAGTTTAGTGAATGTTGACTACCACCTATGATAGCCATGGATTACCTAGACGACCATTGAGTAGGCTGTATCAGGGCCCCAGCTACAGTGGAGTACATGAGAACACGCGTTGCCTTCTTAAAAAATGTGTCAAATTAATTTCTTTGTACCTCAGGAGGAGCAATTCGAGTGGGGTAACCCACTAGCCACAAGTCTACCCTCAGTGAGCGGGGGTGAGGCGATCCTAGCGCGCGCCGCGTGTCGGTGGCGAGAGGCGCGGGGCGCAGGGAGGGAGCCGCCCTTCCGCGGGCTAGTGGCGCTGCTGCACGTGCCCGCGGCGAGGCGCAGGCTGCTGGCGCGGCTGGTGGAGGCGGGCGGGGGCAGTGCGCCGGATCTAGAGTGAGTATACTGTGACACACAGGGGGGAGGGACGCTGCTGCACGTGCCCGCGGCGAGGCGCAGGCTACTGGCGCGTCTGGTGGAGGCAGGCGGGAGCAGATCTCTTCTGCAAGAGGTGCTTCTGCCCGCCCCCCGGTGTATGTCCCTTAGTCGCCTCCTACGACACCCACGGAAAGAGTTGGGGCAGTGCAAATTCTGAGCCGGCATCATATGGCGTGAAAATTACCGAAAAAAAAGAAAAAAATAAGTAGGTATGCAGTTTTATTTTCTCATAAATTGAGCTCATGACTGCTTTCACGGCTTTTCTCTAACTCTCATAGTTTCGGATTTGGCCATCCACTCCTATCTCAAAAAGACACCCTGTACATTATGGCCCTTACAAGTATTTTTCTTAAACTACATATACCCTCCTATATCATTACTGTAATTACTCCCCAGGCCTCCATACAACAATGAAGACATAACCGTTTGCTTCGCGGACGTGAAACGCTACCCGCTGTCCGCGCGCGACGCGACTTGGCTAAAGTCGCGCGACATTCCCGTCTGCGCTCCCGTGCTACTCAGCGCGTTTCTGACCGACGACCCGCCGCCGGTGCCGAGGGAACACTGCCTGCCCGAGTTCAGAAACACGTGAGCTATACTCATGCTACACAGAAACAGAAAATGACGTCACACACACTGAACTGTTGTGTGTGTGACGGCTCTACGCTGCGGGAGTTCAGCAAGCTCATTCTAACCTCACCATGAACCTTACTAAGCTGAATCCGCAGTGAGTTTAAAGTTTTGTATTCTGAAAACTTGATAATGCTTGTAGCGCCTCAGTGACGCGTGATACTGAAATGAAGTAAGTTAAGTGAGATTTTGACATTTACGCTAAAGAATGACGTGCAATTCTAATTTGGTCACTTGAGTGAATTCGAGTTCGAATTCGAAGTTTTACAGAATAAGTCTCCTGGTCGAGCGTCCAGTGTAACTTAAAAAACTGAGTGTGCGCTTATGAACAAGCGACTGAAGTGAAAACTTCTTGTCAGCTACAACCAACTTCGAATTCCTAAGTTTTTCAGGACAAATCCTTTCCCTCGGGAATGTTTTTTTGTGGGACCACCTCGGGATCATTCTACAAACATATATCACATATATTTATTGTAATACTATAGTCCGCTGTTCGGGTAGGGCCGAAAGGTCGACTTTGCTCAAAGAAGATTGTCGAAGTAATCAGCAGATTACATGTTACGAGTATGTTTGTTTGTGTAAAATAAATTTAAAAATCTCCTATTTTTAAAATTGTTTTTAAGGTTCTAATCCCTTGGGAATAACATTTTTACAGGGTCATTTCTTCCATACAGTACCTAGCGAAAGAATTTTCCAAATCAGTCCATAATTGACGGAGAAATCGACGAACTTACAAAAAAAATCATTTTATGTATTTTCATGTCGCATTTTCAACCTTATTGATCTGATTAACGAGGTAGCCGATGGCAGCGCCTTAATCGGTTTGCACAAGCGTTGCAAACATACATAATTTGTAGTTAGACCAACTTCGAGAAACAGGAGGAGGTTTCTGTTATAATTATATGTTCTGTTGTATGTATGGTTTTTAATTATGTTCGACGAGTTCTCCGTCATTTACGGACCGATTTGGATGATTCTTTTGCGGTTACCTATGGAAGATGATTCCGAGGTGGTCAAAAAATTATTCCCGAAGGATCCTTATCCCCCAAAATTTGAATAACAGTTAAAAATAGTCGGGTTTTAGTTATTTTAAACAATCAAATTATTATAGTATTGTAAATATGTATCTATTTCCTACGCACTGAACTTGGTATTTGACTGATCCTACGAAACCTAGAATTGTTTTAGAGACTTAATTATAGCTATTTATGACTTGTTTTTATTGTAAGTATTTGATTATAGATTTATTTTAGACGTAATAAACCAATTATAATGAAAACATGTTTAAATTTTGTAACCTGCTCGTAATAACTTGCATAAATCGTGTAAAAGTTAATCTTATGCAAGCGACATTTCTGGTTCATTTTCCACCAGAAACTTGGATTATCATTTGCCGAGAAGGCTCCGTGATACGTGAACCAAAAGAAGAATAGGGGAAATGATTCAATTGAGGTGATAATAGAAGAACTTATAGGCTTCATCATTGTGTCGTTTAAACGTCTAAAATATAATTGTTATACAATTTCGTAATTTTACACAAGATTTTTAGGCAATTTCGCAACCTCATTGCAAAAAAAACTTTTGAAACTATCATGGTTATTACTATAGAAATCATTTAGAACGGGATAGTAGTAGAACTGTAGTAGTTTAGTTCTTCCGTGATCATGGCGCATGAAACTGTGCCGAAATATTGGAAAACTCAAAAATTGAATCATGGTATATATCCCGTTCTAAATGATTTCTCATTGCAAAAGTATGCATCCGAAATATTGTTTTTAGGGTTCCGTACCCAAAAGGTAAAAACGGGACCCTATTACTAAGTCTTCGCTTACTCTCTGTCCGTCTGTCACCAGGCTCATGAAATTTTCAACTGTCTTAACTATCACGGTTCATGAGATACAGCCTGGTGACGTGACAGACGGACAGACGGACAGCGAAGTCTTAGTAATAGGGTCCCGTTTTTACCCTTTGGGTACAGAACCCTAAAAAGTATGAAAAATGGATGCCTCACGATTTGACTGATCTGAAGAAAGAAACGCGCGGTGAAACTTGTTGTGTTGCCTTGTTGAATCGATACAGATATGCAGGAATATTGGATCGACAAAATGTTTTCACTGACTTTGTCGAATCTAGATCACCAGAGTTCTATCGCAAAGGCATAAATGACCTTCATATTAGATGGCGGCAATTTATACATACATAATAATGGTAATTATTTTCAATAAATATGTTAAATTAAAAAAACTAATTTCAATTTTTCAGCACAAATCGGCAATTTCATACTTTAACCCCTAATATTACAAGTTTTTTGGCAAACACACCACACTCTGTCTGCGGCCTTAGTACAATATCCATGGTCGTCGTAACGTGTCAGAGAAACGACGCTTGTTCCAGATATATCGGTTACTATTACAAATTGGTCATTGTCTTTCCGAATCGTCACCTCGTACTTGACACCCCCGGGCTGCATCTCCCACGCCAAAACGTAATATGTTTTTAAGTTGTTTAAATCTATGAAGGAATGCGCTCTCAAAACTTTGTTTAGTACAAGCGGAATGCATTTACTACATTTAGATGTAGTTACCGTCTCAGATTTTTCAGCTACGTATTTGATTGCCGCCTGTAAACTCTGCTGAGTGTCATTGCATTCTTGTATATTGGTGGCTGCCAACTGATGGCAACTGCAGTAGAGCTCGTCTATACAGGCGGCTTCACAGCTTCTGTGTGGTGAAACTTCTTTGAACAGAGATTGGCATGTAGAGCAACCTTCCGTACCGTCATTCAAATTATTCACCGACATATCTGATAATTTCAATAACGTTAAATGCATATCGTACGGAGAAATCAATCTCCTTTGATTAAGTATTAAATTATTAGATTCTTCCGTGTGCTGTTTTACAAAGTTTATCGGTGTCCAAATAAATAGCATAGGCAGTCTATAGTCGTAATAAGACTCCATCTGCAAGCGATCTGGACCAAACTGCAAGCCGTGATCGCCTAGGAACACAATAAAAGTGTTCTCATAGCTCGTTAAAGTCTGTAATAACATTAAAATATCATCTTCGAATAATTCCGGCTGATTTTCAGGATTATGGGAGAAGGAATTTGTCCAAAAAAATCCAAAGTAGCTTTCGTTCCTATAAGTGTCAGCTAAATCTTGAGCGTAGTTGAGGATATGCTTCCCTGAAGATTGTCGTTTGGTGCATATCAGTGTCCCATTCTTTTGTTCTCCTGTGAGGAATAATGGACGCATGTAATGATCCGTTGGTATGGAGCTAAAGCCGTTCCACGGATGGAATGTATCCGACAGTGATATATAGTCCTCTCCGTAAGCAGTTACGTAGCCTGCTTCGCGGAATCTACTCCAGAGAAAGTATTCGTTACACGCAAACATGTCTGGTAGGCATACTTTTTCCAAGGTGGATAACTTCATGCCGGTCAGCAGTGATATTAGGTTCGGATACGTGTTGCGTCCCACCTGGACAAAAATGAATGCAATTTACTAATGAACTACAATACATTGAATGCCAACATGAAATGCAATAAAGATACTAGGTATCAAAAATGTATTATATGCTTAAAAATTAAAATCAATAATTGTGGACGATTTACGCAGCATCTGGTCATCTTACATATTATCGTCTAGCCCCTGTGAAGTAGAGCAAACAAGTAGAGCTTGTAATAAAACACTGTTTTTACCGGATTGATCGCGTATATTTTATATTTTTGTTTATAACCTGACGTTTCGGAGGCTTTTCAGCTTCCATGGTCACAGAAATGAAGTAGAACTTGTGTTATGGATACGAAATAGTACATATTATGGGCACGTACTTATGTATACATTACATAGATCGTTTTTTTATTACACTAAGAAAACAAAACAACCAGAATACCCAGAACAAATATCTGTCGATCGTACAAACATTTGTGCTGAGGCGGGAATCGAACTCGCAACCTAGTAGCAGGCGCACCTTCGCCCACTGCTACAGAAATGTCGTCAAATTACCGTATGGTATCCTCTGTAATCCAGCCAGTTGTTCGTCCGTAAGAATGCACCCAACTGAGGCATCTTAGTGAACAGTCGGGCTCGGGACATCGAATCCATTCCCAGCATTATAACATTCCATTTTGTCGCATTGATTTCCTTATCGTTCTCCTTTGGCGATACCTTCTTCACAAACATGTACGAGTCTTCGTAAATTTTTGTTAAACCGTTTATGAAACAATACACTTTTATAATTTCACTTCGAAGTTCTATTATTGTCCCATTTTCAAAATTGTTACAGTATGTGTAGCTGAAAAGTATGGAGTAGGTATGAAAATGAGTAGGATTCCGCAATAAACCCATTTAGGTACCTAGTTCTATCTGTGGAACTCACGTGATGCTCGTGTCCTCATTTCCTTTTCTTTCGGATCGGCTAACAAACATGTAACAGCATCTATATTGTTCAGGCGTCAGTTCTTTTTTTACTGTTTTCTTTAATTCATTTGTGTTTATAAAAAATACAATTTTTTCATTTGATATCTTCTTAATAAAAACCGCTCGTTTCCCGCAAGGGTTTGCTTTACCAGTTGCCGATGCATATTTAATTTTTAAACCATAATTTGGAATCGAACATCCCGGTGTGCTGATAAGAAAATTTTCTAAATCTGAAAAAATTAGGTGGATGTTATGCTAAAGGACACTATTAAACCACCACACGACCCGACAAAACGCGTCGCGTGTTGAGTCAACCTAATAAAGGTATTAACTTTCTATTTCGGGTCGCGCTGTCGATAGTGTGTAGTGGACGATGCTTAGAATAGGCTATTTGAGTACCTATACATTAAAAATAAGTTCCAAACTGTTTTCATCCTAGTCAGTGACAACGTAAGAAAGCGTAATCAGGTGATTTTTATTAAAAATATGCCTTTTTAGGTAAAAAAACGGGATTAAAATTACATATTTTTTGATATATGATCACGTGACCGCTCTGCGTGTGTAGAGCGTTTTCGGTTGGATCGCAAGATTCGCAAGTGACGTCACACTATCAAAGATTACAGCGTCAATGAGTTCTTCTTGTTAGGTGTGGTGTGGCGTCGAAGTCATAGCTCAGAGCACGGGGTTAATTAGGCAATAATTAATATTTCTTCAAGGCCAGTCATATTAGGTATAAAAACTAATTTTAAAGTTTGAATAAAATAATGAATCGCCAAAACGATAATCTCTGTCATGACATTGCATTATTATTATCAGACAATACGTTAGAATTATTTCCCAGTAAGTACTAGTCAAGTAGCCTATTAATAAACCAAAACATACCCTTGTACATAGGATTTTTTATTTCTTCAATAATTTCTTCAGAGTGTTTCGTCCAGTTATCAAATAGTTGTTCGTGTTTTGTATTCGTACGATGAACATATTGAGTCTTGTACTTGTAGCAGAATAGTAAATAGAGGCAACTTGCTATGAACGTCGCAACCACCAATGTACGTTTTCGAGACGACACTGAACTAAAATGAAATGGTTTAATTTTATTTTGTTTTACAAGATTTCTCATTTTCATAAGGCTAATACCACACTTCTAAAACCCTCGCTTAGTGACTGATCCTAGCAAACAGACGTATTGCATACTTTGGAAGTGGCCACACTGCACCTAGCTAGTTGCCTGGTTAGTCACCATGGGAGTCGCTACGAAAAAAAACGCGTACAGCGCCTTGTGCAGAGTGTCAGGTGGCAAAATTCGGATTTGAAAGTTGAATAATTCAAAAACTGTTGCCCGGATAAGCTGAAAAGAAAAGAGATATCATTCAATGCGGCGAGAATGCGGATTTTATGACCATAGTTTCGCAGTGGTCTAGTGAGTATGGTTCTTTCACAGTAGAAGCGTTTGTTCCACCAACGATTTGTGCGCCACAATTTTGTACGGTCTTGTAGATTCACTTTTCGACGAAACACAAAACCATAAAAATGAGATTGTTGATAGACAATGCTGCCAGTTTTGGAGACTCAAGACCCGATATTAAAGCACTAACAAGCCCTGTACACACCCAGAGTCAAGGTTGGGCCCGCTCTAAAAAGATTGGAATAATCTGACCACAACATTTTTTCCTCCAGTGCAGCAAACGTAACTATCGATCGTGATTGTTAAATTCGCATTATAAACCAATGTTTTATGTCGAGGTTTTGAGAGGATTAATCGAACACTTTGCACACGTGGTTCCAGCACGATAACGGTACCTACACCGTATTCGGCGAGAGCCACCTCTGTGAACACAAAACCTGGTAAGTCCATATTGTGTCGTCGTATGGTCACCCAAATCGCAGGATCTCACCCCATGGGTATTTTTCTGTAGGAGATACGATACCAGCCTTACGAATATAGCGGAAGAAACAAAAAATATCGTGGAGATGTGCTAATTTTTTCCTTATTTTTTTTTACTGTGTGTCACTGAATATTCTTGTAAAGTTTCGTGAATGTGTACCGCGATGGAAAACATTTAGGCGGAATTACTTAAAAAAATCAAATCCGCATGTTCTATCTTTAATTTGGTATAAAATACTTACTAATTTTCTTAATGTATATATATATTTTTATTTTAAAATCCTGACTTTGCCACCGGACACCCTGAATGTACTGTGCTCACATTGTGTATCTTGTACACAAGCGTAGCTCTTAACTACGCTCTAAGCTTGGCACGTAAAGTGTAGCATTAGCTGAAAGGGAACATTCTTGGACCAATCACATTGGCGTGCTCTAAGGTACAAAACTGCATCGACTGGACCTCCACTTTGAGAGCTCTACTATCACATTTCAATATAGTAGTTGTACTAACCTTTTAAAATGGAACATAATCCAGTGAATATACACCTTCGGTATTACAAGTACTAATATGCACTTATAAAATGCAATAATTACCTGATAGGGAAATGTTATGGTAATGAACTATTAAATTTGCTATTTTTATTAGTGTTTTAAGGCGTATACTAAGGCAAAAACACAAATTAGGTGTTTTTGAACCCGTTTTCTGACGAAAATATTGATTGTGGAGCTTTGAAATTTATTCATCGTGTAACACATTATCTTGAAGGGTTTCTTGGAGGTCTCAAATGCTTGCCGTTAATTATTACCAATTAACGGCAGCAACAACACACACTATAGTGTGTGTAGTTGCTTCGAACCCACTTTTAATCAGTGTCTCTAATTCGATTAGTACCAAACTCAGTATAGTGATTCACATAGTTCATACCTATTTCTTGGAGGTCCATTAGCTTCGAAAAGCAGTCAAAATAACGATATTAAACGTAAAAAACGTATTTGCGCCTGCAAAATCTGTGATACATACCTGACCAGTTACACGTCACCTGAGCGCACAGGATCGTATTATTTGGTTGATTAGGGCACTACATGGTATGCTGAATCGAAAACAAGCACTCTTTGCTGCATATAGGCGCGCGGAAATGCCCAAGGTCATTTACCTTTTTATTATACCTATTAGGTTAGTTCGAGTATTAGGTATTTTAAGGAACCAAGAGTGGAATTATTCTCAACGAAGCGAACTGAAGCCATTTAATTTTAAATTAATTATACCTCTCACAGTATCGTAATCGCAACCTTTATACATTTCAAACACTCTTGGTAGACTCTCCATGCTTAGAACACTCGATCAAGTCAGTGTTGATAAAACAAACAATCAAAATCATCCGTTTGGGAGCTATGATGCCGCAACAACCCACAGATAGATACACATACAGACACATAGATCCACACGTCAAACTTATAACAACCCTCTTTTTGTGTCGGGGCGTAATAAAAAAAATGTATAATAAAAAGATATTTTAGATATTACTAGCGACCCGCCTTGGCTTCGCACGGGTGCATGTATTGAAGAACTCATGTTTTTTCCTAATTAGCACGTAATTATAAAAAAATCCCAAAAGCAAACAATATATAAAGTAAAAGTTTTCTATTCCCGCCTTTTTCATTAAAAAGAACCAAGTAAAAAAACTTTAATTTTTTTTTCAAGAACTTGATGATAATAGCTTCGATCAAAAATTTCCGGCTTTGCCGGCCCCCCTGAACTACTTATTTTTGATCGAAGGATAATAGTCATCAATTTTGAATATCGTATATCCTCACACGAAGACAAGGCTGAATAGCAAAGCGACCTCTTTGGTCATTGGGCTGAATGCATGATGTCTATTGCCAGCATAGAGTTAATATAGTAATGATTGCCAGAATGATGGTTAGAACTTTTTGAAAGAGGTGTTTTTTAAATTACCGCCCTATGGCTTTTCTAGCTACATTATTACCCTAGAGCGCTAATTAGTCACCTACAAGCCCCATTTGGAGGTAATAAGAATCTACTTACCGAACATGAGAGATGTAAAGTAACCATAAAGATAGTAAAACAAGACAGAAGTACCTACTAGATTCTAGATCTACCATTGATCTAAAGTCTAAGGGGGATCTCTTTTTTCATTGCCTACTAATAAGAAGTTTCTACCCAGTATACTGTCTTAGAGTTTCTATAGTACTCTATGCAAGGAATTTATACTCTTATCCCCGTATAATAGTATTCATCTATGCTCTTATCTAAACTCTATGCCTAGCACAGATTCGTGTTTTCTATCAAATCTTAAAACAATAGCAAAATGGCTTCGGATAATTATTTCGCTTCCCTCGCTCGCCGTTGAGAACAATTGTACTCTTGGTCCCTAAACAAACCTAATACTAGAGCAACTTAAAACACGAATAGTAATAGCAGTTTTGATACTTCATTACCTTACATAGCCAAGATTAGGTTATTATTACACTTATTTAGTGCATATTGGTACTTCTATTACCGAAGGTATACATTTACTGGATTATGTTCCATTTTAAAAGGTTAGTACAACCACTATATTGAAATGTGATAGTAGAGCTCTCAAAGTGGAGGTCCAGTCGATGCAGTTTGGTACCTTAGAGCACCTCAATTTGATTGGTCCACGATGGTTCCCTTTAGGCTACTGCTACACTATACGTGCCAAGATTAGAGCCTAGCTAGGAGCTACACTTGTGTACAAGATAGGTACACAATGTGAGTACATACAAGGCGCTCTACGCGTTTGTTTTCGTAGCGAGTCGCTTGGTGACTAACCAGGCAACCAGCGCGGCGCGTTGCTCGCAGTGTAGCCACTTCCAAAGTATGCAATACGTCTGTTCGCTGGGATCTGTCATGAAGCGAGTCGTTTGGTTCTAAGCACGAAGCCAGGCTCTTTGTAGTGTGGTGTTAACCTTGTGCAAATGTGAAATCTTGTAATAAAATTAAACCATTTTATTTTAGTTTAGTGTCGTCTCGAAAACATACATTGGTGGTTGCGACGTTCATAGCAAGTTGCCTCTATTTATTATTCTACTACAAGTGCAAGACTCAATATGTTCATCGTACGAATACAAAACACGAACAACTATTTTATAACCTGACGAAACACTCTGATACTGAAATTATTGAAGAAATAAAAGATCCTATTCATGTCGACAATGGTATGTTGTAGTTTATTAATTCAAAGCATCGTCCACTGTTAAACCGGAAAGACACTACTTATTGACACACCGACACGCGACCCCATATCACCTATACTAGACGATTAGATTGAACTCTATATGCGACGCGTTTTGTCGGGTCGTGTGGCGTTTCAATAGTGTGTGGAGCCCTTTAGCATTACATCCTCTTAATTTTTTCAGATTTAGAAAATTTTCTTATCAGCACACCGGGATGTTCGATTCCAAATTATGGTTTAAAAATTAAATATGCGTCGGCAACTGGTAAAGCAAACCCTTGCGGGGAACGAGCGGTTTTTATTAACAAGTTATCAAATGAAAAAGTTGTATTTGTTATAAACACAAATGAATTAAAGAAAACAGTAAAAAAAGAACTGACGCCTGAACAATATAGATGCTGTTACATGTTTGTTAGCCGATCCAAAAGAAAAGGAAATGAGGACACGAGCATCACGTGAGTTCCACAGATAGAACTACCTAAATGGGTTAATTGCGGAATCCTTAGCTCATTTTCATACCTACTTCATACTTTTCAGCTACACATCCTGTAACAATTTTAAAAACGGGACAATAATAGAACTTCGAAGTGAAATTATCACGGTGAATTGTTTCGTTGACGTTTTAACAAAAATTTACGAAGACTCGTACATGTTTGTGAAGAAGGTATCGCGAAAAGAGAACGTTACAGAGATCAATTCGACAAAATGGAACGTTATAATGCTGGGAATGGATTCGATGTCCCGAGCCCGACTGTTCACTAAGATGCCTCAGTTGGGTGCATTCTTACGGACGAACAACTGGCTGGATTACAGAGGATACCATACGGTAATTTGATAACCTTTCTGCCGCGGTGTGCGAAGGTACGCTTGCTACGCAGGAGACTGCGGGCTCGATTCCGGCCTTGTGACAAATATTTGTCCGATCGACAGATATTTGTTCTTGTTATTTTGTTTTCAATTAGTAAAATAAATAAATAATGCTAGATGTACACTACACAGCATTATCTACCCCCAAGCTAAGCAGAGCTTGTGTTATAGGTACTAAATAATGATATACATAATACAATAGAATACACAGATAGATATTTTTTATTATACATAGAAACGACCAGAACACCCGGAACAAATAATGCAGATCGTACAAACATTTGACCCGAAGTGGTATTCGAACCAGCAACCTCCTGCGTCGCAGGCGGACCATCGCCCACCGCGCCACCAGAGGTCGTCAAAAAAATAAACTACCTACTTAATGTATTGTATAGCATAAGTAGGTGCCTATAGGTGCAATCTAGTACCTACCCATGACACAGGGTCCACTTAGCTTGGGGTTAGTTAGATGAAGCTACGTAATTCGTCCAGCATTTTTTATTATTATTTATTTAGGTATTTATTGCATTTTTGATAAAACTTTATTGCATTTCATGTTGGCATTCAAGGTTATATTCATTAGTAAATTGAATTTATTTCTGTCCAGGTGGGACGCAACACGTTTCCGAACTTTGTAGCACTGCTGACCGGCATGAAGTTATCCACCATGGAAAAAGCATGCCTACCAGACATGTTTGCGTGTAGCGAATACTTTCTCTGGAGTAGATTCCGCGAAGCAGGCTACGTAACTGCTTACGGAGAGGACTATATATCTCTGTCGGATACATTCCATCCGTGGAACGGCTTTAGCTCCATACCCACGGATCATTACATGCGTCCATTATTCCTCACAGGAGAACAAAAGAATGGGACACTGATATGCACCAAACGACAATCTTCAGGGAAGCATATCCTCAACTACGCTCAAGATATAGCTGACACTTATAGGAACGAAAGCTACTTTGGATTTTTTTGGACAAATTCCTTCTCCCATAATCCTGAAAATCAGCCGGAATTATTCGAAGATGATATTTTAATGTTATTACGGACTTTAACGACCTATGAGAACACTTTTATTGTGTTCCTAGGCGATCACGGCTTGCAGTTTGGTCCCGATCGCTTGCAGATGGAGTCTTATTACGACTATAGACTGCCTATGCTATTTATTTGGACACCGATAAACTTTATAAAACAGCACACGGAAGAATCTAATAATTTAATACTTAATCAAAGGAGATTGATTTCTCCGTACGATATGCATTTAACGTTATTGAAGTTATCAGATATGTCGGTGAATAATTTGAATGACGGTACGGAAGGTTGCCCTACATGCCAATCTCTGTTTAAAGAAGTTTCACCACACAGAAGCTGTGAAGCCGCCTGTATAGACGAGCTCTACTGCAGTTGCCATCAGTTGGCAGCCACCAATATACAAGAATGCAATGACACTCAGCAGAGTTTACAGGCGGCAATCAAATACGTAGCGGAAAAATCTAGAACTGTAACTACATATTTATGTAGTATGTGCATTCCGCTTGTACTAAACAAAGTTTTGAGAGCGCATTCCTTTATAGATTTAAACAACTTAAAAAAATATTACGTTTTAGCTTGGGAGATGCAGCCCGGGGGTGTCAAGTACGAGGTGACGATTCGGAAAGACCATGACCAATTTGTAATAGTAACCGATATATCTGGAACGAGCGTCGTTCCTGTGACAAGTTATAAAGCTCATGGATATTGTACACAGGCCACTGACCGAGTGTTTTGTGTTTGCCGAAAATATTGTACACTTGTAAACATGACTGCTGGAATCACACCGTATCTGTTTTTTTACGAGTGATGCCTGTGTGCGCGCACACTCATGCGTGTTTTGCGCCGCCATGCGCCACCCCGCCATGCGCCAGCGAACCAAAACGATAAAACGATACAGCTGTGCGGGAAATCGCGTTTGTGTGTGGGGCGCGTGACCTGGCCGTTTTACTATGTTATACTTAATCCGTAGACGAGGTCGGGTCGCGTGTCGGTCTCCCTGTGCGTAACACACGGGGTATGTGTTTCATTCATTTTCGTAATCTAATCAGTAAAAACTAACGTAAACAATGAATTGGACTATCAAGCATTCAAAATTCAATAACTTTATTTCTTTAGGCTTACAAAAAAAGCACTTAGACAAGTCAAATTTTATACATAAACAGTTTTATAGATAGTTATTATTTTCAAATAAGAAACAAAATGTCATTGATTTTGTTCGCTTCAATTTTTTGTCCACTAGTGGAAGAAGATTGTTGTTGTTAGGTAATCCGTTGCAACAGTGATAAACAAACTAACGATGCTAGAGTCGTAAGAGTTCCCAGCGATTTTCGAAGCACGTGTTCGATCTCGTTAGTTAGAGCGCACCCGTACTGAAGGGGAGGCGCGGGTTCGAATCCTGCTGAAATCGTTTATTTTTACGACATAAATTTTCGTAGAATTAAAAAAGTTTGCAAATAAAATGGATCTTTAGTCCTTCCTTACCTAACAATAGAATTACGTAGGTACGTAAGTTTCTGTAGGTCATCATATCACTCACCCTATTATGACGAAAATCTAAATGTTAAATGCATTTATGAGGTACTTATCGATTGAATTAAATTGTTGCATTTTTTTGTAGTTCATTAGCACTTGTTCTAATTGAGACACTTATGAAAATAATAATAATATAATTTATTTATTTAGATAATTAAAATCCATTGTGTTAGTTGACTTATAACTAGGGGTTAGTACTTAAAATTAATTATTGATTTAGTCCTTTGGACCAGTTTGTAGATAACTGGACAATCAAATTTTTCAGCAATCGCGATTAGGATGCGGTTGCCACTCCCACGGGTTCTACTGAGTAAGGAGGCTGACTTCTTTCGCCAGATAGCATCGAAGGTGTCGGTGTGTGCCTGTGCGAACATGGCAGAGGCACTACAGAACCGCGGTAGTCGCAACAGCAACCTAAACGCGTTGTTGTATTGGACCCGCAGAGCATTGTAAGCTTTTTGGGTATAGTTGACCCACAGACTCGCTGAGTAAAATGATGTACAGTATGCTCTGAATAAGGTAACCTTTACTGCATCTGTACACCGTGCGAATCTGCGGGCCAGCATGTTCGCCCTGACTGACAATGCTCTGCGTTCCCTCTCCATATCATCATCGTCCTTTAGGTCTTCAGTCACCACGTGTCCTAGGTATTTAAAGTTAAACACTCTTCTGAGAGGCACGCCATTTAGCTTTACCGACGGAACAAACACGGGACACTTGGTGCCGGCCTTGAAGACCATGAACTCCGACTTTTTCACATTGTATGTAAGTCCATGTGACGCAGCATAGGACTCACATACAGCAAGAAGCTTTCGGAGAGCACTAATTGAGGGAGCCAGCAGCACCATGTCATCAGCATAGCTCAGGTTGTTTACACACACCCCATTAACATGACATCCGACAGGCATGCTGCTGAGTCGCCCAATCAGCGCGTTCACATACAGGCAGAAGAGGGAGGGCGAGCTCAACCCCCCCTGTCGCACTCCGCATTCCTGCCCGTATGCGTCCGAAAGCTCGCCCGCCCACCTCACTCGGTTCTGCTGGTTTAGGTACCAATACCTAAACAGTGATACCAGCTCGGGCGGCAGCCCCGCGTCGTTCAACTTGTCCCAGAGTACATCATACGACACCATATCGAAAGCCTTCGAGAGGTCCAGGAAACAGGCATACACAGGTGTCTGCCTGTCCGTGTAGTACTTAACGGTGTGCTTTAAGCTAAGAATAGCGGTTTCGGTTGAGAGTCCAGAACGAAACCCAAATTGAGCATCGTTCAACTGCAACTGCTTATTTAAGTGAGAATTAAGCACACTGTCAAGCACCTTGGCCACAATCGAGGCCAACGATATGGGTCTGTAGTTAGACTTTTCCGACATATCTCCAGTCTTGTTTTTCACGACGGGCACCACCAAAGTTCGCATCAATTCGGCAGGTAAGTACGAATGACTAATGCAAACATTATACAGTATAGCGAGTACTCGAGGGAGGTGGACACCAGCATGTTTCAGGTGCTCGATGCTGAGCCCATCGTGCCCAGGTGATTTGCCTCCTGTCATTTTCTTGATCGCGGCTCTGACATCTCTGGCGAGAATAATTGTTTTAATCCGCTGGGCACTCCGGTTCTCAGCATCACACCCTCGGCTTGGTGGTCCTAGAGGAGACTGAACATAAAAATAATCTTTGAATACATTCGCAATCTCTACAGAAGTGGATGCACCATTGACACTCACTGGAGTGCCAGGCCTAACATTTAATTTTGACGTACATTTCCAAAAACTTTTAAAATCAACTTTAGAATGATGTTTTGCTAGCAGGTCCATTTTGATTTGGTCCTGATGGTTTTGACACCACTTTAGCCTGCTTTTAAAGATCTTACGCGATTGAACCATGTCGTCAAAAAGCGGGCCGCAACCAGGCTTACCGTGCCACGCCCATATACGGTATTTCGACCTAGCACTCAAGTGAGATTCACTTACGTGTTTATTCCACCCTGCCACGACTTTTTTACCTTTACATCTTTTCAGTGTCGGTTTGGATTCAGTGGCAGCCTCACAAAGAATGTTTACAATATTTTCATAGAATTTATCTATTGTTTGCAAATGTAGGGAATTCAAACAATTAAAATCACAGCACTTATGAAATTGTTCAGGAAAATCTATAGTTTTTAATTTTAAGTTACATATTTTATGATAATTACATATTTGCTCTGTTATTCTGTCTCCCCATAATATTCTATTACAACAAAATGTTTTAGGTTGGTTCGTCTGCCTCACAACGTCTAAATTACATTTAATTACCAGTGGGAAATGATCCGACCAATATACATCGTCCTTAACATGCACATCTATAACACACGGCCACGCCGCCTGCGTCACTACACAGTGGTCCAGCCAGCGTCGGCAACCGGAATGGGCTTCACTCATAAAAGTCACAGTATTAGAAGATAAGCTTAACTTACATGTGTCCGCACAAACCCAGTCTTGTTCTGACGAAAAATCCAATAGCTCACGAAAGAATAGTTCACCTGGGTGAGCATTAAAATCACCGAGAACAAAAACTGATTCGACACTGTTTTCTTCAATTATTGCGCTAATTTCACTCAAACAATCCGTGAACTCCACTAAGTTTGTATAACAATCGGTAGGCATGTAAACACTTATAACAAGCACTGGCCTATTGTCTGTGGTTAGCCGAACAGCTGATAACCGCGGGCTCGCACAATCTAGCACTGTTACGCACGGGAATAATGACTTGCGCCATAGAAGCGCAACTCCGCCGTGAGGTCGGCCAACTAAAGGCCCACTGCTAAGGTCGACAGCAGACGATCCGGTGCTTCCGAAGTCTTCATGGATGGTTGATAGGAGAGGTAGATCATGTGGTAGTAACCATGTTTCTTGGAGCGCAATAACATCCGCAAAACTGCACAACCGCCGAATACCCTCCACCGATCGTTTCATGCTTTTACAATTAAAAGTGACCATTGTGGTGTTAGACATCTTGATCGTCAATGTGTCTCTTCTGTTCCGACATTTGATAAGGCATAAAGCGTCGGCATGTCACGCCGTCTGGCCATACCTCATCACTGAGGAAAGTTTCCAATCTATGCCTCGTTACTAGCACCTTGAACGCATTATAATCACGCTTATTTTTCATTTTGATTTTTTGAAGTGAAACTTTTTCTTTCGTGTGAGAAAATTGAGTGTAATACCCTATTATCTATGAAAGATTTCCATTCTTCATTGGTATATTTTAGTCATATATTTCAGCCTTCGCTCGTCGTCTACCGGGTAGGGTAGACCCGCCTCCGCCAGCTCCTTGATAGTGAGGTCCGTAATGGTTTCGAACCCGCACTGCTCGGCCTGCTTCTGTGACGCGATACCTGTGAATAGGGTAGACGTGCCTTTGATACCTATGGCTTTGCAGAGGGGCTCTCTGTGGATGAGAAAATAATTACTTAAACAACAAACGAATTCAAATTCAAACCTATTTTACAATAAACGAAAATTAATAAAACCGGCCAAGTGCGAGACGGACTCACGCACGAAGGGTTACGTACCATTATCTATAAAAACGGTAAAAAAAACACGTTTGCTGTATGGGAGCCCCCTTAAATATTTATTGTTTGATTTTTAGTATTTGTTGTATAAAATTTGACTTGTCTAAGTGCTTTTTTGTAAGCCTAAAGAAATAAAGTTATTGAATTTTGACGGACAGCGGAGTCTCAGTAATAGGGTCCCGTTTTACCCTTTGGGTACGGAACCCTAAAAACCACTAAACTTAATCTTTTAAAACTATTATGATTAATAATGAAAAATAAACGTAAAATAGTAAAATACAGTCATAGTAAATAAATTATGGTGTTATTCCCATCTGATCATATAATCAGTTTATGGTTGCATCTGATCAGTCAGATGATATACTTATTTTATGTTGTAAAAACGGACTGTTTCCTATAAATGTGAAAATTTTCTGATCACTATGAAATTTAAAAGGCTGATAAAAGGCGATAAAAGACTCTTTTCTTAAGCAAAAGTATTTTGTTTTATGATTCGTTCTTTCATATTTAAAAGTGTTTTATGTAATTAATCTGTTTGGTTTATTTTTAGTGTTTTATTGTTGATTTTGTTTAATTAAAATTGTAAATACTTTATGATCTTTTAGAGCGAATAGTAAGGCAAATGACCTTGGGCATTTCCGCGAGCTTATATGCAGCAAAGAGTGCTTGTTTTCGATTCAGCATACCATGTAGTGTCTTAATCAACCAAATAATACGATCCTCTGCGATTAGATGACGTGTAACTGGTCAGGTTTGTATCACAGATTTTGTAGGCGCAAATACATTTTTACGTTTAATATCGTTGTTTTGACTGCTTTTCGAAGCCAAAGGATCTCTAAAAAATAGGTATGAACTATGTGAATCACTATACTGAATTTGATTCCAAGCTAATTAGAGACACCGATAAAAAGCCACTAGACACACACTATAACTAACACTATAACAACTACAATATAATAAAATTAACGGCAAGCATTTGGGACCTCCAAGAAACCCTTCAAGATATGTGTTACAGGTGTATAAATTTCAAAGCTCCACAATCAATATTTTCGTTGGAAAACGGGTTCAAAAACACCTAACTTACGCCATAATTTTTCACCCCCCCCCATCTCGGAAAGAGTTAAAGCCATTTTTGGAGGATAAAGTTAATTGAATTTAGAACATCGTGCACACGATCAAATCGAAGAGCAAAAATACTCTTTCCAAGATGGGGGGATGAAAAGCTACGAGTTGCACTCGAGTGCAGATTTTTTACCTTTATACAGAGAGGAGGCTGGTAAAGGCAAAGAATGGCAAACAGTGAGATTATCGGGCTAAAATGATGGTGTTTTTCTGTCCGTCTTACCTTGCAGCTAGTAACTTCTGCCCGATCCGCATCCCCCTGTATTCCGTCCTGACGCACAGGCCTAAACCCTGTAGCAGCGTGTCTAAGCCCATGTGTTCATACGGATTACACTTCTGCTCTACGTACATAGCTCCATTATACAAACCTTGGATTTTTTCCGACTTGATCTGAAATATTTTTTCATATTGGTGGTCGATAAACTAGTTCATAATTAGATTAACGAGTCCTCATCTGCACAAATACCTACCTTGTATCAAAATTGTCTTATCCAAGTCTATGGAATAAATAAATACAATATCATAAGTTCACTGCTGAACATGCCTCCACACAAAGGTTTGACGCTTGGCAGGCAGGTTAGTAACAGTGGACGTGTTTAAAATGCACAGAAGGATTCTACTTCCCTTCTCTTCCTTCCATAGCACAAGCTCTACTTAGTTTGGGGCCTGGTTATGCTGTGTGTGAAATTCGAATCGTTCCCACCACGCCGATTCCCTAAGAGTTCATTCCCGCAACGTCGACTTGTTCTAGATCGCCGTAAGCATCAATCCCTCCGCCTAAGCCTAAGCCCGTAGGTGTCGTAAGAGCAAACTAAGGGACCGACCAGCCCCCCTAGCACGGGGATTGTTGTCTAGGGTAGAATAGACAATAATGACATTGCATCGCCATACATTGCGTAATTGAAGTTGAAGGAATGCATTACAAATAATTTACGCATTCGATGACGAAGTGATGTAATTTGTCTCTATTCTACCCTAGACAACAATCCCCGTGCTAGGGGGGCAGAGAATAAAATAATTAAATACCTACCTAAAGCTGGACAATAGGCTAGTTTCTTTAATCTAATTAGTCCATCAGTTACATTATCAGAAGATAATGAATTTCTTTTGTCATCAAACAAAAAATTACAAAGATACAGCGAGTCAAAGTTTGGGGGCTCGTGACTCGTGACGTCACCAAGTCGCTAAAAAGTGTCGCCCAGCATGACGTCACGCGGAACTTAAACTGGCTAATAATCGTCATAATTTTTTGTTTTATTGTCAAAAGAAAAATCCAGTGTCCAATATCTTCTGATAATATAACTGACAAACTTATTAGATTTTTTCAGGAAACAACCCTATTGTCCGGTTTTAGGTATTTATTTATTTTATTTTCTGGTCGGTCTTTTAGTTTACTCTTAAGTACGACATTTGCGGGCTTAGTCGGAGTGATCGATTCTTACGGCGACTAAAGAAAGAGTCTCAGAATTTCGTTTCGATTAAAATATTATACCATTCACTCCTTTATTTGTTATTTTGAACTGTTTTTTTTAATTGTTGCCATGCATGAAATAAACAAATAATTGCACGTCCGTAAAGGTGCGTAATAAAACATGTTATAAAACAACATGTTTTATAATGTGGACGTATATTTATAAGTTATTATAACATGTTACATAATCTGGACGCACCAAGGGGCAAGTAGCTTCCGGCCACGACTTCTCACACAGGTTTCTTTCTTGATACACTTTCCTTTCCAGTTTAAGTTTATTTATTTTGTTATGTCAAACTTACACTATACTCCTAATAAAGATCATACTTTTAAAATAAAATTATAGAACAGATGGACAATGTCTGATTCTTATTATTATTTTGACGACCGATGTGGCGCGGTGGGTGAAGTCGAAGGTCTGCCTGCGACGCAGGGGGTTGCCGATTCGATTCCCGCCTCAGAACAAATGTGTGTACGATCTGCAGACATTTGTTCAGGGCGCTCTGGTCGTTTTCTATGTATAATAAAAAATATCTATCTAAGTATTGTATTATATTATGTATAACAGTTATCTAGTATCCATAACACAAGCTCTGCTTAGCTTGGGGCTAGATAATGCTGTGTGAATTGTCCAGCATTATTTATTTATTTCACTGATAGCTATATTATGTATATGTAATACCCAAAATTAATTTATGATGTGCCAAGGAGGCGGGCGATGAGGCAGCTCCACAGTTTTCAACTTTTGCTGTCTCATCGTTCAATTGTAACTTATTCATTAAGTCCCTTGTTCGAAATAAATTATTTTGTTTGTTTGGTTTGTTTATTATCCATAGTCAAATCCATACTCACTTTGATATCCAGTTTCTCTCCCTTCTTTCCTGCCACTAACACGTTCATTGCGACAAGGTGCTTCTCTCCGCCCTTTAGTTCGTAGCATCCGAGGGAAAGGCGTTGACTCAGGCAATATCTGTAGAGGTCCAACATTTCTTGCAAGCTGTCTGGGTCTTCTTGTATTTCTGGAATCACACGGGACCATCGATCAAGGTATTCGCCGGATACCTGATCGCAGGACGGGACCTTTCGTGACAGAACTGCTTGTCATTGGTATAGGTTAGTTTGTTAATCCTATAAGGGAATAGACAGAGTGAAAACCAGTGAAATTTCGCGCCGGCCGGCTCTTGCCTTCCTTTCTCGCCTTCACCGCGTTGCGTTCGCTCGTCCTTGTCCCGAAATTACGAACATATTTCAACTTAGCAGGTGTGATTATGATCAATGAGATCTTAATTTTTTTTTAAAAGTTAAAAATAGTTTAATAAGTTAACCTTTAAATAAAGTTAACTTATTGCAATGCAGCTAGCGTCTTGGGCACGCTTCCGACTGGTATTGATATGGATCAGTTAATAATAATAATATATTTATGTTCCACATTTATTTTCACATTTATTTTGGAAAATAAATATGGATCAGTTGAGCTACCTGTAGATTGTTTGCAACAGTCTGCAGTTAGCTCAATTGTTTCAATTGTAAATACTAGTTTTAATTTAATTCTATTATTTGATTGTAATTTTCTTTGTTAATAAAGTTTACTTATTAGGATATTCACTTACTTTGTATAACAGCAAGTGTTTCATAAGGGATCATGTTCAGTTTCATCAGCTCGACTGCAACATCGTCGTCTTCTGGTCGAAGATCCTGGATCACCATCTCCTGGCCGCGCTCGGTGATCCACATCTTGTACTCGCGCGGGTACTCGGGGTCTTTGCTCCTTTCGAAGTCCATTTTCTGTCCGGAGGGTCGATCCGGGGACTAAAAGATGCGCTAGTTTAAACGGAACTACCACTCTAGCTAAGACTTTCTCTGTTACCGATAAAAGATAACTGTCTGCTATCTTATAGCCTGAATCACTAGGCGCAAGTAAACTAATTATATTTCTTTTATCAATGTTTTTTATTATAGGTAAGATAGGTAGATTTGTTTTGCGTTTTAAGCTTATCAAAGTGTATCAGACTAATACCACCTATGTTGTCAAGAATTTGAATGTGTTGATGACCTTTTTATATCGCTAGCACTCGACTACCATCCTAGTTTAAGATCTGGGGAGGACTGATAACCAGATCTGTGTGTGTGTACACTTTGGCTTGTAAATAGATAACAATGTCGCCCAGTTACACGATGACAGACAGTGTCTATTACTTGTTTCTACCTACTAATCCAATAATGTGCACAGTGTTATCGTTATCAATGTTCTCTTAATTATAATTTCCATGTTTGCTAAAGGACGATATTAATAATGTTGATATTTGAATAATGTGAATTTAGATGACATGATAAATCATTATTTACATTCGGTATCCATACTGATATTATAAATTCGAAAGTAACTCTATTTGTCTGTCTGTTACCTTAACGGCTGAACGGATCTTAGTGGAATTTGGCACGGAGATACCATTTACCTCCGGCTACGTTTTGTCTTTATCAAATCAATACTCATTTTTTGTCATTGTCAATCTGTTCTGCCTGTCATGCCATTAGGTACACAATGAAAAATTAAACCCTTGTTATACATCTTTGTAATCCCATTAGCATCTTTTATTTGTACTAGTCCCAAGCTAAGCAGAGCTTGTGTTATGGGTACTAGACAACTGATATACATAATTACAATACATTACATAGATAGATATTTTTTATTATACATAGAAAACGTAATAATAATAATAAGCGAAAATTTATTGAAATTAATTTTCGCTCATATAAAGATGATTTTGTTTTTTAACAACTGAAACGGTACAAACAAATTTATTTCTTATCCAATTATGTATGCAAAATTTCATTGCAATGAAGGGTGTTGTTTCCAAATGAATCATGAAGTACGTTTGTATGGGAGCTTAGAAGTTCGCACCCACCTTAATGATCTATCAAGGCTTTAAAGTCATCGGATTTGTTATTATAGTTATGAATATATGACTCAGTAGACATAATTCACCCAGAGTAAATCACATGGGTGCATTAAGTCTACCCTGCGTAGCACTTAATGCACCCAGGAGATTTACTCTAGGTGAATTAAGTCTACCCGGTGCATTATTGAAAGCCGCACTTAGTTCACCTGGGTGCATTAAGTGCTACGCAGGGTAGACTTAATGCACCCAGGTGATTTACTCTGGGTGTATTAAGTCTACCGAGTCTAAAAATATACTATTGTTCTTCTCATCTTTCTAGCTTTTGTCGACATGTTTAGGTCTCCTTCAAACTCTTCCATTTCCAGAGCAGTTAAGGTCCAGCTGCTCGCCATATATTTGGTGTGGTCCTTCAATGTCAAAATTTTGTATTTTTGCTATAACTTTTACATCAACAAAAATGACAAAATATTATAACACTCGAATTAATTTGCTAGGAATAGATAATCCGTAATACGATTTCACTGCCAAGTGGTACCTTCATTAATAGTAGATATACCTATTATAAATAGGTATAGGTAGGTACGTGATATGCTAAGCATTGGGCTTGCCAAGCGATCTTAGTAATTAATCCCATTTGACTGATAATGGTCTGTGTGGGATTAGATACAACAACATTATGGTGTGGTTGGCCTCAAATTAGGGTATATGGTACATTCATCATCATCAGCCTATATCAGTCCACAGCTGGACATAGGCCTCCCCTAAAGAGCGCCATAGCGCCCTGTCTTCAGCTTCGCGCATCTAGCATCTGCCAGCAGTCTTTCGCAAATTGTCATCCCACCTGGTTCGAGGGAGTCCTACACTACGTTTGCCGAGTCGCGGTCTCCACTCAAGAACACGCACATAAGGTACATTATCGGTGTTATATTACTTATGCAGAAACTTAACGCAGTGTTTTCTTCATTCTCTTTTAATTCAGCAGAAGAAAATTAACATATCATGCAATAGAATTATACCTAGGTATAGTAAAGGTGTATTATGTATGAAAATTTAAGTTTTCGGCGATTGTTTCGCTCTAACTACTTATGCCATTCATCGCTCACAGAAGTCCATAAAAGATTAACTGTCCTGATAGGTAAGAAACCATAAAATTACGAAAACCACAAAACAAGCATATCTCCAAATCTGTTTTCAGCATCATCATCTACCGTAACACAACTTCACCCACTGCTGGGTATAGGCCTCCAAACTTATGTGTCACTCCGCACGGTCCTGTACATCTCATTCCCATCTCATCACATCCAGGTTCGCCCCGCAACGTTGGTGATATTGTCTGCCGTGCTCGCCCTGGTTACAGAAGCACTTAAACATATCTCAGATTAAAGCAAAGTCTCAATTCGTCGTTTTTTGACAGCTTTCAATGAAAAACTCAAAAATTTGTCTCTTGAGACGTGTTTATATCTGAGTTGCGTTTGAGTGTTCGGGGCTAAATCCATCACACTCACAAAATCAATTTTTAAGAGGGATGTGCCCGGAGCGTAATCTATGAGCCATTACAATTATGTTCTCTTTTTAGTTTACAATTCATACCCCACCATGGTAGGTACATATGCAGGCTGTTCTTGTAAAAGGGACTGACATAGTCACCATGACTCAAAGTCCCATAAAAAAAATGAAGATTATAAAAAAAAAAACTATCTTTATGTCAAAAGTTACAACTTTTCATCTGATGTCAAACATGGAGCCGTCTCGGCGCAAACAGACAAACAATAGTTCATTATGCAATATTCGGAGTGCGGCCGCTGACCTCGTCATTAGAGTGCAGCTGCAAAAATAGTACAAGGACACAGATGGTGTGGAGAGGACAATACATTTTAAGGCAGAAAATTTATAGTCGGTTTCTCGGGTACTGATTATTTGACCAATGCTTTGACAATGATTAGGCGTTCCAAAAATGCATATTTACCAAGTAAAGTGACTGTGATTGATTATAGATTGTGTTTTAACACTTTCATGGACCGCGACGCACATGTCCAACTGCACCAGCTTCAGGCTGGGCAGTCAATGCGTTAACTGACTTGACACTCGTCAACTTTCTAACCTATCTCTAAATATAATAACACAAAAAGGTGAATTCCTCAAACTACGATAGTTTTTTAGTAAAATTATCTTTAAATAATATACCTAAATAAATAAATAATACCGGACAATCCGCGACACAGCATCATCTAGCCCCAAACTAAGATGTTTATGTTATCTCATTTTGTTGTGTTGTATGTTCAAATCAATCCAATAACTTCATGGGCGAACCCCTGGATAAGGGCATGTCCATTAAGATTTTCGAGAAACTTAGCTTACCTAAGTTTTTGCTAAATCAGCTGATTGTGTCATTCCTTTTCGCCAATCTTATTACCTAAGTCACTTGCCAGAAGAACGGAAGATATCATCGGGTTAGCCGGAAGCCTGTGACGAAGGCTCGGCTCACACAGGACAAGAGGAGGCTTACTCCCATCAGTGGGTGTCAGTGGGCTGAATTGATAATGAAAACCCGACTGTCATACGTCAGACGCAATGGTCACATCTGAAAGTCGGTGGGTGAAATCCACCTCAGAATGGAGTCCCAGAGACAGAAAACCATCCCTGGACCTAAATAGCGCAAAACAGAGTAGTGAAGAAGAGAAACGCGAGAACTTCTTCTTGCTTGGAGGAAAGCCTTTGCAAGTGGTGGAATACTTACTAAGTACATCTTTAAAAATTATACACCTTATTATTTTCTCTGCTGTTATTAAAAAGTATTGCTTTGTTATTTTGCGTAGGTAGGAATCAAATTCTATCAGTAAATATTTCCCAACCGACTTGAAAAGATTCATACCTTTTTACTACACCCCTTAAAACCAAAATCGCGCAACATCGCTGAACCCGAGAATTTCCAAGGATTACAGACTCTCCACTCATCTCCTGTAAACAAAACAAACACTTTCATTCAAGATTGTCGACTGTCGAAGCTTATTTGCATAAGCTAAACTGGAAATGGACCGAAAAATGTGGCGACTCCAACCTTAATCCTATTGTAATTTCCGCATCTCATTATTGAAACCTTTGGTAAGTGTTCAAATTCGTGGATAGGACTCTTAATTTGCGACCTTTCGAGGACCGTTTTAGGGAAACGTGTAAAAAGTAAGATAAGCGGAAACCCTTACAAATCCTTTTAGATTTAGGTCTTGTATAGATAGAACAAGCATATACCTACATATATTTTGAGCAAAATGATTGTGAACTGATTATAATTGAATACGGTCAATGTTAATGATCACTTCTGTTACATAATATCCGAAGACCGCGGCTTTGGTATAGAGGTTAAAAAATACCTAGTATTAGAGTACTTCCGCAAGCTGCTTGGTAAACCACGTGTCGAGCCAAAAGGTGTCACCTCAGCATGTTGCTGAGTAGATGAACTCATATACTCTACTTAGTTTTTATGAGAAATAAATTTCTTTAAACCTAAACAGGCCTGTATACATACACATTTAAACCACAATCAAATAATTTATGTTCACGACCTAAATTAAAACAAACAAAGTCTAGAACTAGTCTTAAGCAGAGAATATCTGATAATACTAACTCTTAAGCTTCCACTCCACTGCGGTTAACGATCATTACATCCATTAGTGTAGACAGTTGCAAAGAAATGCAGTTTGCAATTATCTTAAAACCGTATCTAAACGAGTTTTGGAAGAGCCCAATACTGTAACCGCAAGTGCCTGAAATAAAATGTTTGCAAAATACTTATTCCTTGACTATTTCGACCAGCTACAGCGCTTCGTTGAGTAGTTACTGTGATTGTTAGCCCAGCTATGGAATTTCGTAACTCAGCTTCAGTGTTTCGTAACCCAGCTTCGGTGATCGTAGCTCAGATACGGTGATCGTAGCCTAGCTACGGCGTTTCGTTGCCCAGCTACGGTATTTCGTAGAGCAGCTACGGTGTTTCGTAGAGCAGCTACGGTGATTGTAACCCAGCTACGGTGTTTTGTAGACAAGCTACACTATCGAAGCCCAGTTATAGTTATTCGTAACCCAGCTACAGCGTTTCATAGACCAGCTACGGCGTTATGTAGATAAGCTATGAATGATGTCTCGTTGTTGCCTGGCTGGCATTTCGTAGATAGCGCGCATGTTTATCTCTAAACTCTAAACTAAAAAATATATCCTAATATGGCATGAGTTTTTCTTTCAGCAGCCCTCAATTCACCATTCCGTAACCACTGCCATAGCATTTTGATCACTAGATCTAACTATCCCTTCAAGCAGCGTTAGTTTTTCCCTCGCAGCCCTCTTTGCGGAGTCAGCCGGTGACGTCTGAACGCGGGACATTTTTCAATCAGCCGGCCGCCACATGCCGATGTCGAGAAAACTGCGATTCACTGTTCCCTCTCGAATCTAATGGAATTCTACGACGCTGAGCGATCGTTCGTGGTATTACACATACCATGTCTTATGTATAAAATTTTAGATGTGTGTGACATGTGACATGTGGGGGATTTCACAATCTTTGGGAGGTCTAAGTATCTACAGTGGGTCCGACTGTGGATTATGATAAAGAAATAAAGTAATGCTAGGCATGATGTTGAGGCAAGATTGTATTCAACACCTGCATTGATGTTTTAAAACGAAAGGCCAGCTATGCAGACTTTTTATTTTCATATTTTTCTGTACATAATATGGTAATCAATATAATTTGAAAGGAATCACAATTTAAAACTATAGGTACTTATGTTTGAGTAAAAATATGTGTTTGTTTACTTAATATATAATTTTATAAGGCCACTTATAGAAAGAGAATATTAATATTAGGCGATAATTAGGTTACCCTATGATATACCTTATCCTATATCAGTCGTTTGGGAGATCTTTATGTAACCTTAGATCTTCTAACCCGCTGAGAAAAAAAAAAAAACATCCTACCATCTCGGAAAGAGTATTTTTGCTCTTCGATATCCGAGTGCAAAAGCCGCTTTTATCCGCTAGAAGATAAAAAAGGCTTTTGCACTCAGATAACGAGCAAAAATACTCTTTCCTCGCTGAGGTGTGATCAAAAGTTACGTGTTGCACTCGAGCGCAAAGATTTTTTACCTCGCTGACGCTCCGAATTCTAATTTTTGAATTTTATATTTTGTTTGCTTGTCGGTCATCAAAATTGAGAAGCAACTTTGCACTCTTGTGTAACAAATAACTATAAATACATCATCTCAAACATTCTCCTTTATAAAATTAGTGGTTTTAGTAGGATTTTAGTAGTTTCACAAGGTGCCATTCTAGTAGTAACAATTTAAGTTTCTTTAGGTAGTTGCAGCGGAGGCTCATTAGGGAGCGGTCACGTGCTTGCCCAGATTGCCTTAATGTCTCCATCCCGCCTTCAGACGTGATCTTTCTGAATTATGCCCTTCGATTTCCGTCTGGCGGTAGAGTAAGTACAGTCAAAGAGAAAACGCTAGTCAAAGTTAATCTTGCGGAAGCGTATATAGCAGGCGTTTGCAGGTTTAGTAGATCCATGTGCAGTTATTTTTAAAGACGATATTACATATCTACAGTCAGCGACAAAAATAGTTGAACAGAGTTAGTTTGAACTTTCGTAAACGCTTATACTCCGTCCACGCACTTATTTTCTTTTTGGCATATACACACCTATCATCATCATCATCATCCTATATCAGTCCACTGCTGGACATAGGCCTCCCCCAATCATATACACACCTATGAATATCTTCAATTGTTGACAGGTGATTTAAAATCAAATCAAATCAAAAATTCTTTATTTCCATGAATACAAAAAAATGTACACTTAGAAAAGGTCAAATTCTTAAAATTAAACACTGAAACGGAAATAAAGTGATGCCATCAAAAACAACACGTGGACGTGGACACTCACGGTAGGGCTTGTTGTGGAAAATTAATTTGCCGCAAATTCAAAACCATTTTCTATGAACTCATGATAAAAACCACCTTCGATTCATTTGTATTTTTGAAGCATTTGGGAAAATAAGATATTTTTCGCTAAAATCAACAGTTTCCCAAATATTCCCAAAATACAAATGAATCAAAGTTGCGGCAAATTACTTTTCCTCTAGTTTTATCGCTTGTGGATTGCAGAAAACAACCAAAAAATATAAATCTCGCGTCAGACAGATTGAGTGCGAATTAACTAACACCAATTGATCTTTTCGAAGATAGACTCCACGTGTATCTCATAATAACAGACGATTATTTCTAAAGATAAGTACGTGTTTCTTTTGATATCAATTTAATCTGTGTCAATTTGTTTTACCTACTTGTTTTTGCTTTGATTAGATACCTATCACTATAAGATTGCTATCAATATAAAGTGATAAGTCCACCACAATCATAAAAAATACTTGCAATCTGGTGCAAAACACGTGGTTTGTTTTGGCTCAGTGCGCTCAACAAAAGTAGGTATGTTGACTCCGGGGTCACTTTTGAATTATTTATCAGTAAGCTCAGTTTTACTCTAGCAAAGATTTCTATAGAAAAAATAGAGAACAATTAAGTACCTATGTACATCGAATGCCTACAATACTTGAACTTTATTCCTTTTTATGCTTCGATTAAAGTAAAAAAGGGAGATGAGGCATTACCATCTCGAAAGTAGATGGCTCAAGTTAGGTTCAACTATGTTACCTTACCTCAGTCATAGTCGGACCGGCGGCGGCGGCGCGGGCGGTGGCATTTGTGTTTCGCGTACTTGCTACCTACGACGTATAATTTTGTGTGATTTCGACTAAATCACCACGACAATGCTGCTCGTGTTCGTTCACCAGGTGTACAAATAGCTCCAAAACAAAAAAAAAAGCCCAAGGCATCACATATTATCCCGCGTAAGTAGATACACCTAACTTAAAATTTTCTGATAATCCGATACCTTATCATTATTTCATCTGTGACACGGTATAGTTTTTGAGTGAGCGCTGATAGAACGTACCGTATCTTCCTTTTTTACTTTTATCGAAGTTTTTATGCTTTCGCGATTTGTTACCTAAGATGCCATGAATACATTGATTTTATTTATCAGCCTTGTTGTAAATAATGATTATTTATCGGGTATTAATCGCGTACGTTTTGTTACTATTTCCCTACGTTTCTATCCCGTTAGAGCAACCTATATCGACGTTAATTTATGTTACATCGTTGTAAAATGATACAAACGTAGGGAAATAAGACATAGGTAATAACAAAACGTACCTACGCGATAAATAATAATTTTAAATTATGTTCATTCTTTCAAATTCACATGACGTATTTGATAGTTATTTTAGCCTTAATAAAATGGGGGATAGAATAGATATTTAGGGAGGAAAATACAGCAGAAAATAACAGAAATATGTCTCCTATTGTCTGAAAGATTTGTCTTTGGCGCCGCCTGTACAATCGGTGGTCGGACGTGGAAACGTGACGATGGAAAGTATTGGATTGAATAAGGATAAATCTAGGAAAATAAGGTCCAGCAGTTACGCTTGGTCAGATATCTTGTAGGGTACGATTTATTTTTGGGCGTAAGAATGTTACAGCCACAAAATTGCAAGTTATTGCTGAGTAACGGACCGTCTGCGGCTTTGCTTGTTCATTTTGGATCTAACTGTAGGTACTAAGACAAATTTTGTCCCATAATTTGTTCTTGTGTCTAGTAACTTACGATTAAGACATTTTCAGAGCAAATAAATAAAAATAAATAACCAGTATAGGTCACTGGTTATTTATTTTTATTTATTTGCTCTGAAAATGTCATGAAAATGGTCATCATCTACGGCCAGAGTTCACTTACCCAAATGGTTAACGTTCTTTGTTAGATACTTTGTTTGCAGATCTAAGAATGTGGTTACGTACCTTCTAACCACTGCTGTAATAACAAAAAACAAAAAAAGTCTTGTGTAAATTTCCAAAATAATAAATAATCCTAAAGGTTTTGTATGATGCCTGGAGAGCTGTCGGCAGATGGACGTGCCCAAAACTCAATCCTCGAGTTATGTTCGTAATGAGGGCCCTAGTGTCATAAACTTTTATGCAATGCAGAATGTTGAATTAAAATGTATATTATATTTCTTGGTTTCCTATCGACAGTAGAATTTTGTCTTTTATTGTGCCTATGTCGACTTTAGATAGGCACCGACTCAAAATAGATACTTGGTTTGGGTTTAAGGAATGGCCCATTTTAGACCACGCAACGTTGCGTACAATAATGTAAAATATTTCAATGCATTTAAAAGTAATTATCGAAAAATATTATTTTTCGATAATTACTTCGTAGTTAAAGCCTATCGGATTATTCAGTGAATAGTCGGTTCGTTTTTTTAGATCCCTTCACTGTTCTAAAATGTATATAAAAATAGTTTTTTTTTCTTTTCTGTATATACAAAGTACTTCGGGTTTAATTTTCATACGACGACATTGAAGAGTAAGTAGATAAAATCTAAGCACCTTGTCTCTAGGTTTGTTTAGTTTTTACCATAATCATTCAAAAATGTCCTGTGCGACGAAACAAGCAAGCAGGATAATATTAATACCAACCCAATAGTTAAACAAAATAAGTTCATTTTTAATTTGTAAGTTTAATATTCCACGACTCGGCAAACGTAGTATAAGACGCCCTCCCGCCAGGTGGGATGACGACCTGCAAAAGACTGAAGGCAGATGCTGGATGCGGCAAGTTGAAGACAGGGCGCTATGGCGTTCATTAGGGGAGGACCAGCAGTGGACTAATATAGGCAGATGATGATGACGAAGTTTAATGTTCAGTTTACCTAACAAAACGCTATAAAGAATCGCATCTATACACCTACTACTACTACTCCTATATCCAGCTAGGGTTGCCATCCGCCCGGGTTTCCCCGGATTTGTCCTAGTTTAGAGGGCGTCCGGGGAGCGTTCGGGCGGGGTTTCATTTGTAGTCCGGGCTAAAAAAATTCAAATCTTGGGCCGCCGCCGCGGCAGCGCGACAAACGTGACAAATTCTGTTTTGTTACATTTAAAATGATGATAAAAGATGCCTAAATCAAATTTTAAAGTGTTAAAATAAATAAACGTTGATTTATGACATTTTCAACTATTTTTTGTTATACTGGCTATATTTAAAAAAAACCTGTTGACATGTCCGGGCTCTGAGCTCCAAAATCCGGGGTTTTCACGCGTCTTGTCCTGGTTGCCAAATTTTAGAGATGGCAACCCTATATCCAGCTAATTAGAACACAACACAAACACTTGGATACTGTTGTTCCAAGGGTTAATCGATGCACTCCATGTTTTCTCCAACAAACACCCTCTTTAGTAAGGTATCTTCAAAACAAACATAAATTAAGCAGATCGCAGCTCCAACTAGCTAACAAGTACTGAACAATGCACGTGCTAGTGGAAGTTTCCAGACTTTGCCTGCGAGACTGCTAGCATGGTGCATGTGTTAGACAAACACACAAACTTTGGGGAAGCGTGCATACCTATAGGTGTTTAAAAGTTCTTGTGGCTTTGTTTAGAAAATGATTTTTTTGCTTTGTGTAATACGAAACGTCTGACTGGTTCTGTGTGCAGAGCCCGAGTCCATTTGACGATTGCATCGAAACGTGATCGTAACGTCTAATATTTTTATGGGATTTGCTGAGTTCCCAGTCCGCACGATAGTCATATATTTATTTGCAACAAAGATAATGTGCCTCCGAAAAGAGGTCTTTATCTATTCATAAGTTCATTTTCTATCATGTTTATGATGGCATGTAAAATTTTAAATAAAACACAATTATACATTGAAATAATAAAACGTCAAGGGCGAGTCGAACGCGCACAACGAGGGTTCCGTAACTAAACGAAGGCGAGAAATAAAAGAAATGTTTTTTGTGATTAAACAACAATGTTATAGTTTTCTGATTTTTCCCTTTACTTGTGATATAAGACCTTGCTTCTTGCCAATTTCATGGTTCTAGGTCAACGGAAAGTACCCTTAGGTTTTTGATCCATGGCGAGATTCAAAAAATGTTTTTTTCTGTAAATAAAATAAAAATTTACGATTTTTGGAATTTCCCATTACTTGTGCTATTAAGTTGTTGCTTCTTGCCAAATTTCATGGTTCTAGGTCAACGGAAAGTATACCCTATAGGTTTTTGATCCATGGCGAGATTCAAAAAATGTTTTTCTCTGTAAATAAAATACAAATTTATAATTTTTGGAATTTCCCATTACTTGTGCTATTAAGTTCTTGCTTCTTGCCAAATTTCATGGTTCTAGGTCAATGGAAAGTATACCAGGTTTTTGGTCCATGGCGAGATTCAAAAAATGTTTTTCTCTGTAAATAAAATTCAAATGTACAATATTAGGAATTTCCCATTACTTGTGCTATTAAGTTCTTGCTTCTTGCCAAATTTCATGGTTCTAGGTCAACGGAAAGTATACCCTATAGGTTTTTGATCCATGGCGAGATTCAAAAAATGTTTTTTTCTGTAAATAAAATACAAATTTACAATTTTTGGAATTTCCCATTACTGTGCTATTAAGTTCTTGCTTCTTGCCAAATTTCATGATTTTAGGTCAACGGGAAGTAACCTATAGGTTTTTGGTCCATAACGAGAATCAATTTTTTTTTTAAATAAGTAGGTATTATATGGATATACTTAGGTAGGTGGTACTATACAATACAATAATACAATACAAATATACTTTATTGCACACCAAATTATTAATATATAACAGAACACAAAGACAAGTAAAAATAATGTACAATGGGCGGCCTTATCGCTAAGAGCAAGTGGTATGTGGGAGTGGTAGTAAGTTAAAAGATATCTTTTTTTTATGAAAGCGCATTTCTAAAATTAGATCTTATGCTGTGTACATAATTATTGGCAATTAATAAATGAAATGAAGTAATATGTAAATAAGAGTTCTATTTATTTTATACTGTTTTATCCAACTTTCCCCTTTTCAACTAGAATGGCATTACAGCGTTAAATATTATGATAATACAACGGTATGACCACGATAGCAGCGTAAGCCTCTTTGCCTGGGGTAAACTTTTTCAATTAAAATGGTTTTATGGCGACCAGCGCGGACAGAAGTTGCTGAACAACACGGCTGGCTAGTGTAGATATTACAATACATTAACAGGGTGGGGCGCGGGTTCGAGTCCCGCCGCAACAGAAATTTTTTGGGAACTTATTTCATTTCTTAGATTACATTACATCTTCTTACATTACAATATGTCAGAAAAATAATAAGTCTTTAATAACAAAGAAAATTACAATCAAATATTAGAATTAAATTAAAACTTGTATTTACAATTGAAACAATTAAGCTGCAGACTGTTGCAAACAATCTACAGGTAGCTCAACTGATCCATAACAATACCAGGCGGAAGCGTGCCCAAGACGCTGGCTGCATTGCTCCGCTGTATAGCAATGCTGATGCGCTGTGCCAGATACTCACCAGCTCTCGGGTCACGCGTCGGTCGCTTCGACCAGACGCTCAGATATATTTTATTAAAACCCGGAGAGATTCGGTACCCCACGGATCTAGGGCCTCGACTAGTACTGGAGCGCAGGATTTTTGACAGAAATAACAAAAATCTAATTATATTTCAATTAGCTCACTAGAATCTCGTAGACAGAGATGAATGCCTATTACAAACTCATGAAAAATTGCTTATCAGTTAATAAACATACCTATATCAGGGACTGGCGGCGGTTAGAGTTTTTGATAATTTATCGTAAGTAGGTAATAGGAAAATAATTGTGGGGCGCAAATTTCGCCCGTATCTTCACCTTAAAGTCAACGAATCAACCCGACTGCGATAACGTGACTGCAAGCTGATTTGATACTTCTAAAATCCAAGAAAATATATTTCTCCCGTAAACAATGTTTAGCTGTGTCCATCATATTTAATCCATCGTTTTTTTGTTTACAGACAGTGCTCAGCTATTTTCGGAATCTGCTCTGCGTTAACTGTAAAACCCTGTGTACTAAAGCGATCTAGATAAAACGGTTAGTGCTTTGCACGTAGGTAATAGTTTCCAATAACATTTTTCAAGGAAATTGTTTCAAGTTAATTTCGTTAACTTTCTTAGCTGCAAGGATGCATTATATCAAAACGAGAGATAATAATGTGCCTTTTGTGTCAAAATAAAGTATGTACCTACTGGTCCGATTCTAAAAATACTTTCTGTGATAGGAAGGACTGGTAAAAACCAATGAGGGATTTTGAAGGGGGGAAACAGGAATATAAATTCCAGTTTCGCCCCTTGAAAATCCCTCTCAAAGGAGAAAACTAGTCAATAACCCTGAGTACTACGTTTCTATCCAACAAGGTGCCTACCACGCGAGCGAAGTTGCAAGCAGAAGCTCATTATGCTTTTGAAAGAATATACTGCGTACCTAACATTTATTCTTATGCCCATACATCTTTAAAACGTATGTATGGGCATAAGAATAAATGTTGTTTTTTGATGAATAAATAAAAATGCAAATAAGTAATATAAATATGGCCCACGACACCATTCCGTAACGAAATCCAAAAGTATCCAATTTCAACGATGCTCAACGGACGCAATCTTCGGAAGAGCCGGGTCTGTAGGTGCACTCGAAGCGGCTATAAATCCGGCGCGAATGAAGACATAAATGCAACCTGCGCCGCGTACCGTAGACCATACAACGCGCTTGCTAATGAGCAGCGCTGCTCGCTACCGGTACAGTCTCCGCCTAAAAGAGGTGAACCGATACATACTCCAAAACTCCTGCACACACAAAACCACAGAAACCGATAAACCACACCATTACATCACACCGCTGTACACCTATATATATTGCAATAAATGTTTTAACTATTGACCATTACGAAAACCGCTAAACCACCTCGACTCCAGAAAGCTCTGAACAAAATATACGTACGAATTAATAAAAAATCAAAAAGTGTAGGTAATAATAAATTAGGACTAGAACCTAGGAACTTAATCGACTTGACGTTTCAGTCATTACGTATTTAGGTGTTATTAGAGTGCCTTATCATAGAAAGTTCAGCGCTTTCTATAGGTAGTTGAGCGGTCTTAACGGCTTTAGGAATGGTGTGATTTAGCGGTTTCTGTGGTTTTCTGTGTACATGGGGTTTCGGAGTCTTCATCTGTACTGCTCTTTTAGGCGGTGACTGTGCCTACATCGGATGTGTTACGGAATAGTGGAATGGAATTTCTAACGAAACAAGCTGGAATTACTCAAACAACAACAGAAGTGCGAGTCTAATATTTTTTCATTCTATAAGGTTGAAGTGGCCTCTGTTTATTGCTTGGTAGTCCTTTTTACCAGCACATAAACATAGAAAAACGGAGATGAGCATTGACCGAAGTAATCGTCAGTGTACGTTATGATACAATCAACAGTTTGTCAGCAAATCTCGTACCGTTAGGCAAAATATGCGTAAGGATTCCGTCTCACGTGAGATACGAGAGAGGTGAGATTCCCAGAATACTTACGTAAGTATTCTGTCTCACGTGAGATACGAGAGAGGTGAGATTCCCAGAATACTTACGTAAGTATTCTGTCTCACGTGAGATACGAGAGAGGTGAGATTCCCAACGTCTCAGTCAGAATAATTTACGTCATCGTGTTATCGTTTATACTCAATTCAAGACCTACTACACAAATAATCAAACAATCCTGGTACCTATATAATGTTTTACTATCATTCATCAAAAACTGTACCTAATGCTAAAGTAGACGAAATTTTAACTATACCTGCACATGGGCAACATGTGCAGGTATAGTCTACTTAGTAGACTTTTAATTTTAATTATTTGGGAAAAGCTAACGGCTACGAAATGTTAATGTACCTATATATCTAGCTTAAGTATACATACATAATATGAAAATCTTAAATAATAATGCAGCCCACGTTGTCATTCACAGATTGCTAACTTAATATGCTTATAGCTTTGCCATAGGCAATTCTTTAAAGATTAATAATATACCGAAATTATCATTTTAGCCATGTCATAAGGTAATCATTAAACTACTACGGTGTATTTAAACTATTCTGTTTAAACTAGTAGACTTCCGATAAACCCGGACAGTTGTTCCTCCAACCACGTTAGTTCACAAACTTGTCACACAAGACGAGACCAATGCAACAACTCAACTATGGGAGCTCCCGACTGATTCATAAACTTGGTGCGAAAGGAAACTTTGAACTTTAGACGTGAACGAAATGCAGAAAAGTATCGTGATAAATCAATTTCGGGTTGATCGATTCGAAAAGTTTTTTACTCGCCAAAGTTTAAACCTACGGCTTTGTTTATTGTTCTCAACAAGTTCGCACAATCTTAGGTTGGTATCCACAAACCAAAACAATAATTTTCAAAACCTACAGCGAATCCGTTGTTTTGGGTTCCAGAAATCTGTTTCGATGAGAAAGATGTTTCATTTGCGTCTCTTTTTTTTTAAATTTATTTAAGGGCTTTATCGCTTAGCGATAACATCACCCATAGAAACATAAAATAAAAAATACAGACACACAAACAGTTTGTTAACAAAACCAAATTATTGCTTCTAAACCTAACTTTATTAAACTAGTATATTCTAAGGTTATTTTCGCGAGAACTCATAATAAAACACTGTTTTAACCGGATTGATCGCGTATATTTTATATTTTGTTTATAACCTGACGTTTCGGAGGCTTTTCAGCTTCCATGGTCTGCCTGTGACCATAGAAGCTGAAAAGCCTCCGAAACGTCAGGTTATAAACAAAATATAAAATATACGCGATCAATCCGGTTAAAACAGTGTTTTATTTTATTAAACTAATCAAAAACACGATATCTGCACTACAAGGGTAGGATAATAGACTATAATGTCCACATCCATCACGTGATTTTTATCTTTTTATGTGGATCTGAAGGTTGCATTCCGGACACATCCCACCAAAATATAATGAATGTCCTCAATAACACCGCACTCACAATTCAAAAAACAATCACAATTTGGCGAGGTGACTTTTTTCATCAGAAAAGCAAATTTGTTCGACGAAATATGTCCGGAGTGCAATCTAAGTACCTATTGATTTCAATGTTTGCTTTAGTTCCTTATTTGTCAGGACTGAAACACGTCCTGCTACAGTTTAAATTGCTTTGCAGTTTGCCTTACGTATAATACATATTAATTAGATAAAACAAAACATTAAAGGCACTTTATTCAACCTAAAATCGACTTAATCTTGTAAAAACGAGTACACAAACAAACACAGATGCTGCGGACAATGCTACCGGATTGAAGTGCCCAAGAACTCAATACCTATAAGGATAAAGGAATTCGGTTTCAAAAGGACTTTTTTGTTACTTTTCAAACAATAGAAAATAGCAATCCAAAGTAATCCTTCCGAACCCCTTTGTTAGATGGTGTTTTCAACTTTTTACATTTTATGGATTAAGTAGCTCTTACTCGACAATTCGTCTTCAAAAAGCCCAATGAAAGTCCACGCCTGATAACAAAGCAACCCGAAAACAATTAAACTTGCGCCCTTCTAAGATTAAATACGTAGGTATAATAAAAACCGAAATAAAAAAAACTTATGTTTTCTTTTATTTTTTTAGACTCCCAACCGACAAATATTTACATCACAATACAACAGTTATTAGTCTAACTAGTTCTCCTTGTCAAATTAAAATTACAGATCTATAAATCTTTTAAAAACTTAAATACATATCTATTTACAACGAAAATCTACGTAAACCAAGCTTCATCGTCAGTTTAAAGCTAAACGGACACCTATCCGAAACGAACGCGTCTAGAAAGCTGAAGGAATCGACTTTTAACTAGGAATTGAATCCTTAGACTTTCAGCTTTGATAGTTTTAACTTAAATGTCTCTGGGAATTAGCGCAACTTCCATATTTGTTGGCCTCACGAATATGCTTTCCTTCCGATATTGTATCGGGCCGTTCTCCAATGCCTTCGGAGTGAAGTGTCGCAGCACGTGCACGAGCCCCGCCTTCATTTGCAGCCGCGCGAGCCGCGCCCCGATGCACGTCCGCCCGCCTCGACCGAACGGCATGTAGAACGTGTCACTGATCGGCTGCAAGCCATCTCCAGAAAACCTTTCAGGATCAAACACCTCAGGATTGGGGTAATACTTTGGATCGCGGTGGATATCGAATATCGGCGTGAACATCTTCGAACCCTTGTCTATCTTAATGTTTCCTACCGGCAGCACGGTTGCTTGTGTGCATTGACGCGTCAAGTACCCGACAGGCGGGAACTTTCTCATGCTCTCACTCAAAACTTTTTCAAAATATATCATTTTGTTCATAACATCATAGTTTATTTCCTTGTGGGTGTTGAAGTTTGTATCGATTTCTTCTTGAACTTTTCTCAAAATCTCAGGATTTCTACCTAATTCAAAGAGAGTGCAGGCCATCGTTGTTGCACTTGGGTCCACTCCGGCGATGAAGAAGAAGAACGCTTGCGCGGAGAGCAGCCCGACCGTGGGCATCATCTCGATGTTAGTGCTCTGATCTTTCATCAAACCATTCTTTTCCAATTGCACAGCGATGTCGATGAAATCGTGTCTCAGTTTTCCTTCTTGCTTCCTCATTTCCATCGCTTTTTGTATGGAACCGACGAAAAACTTCTCATGTTCTTGAAATATTTTGATGCCCAGAAAGTTACAAAGCGCAGGACTAAAGTTCGTCAGAGCGAATTTAAAATCTGTTATCCGCGATGGTTTTGCAACGTCTCGAGTGATTTGCAGAAAAGGCGAGTCAAAAATTGATTCTGTTCCTATCCCAAACACTGAAGCTATAAGTGCAGCACTGCAATAGGTGGTCATCGTGTTGAAGGCTTGGCCTTTTTGTGTCTCAGGGTGATCCTTCAGGTACTTGATGAAGTCCTGCGCTCCCCTGTCCAAGATGTAATACATGCTCTTGAGTTTGGTGCCCGTGAAGAGTGGAGTCATGTTCTGTCGCATTAGCTTCCACTTCGGTCCATTCATAAACAAGACGCTTTCAGTGAGCTGATCGCCTTCAATGTTTTCTATCCCTCTGTGGTGGAAGGCATTGAAATCTGTCTGAAGGACGTGTGAGACATTAGTCGGATCTAGGACGAACAGGGAAGGAGTAAGGAGAGACCCGATGCCGACGGCCGGCTCCCCTTCGTACTTCTTGTATAGGTCTCCCAGGATTTCGAACATGGCGCGATCTTTCACAACGAAGTCGTAAAACGGTCCGAGAGCTTTACTTTTCGAATGGAATTTGATTCCACGTTTCTTCCAGTAGCTCTCATTGTACCGGCCCCGTAAGAATATGAAGGCTAGGCCGATAGTGAACAACACTAGTGCGATTTCTATGATCATATTCAGTGATCTCTGACAACTAATGCAAATGAATGAGTGATTGCCGTATTTATTTGGCTGGAATTCGTAGTTATCTATACTGATAAGGGATTTGTTGTTGTAATTGTTTTGATTGTCAGCCTGACTCGACAAAAATACTTTGTTGAGTCATGCTGACTTATAAAGTTATCCTTACTAATATTATAAATTAAAAAGTAACTCTGTCTGTCTGTCTGTCTGTTACCTTTTCACGCCTAAACGGCTGTACGGATCTTTATGAAAATTGGCAGGGTATATCCTGATGATAAAATTTGACACATCACTAAATAGGATAGAATCAAATTAAAACGTTACAAACATAGTTATTTCTTATCCGATTATGTATGCAAAATTTCATTGCAATAAAAGGTGTAGTTTCCAAATGAATAGAAAAGTACGTTTGTATGGGAGCTTAGAAGTTCGCACCTACTTTAAAAGGCAAAATCTGAGATTCTTGTAGCATGAAAATAATGTTAGTAACACCTGCTCCAACTCAGCCGCAATCGAAACCTATTTCGATTATAGTCTAAGTACAGTGTGCCAATAAAAACCAACTCGCAGTGACTTCAGTTCTTCCGTGATCATGGCGCATGAAACTGTGCCAAAATATTGGTAAACTCAAAAATCGAATCATGGTAAACATCCCGTTCTAAATGATTCATATAAAGATCTTTTGTTTGCTATTTACATTCTTTGTTAGGACTAGAACGTACTGGCTTTCTTACTTGCTTTAGCTATAAAGTATAACCTAATAATTATAAATTACACAAAATTATTGGCACATACTGCGAACTTAAGAAATCGCCTTAGTCTTGTTAAAAGAGCACACAAACAAACCCAGCAAGCAAACTGTAGCGGAGGACAATACATACTCCCGAAAAGAAGTGCCCCAGGACTACTATACCTAATGATAAGGATTTTGGTTTTAAAAGGACTTTTACTTTCCGTTTCCGTTACTTTCCAAACAATAACAAATGGGTACCCATCAAAACTTATCCACAGGAAACCCTTTGTTTGATGGTGTTTTTAACTTTTTACAGTTTTGAAACAAGTAGCTCTTACTCGAGAATTCATCTTTTAAAAGCCTAAACAAAGTCTACTCTGGGTAGTAAAATAACCTAGTAACAAATAAGTGTGCGTTTGTCAAAAACTAAGTATATTAAAATTAAATAAAAATATTTTTGTTTAAAGTATTTTATTCATTTGGACTCCGATCAAAAGAATCACTACATTACCACATTAAAACAGTCTTGGGTAAGTCTAGTTCGCTTTGTAAAAGGGTGGCACTACTTACATTAAAATATCAAAAAAATGTAAAAGAATCTAATTAAAACTAACATCGACGTGAATCTCATTGACAGTTCAAAGCTAAATGCGCATCGGTCCGAGCCTAACGCGCATATAGAGTTGAGGAACCGATTTTAAACAACGAAATAATTCCTTGGACTCCCTTTGAGCATTGACAGTTTCAACTTACATGTCTCTGGGAATCAACGCAACATCCATATTTATTGGCCTCACGAATACGCTTTCCTTCCGATATTGTATCGGGCCGCTTTCCAAGGCCTTCGGAGTGAAGTGTTTCAGCACGTGCACGAGACCCGCCTTCATTTGCAGCCGCGCCAGCCGCGCCCCGATGCACGTCCGCCCGCCTCGACCGAACGGCATGTAGAACGTGTCACTGATCGGCTGCAAGGCATCCCCAGTAAATCGCTCAGGATCAAACACCTCTGGATCCGGGTAATACTTTGGATCGCGGTGGATATGGAATAACGGCGTCAACACCTTCGTACCTTCGTCTATTTTGATGTTTCCAACCGGCAGAACGGTTTTCTGCGTGCATTGACGTGATAAGTATCCGACAGGAGGGAACTTTCTCATGCTCTCACTTAAAACTTTTTCAAAATAAACCATTTTATTTATAACGTCATAGTTTATTTCCTTGTGGGTGTTGAAAGTTGTGTCGATTTCTTCCTGCACTTTTCTCAAAATCTCAGGATTTTTACCTAATTCAAAGAGAGTGCAGACCATCGCTGTTGCACTAGGGTCCACTCCGGCGATGAAGAAGAAGAACGCTTGCGCGGAGAGCAGCCCGACCGTGGGTGTCATCTCTACGTTAGTGTTCTGATCTTTCATCAAACCATTCTTTTCCAATTGCACAGCGATGTCGATGAAATCGTGCCTAAGTTTTCCTTCTTGCTTTCTCATTTCCATCGCTTTTTGTATAGAACCGATGAAAAACTTCTCGTGTTCCTGAAATATTTTGATGCCAAAAAAGTTACAAAGCGTAGGACTAAAATTCGTCAGTGCGAATTTAAAATCGGTCATTCGAGATGGTTTTGCAAGGTCGCGAGTGATTTTCAGAAAAGGTGAGTCGAAAATTGATTTTGTGCCTATCCCGAACACTGCAGATACGAGAGCCGCGCTGCAGTAGGTGGTCATCGTGTTAAAAGCTTCCCCGTTTTGTGTCTCAGGGTGATCCTTCAAATACTTGACGAAGTCCTTTGCTCCCTTGTCCAAGATGTAGTACATGCTCTTGAGTTTGGTGCCCGTGAAGAGTGGAGTCATGTTTTGTCGCATCAGCTTCCACTTCGGTCCATTCATGAACAAGACGCTTTCAGTGAGCTGATCGCCTTCTATGTTTTCGAAACCTCTGTGGTGGAAGGCATTGAAATCTGTCTGAAGGACGTGAGAGACATTGGTCGGATCTAGGACGAACAGGGAAGGAGAAAAGAGAGACCCAACGCCGACAGCCGGCTCCCCTTCGTACTTTTTGTAGAGGTCTCCCAGGATTTCAAACAAGGCACGATCCTTCACAACGAAGTCGTAAAACGGCCCGAGAGCTTTACTTTTGGAGTGGAATTTGATTCCACGTTTCTTCCAGTAGCTCTCATTGTACCGGCCCCGTAAGAATACGAAGGCTAGGCCAATAGTGAACAACACTAGTGCAATTTCTATGATCATCTTCGGTGATCTCTGACAACTGTGCATTTGAAATGAACTATTTCCGTATATATTTGGTTAGATATCGTAGGTATCTGATACCTGTTTTAATGAGGAAACATACTGATAAGGGATTTGGTTGTTTTGATTGTCAGCTTGACTCTACAAAATTTATTTGTTGAGTCATGCTCACTTACAAAAAATATAGTAGAACCGGTGAACGGTAAAACCGATACGTTATTTCTTGTTTTGTCAAAGGTTTCTTTGACATTTCCCAAGATCGTTTGTAAGATCTGTAAAACCGATTATATAAACAGTTCTGCCAAGTCCAACTAATACTCGCGGTCATGAAAATAACAATGTTCTGATTATTAATAGGCTATTTGACTTCACTGAAAATAAGTTGCAAATTGGTGGCAGCTGTGAAGAAGTACCTAACAAACATCCATCCATCCTTCTATCCAAACTTTCGCATTTATTGTATATTATATTATGTATTATCTAGTACAGTGGAATAGGCACGTATCACGTGAGACGTAGGGATAACTTAGTAACAATATCCCTTGGTCATAATGACTATTCATTCATCATATCTATTGTATCCTGCGTAGACGATTATAATTACTTGATAATATTGTTGTGAAGTACAAAATATCTGTTTTGTATCTACCTACACTTATGTACTGCTATTGAACGATACGTCAACAAATAAAAATAAACAATGTAAATAGATACCTATTACCAATACCAAGTTTAAAAATTAAGCCCTGGCATCTTCACAAACGTGTTTGGGATGATGGGCAGAACCACGTCGTGTAACTAATTTACCAATAACCCTGTATATTATCTATTACAGTGGAATAGGCACGTATCACATGAGACGTTAGGGATAACTTAGTAACAATATCCCTTGGTCATAATGACTATTCACTCACAATCATCTATTTTATCCTGCGTAGAAGATATAATTAATGATAACATTGTTGTGAAGTACAAAATATCTGTTTAGTATCTACCTACACTTATGTACTGTTATTCAACGACACGTCAAATGTAAATAGATAAGGCTCATAAAAAGTTTGTCGGGTTGTCTCAAAGTAAACGACTACTAGTCAACTGGGATAGATCATAGTATAGATCTATTTACGGTTATACGATTAATGTATTTATTAAATTACTTGACATATAATTAGGAAATCCGACCTTGATTTCTATATTTATTAGAATTTAATTTTTTTTTCACCTATATTATCATCATCAGCCTATATTAGTCCACGGCTGGATATAGGCCTCCCCTAATGAGCGCCATAGAAAAAGTTTCTTTTCAGTTTTTTTCTCACCTAGGTACGCTACGCTTGGGGGAAATTATACTCCATTGTAAAACTAAGTAATTAGTAACAAAAAACAAAATGCCATAGGTACACAAAATTTACAAATCCCCAAATAATTAGGATAAATACCATGAAAACTTCATCCATAACCTATAATTACAAAAAGATTGCCTTTGCAGCTTTACAACGACGCGGCACTGATTCTATTAATATTTTACATGTTTGCAAAGGAAAACAAGTACAACCTACTACAAATGCATTATTAACTTGATTGATATTGATGTTATTGTTAGTTCGACAATGTTTTCCTTTTACTGTTCCTTCCACTCCATCAGATTAAATTCATTGAAAGCTGTGTGAGAAATGTTATAATTGTTAACTTTTGGGTGCTGAGAACTCACCTACTGCAACTGTAAGTGTAGGTGAGTAGGAGGAACCTAATGTTATTTCCACTGAATGGGATATTTGTAATTCAACAGTTCGATTGCTTACAATTTGTGTTCACCCAGGAAACATTACTTCCCACAACATGCTTTCTTGTGAGTATTAAGTAGTCGTCTTGTGCTGGGCCAGACCTTACGTCTTATAGCCACCAACATGAATATTGTTCATTTCATTTCTGTTGTTATTTGTGTTCACTGTGAGTTTTTGTATTGTTCACGAATATGTATTTAAAATTTTGTTTTTTGATGTCAATACTAATTGATGTAGGACTAAGCTATGCTGTACAAGTTATACCTTCTGGATTTTCCAGTTTAGTAATTTTGTTTATAACAGAAATTCATATTTATGCATTTTAGTAACCATACGTTTGTATAAAGTGAGCAACCTAAAAATTTTACGAATCGTCGAAGCTCGCGCTTTGTCAAACATGGGATCGGATCCATGTTAGAAATAGCGCGCGATCGGACCGTACGCGAATTATTAAGTGCAGTGTTTTCATCTGTTTTAGATACATCAAGCCAATTCTACGCACCGGACAAGACTAAACCCAAATCCCCCTGCGAAAGTAGAGCTCAAGTTGCACTAGTGGAGCAGTTCTTCAACATAATTTTTACAGAGTTTCAAGTGACTCCGCCGGTCTGCGTATGTGTGCAGATGTGCGTTGGTCAGTCGACCTACTGCTACCCAAACGGATGTCTGAAAAGGGATGCTAACGTGCAAAGAGTGGACAGCCCACAATCAACGCATACAAAAAGTCCAAAAAACTTCATGTTTATTGTGGACGATAAAAACGATATGGCAAAGAATGCTCCTGAATCCCATGTTGAGGATCTGAAGACAAGTAGTATATCAAGTCAGTATATTCTGACCTTATTTTAGGCATTTTAAAGTCAGCGCAACAAAGTTTTATATACCCATTATCACCCGTTTTCTCTTCAGTGTCGCTCATCAGGAGTCAGTATTAGGCTTTTTCAGCAACTCTCTGATTGAGGTTTGCGGTTAACGTCTAATGTTGTGTTATACCAAGTATTTTTTCCTCTACATTGCAAAACATACATACCCATATTTTTGTCCCAGTTTTCATTACTGAAAAACGTTTTTAAGACAGGTTTTTATGTTTTTAGCAACACCATCTAAAGAAGCAATGGATGATTTTATGAATGAGATGCGTCCCGACGTGTTTAAAAATAAATACAGCATGCTCGTGAAGCACAAGAAAATACCCAATATCAAACTCAAGTACAACTTGCGAGAACAAGTAAAATACATGAAGGCCGATCAGGTTAAAACGGAGTCTTTTGAGTTTTCGAAAACAAGATGGCCACAAAACAAACCTTATGGTAGGAGACATAACACCCGCTCAGCTCCACCGGTAGGAAAGACAAACGTGTTCATGTCGATGTTACCTGCGGGCCACTACGCCGAGTATACACCAAAGTATACCAAAAGGGACATCGCGAGTACGCTAATCAGCGATGATCCTATAGCGAAAGCATTTTACTTGTACGAAAACTCTGATAACAACACAGATAACGCCGTTGAAACTCCAATTTCCCTGGAAACACTCATAGACAACTTGATTCGGAACAGTATTTCTACAAAATACAGTGAAAATAACAACACGGACCCTAATATTGACGATGAAAATCAAACGGAAAATAATACAATCATCATTGAAACCACTACCTTAAACGGGACAGTAGATGTTATAACTCTAAATTTGACTGACGACACAACTGATAAAAATAACTATACATATGATATACCTACCACTAATAAGATCAATGAAATGATAAAAAACTTATCTAAGAGAATAGATATACAGAACAATACTAGTCTGGAGCTGGCCAGAATAATAACCACTGATTTTGATGAAGAAAGATCGTTGGAGGTTAATAATAAACCGAATTTGACTGTTTACGAGTCAAATACGACAAAAATGGATGAAACGGAAATGTCTCCCTATAATGAAATTGATTCAACACCAGCTACTCTTAAAGATAATATGGCGACGAAGAAAAACCGACAGAGAAGAGTAAAGAATAGCAAACTGGCAAAAATCTATCACTGAATTAAATTTCTATCATCCATTCTAAAGGCGATTTACAATAATATTTTGAAATTTAAGACAAGGCCATTATTCTTTTTATTATAAGATACAATATGTAACTCATATAGGGGAGACACCTCACAACCAACTCTGGGGATACGTGACTATGGATGATGATGGCGATGATAATATATGAAACAGGTAAATTTATTGAGAAAAAGTCGGACCAAGCCGCGCTAACAACTATGTCTTGATGGTTTCGGTTACCTACTTCGTAGATAAGATACCTGTCTTCAATAAAAATATAAATTTATGGAAATTTCACAATGATTTTCTTGATTTCACACAAAATCATATTCAGGTTTTCACAATATTTCACGCCAGTTTTTTGGGCAGGTATATTTTGAATTTCTGTGATAAGTTTTCAAATATGTGGTTCAAAGAAACCAATTAACTAATATTTTTATCACGAAATAACATGCTATTTTATTTTTGGTCAATATTTATATTATTTCATTAAGTATCATTAAAATTATACATTTTCCCCGCTTTCCATTTTTCCCGATTACTGCTACCTGTCTCCCGACTGGCAGGTACTGTCAGCAACGAAAGTCTATTAACAGTTGCAGTTATTCAAAGCATTCTTAATCCCAATCGAATGTGAAAACTACCATTTTTGTTCTCTCAGAATTTATGATGCATCAGCCATGAATATTTTATCTATGTAAAGTTAAAAAAAGCCAATTCCCGCTGTTATTTGAGTATAATGTAAAAATCTAAGCGACTTCCGTTGCTGAAGGACAATACAGGTACGGCAAAATCCCTAAGCCATCGACGGCAGCAACTACGGCGGGGCGGCGCGGTGTGAAAAATATAATAACCTATTTTATTTCTGTTCACAAAAAAGGTCTTCAACATAGACACTTATATGACCACAAACATGGTCTTAGCAACATATTTTCCAATTAAAATGGTCTAGATCTTTAATTAAGTGTGAGGAACCTGGTCAGCGGGCCCACAAGTATGCAGGGTGGAAAGAATCTATGGGCCCTGGAGGGGAACTACCTTAAATCCTATTATTGTATATATTATTATTATTATCTGATTACAGATCTAATCCTAAAAGCTGGAAATAAGAGCCCTAACATCTTCATAAAAGTTTAACTTAGTAAGAGTTAGGTAGTATTATCCTCTGTTCTCAAAGGTTAATCCGAAGCACGTACACATTGTAATACTGTAAGTATCATAAGATAAAATTGTTTGTTAGAATAAAATAATTAATTTAAGGAAATAACGATAGTAAGCATGTACCTACTTTATAACCTTTTTCTGAAAATAAAACTTATTATTATTATTATATTATTATTATCCTATTATTGTATAATTGTATATTCTATTTCGGTATATATGTTGACTGGGAATGGTGAGAAATTGAAAGATTCATTAGTCGCCAGTTGTAGCAAAACTGCAGATTTCACGTTCAACACTGAATTTCTTAGCATTTGAAAGAAGATAGATTTTATTAGTAACGTATTATTGAAGGGAATTTAATGGTCTACAATTCTTTTGCCAGCATTTGGTTTTTGGGTGCATTGTTGAAGAGTTATCCGGTCAAAATAAGCAAAAAATGTGATGCATAAATATTTTTTTTTCAAAATAACAGACTAAAATAACAGTCAAGAGTAAATATCTCGAAAACTATACAAGATATTGAAAAATTTGACCGAGTAAAACTTGTAGCAAATTTAATGAACTTTTATTTTGTATGAGTAGTCATGTCGCTAGGACGCATAGTTTCCGAGATATAAGTGAAAAACCGAGAAACGGGACCTTCAAACCTCCCCCCTCCCCCCGGCTCAAGGGCTACGGGGGACTTTTGATATGTTCAATATTGTTCACCTTCTTACTAGTCTAAACAAAGTTACGAAGTCAAAAATTGTGTTCCAAATATTCCCCTCTATAATCTATCGTTGCTTGGACTACAGTGCGAAAAAAAGGGGGCACGAACCATGTGTCAAGCCGAGAGCGGGGGGGGGGGGGGATATTGGACTCCCCAGAGCCTCAACTTTTGACATAGAACATAGACTACTTACTTTTTATTCCATAAATAAGTTCCCATGGGATAGAAATAACCTTAAACAACGCGTGCGAAGCCGCGAGCAACAGCTAGTTATAGTATAAGCTGAGGATGTGATGTGTGTTGTAAGCAATTTTCTTAGCCAAATTGTAAGCTTGTTATATCAGAGTAGAAGGATCTCGGTCAAAAAAGCTGACTTTGTCATCAGTGTTCATCTCCCCCTAAATTTGAGTAAAAACGTGCTTGTAATGTACCTACGTAGCCATCACTGTTAAAACTTTGCGCAAGAAAAATGTCTCAACTTCGCAACTCTTTTCGCACGGAAGACATGATTTAGAAGTGTTCGGATTTTCTTTTGAACGAAAAAGCTTGTATTTTTCAGGACATTTTATAAACTCTGTGAATTTTTACTAAGACCTATTTTTGTAATTTTCAACGTTAAAGAAAAACTACAAACGAAATAAATAAAATTTCCTGCGTTGTTTTGAATGATTTGTTGTTTTTGTACCTACTCAAAATTTAAGTATAAGACACCTAGATTGTTGTTAATAACGATTAGGTATTATAATAAACATGTTGATTATACCTAACTGTATATACCTACTGTAACTACTGCGATTTCCAGTTGTCAGACTTGTCACAGCCGGTTTTACCTATAATTTGACAATAGTTTAAACCTTGTGTTAACCTCTAGTGTGTTTACTTGTGTGTGGAGAAACCAATACTTGGTTCGTAAAACTATTCAAATTATAACAAGCAGATGAAAAACTGGCTGTAAGTTACCCTTGATGACTACTGATATACCTACTAAATAGAAAGAAAGAAGAAAGAAATTAATTTATTGGCGCACAAAGGCAAACACTTGTAGTTTAAAACAATGGGTAGAGTTTAGGATAATTCTGAAATACCTGTTATTTCAGAATTATCCTACACCTTACCATAAACAACAAGTGCCTGCCCAGTGAATAGGTTACACAAACCTATACCAAAAGTTGAGAAACGCTGGTTTTCTGGCAGGACCTTCAGAGCGTGTAGACACGGAAAACAGACGACAAAAAAAACTACTGTCTCCTAGGGCCACCGTCCACTAACATTTGATTGTAGCATCTATCGATTCGCGATACAAACGCAAGACAGCATCGATGCGACACAGTCGCAATGCAGTCATGCCCAAGAATACACCACCTCAAACTATCTGGTACAGCAAGATATGATCAGAACGATATTACCCTACAAAAGCTTTTCAAATGGGTGCCACTGGCACTGCTACTTATAGCAGGGCTGCTACTTATAGTTCTTAAACTAGGGCCCAATTCTGCTAACCAATGGCTTCACTATAAATAAATAAATAATGCTGGACAATTCACACAGCATTATCTAGCCCCAAGCTAAGCAGAGCTTGTGTTATGGGTACTAGATAACTGTTATACATAATATAATACAATACATAGATAGGTATTTTTGAAAACGAACAGAACACCCTGAACATAGAACAAATGTCTGCAGATCGTACACACATTTGTCCCGAGGCGAACCCGCAACCTCCTGCGTCGCAGGCAGATCTTCGCCCACCGCAAACAGGCCACAGAGGTCGTCACTATGATAATGGCATCGTAGCAGAATCTCTTTTTCTATCTCAGAATCTCCTTTTATAGGTATTTGTTACTCCGCCATTAGTCCGGGTTTAATAATAACGTTTTTAAAACTACGTAATTAGTAGGTACAGGTTAAATCGGAGAAACTACTCTAATAGTAAATCGGGAATGAAAAAAGAGTAGAGCTTTTTCAACATGGCTGCAAGACAAAAGGTGGCTCATCGCGGGTTCGCACGAGATTCAATTTTTTTTGTGGTTTTTAATTTTTTCTTCGTTCCACGAGTAATAAAACTGGTTTACGATTTGCGGCAAATTAATTTAACGATATTTTTGTTGCTTCTAGAACCTGTTGATTTAAAACTCAATCCTGAGCGCGAGTGACGGAGCACGACTTTAGTACATTGATGTAGGTAAAGCTACGAGCAATATAAGTACTTACTAGGAGTAAAGTAAATATTTATTCACGTACTCCTCCAAAAATGCGAAAGTTGGTAATTATGCGAAGTTTGGGCGTAGACATCAAAATTACCAAAGTGGCGCGCGCGCGCACCCGCGAGCTGACGGTAGTGTTACATCATTATCTTTAAATAGATTATGAATCAGCATCGTCACGCATCGGTCAAAGAAATATAAAGAAACATTATTTTGATATGAGCACAAGGCCAACACGGCATGTAAAGTTAGGACGTGCTGGGTCAATCATGATTCTCTCATTGCTCTTAGTATTTTTATTCGTGGTTATAATATTTGTTTACTTTATCGGACAGTACAATGTAAGCTACTGGAAGAAACGTAAGGTCGCGTTTTACAAGAAGAATAAAGTAACAGGACTCTTTTGGAATTTTATTACCCAGGACAAACCGTTTTTTGAACTATTTCACGACATCTACAAGGACAACAAATATGTCACCGAGCCCGCAGTGGCTTTGGGATCATTCCTTACTCCGTCTTTGTACGTGAAAGATCCAGTGAATGTGAATCAGGTACTCCAAGCTGACTTCCACAGCTTCAGCCATCGCGGCATAGCCTTCACTGATGAAGACAAACTGGCGCAGAACGTCTTGATGCTCTACGGTCCGAAATGGAAACTTATGAGACAGAAACTCACGCCTCTCTTCACAACAGCTAAGCTGAAGAACATGTACTACATCATGGACAAAAGCGCGCAAGATTTCGTTGAATTTCTCTCTCGCAAACCTGAAGTGGACCTCAAAAGCGGTGGTTTTGATATCTGTAATTCGTACTGCTGCGCTGCTATAACGGCTTCTGTTTTCGGAATCGGAAGGAACTCCACATTTGATTCACCTTTCATTCCGTTTGTGCAAAAAGCTTTGAATGCGTCGTTTTGGCAGAATGTCAAATTTACACTTGCTAGCTTGAGCCCTTCACTGTTTAAGGCATTAGGTTTATCTCTCTTTGGCGTGCATGAAGATTGGTTCATCGGAGCTATCAAGCAGGTTATTCGACAGAGAGAAAAAGAGAATGTGAAAAAGCACGACTTTGCTGATATGTGCGTGAGCTTACAGAAAAATGGAACTATGATAGACCATGAGACGGGATATGAACTTGAACCCACAGACGAACTGTTAGCTGCACAAGCATTCTTCTTCTTTCTTGCTGGACTAGAACCTAGCGCGTCTGCCATGTTCACTACCTTGATGGAACTGGGACGAAACCCTGAGATACTGAAAAGGTTACATGAAGAAATAGATGGGGTGTTTGAGCAATATAAGAACCAGTTGACGTATGAAGCTATAATGGAGATGCCGTACTTGGAGCGAGTACTGACCGAATCAATGAGGATGTATCCCCCAATCGGTTTCTTGACGAGAGAATGCGTAAGCGATACTGTGCTCTCCGTCGGAAATATAAAGATTGACAAAGGAACAAAGATATTCACACCCATTTACGAGTTACATCACGACAGTAAATACTATGCGAACCCTGAAGTGTTTGACCCTGAGCGGTTTGCCGGTGACAACAAGACGTCAGATGTGTCCTATCAGCCGTTTGGAAGGGGAGGTAGAATTTGCATCGGGATGAGATACGCAAGGCTCCAAATAAAAACGGGGCTGGTGCACGCGCTGCGCCATTTTACTATACACACTACAGTGCAGAAGGGAGGAATAAAATTTAGTAAGGAGCAAGTGCAAATCCGCCTGAGGAATGTAGATTTTGAATTCATTCCGAGACAGTTAAACAGATAGAAAACTTATCTTCCTTACAGCTCGTAAAATACACATAGCAAATTGGCATGAAATCTGAAACATCTGATATAACTCAATCTTTCTAGGCTGAGGAGCATTTCAATCAAAACTGTTTTTTATGGGAAATTTGTAGTTTTTTTATTAAAGAAACCAGTTTATTTTCATAAATTCTATTCATTTACTCGGCTTCTATAAGTTTTTCCCCACCTATCGTATTTTTAATCTGAACAAATACGTTTGTATTCTTAAAATTTTTGGATTAATCGCCCACTTTTATTTATCATCATCACCTAGTGTTCTCAACAAAGAAAAATAAAAATGGTAAGTAAATTTTTATTTGATTCATTTTGGTTAGGTACTTTTCATAAGGTGTGTAGTACACCTTAATAACATAAGTAAGGTGTGACCAGACTGTGTAACTGTCATTCAAGGTTTCTACTTCTGTGTCCAAAACCGGTGAAACTAGATAATCGATTAATATGTTTGAAAAAGTGGCCAGAACCTCTTCCTCACTAAATAGCAGCCATTTTGTTTCCCACGCGTGGGTATGCTCGTACTTACATCCTCATATTCTTCAAGTCTCAGTGTCAATCTCATCTAAAATGTACCTACTTACATAATGGTTTTTGGTTTTTCTTTGTTTTTAAATTTATCCTTTTTCAGTCACGTCACATCGCATACAAAGCTTCTCACAATATCTTACCATTACTTACAATACTTATCTCCAAATCTGTTTAGCTAATTTAGACAAATAAAATCACATACATACAAATACACGAACCCTTAAATTAAAAAAATACACTCCCTTTTTAAACAGCCGTGTAGAAACAATCCCTTGAGTTAAAATTCAAAAATCTGTTTTAAAACGTCGCCGTCGTTGACAACATAGCGGTTACCTTTGAGTACGTACATATTCTATTGAATTTTTCCATTCAACCTTCAATAACCGGATCAGCGAATCACAGTTAGTGTTAGTTTTGCCTAGTTCATAGTGACAAGGCATTTGCAACGTGAACACACGTCTTTACGAAAGGAACAGACTATACATGTAAGTAGGTAGCCACTTTATGCATTAGCTAGGCAAATAATGATGTACCAACTAGTTGATAAGTCATACATAATATTATACAATTAGGTACTAGTGGTTTAATTTTCACTTCTTAATAATAATACCTTGTGTCTTATTTGATAATGAATATTTATAAACCTGTTTATAGCTTAGATAAAACAGCGCTCACTCAAAAACTGTTCCGTGTCACAGATGAAATAATAATAAGGTATCGAATTATCAGAAAATTTAAAGTTTGGTGTATCTACTTACGCGTAAAAATATGTGATGCCTTGGGCTTTGTGTTTTGTTTTGGAGCTATTTGTACACCTGGTGAACGAACACGAGGGCATTGTGTGGTGTTTTAGTCGAAATCACACAAAAGTATACGTCGTAGCAAGCACGCGAAACACAAACGCCACCGCCACCGCGGGTCCGACTATGACTGAGGTGAGGGAACATAGTTGGACCTGACTTGAGCCATACACTTTCAGATGGTAGTACCTCATCTCCCTTATTTTACTTTCATCTAAAGCTTATAGTATAAAATTTGACTAGTCTAAGTGCATATTTTGTAAGCCTAAAGAAATAAACGTTATTGATATTTGATATTATAACTCCGACCAGGTGGGATGACGATTTGCGAAAGACTGCTGGCAGATGCTGGATGCGGCAAGCTGAAGACAGGGCGCTATGACGGTCATTAGGGGAGGCCTATGTCCAGCAGTGGACTAATATAGGCAGATGATCATGATATTATAACGACAATAGCATTCAACAAAACATAGTTAATAGGTACCTTTATTAACAAAGAAAATTACAATCAAATAATAGAATTAAATTAAAACTAGTATTTACAATTGAAACAATTGAGCTTACTGCAGACTGTTGGAAACAATCTACAGGTAGCTCAACTGATCGCTATCAATCAATACCAGTCGGAAGCGTGCTCAAAGCGCTAGCTGCATTGCCCCGCTGGTATATAGGTACCTAATTACATAAAGTCCTTACGTACAAATGTACCTACCTAAGTACCTACTTAGCGACTTCACTATCAACTTCCTACTTGGTTAGATAGGTATACAACTTATTTTTAGATGGTAGGTACTAGAAAATGCTAGATACCGCAGTATAAGGTGTACCATGATTTGTATTTTTCATAGTAAACTCTTATTAGATTTATTACATTATAGACGACCACTGTGGTGTGGTGGGCGAAGGCCTGCCTGCGACGCAGGAGGTTGCAGGTTCGATTCCCGCCTCGGGACAAATGTGTGTACGATCTGCAGACATTTGTTCAGGGTGTTCTGGTCGTTTTCTATGTATAATAAAAAATATCTCTGCTTAGCTTGGGGATAGATAATGCTGTGTGAATTGTCAAAAAAAAATGTATTTTGAAACGGTCAGTACCTAGGTTTTTTTGTGAAAAACGATTACTTAGTAATTACTATACGGTCTAGTTTGCATGCTGCAGTAAGGACTTTTTACTAACTATGAAAATGGTTAATATGGTTTACTATATATGTATATAAAACTATAATTAACTACTAGCTTTTACCCGCTACTTCGTTAGCTCAGCTACTCAACCTATTTACAATAACCACAATTCCCTACTTTTTCCCTTTTAAACCACCCCTTTACTTGTTTATTGTCCATCCAAAGGTTGCCTGGAAGAAATCGCTGTTAGCGTTAAGGCCGCCGATTGTGCCACTATATGTTAGTTAGTATTAGTTTATGTTTTTTGTAAATATTGATGGTGCAATAAATATATGTAATAAATAATAATCTATCTATCTTATTAAAACAAAACATAAAAAAAGTATTTAAGTCGGCCCAGCCGTTCTCGAGTGTTAGCGAGAAAAACGAATACCAATTGATTTTTATGTATAGAATATATAGATAGGTTTCCTACTAAACAATTAATTCAAACTTATTCTTGTACACCGTGTGTTGATGATAACTATTGTCAATTTAATCAAATAATCATACGTAATCTAATCTTACATTAGATAATTATTTTCAGTCAGACAACCTTCAACTCTAGTTTTCTATGGAATGAGTAAAGTAATAAACAGTACTTATTTACTCTTAGTTTTGCAAGAACTCACTACCGGAAAAGACGTGTGAGCGAATATTTCAAAATAGAGTTCTCATCTAAATGTAAGTGTTGCACCTAATGTTAATAATACTATGATATTTTAGTTAGAAAGAAAATTACAATTACAGCGTCTTGGGGACGCTTCCGATTGGTATTGATATGGATCAGTTGAGCTACCTGTAGATTGTTCAGAATCAGAATCAATCGTTTATTTGCAGAATACAATAATTACATGTCAAGATCTTAGAGCTTGTAATGTCAATGTATTCAACCCGTAATCAGGTGTGCAAATATTATTAGGTCATTATGTAATTATTGGGTCATTATGTCATTATTAGGTCATTAATTAACCATCTTAAAATTTAAAGTATGAGTGCTTATTCGTTTACACTTTAAAAACAATTAAAAAGCAACGAAATATCTAACTTTTTCTTAAATAAGTTTCCATTTAAATCCTTTAATTCTTCGGGTAGGTAGCTTGTTATAAATAATTATGCATATATTTAAAACATTTTTTTTGTAAATATCCTTGCAACACTCAGGTTTGTAGAAGGTCTAAAACTTTTTTGTGGAATCATAACATCCCTACGATAAGTAAAGTAAGTTGAGTAAGATTTGGCAAATACACAGACTTCTCTAATAAACATGCATGGTAGAGGCAGGACTTTACAATTCACACAGAGGGGTTTGTAAGTATCACGGAACCATGATTTGTTTATTACCCTGAGGCATCTTTTTAGGGTTCTGTACCCAAAGGGTAAAAACGGGACCCTATTACTTAAGACTAAGACTTCGCTGTCCGTCTGCCCGTCTGTCCGTTTGTCACCAGGCTGTATCTCATGAACCGCGATAGTTAGACAGTTGAAATTTTCACAGATGATGTATTTCTGTTGCTGCTATAACAACAAATACTAAAAAACAGAATAAAATAAATATTTAAGGGGGCTCCTTAGAACAAACGTGACTATTTTGCCGTTTTTATAGATAATGGTACGGAACCCTTCGTACGCGAGTTTGACTCGCACTTGGCCGGTTTTATTTGTATTTTATACACTCTATCTACTTCTTCTAAATTACCCCACATTAACAAACCATAATTCAAAACCGAGGTCATGTGTTGTTTGCAACTTGCAATCAACACGTGGCCTCGGTTTTGAATGCAGACTGTTGCAAATTGCAACAGTCTGCAGTAAAATAAATAAATAATACTGGACAATTCACACAGCATTATCTAGCCCCAAGCTAAGCAGAGAGCTTGTGTTATGGGTACTAGATAACTGATATACGTTATACAATACAATACATAAATAGATACCTATTTTTACCCGACTACCGACAGGGGAGGGTTATGAGGTTAGCACCCTATTTATTTTTAGTTGAATTGTTTCATTAGTAAATATTAATTTAATGGTACCTATTATTTCATTGTAATCATACGTATAGTTACTGGGTTCTAGAATGTTAAGTTTTTTGGTAAACAAAGGGTTTACAAAACCGAAGTAATATTGGTGAATAATATTTTACGACTCTTGTATCATCGCCAATAGGTTTGGATAACTTCAATGTTTCCCCTGTAGGTGGAGCTAACGGCGCTAGAGTCGTAAGAGGTCCCAGAGATTTTCGACGAGGCCTAGCTTGTAATTACATACGAGGTGTGTATGCGATTTCGTTGCTTAATTTTGAGCACACCAGTAGTGAGGATGAGGCGCGGGTTCGAGTCCCGCCGAAATCGTGAATTTTTGGACTTTTTTTATTTCTTACATACATTTTTGTTGTACAAACATTTGTCCGAGGGCGGGAATTGAACGCGCAAGCTTCGCGTGTCAGACAGGCCTTCATGAAGATTGTCAATTAGGTACTTTAAAATTGGTAGGTATGTTCTACATTCGTTTAAATAGGTTCAACCTTGGTTCAACCAAGAGGTCATAGTAAAATTGATCTTGATAGCCTATTAGATGATTGTGTGAGCCTGATACAAGTCAAATGGAGACTTATGCCGCAAGAGTTTAGGTTTAATTTTGTTTTTATTTATTTGCTAGAACGAAGACTGTTATTAAGACAGTTCGTAAGCCATCTGGACACCATTACGAACAATCGCACTAAGGTAATGGAGCATTTAATTTAGATATTGTTAATTAGTTTATTATTAAATTCATTATTTTATTTTATATAACATTTACATTACAAAATTACGTTATTTTAAGTTATTCTTATTCATATTTTTTTACATTTATTTTTACAAAATTTTATATTTTCATCTGTATACATATAGTAGCTTCAAACTTTCTTTTGATGACGACCTCTGTGGCGCAGCGGGCGAAGGTCTGACTGCGACGCAGGAGGTTGCGGGTTCGATTCCCGCCTCGGGACAAATGTTTGTACAATCTGCAGATATTTGTTCAGGGCGTTCCGGATGTATAGTATATGTATAATAAAAAATATCGATCTATGTAGTGTATTGTATTATGTATATCAGTTATTATCAGTTATCTAGTACCCATAACACAAGCTCTGCTTAGCTTGGGGCTAGATAATGCTGTGTGAATTGTCCAGCATTATTTATTATTTATTTTACCATTTACACTGTCATGGCCATCAGTGGTCAAAGACATAAAATAAATTTCTTTCGAAAAAAAAACGTAAATTTGAAATAAAGAAGAATTTATTGAAAGAATTTTTAGCAAAAGAAAATAAATTTAAATCTTTAGAACCAAACCGGTGCTTCCAACGTGGATAAATCTTTCCCCTCGACAGGAATATGAAGAACGAAAGAACAAAAGACCCCGAGTACCCTCGCGTGTACGAGACGTGGACCACCGAGCGCGGCCAGGAGATGGTGATCCAGGACCTTCGGCCAGAAGACGACGATGTTGTGTTAGAGCTGATGGAAAAGAACATGATCACTGACGAAGTGCTTTGCAGTATTCAAAGTAAGTATACCTACATGATGCCAAGAAGCGAGTCTATAACGTTTTCTTGACTTTTAAAACTATCATGGTTATCAATCCACAAAAATGTGCGTTCAAATATAGACTTAAAACTGTTACCCTTAGATATATTTTACAGTGAATAAATATATTCCTACAAGCTTCAAACGAGACGTCCTTCTGATGCCGTCAATACGTGTACCTATATTTTACATTGATTTTATAAAGAGCTACAAACATAGTTCCTTGAAAATGGCGTGAGTAGAGTTGCGTATAATATAACCGGTAGTAGTGGTTAAGTTAAGTAAAAGACAAATATTAGAGAAGATGGATGATATACATCAGTAAAATATAACTCGCAGTGACTTCAGTAATCAGTTATTCCATGATCATTGCGCATGCAACTGTGCGGAAATGTCGGAAAACTCAAAATACGGTTATGATCCGGTTATTAATGATTTTAGTGTTTTCTTAACAGTTTCAATGAACGTCTGCGAATAGGTAGGTGGTTCGATTCACGTGATGCAAATATAATTAACCACATTATCTTCTCAGTGCAATGCAAATAATTTTAGCGAGCTTGCCACTTTCCACGAAACTGAACCTAAAAATATAAATTCCAGAACTAAAAGATGATCCACTAAGCGTGCGTGAGATGCTGGACTTCTGGACCGAATGCTTGAAACAGCGCATGAGCCTTGGCTGCTACGAAGTGAAGGACGGGCAGAAATACCTGGTCGCGCTAAATGTGTGCCTTGTGGGGAAGAAGGGAGATCACCATGAATATGATGTAAGTAATGGAGTCTAAACACCAAAGCCACCGGCGAGTCAAGTTGACAAAACACAGTCGGTTGCCATCAATATGTACTTACTCATAATTAAGGTCAACTGAGACACACTGAGATGCAACGCGACAACGCAAAAGGTACAAAGAAAAGTCCCCGCGGCACGCCGCGCTATTGCGTTAACTGCAGACTATTGCAAACAATCTACAGGTAGCTCAACTGATCCATATCAATACCAGTCGGAAGCGTGCCCAAGACGCTGGCTGCATTGCTCCGCTGTATGGCAATGCTGATGCGTTGCGCCAGATAATCACCAGCTCTCGGGTCACGCGTCGCTTCGACCAGATGCTCAGATAGGCATTTTTTTTTATTCGTAGAGCCTCGGTACCCCACAGGTAGGTGCACCTAAGTTTTGGACTCCAAGGGGAGCAAACGCGTAGGCTCTGTCGAGACCTTATTGCATAATATTATGTAAAAATAGTAGATTGTTTTACAAGGGACTAAACCATCCCATTATATACGAGGTTGTTATACTCCCGAGCGTAGCGAGGGAGGATGACAAGACCGAGTTATAATGGGTGGTTTTGGCCCGAGTAAAACACTCTACTTTTCACTTCGATTGCGAGAAAATAAAACAATTCAAAATTAGACAATTTTCAGAAATTTTATTAAAAATTAAATGTGCAGTTAGAGCAATTTTGAATGTTTAGTGATATGTTTTTCCCGGGCAATTTTATTTCGGTTCTCTGTGATTGGGATGTGTGTGTAATATTTTGAGTTGATTGTTGTGGAGTAAAAGTTGGAGAGACTCGACTCATGCTTGAGTTTCGTGCATTATTAAGATCTGAGTGCGGCTTCAGCTGAGTTGACATATTCATCCAAACGTTGAAACATTAGTGGGACGTAACTCCTGATAGGCTTTAACTATATTAAGGTATTCTCCACTGATGACAAATTTACGCTCTTTGTTTGTTTTCGTGTTCGGCAGACTCACAGCTTGTAGGTTTGTATCCGTTTCTACGTCTTCTAGCGTTATATTAGCAAGCTCTATTCCTCTGCATGCACCGCTGATTCCATAAATTAAAGCAACCTGTTGAACAAAAAAATAAGTGTGTTATTAATCGTAATAACCTAGGTACATAATTTAGGTATGTAGGTAGGTATCTATTTATTTAGTTTGAGTTGAGTACATAAGTAGTAGGTTACCTTTGTTGCCAAGTATTGTTTATTTGGAGCGTTATTTAAAAATGTTTCGATTTCTTGTGTCGTCAAGACTTTAGATTTTTTTGCCTTGTATCCAGTGGACAATTTCTTCAGTAAAGCCGTTAAATTTACATATTTTTTAATATCGACGTCGTGTCTCGTTTGTAAGGTCATTCTTAACATTGAATATGTGCTCCAAAGAGTCGACGATTTGAATTTTTTCGATAATTCATCAAAATAAGTGAGAAAAACCCCTTCTGTAAAAGAATCCACACGTTTCTCATCTCTCCATTTCATAAAATTTTCGTAACTCTTTAAATATATTCCACGTGATTTTGTCGGCAACAGATTCATAATTATTTCTTTGCCCTTTTCTTCCATTTGCATATTAGCATCTTCACTATCACTTGATGACATTTTTCACGTTCACAATTTGGAAGTAAAAATCAGGAAGTTAAACGTAAAAGTTTGTGATTTGGAATGAAGAAAATTCTAGAGATTTAGCGCCAATACCATCTTTTTTTTTAAATCTCTATTAAACCCGCAACGAAACAGTTCGCATTCTACCGTGAAGGGAAGAATCAAGCTTCATAAAACATCACCAAGAAGGTTCTATTTTCAAAAAAAGATTGACGGAGCACCAAGAAGTCGAGTTTTTATGTAAGAGAACGAATGCTTTGTACTGGCTGATGATTTTAGACAAAAATTAAAAAGAAAAATTACTTTTTAGCCCGAGGGATTAAACTCGAGTTTTAGGCCTGCTAAGCTACACTATTATGATACACTTTTCGAGCAAGAGAAGTGAAAAGTTATATTTTGAAATGTTGCACAGAACCGCCGGGCTGTGCTACCGACATTGGTATGGAATTTTAGACAGATTCTTTGTTAAAAAGATGAAGGGAAGAAAGAAGAAGCTGGGAGTATTGACTGATATTACACGTTACAGGGCGTAATGTACCGTTCGCAGCGAGCAAGAAACGTTAAAAATCCGTCACGTTGCTCGTTGCGAGCGCCTTCGTTCCCCGTACTGACTGCACGAACACGGTGACACGTAAAAATACGCTCAGGAACACCGGTCAGCACCCGGCTCGGTCAGCACCCGGCTTTAGATAAATCACAACAAAACAAAGAAAATAATAAAGTTTAATTTGAAAATTTGATTACTCTAAATTCGATAGCAATGAGAAATTAGGATTGCTATTAATTATTCTTAAGGCGCCATAAGTACATAGGTAACTTTTAGTATTTTCTAAATACCATTATTTTTCGGGTTTGAAAGAACAGCTAAAAAATTCAATTTTGTTGTGTAATATAAACTACATTTTGTACATCCCTGTGGTAACAACAAAACATGCAGGTCGAGATAGAGTACGTAAATTGTAGGTATTATGGAAAGGACAATCTAAGACTTTTTCTTTAATTTCCAGTTCAAAGGCGAGGCATGGAAAGCCGTTTACAAGGCATTGGAGTACGCTGAACTGAAAGCTGATGCGTTTAAGATTATGGGCTTGGACCAGATACTGTACGCCATGGGCTTGTGTGTCAGGAGGGAATACAGGGGGATGCAGCTTGGTCAGAAGATACTGAATGCGCGGTAAGACATCTTTTATTAACTTTTTTTTGTCTGTTGCACTTTTAGGTTTATCAGATGTCACGGAGTAAAATTAACTCTGAATTGACTTTTTATTTTAAACATAATATAATTATATAAAATTACTAGTTTTTGTCTGCGGCTTCACACGCGTTGTTGCGTGTTAGGGTACAACTCATCCGAGACAAAACTCATCCGCGGATGAGTTTTCCACTTTTTGTTAGGGGTACAACTCATCCGAATCAAAATTATCACGGTTTTTCATTCGGATGTAGCCAAATCCAAAAGTGAAGTGGACAACTCATCCGCAACATATTTTTCAAGGGTTCCGCATCGAAGTTAGATAGATAGATAATTCTTTATTGTACCACACAAACACAGAAAACAGTACAGAAATAAAAGGTTACAAGATGAAGTACAAAGGCGGCCTTATCGCTATAAGCGATCTCTTCCAGGCAACCTTGGGATGGACTGGACAAGTTAGAACAAAAAAGACGGTGGCACTTGAAAAAAAAGAAATTATAAAATAATTATATAATACTTAATCTACTAAATATCAACATAACATACAAAAAACAATAAACTAATACGAACATAAAAATAATTTGCTTAACTCTGTAATGATAGGTAATGCTGATGAAGCAGTTTTTTAAAGATAGGGAGTGATTTGGCGCGTCTGATGTCAAGGGGCAGAGCATTCCATAGACGGGTCGCTTGTACAGTGAAAGATTTGTCATAGAAAGTGGTAGTGTGGGCAGGGACTTTTAAAGTGAGGGTTTCAGAGGAACGCAAAGAGAGAGAGTGAGAGTCAGAAAGGAATTCAAAGCGCTCCTTGAGATAGGAAGGGCTCGGAGGATAGAACAAGATACTGTACAAGAGACATAGTATGTGAGTATTCCTGCGAAGTCGGATGGGCAACCACTTGAGTTTAGCGCGATATTCGGAAACGTGGTCATATTTGCGAAGGCCAAATATGAACCTTATACTGAAATTTTGGAGGCGCTCAAGCTTGTTTAATTGATCTTCAGTGAGGTCCGGATAGCAAGCGTCGGCGTAATCGAGAATGGGAAGCAAAAGGGACTGGGCAAGTGTAACCTTAGTGGAAGTCGGGAGAAAATTGCGCAGTCGCCGCAGTGAGCCTGCCGATGCGAACATTTTTCGACTGAGTTCAGCCAATTGCGGACCCCAGGACAACTCTTTGTCAACAATCAGACCCAAGTTTTTGACGGAATTGCTGACCGGAATTGACACACCGTCAAAGGAGATAGGAGTTAAGGTTGCCATGTCAATTTTAGCTATCATCCTTGGGCTACCTACGATGATGACTTGAGTCTTCCTGGGGTTCACTAGAAGACCGTGGGCTTTACTCCACGATAGGATGCGGGAGAGGTCATCATTTAATTTGGTAATGGCTAAAGTAAGGTCTGAAATTGGAGCTTGTTGGTAGATTTGGAGATCGTCAGCGTAAAGGTGGTAAGAACTGGACAAAGATTCGGATATGGAGTTGATAAAAATTGCAAAAAGAAGAGGAGAGAGGACGCCGCCCTGTGGAACACCAGCAGTGACATCACACCACGATGAGAATTTGTCATCGATGCGGATGCGCTGCCGGCGACCGAACAGATAACTATGAAACCAGTCAGTTACGATTGGAGATATGTTAAGAGAACGGAGCACAGCAAGAAGAATGTCAAAGTCGACATTGTTAAAGGCGTTACTAAAATCAAGCAACGACAACACAGACACAAGCCCGCCGTCCATGCCCCGGCGAATGTCATCCGTAATTTTAGTGAGGGCTGTCATAGTGCTGTGACCATGACGGAAACCAGATTGTAGAGGATTCAGGAGAGAGTTACTAGAGAGAAATCGGCTTAGTTGGTTGTGTACTAGACGCTCTAGCACCTTAGAGAGAAAAGGAAGAATGGAAATAGGTCGGAAGTCGGAAAAGCAGGAGGGTCTAGATTTTTTAGGGAGAGGGATAATCTGGGCATTTTTCCAAGTGTTTGGGAATGTGGAACTGGAAATAGAGTGGTTAAGGATGTGGACAAGGACGTGGATAACATCGTCGAGAATGGGCAGTAGCATATTACGGCTAATGTTGTCATCACCGATAGCATTTGATGTGATCGACATGACGCTTCTCCTAACATCACATTCGGAAAACTGACTTAGAAAAAACGGTGAAGTGACAGGGGTTGGTGACAGAGAAAGAGCCCGAAGAGTGTTAGATTTAATAATCCCATCAAATTGGGAAGACGTAGAGAAGTGTCGATTTAAAGAATCAACATCTATATCTTTAGGAAGCGTATCGTTACGTGATTTGCCAACCCCTAGTGTTCGAAGAAACTTCCAAACTTTGGAAGGGTCTTGATTTTGGACAGAATTGTGAATAAAACGGCGCTGGGCGTCCCTACACACCTTGTTGCATAGATTCCGCCTCTCAATGTACTTGGAAACATTAGCTTCTGAAGGACAACACTTTGCTTTAAACTTGGCCACATTCTTGCGATGAATAAACTGCTTAATGTGATCTGTAAGCCAAGGTGCCGGCAGATGCTTCAGTTTTATTTTTCTTAACGGCGCGTGTTTGTCGTACAAGCTTAATAAGGCAGAGTTAAACGAGCTGATCTTATCATCAGTAGAAGAAGCGTTCTCTACCTCTGACCAATTTATCTGCCGAGCATCTTCGCGAAGATTCTCCACGTCTATACCACTAAAGTTACGTTGCATAATGATTTTAGGCTTTGCTTTTGGCGGACGGATTTTATAAGAAAGGAATATTAGGTCGTGATAAGAAAAGCCGTCCGCAGAACACTGCCCGTGCTTGTGAACATTATTAATGGAAGAGACAAAGATAAGGTCTAGAAGAGAAGGGGTACAGTTTGGGAAATGATGCGTAGCACTTAGCACGAAGTTTTATGACCATCCACTTTATTATGTACAGACAACGGCCTCCGCTCTTCGGAACGCGTGGGATCTGATGTATGTATATGTTTATGAACAAGATAAAGTTAAAAACTACAACCCGACTACGTGAAAGTTATAAAAGTTTGAAACATTTGCATTGACAAAATAGAATGACGTATCGGTCATATTTGATAGGCATAGAGTTGAAAATGAAAATAGGTCGTAGGTATTGTAATTTTTACCCGACTACCAACAGGGGAGGGTTATGAGGTTAGCACCCTATGTTTGTATGTTTGTATGTTTGTATATTTGTATGTTTGTATGTATGTGGCCGATTTCTTTGTTCCCACGTAGCGCTGAAACTACTGGTTCGATTTCAACAAATTATGTATCGATTGATTCGTCTCAATACCCCGATGGTTATAGGCTATAGGATTTAGGGCTCCGACCCCGAATAAGCCTTCAAAACGCGTATTAAAGTTTAGGTAGCCGCAGGCTGCAGGCCCCATAGAGAAAAATTACAATACCTACGACCTATTTTCATTTTCAACTTTATGCCTATCAAATATGACCGATACGTCATTCTATTTTGTCAATGTAAATGTTTCAAACTTTTATAACTTTCACGTAGTCGGGTTGTAGTTTTTAACTTTATCTTGTTCTCTATGGGGCCTGCAGCCTGCGGCTACCTAAACTTTAATACGCGTTTTGAAGGCTTATTCGGGGTCGGAGCCCTAAATCCTATAGCACTAGCGGCGTAAGGGGGGGGCGGAGGGGCGGTCCGCCCCGGGTACCGAGCTCCAAGGGGTGCCATCTCGGCACCCCTCGGGGCGCGCAGATGGCACTTCAAATCCGAATCCGAAGGGGTGACACCGAAAACTCACACGCAGACATAAAAAAATTGCGGCTCGCTTCGCTCGCCGTTGTTTTTTATTATGATTGCAAAATAAGTACTTGAATATTTTAAAGTCGGGTGTAGAAAGGTTGCCTAGCAGAGATCGCTCAAACCGATAAGGCATTGTACATACAACTTTATCTGTATTAGTCTTTCCCTGCCCTGTGTAACTATTTTATTTGATGTGCAATTATGAGTATTTGCTTTGTACTGTGCTTTATTTTGTTGTAAATCGTAAAAAAAACATTTTCTTATTCATTGTCATAGCTTACTTTTTTTGCTAAGTATGCCTCACCAATTTCAAAACAGGTTGTGGCTCACTCCACTCGGTGATTTTTATTTTGTATTTGCTTCATAACAATCTTCGCAGCCGCCGTAATTTCTCCAAACGTTTCAGGGCTCGCTGTTATGAATTTTTTCATACTCTCCTTAACTTGTTTGTGATCACCCGAAAAAGTAACTAAAAGTTCGGCGGCTCGCTACGCTCGCCGGTTCGTTTTTAGCTTTGTTGTAGATCGCCAAAAAAAATTTCGTCGTGGTTTTAGAATACTTGTATTTTTGCTAACCTCACCGAACTCCGAAATTACCTATTGTGGCTCGCTCCGCTAGCCGTAGCCGTCACAATTAAGTCAATTATTAAAGTCACCTATGACAAACTTATAAACTTTTCACCTAACATCCGAAAATCCAAAAAAATATCGCGGCTCGCTTCGCTCGCCGTTACTTATAATTCCTGTTGTTAGAAATTGAGGGTGCGGATAGTCAACCGACCCCCAAGGGGGGGGGGGGGGGTGCTTGGTAGAAAAACGCCCCGGGTGCCAGCCCACGCTACGCCGCCACTGTCCTATAGCCTATAACCATCGGGGTATTGAGACGAATCAATCAATACATAATTTGTTGAAATCGAACCAGTAGTTTCAGCGCTACGTGGGAACAAAGAAATCGGCCACATACATACAAACATACAAACATAGGGTGCTAACCTCATAACCCTCCCCTGTTGGTAGTCGGGTAAAAAGAAAAAAAATCAGACCGAGCCGTTTTGTTGTTTTTGCGTGAAGATGTAATAAACATCCATCCAAACTCGCATTTCTAATATGTATGTATGAGTGTCCTGGTACCTGCGACTCCGCATGCGTTTTCCAAAATGAAAATTGACTACTTACATTTATGTCGGACCAGTGATTCCAGAAATTACTCCATACTCATGAATAAACACAAAAAAATAACCTCTATTTAATATTTTAGTTATGGTTTTTATTTTCCTATGCCTAATTTGAAATAAGTTAAAAAAGACTTTGTGGTTTAATGTCGGTATTGTAATGAAAATGTACAGAGCAAGTTTATTTGCAAACTGAGCATGGCAGGGCCTGAAAATATTCGAAAATAAACATGTTCACAGGATTTAAGGCTGGGTCCACTGAAATCTAACAAAGCCTCAGGCATGCTTCCACTTTAGTGCTGTGACAATAGTTTTTCTAGTGCCGAAATTATCCTTTTTTCGAATAGGTATCTTATTTCCGAATAAGTATTTTATTTTCGAATAGGTATCTTTTAGGGTTCCGTAGGTACCTAAAGGGTAAAACGGGACCCTATTACTAAGACTGCGCTGTCCGTCCGTCTGTCCGTCGGTCACCAGACTGTATCTGAACCATCATCATGAACCGTGATAGTTAGACAGTTGAAATTTTCACAAATGATGTATTTCTGTTGCCGCTATAACAACAACTACTAAAAATTAGAATAAAATCAATATTTAAGGCCAGGCTCCCATACAACAAACGTGATTTTTTTGCTCGTTTATGCTCGATATTGATAACGGCAACAGGTAGACGCTTGAAATGTTCACAGAACATTTAGGTATATATTCCCTTTAAAAATAAATAATAAAAAAATGAATATTTAAGTGGGGCGCCCATACAACAAACGTGATTTTTATGCCGTTTTTATAGATAGTACGGAACCGTTCGTGCGCGAGTCCGACTCGCACTTAGCCAGTTTCATTTTTGGTTAACAAAGTCTACGTAAACTGACACCGAAATCGAAAAAATTTAGTGCTATAGTTTATCCCAGTCAGAAGTGACTTCGAAACTAGTTTATTATTAAATATCGTTTTCGGAGTGTTGTTACTCCACCCCTAGTAGTACATAGCTTGCGGCCAACGGCAGCGGTCTGCAGGTGCTTTTGTTTGCTTACCTCTGATGCCCGGAATTACGACAGCGGCCCATAAAATACGTTAAATACCTCCTTGATAGTGAATTTCACGGCTTTTGTTCAGCTTTTGTTCCGGCATCGTTGGAATTAACTGTTAGTGGTAAATAACATTATCATTTCAGCGTTTTAACACTACCTGCTACTGTTGTTTTTTTGATCCTATAGTGCGTAACTCGCACTGGGAAGAAAGAAATTTCGTCGAAGTTGATTTTTTTTGGGACATAGTAAATTTTCGTAGTAGACTACGGGCTTAGGCATTTTCTTCTACACGCCTCGACAAGACTCACAATCTTTTTATTGATTGACAATAATCAGGGTGTTCTGGTCGTTTTCTATGTATATTAAAAATATATAACCATTCTAAGGTTTTTTATTTATTATAGTACTCTGGGTAATTTCTAAGAAATTAATAAATCCCAAAAATTTACGATCTCGACGGGATTCGAACCCGCACCTTCCCCTTCAGCGCAGGGTTGCTCTTTTTCCAACTAAGCTACGTGATCTTATCTAGTCGACCCGTAAATCTTTGGGAGTTCTTTCGGCACTTACGCCGTCAGCGCCACCTACAGAGGAAACAATGAAGTTATCCAATTCTGCTCAAAGACCAAATTTACATTTAGTTCTTTGACGAGAGGTTTTGCCGTTGCTTGATTCTAAGGTTTTTTATTTATTATAGTACTCTGGGTAATTTCTAAGAAATTAATAAATCCCAAAAATTTACGATCTCGACGGGATTCGAACCCGCACCTCCCCCTTCAGCGCAGGGTTGCTCTTTTTCCAACTAAGCTACGTGATCTTATCTAGTCGACCCGTAAATCTTTGGGAGTTCTTTCGGCACTTACGCCGTCAGCGCCACCTACAGAGGAAACAATGAAGTTATCCAATTCTGCTCAAAGACCAAATTTACATTTAGTTCTTTGACGAGAGGTTTTGCCGTTGCTTGATTCTAAGGTTTTTTATTTATTATAGTACTCTGGGTAATTTCTAAGAAATTAATAAATCTTTGGTCTTTGAGCAGAATTGGATAACTTCATTGTTTCCTCTGTAGGTGGCGCTGACGGCGTAAGTGCCGAAAGAACTCCCAAAGATTTACGGGTCGACTAGATAAGATCACGTAGCTTAGTTGGAAAAAGAGCAACCCTGCGCTGAAGGGGAAGGTGCGGGTTCGAATCCCGTCGAGATCGTAAATTTTTGGGATTTATTAATTTCTTAGAAATTACCCAGAGTACTATAATAAATAAAAAACCTTAGAATCAAGCAACGGCAAAACCTCTCGTCAAAGAACTAAATGTAAATTTGGTCTTTGAGCAGAATTGGATAACTTCATTGTTTCCTCTGTAGGTGGCGCTGACGGCGTAAGTGCCGAAAGAACTCCCAAAGATTTACGGGTCGACTAGATAAGATCACGTAGCTTAGTTGGAAAAAGAGCAACCCTGCGCTGAAGGGGAAGGTGCGGGTTCGAATCCCGTCGAGATCGTAAATTTTTGGGATTTATTAATTTCTTAGAAATTACCCAGAGTACTATAATAAATAAAAAACCTTAGAATCAAGCAACGGCAAAACCTCTCGTCAAAGAACTAAATGTAAATTTGGTCTTTGAGCAGAATTGGATAACTTCATTGTTTCCTCTGTAGGTGGCGCTGACGGCGTAAGTGCCGAAAGAACTCCCAAAGATTTACGGGTCGACTAGATAAGATCACGTAGCTTAGTTGGAAAAAGAGCAACCCTGCGCTGAAGGGGAAGGTGCGGGTTCGAATCCCGTCGAGATCGTAAATTTTTGGAATTTATTAATTTCTTATATACAACCATGTATTGTAAAAGGTTGCCTGGAAGAGATCGCTTCTAAGCGATAAGATCGCCCATTGTACTTGTCTCATATAATGTGTAATGTTCTTTTTCTTGTGTAGTATTAAGTGTTTTTGTATTGTATTGTATTATATTATGTATATCAGTTATCTAGTACCCATAACATAAGCTCGGCTTAGCTTGGGGCTAGATAATGCTGTGTGAATTGTCCAGCATTATTTATTTATTTAATAAGTAAGTCGTTATGGCGAATAATATAATAATGAGTCTTAATTTTATTTGTGCAATGCAAGATACTTAACGTTCGTAATTAGGTTAGAACCCTAAATGCATAGTGCCTCGTTAAATATCACTTATAACGAAGGTCTCAAGAGGCGCAAATATGCAGATCTCGACAGAGCCTACGCATTCGCTCCTGTTGAAGTCGAAACCCTAGGTGAGAGGGGAACCGAGGCTCTCCGGGTTTTAAAAAAATATCTGAGCGTGTTGTCGTATTGACGCGTGACCCGAGAGCTGGTGAGTGTCTGGTACAACGCATCAGCATTGCCATACAGCAAGGCAATGCAGCCAGCGTCTTGGGCACGCTTCCGACTGGTATTGATATGGATCAGTTGAGCTACCTGTAAATTGTTTGCAAAAGTCTGCAGTTAGCTCAATTGTAAATATTCGTTCTTAAATGTTTCTCTTATTTGAATGTTGAATATTTTTAACATCATTGGAAGGTTGATCTTGCGATTGTATCTTTTAAGTATCTGATCATATTCTGAAACCTATTCATGGATTTTAGTCCCTTACGTTTTACACGACAACATTCCGTCTAAAGAGCTTCTATTTCATTCAGAGATTATAATTTCATTTTTTTTTTCATTATTATTCAGAGAACCTCTCTGCAAAAGCCAAGGCATTGGCGGCACAGCAACAGTGTTCACTGGCATAGCGTCTCAGAAGCCGGCGGAGAGGTGCGGGTTCGAAACTATTGCGGAATTCCCTATCAAGGAGATGGCGGAGGTGGGCCTGCCCTACCCGGCAGATGAAGAACGAAGGGTCAAATATATGATTAAGAAGTATAAATGGTAAATGACAGATTAATTTTTTTAAACTTTAATTTTTCTGCAAATGTCTTTTAAGTAGCGTGCACTGAAGCGTATAGAAGGTTTGTGATAACTTGGTAGCTGTTATATTTATTAGATAAGAAAATAAGATTTACATAGGTTTTTGTTTTGAATTAAAAATGTCTTGTTTTTTTATTTATTTAGAAGAAGACAGTATAACATCATAACACGTTTTTTTTAACCCTAAGGCGATGGTATATGTAGGTTATTGAATTATGAAAATGATTTTTGCATGAAGTTAATCAAATTGAAAGCATTAAGGCTGAATTTTGATGTCAAAAGTATATTTTTAATATACAAAAATATAATTAAAAAAAAATATTCGGTCCCGACACAAAAAGAGTGTTGTTATAAGTTTGACGGGTGGATGTGTCTGTGTGTGTATCTATCTGTAAGTTGTTGCGGCATCGTAGCTCCCAAACAGATGATTTTGATTGTTTGTATTGTCAAAAGCAGACTTGATCGTGTGTCCTAAGCATAGAAAGTCTGCCAAGAGTGTGTTAAAATTTATATATTTTACCTATATCAACCCGTGCAAAGCCGGGGCGCGCCGCTAGTGTTGAATAAAACTATAAAACCAGCACTTTGGGTATCTCTAAGAAATGAAACGAGTTCCCTAGTTCCCCTGTAGGTTGAGTTAACGGCGCTACAGTCCGTAAGAATTCCCAGAGATTTTCGAGTCAGCGAGAAGTGCTTTCGTGGCTTAGTTGGTTAGAGCACACCCGTACCTACTGAGGGTGAGGCTCGGGTTCAAGTCCCGCTAAAATCGAAAATTTTTGGTGACTTATTTCATTTGAATAAAATTATGTAAACAAAGCTTTATAATGTAAGCATTGCAAAAAAATGTGAAATAGCCATCCAGATAACGTGACGTATTGATATCTTATCAGTGGTATTGATCAGTGGATATGATTAGCTGATGCAATCGCTGGACTACTAAAATAACAAAAAATCTATCTAATCTCATATGGCAAAATAGTGATAATAGGATTAAAACACATATGCCTCGTGATCCAGGGTAGATACCCAGGATCATGAGGCAATGGATATTTAAGATAAAACGATGATGTTATATCTTTAGTTAGGTATATACCTACTTTGGCTTTTCAAAAGTGACATTAGAGAACTGATAGTCTAACACACACAGTTCACAGTTTTATTTGAATTTGATATCCGTAAACGGGGTTAAAATTACACATTTTTAACATATTATGATCACGTGACCGAAAACGCTATGTGTTTGGTAGGATCGCAAGTGACGTCACACTTTTACAGAATACTGTGTCAATGAGTTCTTCTTGTTAGGTTAGGTGTGGTATGGCGGGGTGACGTCATAGCTTGAAAAACGGGAGCCATGACAGAGATTATCGTTTTGGCGCAGCAATATTTTATTCAAACCTTAAAATTAGTTTTTATAACTAATACGACTGGCCTTGAAGAAATATTAATTACATTTTGCATTATTTTTATCAGACAATACGTTAGAATTATTTCCCAGTAGTAGTTAAGTAGCCTAATTATGGACCGATTTTTCTTTCGCTACTGTAAATAATATGATTTCCAGGTTGTCCAATAAAATTTTACTGCGAATGATAAGTTTTTGTCGTTCAAAACTTTAAAACAGTGCCGAAGAAGGCTTTAGGTTTTTTAAATTAGGTTTTAAAAAACCTAAAGCCTACTTCGAATCCTTTAGTCAAGTTTCCTTACCTAAGTATTTTACCATACATTCTACGTAAGGTCTGTTTAAACTGAAATTGAAAAGGAGCAAAGACCCCGACTGGGTAGTCGGGGTTGTGTACATGTACGAGACTTGGAGAAGAGAGCGCGATCTGGAGACGGTGATCACGGATCTTCGATCAGAAGACGTCGACTTCGCAATCGACTGATGGAACAAAACATCATCCCTGATGGATCACTTCTTTTTGTACAAAGTAGAGTGAGCTATGATCGGAGTTTCTCTGAAGGATAGGATTCAAACTTAGCTATAGCTTAGCTATGTTTTCAAAATTTTCCTTGTATTACATAGCGTAGAGCGTAGGTTTGTTCGTGACGTCACCTGTACAGGTCCTAACGGAAGACCAGCGCTGGCCAGGCCTCTTACAGGAGCTTAGCCAGCATTATGCTGAGTTGGGACCTTTTTTATAACAACTTTATAATAATATTTCTAATCTCAAAGTGTGACTTAATTCTAACTGTTGTATTCTTGTATTATATTGTTGTTGTAAATAAATGTATTTCTTCTTCTTCTTCTTCTTCTATAGAGACGAGATTAGAAATAGTCTTTGATAGGTACGATAAGGATCAGTAAAGACATTTTGAAAAGTCAATTAGGTCTTATACAAATATTATAGCGGGGCAATGTAGCCAGCGTCTTGGGGACGCTTCCGACTGGTATTAATATGGATTAAATGAGCTATCTGCACATTGTTTGAAACAGTATGCAGTTAGCTCAATTGTTTCAATTATAAATACTAGTTCTAATTTATTTTGTATTATTTGATTGTAATTTTCTTTGTTTAAATTGAACGACAATAAAGGTCGACCGACCAATATAACAATTTGCATTTTATTACAACGGCATTTCAACAAAACAATATCACTTTGAAGAAAAATACAGTTTCGTGCTATCCAAATGTACGTCCCGGAAATAAAAAATTCTGGATCGCATGCATTTGTAGGCGCGTTCAGAATGTGCGAGTAGCTGGATAAGCACGATGGTATTACAAGAACTTTGGGATGTTGCGATAAAAGTAAATTATGCTGGGCAGAGTTCGTTCTTAGTTCAAACACCAAACTAAGCAGAGCTTGTGAAATGGGTCACAGAATAATAATAGTGCTAACGTAAATAGGTACAGCGATGCCAAGTAGACTATCGTTATATCGAGCTGCTGAGATGTCTCTATGATGCTGCCACCATGAGTGTCCAATACCTACAGAGTCAGAAGTCCAAGCCCATCCAACTGCCATCCAGAGGAGTGAGACAGGGGGATGTCATATCCTGAAACTGTTCACAAGCGCGTTGGAAGATGTGTTTAAAACGCTGGACTGGAAAGGTAAAGGCATCAACATCAACGGCGATTACATCTCACACCTGTGATTCGCTGATGATATTTTTAATGGCGGAGTCACCGGAGGAGCTAAGCCGGATGCTGGACTTCCAAGCTCCAGCTTCGCGACGCATCTATCTTGGCATGAAATTGGTCAATAAAACCAAGGTCGTGATCAATGGTCACATTGATCCGGGACCGGTCGTCGTATATCTTCTCGAAATATTTGTTTCGCAGAGCGTTTTCGGTCACGTATATCAAAAATGTGTAATTGAAATCCCGTTTTTTTTACCCAATACATATAAGCTTATTTTTAAATAAAAATCACCTGATTACGCTTTGTTACGTTTTCACTTATTAGGATGAAAACAATTTGCATTTTTTAATGTAGTCAAATATATAATTCATAAGTTCAAGTTCGTAAATCAAATGGTTTCATGTATGTTTGTATTCATTTAACCTAATTCTTCCAACTGTCTGAGTGTGAAGGCAGCACCCGCTCTTCTCGTGCCCACGGGAAGCTCGGTTTTATGCGCCTCCACACAAATAAACTAGGTTTTAAGAAACCCGTCGTGGTACTCACTGAAACTTGTCCGGAACCTACTGGAACGTTCATTTGTTACTATCAACCGTGGTACTTCCGGTACTCGTTTGAATACGGCCTACGGTTAAGCTTTGGTGGGGTTGTAGAAACTCTGTGGAAATAAAAAAAAAATACCACCGAACTGCGATCCCTAACCCGCATGCCCAAGGATTACCTTCCATTTGCTAAAAATCAGTACCAGTAATAAGCTGTAAATGTGTGTGTTGTGTGTGTGTGTGTAATAAAACGTTTATAAATAACTAGCTGCTAAAACAAGTAGCCTATGTCCGTCCCCGGGATATCATTTACCTGCCTGCCAAATTTCATTGAGATCCGTTCAGCCATTTAGGCGTAAAAATTGACAGACAGACAGACGGAATAACTTTAGAATTTATATTATTACCTAGTATGGATGCGAAAGTGTGGATGGATGGATGAATGTTTGCTACCTACTTCTTCAGGCTAAAACTACTGAATCGAACTGGCTGCAATTTTCACAGATATACCTGAATTCATTACGGATGTAAGCGGGTTAACTACGAACCTTATTTGTGTTTTTATAGTAAAAGATATTACCTGAAGTAACACATTGGCTACTTTTTATATATAGAACAGTTATAAAATCAGTTCTCATGGGAGAGAAATAAAATATAAACTTTTCCATGTAAACAACGCGAGCGAACCCATAGAAGTTGAAGCTGTTGCGTTTTTAGAGAAAACAATTAACTAACGTTTACGAGCTTAAACGAATGCATGAAATGGTGTCATAAAAACATAAACACCATTCTATACTTACTTGGTTCTCGAATCCTTGCTATATATTGTAAACAAAGGGGCTTCAAAACTAGAGAATCAGGGTAGGTAGAAAATGATTTGAGACACTGGTATCATGGAGCAAATTGCAGAAGTTCGAATCGTTTTTGGTTTTGTATGCTTTCACCATGTCATTTGTCTCGTCCGTTTTTCTACTCAAATTTTAACAATTTTCGCTGTACTTGCAATTATGAATTTTGAGTTCATATTTTTGTTAATTTTTCATTTGTAATAATATGATAATAATATAATATGTCTTGTTGATATTATTATTCTTAGATCCAAGAACTGAATGGCTATAGAATGTGCAGGCGGTAAGCAGCGGTATATGCACCGTACACACGACAAATATAAGCTATGGCGACAGCCGGGTGTACGTACGTAGCAAGTAAGCCGTTTAAGGAATTAGAAGCATCTCGGATGCTTGACACTTTTGAAGCGAGGCCTTACCTCGGTTTAACGCTTAAGTTCAGGGTAAACAGATTTTATCGACCAGCCTGAAAGCAGACTTATTACTTGAGAATATTTGCATGATAAGCGAGAGAATGGCAGTGACATGCATAAATAACAGTACAGTGAACAAGTACTGTATTATTATAAATGAAAAGAAAAATGGACAGATGCAGCCCAGGTCTGCCTTTCATTTGTTATTTACGCCCAACAGGGTTCACATTAGGGGAGGCCTATGTCCAACAGTAGACTACTATAGGCTGATGATGATGTGGATGATGGGTTTCCATTGAGATACTTACTTATAAATAATCACCTAGTAAGCCAATGTGATGACAAAAATAAGTATAGTGAAGAGAACGGAACGTGATGACGTGACACCAACGACACATTGATGACATTCATGTATATATAGCATGTAAATTACTAAATAAATTACTATTTATTATTGGCGTTGCTCAATAATAAATAGTAATTTATTCATTTTTATACTGAAAATACTCCGCAATCTGAATTTTCCGCCTATAAGTTCTTGACTCAGATCGACCAAGTATTTTTTTACGCTCTTCAATTTGATGTGATTGTGTATCTCTGGCTCTACCATTCACTAACATCATCGTGTGCGGAAAGGATAAACATTTCCATCTATCTAAAGTGGAACCAGCGAAGCTGTTCATTTAACGCTCGGATAGTTAAATGTGCAGCTAATTTGAATAAGCCTTGTGCTGTTGTTAAAACACGTAATACGTGTCGTAAGTACATGAATATTTTAATATTTAAATGTTGTTTTATTCTTCTGGGGGTCTGGAGGAATGATAGAGCTTCATTGTGGTATTGATACGTTTTTATTGCACGGTGTCAGGGTCGAGCTATGTGGGGGATTTCCGGAATATTTTTTCCTGAAATCCCCCACTAGACTGATCGATTTGATTTGGGGGATTTACGGAAAAAAAATCCGTTAATCCCCCCCGTGGGGGATGGCCGTGGGGGATTTCCGGAATGAACCTCTCTATGTAGAGTCCCTGACTTTGCTACTAATTACATTGTATTCTATGGCAACATTGGAACGTGCTTGCGATGCACTGCGCTCACACTGCAGTAGTAACGAAACAATAATTCGGAAGAGCAACTGATTTCTCTCAAGTCATAGAAAATCCCTTAATGTTTTTTACACAGTTAAGAGTTAGATTTTGTTTAGGATTTTTGATACGCAATAGGGTATTACAACCGATTTGTAAAAATTGTCTGAATTTAGACACTATAGTTGTAATAAACTACTAAACAATACAAAAGAAATCAATTGATAAGTGCCGCTGAAACGCATTTTTAGGCGTTTCAAATTTACATTTTCATTGAAAGTACTGAGCGCACGCCATATTGATCTGTGTTCATGACGTCAGTTGGCTGTATGACGTCAGTTGGCTGCGTGGTACCTGAACAAATGCGCTGATTACAATTGATACTTTTTAGTTTAACCTACACAGCCGTATGACATAAAAACATTACGCCTAATATGTTATGGTGTTTTAAAACAGATTAAAACAGTAATAGGGTCCCGTTTTACCCTTTGGGTACGGAACCCGAAGAAATGGAAACTTTCAATTGAATTTTACAATTTATTTTGTTATTTTATGATTAAAACTAATACTTTCAGAATGCTTATTGCCTAAGCTATCTCAATATATTTTTTGATTTTTCTCATACCTACGGAGTAAAATATCCTATTCTGTGAACCTCATAATAAACTTACCGAACGCATAAAGTCGAAGTAGTAACGTCTATGTGAAGGTACATTCAACAACTTTTTGCTCCAGTTTGGTTTATTTTATGGTATTAAAAAAATACTTATTCGAATACATCTTCTTCTGATGTTTCGGATTCCATCAAAGCAAAAGTTACCGCTTGCAGATAACAAGATCAAACACTTAATACGCCCTCGCGTAACTTACTCACATGTACCTACTTAATGTTATGTTATGTATGTAGGTACCTTACTTTACTTAAGTGGAGTAAAGTAGTGTCGTGGAAGACAAAATCTTGGAATATGCATAGCTTTCCATTTTGGTTGTTAACGTTTCATACGTATTTCGGAGCTTTTAACCCCCGACGCAAAAAGAGGCTTGTTCTGAATAGTATGCCCGTATGGCAACCGGTTGTTCCCGGGGAAATTTTTTTCTTATTAGACAACCAGTTGTCTAGTTTGGTGTGAACAATCCGATCTGTGGCATCGTAGCTCTCAAAACGGTGAAAAGATTTTGATTTAGGTTTTTTGATTGAAAAGTGATTTCATAAACATAGCAATTTGTTGATATCAATCGGTTAAGATGATTCTAAGTATACATTTTATAGCAAGGCCAATGATTGGGTCATTTTAACTTCAGTTTTTTTGGCCAGAAGCACGAATACCAGCGCCAACCTATAGAAAGATGCTCGGTTGAAAATAAATATGCAAAAATAATCGACTGTAGGCACGACCATTTCTTTTTAGTTTCTTGATTTTATAAATGTGTTTGTAGTTACCTATATGTTTATGGTTCCAATTATATAAAATCATTAAAATCAGAGCGTCTAGTCAAAGCGACGCGTGAATCGACAGCTGGTAAGTATCTGGCGCAGCGCATCAGCTTTGCCAAGCGAAGCAATGCAGCCAGTGTCTTGGTGACGCTTCCGATTGATATTAATATGGATCAGTTGAGCAACCTCTAGATAGCTTGCAACAGTCTGCAGTAAACTCAACAATTTCAATCGTAAATACTAGTTCTACCTTGTCTGTTTAATTTGTAAATTTCTTTGTTAATAAATTAAAAAACAAAATTTATATTTCATTGCGTCGTCGAACCGATCCTTATGTGTGAGATATTACATAATTTCCCATAATACCATTAATAGGAGCAGTATAATATACGGCCTCGTTGCAAGTCGCGGCTCGCTTGTGGCCGGCCATGGTTTACTGTGTAATTTGTGTACATACGGGATTCAACTCTGTTGCCGGGTACAGACCAAGCGAACAAAAGCGAGCGAAGGCTAACGAGTGGGATTGGACGATCGATGACGAACGTTCACTCGCTTTCGCTGTTGTATCCACACCACACGAACACATGAGAAACAGTCGGCGGAGCACGGCCGAAGGCGAGCGAATGCCCTCGTTTGGGCTCGCTTGCTTTCGCCATGACGTCCACACTGGTCCAATCGCGTTCGGTGGTTAGCCTTCGCTCGCCTTTGTTCGCTTGGTCTGTACCCGGCATGTGATGGATGACGCTTGTCGAACGGTGTTTATTTTATCATTGAATATGAATATTATCATTTAAGCGTCGTATACGGACTGGAGAAATTAGAAAGAAAGAAATTTATTTTTTGGCGCACAAAGACAAACACTTGATACACGTATTTATGAATTATCCTAAAATCTATAAACAAGCCCAGTGAACCAATAGGCCCTACCTCAGCTTAATGTTGCTCCACCGAAAGGTTGAGCAACGCTGGTTTTCTGGCAGGACCATTCAGTGCGTGTGGACACGGACAACAGACGAAAAAGAGGATTCAAACTCCGATAGCTAAAAAACGAATGCTTATTTCTATTCTAAAAACTATAATTAAATTAAAACTATAGGTACAATAAAAATTGTACCTAGCTGTTCAACACGGGATCAATTCAGGCACAAAGTAGGTACCCTACAAGGGGATCTCTTTTTTCATTGATTTCGTTTCACTACTCACTACTCAGTCAGAGCCTCAGAGCAATAACTATATTGCTCTGAGGTCAGAGCTGATGTGATGACACTGATGACAGATGGCATCAGTCAACTTCAACTTCTTTTGTTGAAGTTGTCAGTCGGACAAACAGTGAAAATTGCGTCGAGTTTAAATTATATTTATCCGCACTGCATTGCATGAAAGAGTTAAAATCAAAGCAGTACAAATTCCTTCAAAAATCAACTTGTTGTTGATTTTTGAGAGGGATTTTTAGGTTAAATATGGTGGCCATGTTTGTAAACAATATATCTTTATTTTGGCCAAAGTATGTCTGTGGTTAAATGCAGCTTGAATGACAACAGAATGAAATAGTGTCCCGTACAACCCCTCGTTGCCAAGTGGCGTCATAACTAAGCTTTAATTGCCCCCGGCACATCCGCGGCGCAGAGCAACCCAGCTGTATTACATTTTCCTTAATAACAACCAAAGGTACTTTCTGTACTTGCCTGGGTCTATGGTGCTTACGGCTTTATGTTGCAGTCTGTTATGGCTTTATTGCGTAGAAAGTTAAGACGTTTTAAACAAAGGAGGTTATTTTTGGCCTGACCTAGCTAAGCAGTTCCAAGCCTTGAGGCTTTCAATGATGGAGTCATGTTGAGGAATACATACATAGACATATGTTTAGTTATTAATACTATTTAACGGGTATTTATCGCGTTTATTTACCTATTTGACGACCGATGTGGCGCGGTGGGCGAAGGTCCGCCTGTGACGCAAGAGGTTGCGGGTTCGATTCCCGCCTTGGGACAAATATTTGTACGATCTGCAGGTATTTGTTCCAGGTGTTCTGGTCGTTTTCTATGTATGATAAAAAATATCTATCTATGTAATGTATTGTATTATGTATATCAGTTATCTAGTACCCATAACACAAGCTCTGCTTAGCGTGGGGCTAGATAATGCTGTGTGAATTGTCCAGCAATATTTATATTTATTATTTTTCCCGACGTTTCGACAGGTTTACACACTATCGTGGTCACGGTATGACTCTGAATAACTTCAGATAACTGAGATAAACGCGATAAATACCCGTTAAAAAGTATGAATAATTATGTGTTCAGATCGCGTAAGCTCAAAAATATAGATATATGTAATTAAGAAGTTATTAACTTGCAATTCTACTTTTCTTCATCATCATCATCATCAGCATATAGTAGTCACAAAAACACCTACGTGCATGTAAATCCAGATTAATGGATTCACTGAAACAGCCAAGATAATTAAATTTATCGATAAATTGCTTGCTGGTCGGAAAATTCAGGGCGCATTTATGCGAATTTCATTAAATAGGTCGATTCGAATCAAATAATACAATTATAATAAGATTGAAAAAATATTTTCAAATAGCCTAACTTTAAATTATTAAGATGAACAAATAATTCAAGAACTTTTTGAATTTCAAAGTAGTTATTATTTGTTAAATATCAAAGTACTTAGTTATTATTTGTTGAATTTCAAAGTAGTTATTATTTGTTAAATATCAAAGTACTTAGTTATTATTTGTTGAATTTCAAAGTAGTTATTATTTGTTAAATATCAAAGTACTTAGTTATTATTTGTTGAATTTCAAAGTAGTTATTATTTGTTAAATATCAAAGTACTTAGTTATTATTTGTTGAATTTCAAAGTAGTTATTATTTGTTAAATATCAAAGTACTTAGTTATTATTTGTTGAATTTCAAAGTAGTTATTATTTGTTAAATTTCAAAGTAGTTACATTTGTTGAATTTCAAAGTAGTTATATTTGATCGCTCGCTCGTCCGAATAATTGAGATTTTCACAGACATCATTGAATGTAAAGCTTAGTGAAAATTGTATCAAGTACTTACGTGTTGACTCAAAAATTGAACAAGCAATATAGATTTTATAAAGTTTTTCAAAATAAACTTCTAGCTTTTTTGCTTTGTAGCTTGCTACGCTTTATAGCAATTGCTACGACACGTAGGTAGGTTGGCTACGTCGTAGCAGCAGTTATGACACGTAGCACAGCTACGACGTAACAACAGCTACGACACGTAATACAGCTACGACGTAGCAACAGCTACGACACGTAGTACAGCTACGAGTAGCATTAGCTACGACACGTAGTACAGCTACGAGTAGCATTAGCTACGACACGTAGTACAGCTACGAGTAGCATAAGCTACAACACGTAGTAATGGTCTATATAAATGTATATGGCAATAGAATGAGATTACGTTCTACGAGAATCGAACCAAAAACTTAATTAAAATCATCTTTGCGTTAAAAATCAATTTCTCCTTCGTATTGTAATGTTATTTTATCAAAATGAATAAGATTTCTTACCCGTTTCGCTCCGTAACGGGAATGTTTTCGTAAATAAAACAGTGTAAGCTTTCGAATTTACTCGTTTATTGCTCAGTGTTTGTCAATCCAATGGTTGGGCGTGCGTTCCTTGGTTTCATACAGTTATTTCAGCCATTCTTTTTGTATCGTTGACTCAAATAAGTTAATAAAACACAAGTTGGCGAGCAGTGAGCACAGCACGTATAGGAAATTCTATGAGACAGCTTTTTGAAAGCGTAAAATAGTAGCTCCACGAGTTCCTTATTTTATCTGAAACAATCTGTATAAATAAGTATAAACTATATGTTTTTGTATTTATGAATTATTTATCACACTTGTGTATACCACCACTTTTTTAACTGATCTAACAAACATTATTGACGAATGTCATTTTTTTTCAATTATTGACCATTTATACATTTGTTTCCCAACTTCTTTGTTTTGAAAGAAATAATGATGAAAAAATATTCTCGAAATTTAAGAATCGTAGAATCAAAGATGTTAGGTTCCAGAATCACCCCCTTTCGGCTTAGTACACATGTTTTGTGGCACCCTGTACATTATAAAGTAAAAGTATATAAGATCAATACGAGTGTGAGCACCACTACAAACCAACGTTGGTTTAATGGTGCAATATTTACTAAACTATGTATACTTTTATAAATAAATAAATATTAATATTAAAAAAAAAAGTAGATGCAACAGCGAACAGCCATGCCAGCGTTGCAAGATTAGGTTGACGGCAACGTCAACCCAACCAAAAAAACAAATTGTTGTACAATTATGACAAACATTTAAAAAAGTCAGCAAAATCTCTGCAACATCATAAATCAAATCAACCGTCAAAGCCAACCAGCTAGAACAGTTCGTGAAAAATTCCAAAACATTTATTATTTTACATGGATTTCACAATTCAGACAAAAGGCCGTCAGTTGGCAACCCCCTGTGACGTCAGAGGGGGGATCGGAAGTAACCGCTCGCGTTCAACTGAGCCAGTTCAACCATTTGTGAAGGGCCTTTTTAGCGCGTTTTAGAATGTGTTTTGTTGTGAAAAAGGAAAGAGAATATAATTGAAACTTGAATAGGGGGAACAGTCACAGCTGATTTGGTAACGGTTCGTGTGCAACTTTGCAGTAGGTAGCTTAGTTACAGTCAACGACACAGTCGCTGAACGGGGGCAAAGCATTTTTGGATACCTACCTGATATTTTAAATAAATAAATAAAATTTTGATCTGAAAAACTTTGGAAACTTTTGTTTTTGACTGTACATAATTTGAAAGATTCGTCGTCAAAGTCAAGTCAAGTCAAAACTAAAGAAATAAAACGTCAAGGATAAATCGGACTTGCGCAACGAGGGTTCCGTATAATTATAAGACCTTATTTTTTCCCAAACATCGTGATTGTAGGTCAACGGGAAGTAGGTATCATGTAGATGTTGGTCCATGGCGAGACAAAAAATTGGATTTTTGGATTTTCCCTTCACTTGAGCTATCAGATCTTACTTCTTGCCAAATTTCATGATTTAAGGAGAACGGGAAGTACCTTAACGGTTTTATGTGCATGTAACTCCCATGGAAATTTCATATAATTTGGACATAAACGGCTGTAACTTTTGATTGCGTCGACGTATAAGTTTGATTTATATCACGGCTCCAAGAAGTTACGGACGTGAGTACTTGATGTTAATTTCAACTCAACCCTTTATCAACCCTAAGAGATATATAAGAGGGTTGTTAAACGGACAGCTGGAATAACGGACAATTAAGTAATCCCATAAGGATTCATTTTTCATTTTGAGGGGTGGAACCCTAAAAAAAGAACAATAAAAATTGCAACTGCGGCAGGTATTTCTAAATCTCTGAGTCCGCAACTTTTTTAGAACTAGAAAACTCTCCGCGAAAGAAAATTTCAAGTGAATTTAAACCTTACAAATTATTAATAAGGTACAGAACCCCACAATTACCTTCCTTATCGCGAATAAGCAGTTTGGAATTGAACAAATCGAGAACCGTAATCTACGTCAGTTGTCACAAATGTTAATTCTCCCTCTGGATTGACAGAGAGAAAACAAAAGTTCTCAATTTCGTATTTGTCGAGAAAGTTTCCGATTCCCGGATAGTCTCGAAGCTGATTGTTTGTGTTAAACATCTTGTTTTATTTTCAATCGTATCTTTTTAGGAAGTTTTCATGTTCTAATTTTCGTCGTCTTACGTAGTACGTACAAGTACTTACTGGTTTTTTAATATGTTTTGGTCCAGAGTACTTTTTTTTAAGTAACTGACATTACCTTTAATTTAATAAAGTTAAGAAAAATACTTCATATAAAATTTTCACCCGCGGCTTCGCATGCGTTAGCTTTTAATGTTTCCTTAGAAACGGTATCGTTAAAAGGTTATTTCTTTCCTATGGGAATACTAATTAACGGAATAAAAACCCTATGTTTGATTCCAGTCTTAGAACTCTTTGCAAAATTTCAGCCTGAGAAAGTAACGAACATCTAATCTTATCAAATCCATCTAAACTATCGCATTTATCTCACTAATATTATAAACGTGAAAGTTTAGATGGATGGATAGATGGATGGATGTTTGTTCCTTTATCACGCCAGAACGGCTGAACGGATCTGGTTGAAATTTGGCACAGAGATAGATTATAGTCGGGAATAGAACATAGGCTACTTTTTATCCCGGAATTCCCACGGGAACGGGAACTACGCGGGTGAAACCGCAAGGTGCTGCTAGTATCTAATAATAGTGTGATTTATTTTCTAATAATATTCACAATTCCACATTGCTTCAGGATTCTTACCAGAGCCTTGATGTAACAAAACCCTCACCATCTCCAAAACTTAAATGATATTAACTGCGTAAATTATCTCCCCCATTGGAACGGAACGTGTCGTCTGAGTGATTTAATAACGGCGTTTTTATTGCTCATTAATTCGTTCTTTTGTGCGCCCATAGATGGCGTGAATTAGATTCCCCAAGATTCGTCAGTGCTGTGATTTGGGTGAGAGCTTCTATAATTGAAAATTGAAATTGAATTTCGAACGTATCTTGAGACGTTATTGGGTAACTGCTGTGTTTGAACGTGTTTGGTATTAAGCCATTTCAAAGATAAAAATGAATCTATGTATGTCTGAGTTGACCAACATAATTACAACTTCAGTGCTTTCACGCATAGCACTAATCTGAATCGGGAAATGAGACTACTTTATCGCATTTTTTTCGCTACACTTCGTTTGTGTCTACTACGGTTCTAAGCCTTTTTCGTGGAAGACATCAATGGTTCTCGATTACGTTTGTCGTATGTTTTTGTTTAAACTCAGTCTAAGGCCTCAGGCCTATAAGTTTACCGTTCCAATCAAGCCAGAATTTCAGAAAGGCTTCATCGAAATTAATCTTCAAGCAATAACGTGAATCGATACGAAGCCATTGAAATAACAGGTAAATTAAGGCAAGGATAAATATAGAGCTATATTTTCGGGTAGTTCAGATGTTTGTGTAAATTCGCAAAAGTCACGAAAATTATGGAAATAACACAAAATCACTGTATAGTTTGTCAAAATTGTATTTGACAAAGGACAAATACTTATCCATCTGGAATACAATTTTTATACGACCACCTTAGAATCATTATTCATACAATAGCGAAATAATTGTATTGTATTTCGTATAACAGTCATCTAGTACCCATAACACAAGCTCTGTTTAGCTGAAGGCTAGATAATGCCGTGTGAATGTCCAGCATTATTTATTTTTATCTCTGTAACCTTACTAGTAATTTAAGTGTAGTTTCGTCCTACAATAAGTTTGACGAGTCACGGTCTCCATTCAAGAACACGTTAACCCCGGTAGTGTAAGCGTGTGTAAGCGGTAGTCGATTCTTCGAGATATGGCCAGCCCACTGCCACTCCAGCTTGCTAATCCTTTGAGCTATGTCGATAGCCTTGGTTCTCTGAATTCTGAAGAAGTAATTTACAATAATACCTGAAGTAATTTCTTAACTAACACATTTCCTCACTTATTCCGTAGGGTACCGAGGCTCTCCGGGTTTTCTAAACATTATCTGAGCGTCTGGTCGAAGTGACCCGACAGCTGGTGAGTATCTGGCGCAGCGCATCAGCATTGCCATACAGCGGGGCAATGCAGATAGCGGTTTGGGGACGCTTTCGACTGGTATTGATATGGATCAGTTGAGCTACCTGTAGATTGTTTGCAACGGTCTGCAGTTAGCTCAATTGTAAATCGTAGTTTGAATTAAATTTTATTATTTTATTGTAATTTTCTTTGTTACTCAGTAGGGCTTTAGTGAATAACGACTTGTTTTATTCTACTAGAGTGTTCCGTTCAAAGACATTCGACGTTAAGGAAAATGATGTTTCCTAACGGGAGTCCCGTTTAATTATGCCGAGACAAATATAACGCGTGTAACGTGTCTAATTATGCTTTTATGAAGCTTACGGCGTAATTATCGTGAAATATAACTTTATTGTAATGAGAAAATGGAGAAGCTTTTAAAGTTTAATATTAAGGATCATTTACATACAACTTGAAATGGTTCATCCTCCACTCCAATTTTGTCATAACGACATCTAGCGAATATCTGTTGAAGCGCTTAGGTAGGTAGCTAGCTTCTGTTTTCCGATGTTACTTCATTGAGCACCTCTATTGACGTTACCTTTCTAGTTCAGCCAATATTTCTCTAGAGGTCGCTATATTTTACTAAATCGGCGATATCTCCTCAATCATTTCCTTTCTCGTATAATCTTAAAAGCTTATTTTTACCGAGATATAGGTCAAATGAGAATTAAATAAAGACGAGGGCAGAAGCTAAGAGCTATAAAAGGACAATTTGCTTAGAAATGACTTCATAAACTGCTAAGTCATATCAAGAACAATGAGATGGCCTCATCAACTCGACGAAAATGTAACGTCTACAGGATGTACCAGAAATGGTTCATTTTTCAAGAAATAGGAATAGTTTTAGAAAAATATCTAAGGTAGAGTAGGTGCGGAGCTACTGGTACCTACGTCTTACTCGAACCATAAATTCAATTGTAATAAAACTAGTTTGTGACATTTCCAAAAATAAGGGGATAAATTATGATAAAAAAATTTAGGTAAAAAAATCTACATTTATATTTCCAAGTGTATTTTAATTTTTTTTCGGAAAATTAAGTATATAGGATTTTTTTACTATAGTACGTAAAAAAATCCTATAAACTTAATTTTCCTTTTTGATAGCTATTTCCAATATTAATAAAGCTTAATTGACTTTAAGTAGTCGTATATTTTATCCAATTTATTAAATTTCTACAAAATCTGTGTCACCTTATACCGACAAAAACATCGTAACGTGTATAATACGCCGTAAACATTAACCTGTAAGTTCATTTTACCCCAGACATTACGGAACAACGCGACGCGGAATAAAAAGGGACCAATTATTACGAAAATATTACTTTTCTTAGAAAAGGAAATACTCCGCCTCCGTTCAAACAACTTATAAAATAATTTCCGATCTCTAATAACGTTAGATAGAGTTATTTTATAAGTTTGTTATAGGTAAATCTCGGAAACTTTTGGTCTGATTCTACAAATACTTGTCTAATTTAAGTAAATGAAGGTTTTATACTGGCCAGGATTGGAATGTTTAAAGCAAAGTGTTTTGAAGAGTGCATGCAGTTTTATAAAAAACTTTTTTTCTACTTTTGCATATTTCTACATTATTCATTTAGTAAGTACCGCCTTTCACCCAGGAACCAAAAACGCACTATCAAATATTTTACATGTCACGCTTTTAAGTCACTCACTCTTGTAGTGAAAAGTAATTTATACATTTTGGAAACCGCAGACTTGCCCATGATACCAATTCAAGTACCTACTAAGTTTTTTTTGTAAGTAACTAATCTTTATTATTTTTTTTTCTTTTTTTTATTAGTCTGCCTGTAACCATGGAAGCTGAAAAGCCTCCGAAACGTCAGGTTATAAACAAAATATAAAATATACGCGATCAATCCGGTTAAAACAGTGTTTTATAATCTTTATTAACAAAAAAATTACAATTAAATAATAGAATAAAATTAAAACTAGTTTTTACATTCGAAACAATTGAGCTAGCTGCATCCTTTTGCAAACAATCTACAGATAGCTCAACTGCTCCATATTAGTCAAAAAAGATAAAAAATATCTAGTCCTAAGTTAATCTCTTAACATTTATACAGCTGTCTCAAAAATTTAGCTTCAGCCTTCTAAATTTAACACGACTTTCTGAAAGTCGACCTTTGACATTGCGAGATCAAGGATTTCATAAAGAAAAGTATGATAAAGTCGCGTCGTCTCTCAGACGAATATTACAGCGACGACTCTCAGACGAACATTACGGCCGTAACAAACTTAAATTGACGAGCCAACGGCCCCGACGCGGCTGTTTACAGAGTATAAATTGAATTAAGTAGAAATATGTAACAAACCGAGGAAAAATGAGGAGATAGGGAAACATTTGTAAAAAGTTCAGCAAATGATTTTTTTTGTGAGGTGTCAACAGGTATTTTTCGTTAAACAGATTTTTCTTATGCAAAAAAATCATGAAATATCATTTAAAACCTGAAATAATAGATAGCCTTGGCTTAATAAAAAATAAGGTTACAGGCACAATAAATACAATGATAGTTCACTACCTCGTGGTAGTATCGTATTTTTTCAGTTAATCCGTGCACCTTATTATCTATGGTTAGGGACTAATAAAAAATACTCAATACAAAAAAGGAGCAGGGCTACCAGTCATTTCCCAATTACTTATTTTTTGGTCGCTGGAACACCGAACTTTGGTTAATTATATTGCTAAATAATGCTATTTTTGCCACCAAATATTATTTAGTTTCATAGAATTTTCATGCAACCTATCATTAAGTAAATATTCTATAGACATTTTACCCCAAACTCCTCTAGGTCACGTGTGGGTAAAGTTAGCTCATAAATTGTTCTTTATAAGCTAAAGATTGCCAGGTTACATGAAATGATAGAATTTATTGTTATTATGCCTACGCTACAAAGAAAACATCGTAATAATCTACTGAGCTCAAATTAAATGAAATGAAAATAAAGATGAGAAACTTCATATCAGGCTGAAAAAGGGCGTATTTCTCTATGATTCTCTATCTATAAGACTGTATGCCTCGATAAGTAAGTTTGTACCAACGGAGTCAAATTTACTTCTCAGGTCGTAATGGGTACTTATTGTCGTAATGGGTACCCTGTACTTATTGTATTATTCACGTCATGACATTTTGCCCCGCTCTACCCAAACCACATAATCTAAATAAGGTGTCATCCCTATTTTTGAAAAGTCTTTCGAATACCAATCGTTAGGTGATAAAAAATGCATTTGAAATTTTCATTTTCAAGTTGCGCGCGTAATTTGACGAAAACGCTGGACGCAGTGGACTCCATATTGTTCTGTGGTCATGAAGTCAGTTGGATGTGAGACATGAAGAAATGCGTTGATGTTGCTGATGACAGTTGGTACTTTTAGTTTGCCTACAGAGCCATAGGACATAACAACATAGCGCCTACTATTACTTGGTGGCAAACAGATTAAAAAAACTGAAACCTTTTAATTGAATTTAAAATTTATTTTGTTATTTTATGAACTAAAACGAACATTTTCCGACTGCTTTTTGCCTAAACTATCTCAATACTATATTTTTAGATTTATTCTCATACAGAGCAAAATACCCTATTCTGGCGTTGACAGTATTTCATAATAGTACCAGAAGTCTGAGCTTAGGTAACATTACAGTGTTCAGAGGTTTGATTCCGCGCCTGAAGCGATTCCATTTTCAAATCAAACACGTTCTGCTATTCTGAATGACATTGCTTCACAGGGTGTTCGGTTTGTAGAAATTTGTGGAGCTGTCAAATTAAAGTAGCTAGTAAGTACTATCTAAATGCCTGAGTGGTATAGAGCCTGCATAGATCGTCATTATCTTGTCATGACGTTCCGCACCACTCTCTCCTCACCGGGAAAGCTCCCCTCATGTATTTTTGTACTATATTCTACCTGTGGCTTCGCGCGTTGTTTCTATGGAAACGTTATTTTTATCCCATGGGAACTGATTTATGGGTTAAAAAGTAGCCTATATTTTATAACTAGCCTAGAACTACCTGTATGCAATATTTCAGCACGATCCGTTCAGTAGTTTTGGCGTGAAGAGGTATACTCCCAACTTTCGCATTAATAATATTAGTGTGATGTGATAACTAATTTAGTAACTAAGATAAATGTTTTTTTTTCCTATTTTGGAAATTAAGGTTGCGCATTACGCTACATTCAATTACTAAGATTTCTTACATGGCAACGTCTGTCGGCACTAATTCACTGAAGTAACTGACACAATGACATTTCAGACTTATTCACTCCCTGAAGGTCTGAAACCAAGTCACTTGAATTTCGCAGAAAGCAACTTTAGTTGAAGAAACTGTCAACTTTTTAATATTCTTCGAAAGTTTATATTATGTAAACAGCTAGTTGCGAGTTGCCTGTTGCTGCAATATTTGCTCTGTGTGCAAAGGGCCTAAATCTCACAGAATCATGGCAAATATCCCGAAAAAGAGCACAATTTGGTGATAAACACGAGTTAACGTTAATTAAGGCCTTTTAAATCAAACTTTGCTTTGTAAGCCACATTCGCGATCTTCTTATTCTAATTCTAAGTGGGGGGATCTGCACTGACATCTCGCATGTGAGTGATTGTGCATTGTCCCCCTGCCTAACCAGGCCCTAACCAGCCCAGCTCCTTGAAGTACTGGAGCAGGACTTTTGGCGATTAACAGCTTAATTTCAACTTTTCTGTGGGTGTGGACGGGCTCGATGCCTCTATCAGACTTTTCAATCCATTTGGGCTCTTGTAAATGGTTTAATTTCGTCTAAATATAAGTCATTCGGGCTCTTATAATTAGACAAAATTACAGGTCATCGCCATTGTCGGATTTGTCGGAATCAAGAAGGAGATCGATAGATGGTTTCGAAAGAAAAATTACTCGTACCAAAATTAAATAGATACACCACGAGGATGTTAAATGCGAACACCCTGTTAACTCAAGCACCTGCGCCGGCATCACGTTATTAATTCCACATAGAATTGAATTCCACGAGAGATTATTCAGCCCTCGCTCTTCTAATTTATTCCGGATATAATTGACTACGAGGCGATCGACAGTAAATTTAATCTAAGGTAAGATCTGCCCGAGAACTATAATTTGATTTAATAATAATTTCAATTCCAACAAGATAAATAGAATGGGTCTATCTCAAAATACCGAAACTCGCTTAAAGACGTACGTACAATAAATTTTTTGAACAAAGCTGTGAAAGCTTATTCTTAGTAGGTGCGGTGGGCAGGTTTGGATCCCGCCTCGGGACCAATGTTTGTATGATTTGTAATAAATAGGTATATCAGTTATCTACCCATAGCAAAAGCTCTACTTACTTTGGGACTAGATAATGCTGTGTCGATTGTCCAGCATTATTTATAAATAACTAGCAGCGCCTCGCGGTTTCACCCGCGTAGTTCCCGTTCCCGTAAAAATTTCGGGATAAAAAGTAGCCTATGTCCTATTCCAGACTATAATCTATCTCTGTGCCAAATTTCATCCAGATCCGTTCAGCCGTTCTGGCGTGATAAAGGAACAAACATCCATCCATCCATCTATCTATCTATCCATCCATCCATCTAAACTTTCACGTTTATAATATTAGTGAGATGAGATAATAAAATAGCCTATAGCGCTTACACTAATTATGTCCGTGGACATGGCTTGTCTCCGTTGAGACTGGCCGCCGAGGTCGAGAACTCAGCTAGAAGGACTTCTATCATTCATGGATTTGATTAAAATCAAGGTGATGATTGCTGTTGAATTATTTTCATGATTTCTTTCACAGCACCAGCTTAGGCAGGATTCGTAATAAAAAAGCTGGGGATAATTCTTCAGCCATAAAATTAAATTTAATGTGCGCCAGGCTTAGAGGCTCTGCGTATTTGAGGAGTTTACTGCCTGCAAATGAGCGGCTCGGGCGTTATTGCCAAATTGGATGATTCAATCGTTATGGAGGCTTTGAGATGCGGTCGCCGTTATGGAAGCATTTTCATAACGGCGACCGCATCTCATAGCTAATGTTGACTGCACAGTGTTCTAGGTAGTTAACACTGCACAGTGTTCTAGGTAATTAACACTGCACAGTGTTCTCGGTAATTAACACTTCATAGTGTTCTCGGTAATTAACACTGCACAGTGTTCTAGTTAATTAACACTGCACAGTGTTCTAGGTAGTTAACACTGTACAGTGTTCTAGGTAATCAACACTGCACAGTGTTCTAGGTAATTAACTAATACTGGAAAATTTCAAAATTCAAAACATCTATATCCGCCCTATATACAGCTATCCACTGCTGGGATAATGAACCATCTTTAAATCTTATGTCGTTCTTGGGCTTTGTGACTCTGATTCAGATACCTTTCTTTACTGCCCCGTCCATCATCTGTTCACTTCGATATAATCAAATAATTTACCTTTTTACACACTACTGAATTTATGAATCCGTTTTGTTGTATCAGAAGTCCAATTACTGATTCGGCCGACCGGACTACATGCAACCATACTTTAACCGAAAAAATGAATTGTATGAAGAACTAGGGTGCATAATGTGGGGTCATAGGGTCCAGCCCAAAGCACGTGAGCAATCATTACAATCACGTCAGCACATCTAGCCGGTTGTCTGTCTGCGCTTCGATTGTATTTCTTATTGGATACCTATAGTAGGTATATTATATATTATACGACCACTCACTCAATTTAACAGCCTATAAGACACACATACATACATATTTTTGCATGCGGATTGACGGTCAAGCATGTTGATCCATAAAATGTATTTACTTATTACCTTACATAACACATGTTTTGGCAAATAAAAAATCTTTATCTTTAAGGTCCACTGCTGGACGCAGGCCTCCCTCTTACAATCGCCTTATTGTCGGCCTTAATCCCCGGTGTAGTCCTTAGTCGCCTCTAACGACACCCACGGGAATAGTTGGGGTGATGAAAAATTCTAAGCCGGCACTACACAACTATAAACATATATAATATCGGCTTCGGCCAGGCGGCGCGGTGAATTTTTTCATGAAAACTGATACATCAAATTATGTGGTGTGAAGTTAATTGTTAACTGATAACTTTATTCCTTCTGTTAGTATTTATGTTGATTAGCCTTAGTATGTTCATTGTTTTAATTATTGTTGCTACTCTGTTTTTTACCCGTCAAAACCTTAATTCAAGCTCTCCAGGATATATTTTCTCCATATTATTATGTTTAAATAAGCTTCTGGTTTTTCAATAAATACATTTAAATGTAAATATACCTACTGTTACTCCAACTCCATGAAATATGTTGGTATTTTCAGCAGAAAGGAGACTAGGCCCAACAAAGACCTAATTATTATGTGCAATTGACAAATATCCACAGACTTAGACAGTTTCATAGTATAGCAGATTAAGACGGCCGCCGTCTTTTACAAAATTGAGGCCCAAGCTCCCATTTACTACAAGTATTTGCTGGTAATGTTCAATAACCTACTAATGATAAATGGCATCTTAGTATTATTAAAACGGTTTTGTTTCTTCAAGTAACTCGATGGAATCCGTTATATGACTTCGTATTTAAGAATTACGATGAAAATATGACGGAATATCCGAGATTCCTTACAAGTACGTAAATAATAATGTAAATTCCCTACAACGCCGCTAAAAAAATATTGTTTCAAGAAATGGAGAAAATTTCTTAAGTAAAAAGTTGTTATTGATATAGAATCAGCAATTCTGATAATTTGGGTTCGGATAAGTTCCTTGTGTTTTTCAATGCCAACTCTCGAATAAAAATTGTAAAGCATAGCTCCACCTCGATTTTAGGTACCTTATTCAAATATGGTTTAAAGTTCACTTTGGAAATTATGCAAAAAAAAAACTAAAACAATAATACTCCAAAAACTTGACAAACCATCGAGTACCACCTGTTTCGTTTGCAAAATCTAACATTATAACCATCGAGTACAACCTTAAACTATATAGACCATAGAGTCTAGACGGTCTAAGAATACCACTGATTTCATTTTGCTAACCCTTACTTCACACTCCAAAACAGTATCAATGAAGAAGTTAAAGTTAAACATACCTACCCAACCAGGCTTAGACTAGCTTAGACACTCCGGTGCCCGCAACACATGATCATTAAACCGAAGCTAGCCGGAGCAAGTTTTAATCGAGTGCGCTTGTCAGTTGTCACACTCGGTTTAGCATATAGATGGGGCTTTGGACATGCTTTAGTTAGACGTGTCTCAAGTCTCGCCTGTACCTTTGTACATTTGCTGAAAGCGTTTATACAGAGAGCCTTTTGCAGATGCAGCTTTTGTTTTCTTTTAAATCAAGGTCATGACTCTTCCGACTTTCCTCTCACTACATGGACTCTGATTTGGCCATTCACTCCCATAACTCAAAAGCCACTCTGTGACTTTAGGCTTAGATTAGACTCAGGTAAAAAAAGCGCGAAAGACTGCTGGCAGATGCTGGATGCGGCAAGCTGAAGACAGGGCGCTATGGCGCTCATTAGGGGAGGCCTATGTACAGCAGTGTACTGATATAGGCTGATGATGATGATGAAAAAAAGCGCATCAGTATTACCATACAGCAGCGGGGCAATACTGCCAGCGTCTTACAGACGCCTCCGATTGGTATTGATTATGTAGGATAATTGAGCTGCTTTTATATTGTTAACCACCTTTGCAATAGTCTGCTCATTATGTTTCAATTGTAAATACTTTTTCTCATTTGTTTCTATTTTTTAATTGTAAATTTCTAAATATAGTTATTGATCGGTAAGAAAATAAGATTTACTCAGAGAGGCAGGCAGAACGGAGATCATACACATACTTATCCTGCGGCGGAACTCGATCCAAAACCGGTTATGCTTTACGATCAACATCGCATAAGCAGTCGACGTGACATTACGCTGACTACTGCGTTATGATCAAGAGACCAAAGCTTTAGGCGAATTTTTGCCCACTGGCGGCACGTTGGGTGTCGCACACACTATACAAAATTTATTATCAAAGAAACCTAAAGAATCCAAACAAATTAGAACTATTTTAAATTGAAACAATTGAGCTAACTGCAGACTGTCGCAAACAATAAAAGTTCCAGTTTTCTCCCTTTTCGGGGGGAGGGGGAATTTTCAAGGGGGATTTCAGGGGGCAAAACTGGAATAAAACTGGAATTCATCACTACAGAATGTTTTAGGTAGGTAGGTACTCAATCAAAAGTCAAGGTAAGATTGGTTTACCTAATATATTTAAACGAAGAAATATTTCGTGAAATAAACAAATTGAACATACATTATTCCGAACATTAATCCATCCAAACTTCACCTCAAATAATAACGTAAATTGGATCAAAACTCCCTTCAGACCACTAGTCAAAGAACCTCCTTAAACGAGCTGCCAGAACGATGCGAACCTCCCTGAAGACCCGTCTATTACCTTACTCGACTCTGATAAACATATTTAACTTCGCACTAATCAGGATTTAAACTCGATTACAGATCCCTCTGATCCTTTTCAGGAACTCAATCATTTTACAGTATCGCACAATTAGTTGGACTCGTTCGTCCGGGCACAATCATGGCGCCGAGCCGCAAATTATGTACAATCAAAAATGGCGGACGGATTTTCAAAACTAAATCAAAATTCAATAACTTTATTTCTTTAGGCTTACAAAATAAGCACTTAGACAAGTCAAATTTTATAGATAAACATAAGTCGTATATTAAGTCAGGAGGAAGTATAGGAACGTAGACTACTAGAACCTCTGTTCACACGACTTATACAAATTTTGTAAATGGATTTAGAAGAGATCTTGGTAGTTTTACAACGACATTTGGGAAATTCTTTCATAAACTAAATCCTAACGTAGAAAGGTAGATTTACACAATAAAGAAAAAATTGATGGTAGGGTAGAAAGTGAGACTTTATATTACACTAACTATTTATGTTTTTTTCCCGTACCAGAAATTCGTTCGTTTATCTCGTTCAAGTCCTCAAGGTGCGCGGCACTATGTCAGGCTGGTTGTGGCGTGCCAACTGACAGTTGATGGTACAAAGTGGGCCTGCGGGCGACAGTTCGCAAGGACCCACAGAACAGACGACGCGGTTCGTACCTACCTAGGGTAGCGGGTGTCACCTCCTACGCGGCGGGTAAGTACCATGGTAATTAAGAGTGATGGGTTAAATAAAAAGTTAGTCAGACTCCATCTATGCATTATGAGTGGAAATGGAGAGTGCCCTTGTGCACTTAATAGTCTCACTAATATTATAAACGTGAAAGTTTAGATGGATGGATGGATGGATGTTTGTTCCTTTATCACGCCAGAACGGCAAAACGGATCTGGATGAAATTTGGCACAGAGATAGATTATAGTCTGGAATAGGACATAGGCTACTTTTTATCCCGAAATTCCTACGGGAACGGGAACTACGCGGGTGAAACCGCGAGGCGCTGCTAGTATATAATAATGCTGGACAATTCACACATTATCTAGCCCCAAGCTAAGCAGAGCTTGTGTTATGGGTTCTAAAAAACTGATGTACATAATGCATAGCATAGATAGATATTTTTTATACATAGCAAACGACCAGAACACCCGGAAACAAATATCTGCAGATCGTGCAAATATTTGTCCCAAGGCGAGAATCGAACCGGCAACCTCCTGCGTCGAATTCGGACCTTCGCCCACTGCTCCACAAAGGTTGTTAGTATAAGTATACCTTAAACAATACATTGCCTTGAGATATATTTTATGTAAGTCACATATAGAAAACATCCAGAACATATCTACAGATCCTATAGAAACATTTATTTATTGGCGGGAATCGAAACCGTAACCAGTGTCGCCGGCGGGCCTTTGCCCGCTGTGCCATAGAAGTCGTCATTATTATTTTAACGTACAACATGATTCATGCAAATACATATTTATCATTCACTAGCAGCGCCTTGCGGTTTTACCCGCGTAGTTCCCGTTCCCGTGGGAATTCCGGGATAAAAAGTAGCCTATGTTCTATTCCAGACTATAATCCATCTCTGTGTCAAATTTCATCCGGATCCGTTGAGCCGTTCTGGCGTGATTGAGTAACAAACATCCATCCATCTATCTATCCATCCATCCATCCAAACTTTGACATTTATAATAATTATATATATTATATACTAGCAGCGCCTTGCGGTTTCACCCGCGTAGTTCCCGTTCCCGTGGGAATTCCGGGATAAAAAGTAGCCTATGTTCTATTCCAGACTATAATCTATCTCTGTGCCAAATTTCATACAGATCCGTTCAGCCGTTCTGGCGTGATAAAGGAACAAACATCCATCCATCTATCCATCCATCTAAACTTTCACGTTTATAATATTAGTGAGATTAGTGGGATAGTGGGATTCAACATTTCTCTTGCCACTCTCAAACCGGCAGGCGGTGAGTCAGCCCTCGTGCGAGACTTATAGGTATCGTCTAAAAACCTAAAAGACCCAAAATTCTAGCGGCAAAGAAATAAAGCTAAGTAAGAAGGTTATGTTCGCGTAGTCTCTATTTGTATTCCGTAGCACAGGTTTTATGAAGGGCACCGCTAGGGCTTACCAAAGATTAGGTGCCGTGTTATTATTCTAGACAAGTTCTCTGTACTGAGAAGACACAAAGTCTGTATATGTGTAGTGATTCCAGTGTATCGTACTGTCCGTCCAAATTTTAGCAGTCATATGAAATCATCGGTCGTTTGGTTTGCTTGTTTTTACAGCCAGTACCAGTCTAAGCAACTTGATCATGTAGATTTTGCCAATTAACCTTATATCCCTTCGATAAAAGTAAAAAAGATAAAGTTAAAAACTACAACCCGACTACGTGAAAGTTATAAAAGTTTGAAACATTTACATTGACAAAATAGAATGACGTATCGGTCATATTTGATAGGCATAGAGTTGAAAATGAAAATGAAAATAGGTCGTAGGTATTGTAATTTTTCTCTATGGGGCCTGCAGCCTGCGGCTATCTAAACTTTAATACGCGTTTTGAAGGCTTATTCGGGGTCGGAGCCCTAAATCCTATAGCCTATACCATCGGGGTATTGAGACGAATCAATCGATACATAATTTGTTGAAATCGAACCAGTAGTTTCAGCGCTACGTGGGAACAAAGAAATCGGCCACATACATACAAACATAGGGTGCTAACCTCATAACCCTCCCCTGTTGGTAGTCGGGTAAAAAGGGAGATGAGGCATTACCATCTCGAAAGTGTTTGGCTCAAGTTAAGTTCAACTATGTTCCCTTACCTCAGTCTGACGGACCGGCGCGGCGGCGCGGACGGTGGCGTTTGTGTTGCGTGTATAATTTTGTGTGATTTCAACTAAAACACCACGACAATACCTTCGTGTTCGTTAACCAGGTGTACAAATAGCTCCAAAACAAAAAACAAAGGCATCACATATTTTCTTGCGTAAGTAGATACACCAAACTTCAAATTTTCTGATAATCCGATATTAGACCTTATCATTATTTCATCTGTAACACGGAACAGTTTTTGAGTGAGCGCTGGTAGAACGTACCGTATTTTCCTTTTTTACTTTTATCGAAGTTATATCCTATGCAATTCTATCGCTCTATCTTTCTATACGCTCTAATTTAATACCATTCCTTCACTCCTGTTGTGCACCAGTTTATGTCGGTTCGTCCCTACAAACTCTATACTTGTAGATTTTATAATAAAATAATCTTCACAAACACAAAAGCGGTGTTCTCCGATTTTTCTCATAGTAGACAGAAAAGAAACAATTTATACATTGTGTGAGGTGAATAAAACATCAGTTAGCGAGAGATATTACACATATAGCTTGATTAATGGGGGAGAATGGAGACGTGTAGGGAGGTCAAGACAATAGTACGTCACTATAACTGAGGACCTCTGTGACGTAGGCGAAGGTTGTTCCGACGGTTCTTTGTTCAAATCCCAGTACGGGACAAATATGATTTTGTTATCTACACTTATATTTTATAGAGGAAAGATTTGTTTGAATTGAATAGGCTCCGATAATACTGGACCGATTAGAAAAATTCTTTTACCATTAGAATCCTACATTATCCCTGATGAACATAGGCGATAGAATCTACACGTGCGAAGCCGGGGCGGACCGCTAGTTGTTGAAATAAAACGAAGTTGATACTAGCCGTTTTCGAGGAATAGCAGACTTTGGACTCACACTTAGGACGCACTCCGACCAGGTGGGATGACGATTTGCGAAAGGCTGCTGGCAGATTCTGGATGCGGCAAGCTGAAGACAGGGCGCTATGGCGGTCATTAGGGGAGGCCTATGTCCAGCAGTGAACTAATACAGGCTGATAATGATGATGTTAACTTTGTACCTACCATGTCTGAAATAAATGCGATTTTATTTTATTTCTAATTTTAATCCAGAATATAATATTTACTACCAACGTGGTGTTATATTAGCAGTCGTGACACGGCACGCTACACCAACCGATTTACAAGAATGATGAAAATTATTACTGTCTTATTTTTATCCTTCGTGATGGATGGGGTCTTAGCTGCGTGCGGGACACCGGCGTTCTTTACTTTTTTTTAGCACTAGATTATTTTCCCGGCTTCCCACGCGTTTTTATACGGAATGAAAGTTACCTATATGTTATTGTAGGTCAAAATTGTTGAAAGTTCATCAAATTAAAATGACATTGACCACTAATAATTTTTGTTTAATTTACCTAACTGAATTCATATTTATATAATTTTCATATTCTCTGCAACTCTGTAAAAAAATCCTTCCCAACCGAACAACCAAAATTCAACCAAAAGGTGCCCTTTCTGTAGAATAAAACTCGATGTTACCTTTATAAATACCTTCATAAGTCTACAAAGACCGTAAAAGAACCACCAATACATTTTTGTATCCCCTTGAAAAGCTCTACATTTTTCCGCATGAGTAGAATCTAGGTTTTTCCACGGTTGTGTTGTCCGGCGAAGCGGCAAACAGGGATTTATCCGTTCCCCACCACATTCCCCGCTATCCCGCAGTAAACAGAGGTTAATGTGATTCGTCCTGGCCGAGATATATAGCCGGCGCTTTTGCCTTTTTACGCTGAAATTGGTATTTACTACCTGTGTACACGCAGCGACAAAAGAACTAAAGACTATAACAAGGTCAACTTTCACAATTTTTCAGAATCTAATTCATAGTGTTTTAGGGTGTTATCGTCACACAAATTCTGCTTACTTTTGGGGCTAGATGATGGTGTGTTGATTGTACTTACTGTACAATCAACACACCATCATATTCAATTATTTAGTACGGCGCGGGTTTTTGAACTTTTTTTATGTGCAGCATTTACTGTCTTAAACCGTTAGTCGTGTCGTGTCTTGGACCGTGTCTTACACCGTGTGTGTTTTCATGGGTCGGTCTTGGACTGTCTAGAGCACAGTTTGACTACTTTGATATTTACCTGGAGCTTGAAGTGACTGCTACAATTTGTGTCCAAAGTGTGTTTAAGTGAATGCACTATTTCTGGCCTAATATTAGCAACACTAAGTACGCTAAGATACTTTTTTACCGAAATTCTACCAATAAAAAAGGCCAAAGTTTGTGCCGTTGTCAAGATATTTGATCGAAGACACTGCCATAACTACTGAATGGATCAGGCTAAGATTTTGAACACAAATCTCTGGAGCTGGAATAACATATACCTAGGCTATTTTTTATTTAAAAAAACGCGTGCGAACCGTGGTTAGAACCTAGTGAATATAATTTAGACTTCACATTTTCAATGGCGCTTTGTGTGTTCTCATACGCTCCCCACTCGTAACTTTGTGAAATTAATAAGAATTTAGCGTGGCTCCTCACGCAACGTTCAAAGAACTAATTAAACCTTTTCATTGTTTACTGGAAACTTGAGCGCGGGTGCCAAGTGGAGGTGACCTTTTTGGGTTCCTTACATAAATCTGTCAGTGAACACCCTTTGAAGTCAACCAAAATATGAACATGGAGGTAGATAACGTGGTGATATACCTATTTGAGCTGTAAAGTTGAATCTTTTTAAACTGAATGCGCTTAGAAGGGAGCCTAAGAAATATAATAGTGTACGTGAACGTACAGCCTGAAGACTGTAAATAAGAGAACCACCCTGTATAACAACGCGAATAGCATGAATTTTGAAGTTTAAATTTACTTAATTTAGTACTATCTGTACGTTTTAATAAATTAAATACACGGTTTCTATATTTTATTTTGATATTTACTGAATCTCTACTATTACTTTGACTTTTCATGTGTTTAATATATATTTTTGTAAAAATTATTTTACTATAATAATACTGTGTAAAATTATATAACGTTGCAGCTAGTTGCTTAAAGCAAATAATCATGTACCTACAAAGTAAAAATTGTCAAGTTAAACAGCGTCTAAAGCAAAAATAATTACATATTCTCTCGCTGGCTCAAGATCGAATCTGTACGCCACAGTACGACGTGCTTTTGTGGTTATGGAACCCCAAAACCCAAACATCGTGTTTAACGTTATTATTTTAATAAATCCCTTGTAAAAGTCGAACGAAGTACGCGGGTACGAGTAGCTCCTTAATTGTGGAAGTTGGGAAAGTCCGCCTTTTGTCGAAAAATTCCCCAACATTTATTAAGGGTTGCCTTTAATGCGTCAATTTTAACAAAATATTCTTAGAATTTGTGTACAGGTAGAGTTTTTAAGGATATTTAATGCCTTACTAGCTTTCAGTGTTAACTTGCTTGTTTAACCCTGATTCTCGCAGTCTGTAAATTATCTATATACCAGCTGTTCCCCGCGGTTTCACCCGCTTAATTTCTAATATCTAGGGGAATAAAAATACGAATATTCCATGGGAAATATTCGTAGTTTTATTCGTACACGTAAATCTCCCATGGGTATTTGATATTTTACCAGGGCAAAAAAAGCCTTTGTTACTCTCCACTCTTTCAACTAACTCTATGCCAAAAATCACGTCGATTGGTTGCTTAGTTAGGGCGTGAAGGACAAACAAACAAACAAAAACACTTTCGCATTTATAATCATCATCATCATCAGCCTATATTAGTCCACAGCTGGACATAGGCCTCCCCTAATGAGCGCCATAGCGCCCTGTCTTCAGCTTGACGCATCCAGCATCTGCCAGCAGTCTTTCGCAAATCGTCATCCCACCTGGTCAGAGGGCGTCCTCCACTACGTTTGCCGAGTTGCGGTCTCCACTCAAGAACATGTTTACCCCAGCGGTTATCGGTTCTTCGCGAGATATTATAATGTTAGTAAGGATTAGGATTTCTGAAAGCAGTAGCCCAAAGAAACGAATAAATTCTATCAATTCGTCCGAATCGACGCTAACAAGTGTGCGAGGTTGTCGAATTCCATATTATAGTTCAAGCACTTACGGGCCCAGGCTATTACGGCTTAGAAAGGTTATTCAGCTACCATTTTTGGTCACCAATTCTCGCCAAAGTAGATAAACTACGATTTAGAATACTAGATATTTTATGTCAACAAAGAAATTTGTAATGAAAACTTAACAAAAACTGATAACAATAACAGAAAACAACAAGGTAACAGTGACGTTATCTCTTACAAGTAAAACATAAACTGCGACAACTTCGGATAATCTCAAATGTTGAAAAAAAACTATATTTTTACGTACTTATGTTTTGTACTGCAGCAGCAAACAAATGAACGTCTATGTCTCCATTTGCAGCGAAAAATGTTAAAATTTGAATGCGAAAATGAACAAGATATCAATTAAATGATGAATGAAAGCATTCAAAACAAAAATTGTTTCGAGCTTCTGTGCTTTGCTTCGATGATACCAATGTCTTAAATATTTTCCACCAATATTCATTGGGTTTTGTTACCACTTTGTCTACAAAAAATATCCAGGTTTTTTAATCGGGGTAACTTCGTAGCGACGTCATTTTTGGTCACAATGTGCGAAAATAACTAAAGTTAAAAATAAACAGAACCAAATCCTCACAAAGGGTTTCAATCCACTTTGCGCTATACTGCGAATAGCTTCTCTATTAGTGGTAAACAAGATAGATGTCGGTGGAGTCTTACCGAGACTTCGAGACTTCGCCAGGCTTTCGCTCTGCATACTAAGTCAGCGGATTTAGCTCACATTCGAAAGGGTTAGAGAGAGGCAAATAAGTTTTTAGCTTTTGTTGTTGGCTAAGCTTTGGAAAAGTCATTTTTTCCTGATTCAAAGACTATGATGTCCCTAAAAGGGACTTAAATTTTATTAATAAATAGCGTCCTATTTATTAATTTTAGGCCCGTTTATCAATAATTATGAATTAGAGAGATATCTCGCTTGTTTTTTATTTAATTCTCAAAGATTTTTAATAATAATCAACGCCGCAATGCGATAGCAAGTGTTTAACACGAATGCCGCGCTGCACGCCTCCCCGCTCGACGCTCGAGTGGACTCTGGCCGTACCCTAAGTTTAAGACGTCTGCAGACGTCTTAAACTTAGGTCAAAGCATACCATGGTATGCTTTGATACATCAAGCCGTTATTTGACTTACTCTCAGTAGGTATAAATTCCGCATAAAGAACCTAAAAAGCCAATTATAATCTAAAACTTGGACAAGGCTACAACCTTCCTGCCTTAATAACAATAAATTACCTACGAGTGCCAAATTAATTAAAAAAAAGTCTTAGAAAGAACTTCTCCATCATTAAAAACCGAAAAGTGAGTCCATAAAAGTGAACAATACCAATACGTTTTTAATCTGCCCTTTTACGATTACCTTTTGCGTTGTTTAAGTGGTCGTTAACTAATTAAAATTAGGCCCTGGAGTGTAAACTTTGGCTGGTGAGTCGTATTTTAGACATCTTTTAATTACCTCATTTGCTTGGATGGCTCTTTCTAAATTGTGTTTTGATTTTGAGGGTTAATTTTTTTATACCATTTACTTTATCTGACAAATAATATTAACGAACTCTAGCTTTAATTAAAATTGCCTCGTTGGTCTAGCGGTCGCGTGTTTAATCGCTGATGATGAGGTCCTAGGTTCAAATTCCAGGTCGGGCCGAAATTATTATTGGCATTCTAGCACGGAAAAATCTAGGAGGACTTTATCATCATAATTACAAACAACTCAAATTGTGTGAAACACAAATAACTAATCTTTTATAATGTAAGTTTTCCATTAAATTTTTTTGTTACTAAAATTATATACTATTACGTACTCGTAACGGACTTTCCGTTACGAGTGTTATCGAGCATTATAATGCGTATCTAATTTCTTGTTTAAATTTAATTCCTAACTTTCAACCACACACAGTGCAAATTTAAAAACTCCATTGAAAATCTTGCCGTTAATCTCTTACTACCTCCTTCCCTGTCCTCTTTGGCATGCGCTATCACTGCCACATTAACACTTTGCTTGCCCACGACGCTACAGTTCTAGCAATCCTTGTAGCCGTGGCGGTGCGTCAGGTTGCACCGTAAAGGTGAGGCAGTGAAAGCGATATAATATAAAAAAAACACCAACAAAACCACGGAAAGTGTTAAGCCCGTGTTAACGATAACCCCTTCATCTTCCATCTAAATACCTAAAGGTGTGCCCGGCGCGAAAAAGGGTGAAACTTCGCTCAGTCGCCTCATTAAAACTTTTTCGAGTGAATTAAATAACAAAGAAAACAAATCCGTTTACATCGGAAACTTTTGCAAGTTTTGTAAAGCAATTTGGAGTTAGTTCGCTTGGTAAAGCGGTGGAATATGATTAACAAGGGTTAAGCTGGTTTCCGATTTCCTTAAAATTTAACGCAACCTATTTTGTATGTCTTCCTATTTTATAAATGCTTACTTAAGCGGGTCCCATACATCTCAACACTTTTGGCGAGCTTTGTATCGGCACATTTCTGGTACTATGCGTCTGAATGCAGTAAACAACTGTCATTATAAACAGAATATTCCCAATAAATATAAAATATATTGTGCACGCTGCGGCGTCCCATAAGTGTGAAAACACACAGATTATAAGATTTTGTAGTGTATTATTTTGCCTTCATGTGATTTCCACGTAGGATGCCCTTTTGTAAATAAATAAATTCCCTCCTTATCATCTCAGTGAGATCAGCAGCGTACGAACGGTTGCTAGTCTAATAGTGTTGGTTGCCAGGTTGTTTCAACCAACCCATGCTTGATCAAGCTCAATAACAATGTTTGGCAAATCCAAAAATTGAGGAGACTGGCAAGAATTGAAGAATTGGACTAAGATATACCACCTAAGTCCACGGTATGTAACTTTGTGCCGGTTCGTTTGGCAATGGCGTTGCGTTCGGTGTGCGTTTTGCGTAGAAATCGAAATGCGCGGTTGGATGTCTGTTTGTCTTGTAGGGGACTTTTATAGTTCTTAAAACACTTCGAAATACCTAATGTGCACACACTCTTATTTGCTGTGCTAATGGTGGTGATGATGACCACCAGGATGAATGTTACAAATACAATACAAAAATACTTTATTTTGGACAAGGAAAAAGTATACAAACGAAAATCCGATAAAAAATTAGATAAAGTTATGTCCCTTTCTTTTTACTTTTCACAATTTTTACCTGGTTCAACTTTTACCCGGACAAAGTTAGCGCGATTTAAAAGTCCAGGAATAAAACTTAAACCGAAGCCTTTAGTTTGGTCGAAAATTGAATAAAAACTTTCTTAGCTGATTATTCTTATCCCGTGCCAGCAAAATAGTTCTTATAACTTAGATGTTTACGTCCAGATTGTTTAAGACTGCAGAAACAAGAAAAGGCTGTCCGGATTCTTGGAGATTGACGCTAAAGCTTAGGCACTAAAATGCTTCAAAGTTTGTGTTAACTACCATAGTAAGTAGATATTAACGAATTGAATTTAATAGTTTATTATGGGATAATTGGACCGAACATTTCTCAAAAGCAAGCCATACAATTTTTTATAAATTTGTTTATTCTTAATACGTGGTCAAACAATACCTTTAGCACACTTTTAGTAACATAAATAACAACAAAATATTGAAAACAAGTTAGAACTACTATTTACAATTTTATTGCAACAGTTGATCTAACTGCAGACTGTTGCAAGCATGCTTACAAGAGTCTGCAGTTAGATATGCTTCCTCTGGATTTCTTGCAACTGTCTGCATTCAACTGATCCATATCAATACCAATTGAAGTGAAAGACCCTGGCTGCATTGCCTTGCTGGCTATGGAATTGATTGCCATAGCAATAAGCTGTAAGTGGTTACTTTGTCACATCATACCAAATAGTTTTAGCTTTTTGCTTTATAGTGCGTTACTCGCACTGGGTAAATTTTCTACGAAAACTTTTTAATAATATAAAAAAATTCTATTTCGGCAGGATTCGAACCCGCGCCTCACCTTCAGTACAGGTGCGCTCTAACCAACTAAGCAACGAGATTGACACGTGCCGAAATCGAAAATTTTTGGGATATTATTCAAAAGTTTTCGTACCAAACAGTTTTCTTTCCTCGTGGACAACACGCACAATTAATTCCGTAGATATAAACAAACTTTATGTATTCGTTTGGTGCCGGACCCCAAACGGCAATATATCCATCTAACCTAATTACCTTACGAAACGAGTCCTATCTATTTTCTAGTGCCGGATAATTACCAAGGGATTTGTATATCCGAGTAACGGGTATAAATTCTACGTTACTCACAGGAATTTTTTTAAATTGCTTGAGATAGTTTATTGACACAATGCACAGGAAGTAACATTATTTCATCCGTGGCACAGGGGCCGAATTCTGCCAACCAATAGTTTGACTATTGTAACCACAATTTTTTTTGGTCTATGATTATAACAGGGGCATCGTCATAGAATTGTCCAGAGATGAAATATATATTGAGTGCTATTTGCACGGAGAGATTGATTGTCACTTTTGACAAGCGTCCCTCCATCCGTAAGTGATCACTTTATTTCCTAGTTTTACATATCAACGGGTTCCGGGCTATTTGTATTAAGCGACATTTTTGAAACTTTACAGGAGAGCAGTTTAAAGTGTCGATTTTTGGAAAAAAAAAAACTTTTGCAAATCGCATTATTTTAAAAAAAAGAATTATATTTAGATTTTATTGTTTTTATAACATATTCCCCATATTCATGTTTTTTTCTTATATTCCTATTTTTAACGAAGATAAATGTCGCACAAAATCGTACAAAATGACACATATTATACTTTTTCACAAAAATTCAAATTACATAATATATGTAATTTGAATTTTGTGTCAAGACGTGTCCAAGAGTCCTGTAAGGTCTATAGGAAGTAAAGCACTTTTATGTTTTCATCAATGGTAAAATGCCAAAATGGGACATTCTGAGACAGTATTATTGTTATGGTGAAGCGATCCAGCAGTGGACTGGTAAAGACTATTGACGTGACACGGATGCCTTATAAAATATTACTACGTGTAGAGACTTGTCTAGCTTTCCAAACTAGATGCTTATTCTCTGGCTCTATACCCGAATACTCTGAAGTAATTTCGTCGTACAAGTCAAAGTTACCTCGGTAGTGTCGCGCTCCTTTGAGGCGCGTTTCATACATAAATCAATGCAGAGGTGTGCTAGTTAATAGTTGGATTTGACGTTGGATATGTGAAGGAAATAGGGTTTGGGGAAATACAAGCTAGCCTAGCTTCATTTTTTTACTTTTTGGAATGAACAATAAATCTGAAAAGAGTAGTAAACGAAAAGGGAGATTGTTGTATATAATGTTAATATATAAATAATGCTGGACCACAACGCACTGAGAGGCTACGCACGTGTGTCTAGCAAGGTAGTTTAGAAAATGGTGTCATTCAGTTGAATGATAATACTTCTACGATGGCAAAAACACAAACGAGCACTCTGATCACTTGTGGACTCGTTAAATGTTCCGTTTCCTTTCTACAAGAATTCTTTAACTACATAATTTTAACTAACATTTTCACTTACTTGGAATTGGCACCCCATGATAATCGGTTTCACAATTTCTACAGTAGAAATTGTAGAGTTGAATAAATAAGATTAAGTAGAAACCAACTCGTGGTGAGTCTTACATTTTGAACCCAAGTTTACTTGATCCGTCGTTGGTGTGTTATCGCATCTCGAATCAGGATTCAGTGAATTTTTAACAACTACGATACGCTAGAATGTCAGATTTCGAATAAAATATTTACACGCTTTATATTTTTAGTATAAATCCCCGGGTGTTATAGGGGTTATGGTAAAAGGGAATCGAAATAGTTTATTTAAAGTAGTTGATACAGCCTGTATGAGCGCTGAAAATTTGAAAAGTCAATGTTTTTTGCATTAAATATAATGAAAATGTGTATTCCTTTTCTGTAAGAAAACGGTTTTAAGATTGACGATTGTAATGTTTTTTTCTTGGGCACGCTTCCGACTGATATTGATATGGATCAGTTGAGCTACCTGTAGATTGTTTGGAACAGTCTGCAGTAAGCTTAATTGTTTCAATTGAAATACTAGTTTTAATTTAATTCTATTATTTGATTTTTGTAACTCTATTGACCTAAATTTCGTAGGAGGCGTTGTCATCCGACATAAAAACAAAGTTTTTCATTTTTTAAGAATTAAGAAATTATATGTACCTACTTGTGTGTGTATATTCAAAAAAATTACGAATTAGGAGGGAATTCAACCCGCAACTTTCCAATTCTCGGCTGACTGCATTTAATTTGTAAATCATGAATGTTACTCTAAGCGATTTCTACTTATACGAGTAGGTCTACTCTTTTTGAAACCATACAAAAAATTAACGGCATTTTTTGTATGGAAAAAAAATCTTCTTAAATCCAGTTTGCCATTGAATAAATAAATAATATTTTTAGTAGTACAATATGGGAATAACAGTTGTAAGGAAAATGAACATTTTATTTTACAGAACTCATCGTATATTTTCAACAAAAGCTGGAAATACAATGTGATATTTAAACTTAGTTATCAAAGCTCGAAGTTACAATGAAAACTAGCTAAACAACTCTACCTTGAGCGAGAAAAAAATAACTTCAGACAATCGAGTCAGCGGCGCGGCGCTTCAAAAACTTTTATAAATTCTGCTTTAAATAAAAATGTTCTGTGTCGTAGTTTTGTTTGTCTGTTTGATGTGTTTTTAGCTCTTTATGCCATTGCACACAGCAATTGTGTTTCGAGAATTAAGCTAGTCAAAATTAGTACGTTGTATTCTACCGGTTTTTTTTTATTCGTTATGTATACTTAACTCAATTCACCTAAACTTTGGATTGAGTCAGTGTACGACTGGAGGTATACTAATTTTAAAGTATTCTTTTTTGAATTGATGAATTATTGGAAAAGCAGCGATATAAAACTTACCTAACTTAACATGCACTTATATTCGAAAGTAAAAAAAATATTTTTAAATGCTTATTAACTAGAAAAGTATATTTTTAAATGCAATATACATTTGAAAATTAGGGAAACTAATTTTATCGGGGAGAATAAATCCCTTTTTTTAGTAGTAGCGAATAAGTTTTGTTTTTTTTTGTCTATAATCCTTCGTTTGACAACAATCTCGCCTGATGCAAAGTGAATATGTGGCCGACGATGTATCACGAAGGTTTAGAAGATACCTTGAATAGGTATCTTCTAAATTCGTGATAAAGGTATCTTCTAGACCTTCGTGATACACTTTTATACTTAAATAAACTTAAATGGAGCAAAATATAACATTTGATGTGAAAAATTGGTTTGGTTTTATTGAAGATAGCTCGAGATCCTTCTAAAGATGAGAATTCAAACACATTTAGATTGAGCTTTGTACATTTTCGTAACTCTGAGCGAATTCGAACAAGCATTTATTTCTCCTAACTGCAATATAATAAAGGTACCTCTTCGCTTGAAATTGCAACATAGAGTCAATAGACTCAAAGGCTTTCACAGAGCACAAGGAAAAGCAAATAAACTGAAAAAGCTAACAGGATCCATAAAAGTAGGAATAATACCTGCCCTCGCCGCCGTAGGCCAACCTGCCCATTCCACCCGCTTTAACTACCAAAAAGTTCGTTAAGCGTGAGGTGTGAGCCAGCTTGCGAGAGGGTTCCGTAATAGGCTACTTGACTACTACTGGGAAATAATTCTAACGTATTGTCTGATAAAAATAATGCAAAATGTAACTAATATTTTTTCAAGGCCAGTCGTATTAGTTACGAAAACTAATTTTAAAGTTTGAATAAAATAATGCCGCGCCAAAACGATAATCTCTGTCATGGCTACCGTGTTCCAAGCTATGACGTCACCCCGCCACACCACACCTAACAAGAAGAACTCATTGACACTGTAATCTGAGGATGTGTGACGTCACTTGCGATCGAACCAAACACAGCGTTTTCGGTCACGTGATCATGTATCAAAAAATGTGTAATTTTAATCCCATTTTTTTACATAAAAAATGCAGCCGCTCCGTCAAATTCGTTTTAGAGTAATTTTGCTCAGTATGTTTCCTAACCTAACCGAAGCTTCCTTGGCCGGTACTTCTAAAACAAACTACTATTTGGAAAGTGTTGACAAAGTTTGTCATGGGTTCGCGGAACCCTAAAAAAAGGAGAATGGCCGACGAAAGCTCGAATCGGTTGTTGCATCATGAATCTCAGAGCCAACTAGCGCTAATGGCGCTCGCCCTCGCATCTCCACGGATAATTGACAGTATCTATATGTTTAATGATATAATATGTGGCAGTCAGAGTTTCCTTTACAAATGTCGTGTCAAAGTTTAACTTTAATTTGACTTTGTTGTGCAAAATGTTTGTGTCTGTTGTGTTACTTTGATGAGTTTTATATAGGGTGGGGCGCGGGTTCGAGTCCCGCCGAAACCGAACATTTTTGGGAACTTATTTCATTTCTTAGAGATACCCAAAGCACTATAACAAAAAACCTTAGAGTTTTATATAAATACTAAAATATATAGCCAGTAATAAAAGTTGAGGTTTATGAAAATACATGCATTAATCCGCTTGCTCAATATATAAATGCGTAGATGACTCTGCCTTTCTGTATCTGTTGTTATTATTTCACGACTAAACGATTCTTGATGAAATTATTTTCTGATTAAAGATCCGTAATTTCCAAATCAGATTTTTAACCAGGAAAAACACGACCCTGCGGATAGAATTCCGTCAAAAATAAAGCTGAAACCAACTGAAAGCTATAAAAGTAAATTCAAGTAAACACAACGCAGCCAGTGTTTAGCTTCCGACTGGTATTGATATGGATCAGTTGAGCTACCTGTAGATTGTTTGCAACAGTCTGCATTTAGCTCAATTGTTAATCGTAAATACTAGTTCTAATTTGTTTCTACCTTAACATTGTGATTTTTTCTTCGTTAGTAAATGTTACTAGGTAAACAATATTATACAGTATAAACACATCAAATCAAACATACAACTTAAGTTATAATACTTAGCTAAGCATGCCAGCTACTTACGCAACCTTTGGACTTACAATAACTTGGCCATCCACCATTCGCTAAGTAACACATAAATTGTACCTCGCGACTTCCACTTAGAGTAAGGGTGTCGCTACACTGGATTTAGAATTAAAAATTTAGAGCGTGTGAAAGGCTTTTCAGGAAACGTAGTTTCTAAACTCGAGTTTTATTTAATGGTGTTAAAGCGGCTTATGGCAGAATTACTGATAAAGCAGGAACATGACGCTTGCTTTTAAAATGTGTAGTAACATAGGATGAAATTAAATTGTAAAGTAGAATGTGTTCAGGGCTCTGTTTTAACCACTGCGCGAAATCAAAATTAGTTAAAATGTAATAAAAACTCTGGTCAAAATGCATGTTATTTAAAATTGTGTGTTAATCAATATCAAAAAACTAAGTTCAAACATCAAATTTCACAAAACGAGGTAGGTTCTGGAGAGTCGAGAAGTTAACCTGTGACTTGTGAGATAAGGAAGCCATAGAAATAGTTTAGTCGCAACGTCTCTTCTTGAATTGGCAGAGATTGACGAAGTCCTCATTGACGAAGCTCACGGAGCTCCCGTTGTCAATCGAGGCTTCTGCTCGAACTCCCCTAATGAACTTTCATTATTATCACCATTGCCTTGCGCAGTGAAGTCGGTGCCGCAGCAGGTATTACAACTGCAGTGTGGCCGCAGTCGTCTGTTGCCGTTGTTGAATCAGCTGTCGGAGTCCTGCTACAACAGACTTTTCCATAGTGGCCCTTTCTATTACGAGTGAGTTTTCAGGCCTGTTATTTACAACTTACCAACCCTAACAAAATAATGACTTATTTATCCTTATTTGACACTAGTATAAGTTTTCAAGGTTAGTTTGAATAGAGTCAGTTGTGTTACTAGCTACGTAAGTCTGTAAATCAACTTATTTGAATAAAAATATTTCATTTCATTTCATGCACAGGACTTTGTAGTAAGTAGAGAGAATGTTTATTTAAACGAAACTATTTAGTTAAATGTAAATATTAGCAGATATTAGTTTTTTTTTTCAATTAAAAGAAATTATATTTTTGTTTCTTATGTTTTTGTTACCATTTTATTTTTATTGTTACTTTTTTATTACTACCACAGAAAAAAGGTATGTACTAGGAATTAACTAAAACACCTACCATGGTTGGTTGCTTAGTTGTAAACTAACTGAGCTTAGGTTAAGATGTTAGAGAAATAAAATAATTTCTAATTTCTATTTCCCATTTCAGAATAATCAATTTATTGGTAATAATATTACACGTCAGAAAGAAATTATTATTATAGCTAAGTATAATAGATAAGTAATATAATTTTTAATCTTATTATGATTTCAATAAAATAATTATATAATTCAAATATTATTCTATATTTTGCATAAACTCATCTACACTGTAAAACGCCCTCTCGACGAGCCAAGATTTAAGGCGACGTGACTAGGTGCAGTGACTATCTGATCTGGCAATTCATTACACTTTACGCATGTAGCATCTCGAGCAGGACAGTCCTTGCGAGGGTGTATAGCTGATGCTCCACAAAAAAAGCATTTTCGTTTGGGCACAGCAGTGGCAGTATAGCCAAACGCTCATTTATCGCTTTTGCATCGTCGCAGCTCGGTTACAACCGCGCGTTTAAAATGCTAGTGCGTACAGCCTAGAAAGGCTAGTGTGGCCGCGTCATAACAAAGCTTCTCTGGTACCCAGCCAAGATCTTAAAAAGTTTTCAGCCATCGTAATTTAATTAGAATGCGCCATCTTGTTTTAAAAATTACTACTTCGTCCAAGCAGTTTGTCTTCGACGATTGAAGCAGCTTATTGCTGCAATTTAAGTTTTTGTGCCTTGAGTTAAAGTTCCGTAATCCACTTGCTGCTGTAGAAAACTTTTTACTGGCGTAAACTTAAAGCAATAAGATACCCAAACTATTGGAATATCCTTCTGTCTCTCTGTCTGTTTGCTACATTTTCTCGTCTAAACAGCTTAACAAACGGCGAATTTTGATGAAATATGGCAAGGTTGCAGATGGCATCCCAGGGAGGACTAAGGCTTCTTTGTATCTCGGAAAAACGCATGCGAAGCTGCGGGCGCAAGTTAGTATTATATATGTTGTGCATATGTCTTACAGTTATCGTAACTAACATTTAAATAAAATGAATGGTTAGCGGCTGGAAAAACGTATAAAATATGTCAGAATAGGGGAGACAGGGGGATAATGTCCCATAACGCGGAGAGTTGATGTCCGTTTACTGCAATAAACATTTAAATAGGGATAAAAGTGCTGGTCGTCCTGGAAAGTGCATTAAACAGTTTTACGGTAAATGGAGGTGAGTTGTGTCTGCTCTACCACAATATTTCCTAATAATAAGATAATAATAATAATTCTTCTATATTTATTATATATTATTTAATTTCATAATATTTTACTCTATTCAGTACCATAAATAAGTACTGAGGTACAAATTTTTTGTCTATAATCTAGGCACTTTTAGTTATTTTTTGTCATCGAAGTTCTGATAGAAAAATAATTAAATCATACTTTACAGTACTTTGTGGTCATTGTGCAGTGTAAACTCTAGTTAAAGTGATAATCAATTTGTAATCAACTCTATCGAAATTCTCATAACATTTTCCATTTACGAACACCGTTTTGTATGCAAGTGACATACAGAAAAACCTGTTCAGTATCTACTAAGCTTCGACAAGGAACTATATTTTCCCCTTCAGGTAAGTACCGGCAAATAATTTCCCCTACAATACTCAAACACGGAAATAACGTTCCATAAAAGCTTAAACCAACAGTTATTTCCTCGAAACAAAACGTTCGGAGCCTCCAATTGTATAAACATTACCGAAACTTAAAACGGAATCTCGGCCCCGAATCTGGGAGATAAACGATTATATCAGGGCAATAATCGTATCGAATGGGCCCTTATTCTGGGCAACGATATCAATAGGTATGTTGAAAATACGACAGAGGAATCTGAGCTCTAAACTAGTTGAACATAAACAGTACCTTATCAAGAGATTCTACACTTGGATTAATATTGATATTCGATGTTAGATGTTGGTTACCTCTTCACGTCAAATCTACTAAATAAACCAGGCTAGAATTTTGCATAGATGTAATTCTCGACCTAGATTACTTTAACGGACTTACTTTAGTTCCGAAAAACGCATGTAAAGCCACGGGCAGAAACTAGTTCAACATAAACATTACCTGATCAAAAACCGTACTTTGTAAATTATTATTCAAACTGTCAAAATTATACCCAGAGTCGAGGCCCTCCACGGTTTCATTCGTAAAAAACACATGAATATTGAGACGTTAATTCAAAACAGACACGAATTGAATCTCTCGGTCGTATTCTAATAACGGGTTATGGTTGCGTTAGCTTTCCATTTGCATTTATAAAGGAAAACTCGGTTGATGTATAAAACTACCCCTGGGTCCGTGCTGGCCTGCTTCACTCCCGCTGATGAGAATGTGAAATGAGTCCTATTGCTATTAATTTTAGAGTTGATTTCAAATTTATAAGATTTCTAGCTTTAAGCCCACTGCTTTGGACGCGTTTTTCTGGGATAAAGCGTATCAGCCCAATAATGAAGTGTGTGGTGCGTCCAGGCTTAAAACATCAAATAAACATCATCTTTTTAACCATCCGAACTTTCGAATTTAAAATAGTGTAAAAATATTATCAACTTTCATAATTTCTAGTTGTGTTGCTAGTAAATAAGTGATGGATAGATATAAAATAATTCAAATATTATTATTCAAATATTTAATTAATTACCTGTTCAAATAATTTTCAGTCATAATGTTGAAACATCGATCAAAAATGTCCGGCTTTGCCGGCCCCCCTGAACTCCTTATTTTTGATCGAAGTGTTGAAACCACATTAATATTAGGAACCATGTATGTGTGTGTGAGTGTGTATTGTATGTAGTGAAAGTTTCTATAATGATATAACTAGTCGTTCACATGCGAAGCGCTCTTCCTCTCTCCGGTCGTGCCGGTCTACCGACCCATCGGATCACGTCTCATCGGACCCATCGGATCGTACTGTGTAGCCACAGTGGCCTAAAATTCGCTAATGGGACAACAAACCTACTCCCATGTGCACAAAATCGCTCAACAACTAGTATCTGATACCCTTTGCACCTATCAATAAACCGGCCAAGTGCGAGTCGACTCGCATATCGAGCGTTCCGTACCAAGGTACAAAAATATTTCGTAAAAAGAACATTAAAAGTGATACAAAAAAAGAAATAGCTTTTGCTATTTCTTTTTTTGCTTGCTAGGCTGTTGATTGAACGGCTAATTAAGCTAGTTGGCTGCGACATGGACGTTTGACACCTTGATTATTAAATTTATTTTATTTTTATTATTTGTTGTTATAGTGACAATAGTGATCTACACCCTGTCAAAATTTCAACTACGTCTACCTTTACGGTTCAAGAGATTGCCTCTACAAAAGTAGAGAAAAATAGCCAAAAAATGTATTTTTTTATAAGAGTTACTTTCTATTTTAGCATTTATATTTTTTGTAGATATATCGGCAAGAGAATTACATATTCTGTGAAAATGTCAACTATCTACCTTTTACTGATCATGAGATACAGGCCGCAAACGGCCAGACGGACAGACAGCGGAGGCTTAGTAATAGAGTCCCGTTTTCACCCTTTGGGTCTTGAACCCTAAAACCAACCTATCGTAGATATCTATCGAAGCCAAAACTTCAGATGAGCTTAGAGAACCGATATGTTTACCTTTAACCATATCATAGCACTTCGCAGTGAAATTCAATACAAAAACGATTCCCATGTTCTGGGTCGCTGTCTCTAAACGATTAGGGTTACACGAATATAGATGTTATTGTATCGGTGTTAGGGTGATTATTCCTTGCCAAATATCTGAAACTCTTGGATACAGCGTAATTATCTTTATTGGATTTGGAAGCTTTGAAACCCTTATTTGTAAATCCGTAATAGTCAAATCTTTGATTAGGATTAATAATATGTATTTGGAAGTATAAATTAGAAAAGTTGAACGTTATCCTAACTTTTGGTATAACCAAACAGATAAGGATTTTTTTATTGGTTTTTAATTCCGATTTTGGGTTTCTTTATTAACTTCTTTATTCTGCCGGCGGCTTCGCCCGTTTTTTCGCGGAATAAAAGTAGCTTATAATTTATTCCAGGCACACAACCTACATCTATAAAAACCAGATGCACAGGATATAACCCTGATTGCGTCATATACACTTCGTCGCCGTAATCATAGAAAAACGTGTTATTATTTAAGTGTGTATACTATATATATATAGTATATATAGTGTGTATGTATGTTACACACAAGTGCACAAGGGTGCGCGAAAACAGGTTATTCCAGTTTTCCCCCTTGAAATCCCCCTTGAGGGGAAAAACTGCTATGCAACCAAAGCAGAGCGTTTTCAAACACTAAAATAGGCATATTTTTTAATAAAGATCTCCTTACGCTTTGTTACGTCTTCACTGACTAGGATGAAAACAATGTGTAACTTATTTTAAGTAGTCAAATAGCCTATTGTACCTAGGTACCTAGGTATCCAAAGTCTGGACGCAATGGTGCTCATTAGGGGAGGCGGCCTATGTAAACTGGGGTAAACGTGTTCTTGAGTGGAGACTGCGACTCGGCAAACGTAGTGTAGGACGTCCTCTGACCAGGTGGGACGACGATTGCGAAAGACTGCTGGCAGATGCTGGATGCGGCAAGCTGAAGACAGGGCGCTATGGCGCTCATTAGTGGAGGCCTATGTCCAGCAGTACTAACTAACATAAATTAGTGATGATTTTGATCCAAAGTTTGTTAAATCATTCATCATCATTACTTTTCCTGTAACATTTATTTATTATGGATGATGATTATTGATTACCCTTGAGTATCATCACAAATCAGAATCCAATTAACCTTCCTCACCAACTTTTTGCGAAACGAAGACCTTTTTTGTTATTATAAAAAGTCCAATCCAATCAATCAGAAAACAAAAACAGCCTTTATAAAAGTGAACAATCAGGCTTAATCCTAAAACAGAGGCATTCCTACGAACAAAAACGCGCAAAATCCCCGACAGGTGTAACCGTAGACAGTAATGAAACTGGAACCCTCTTCAGACACGTATTACGTGCCTGGCGGAGCGGGGCGGGGGTATTACGGACTCCGGTTCTTCTCAGTTGTTCCCTCTTATTTTTTTATTTATGTTTATTATGTACACAAAACACAAATCAAGCAATTATAATGTAACTCAAAAAAAATAAGAAAATACGTACTGGCTTGACACTTAACCTATGTGCACACAATAAATAATTATACATGTAGACATTTTCACATTACATGCAAATTATGAAATATTAAGTGTTCACGCATACTAACTTCATAGCTAACTTCATACTGTACCTGTGAAGCCACCCCCCTCTCCTCACCTCACCTAGACGTTTGTAAAAAAGACATGGATTAGAGTCCTTTTCATGAAAGAAGTCCCCTAGACGCAGCGCTGTCGGCAGTGCGTTTGTATGAATTGAGTGAATTTAGCGTAGACTAAATTTTAGTTCCACTAATTGCCGCGGGACTTCTTTCGTGAAAAGCACTCTACACGCCATATTGGAAAGAAGTAACGCATTATTTTAATTTCTCTCTACATCCAAAATAACCTAGATATCACAGCAAGTCAGATTTTCAGTCAAATTAATTAAAAACACGTCGCCTTACACCTAAGAGGCGACAATAAGTTAAGAACATAAAGAAAGATACAACCAAAATAAACTAAAACTATAAAAAAAACACGAATACTCGCTGTGTAACACCTTACATTACACCTCGTTACTCCAATTAGGTAGTAGGTACCCGGTCGGTTTTATGATGCTTTTCACAATTTTCATAAATTTACAATTTCAGTCGCATTTGGTTTCCAGAATAGGGAACTTAACAGATTTGGCTTGACAAAAACACGGGAAAAACGAGAGAAAAATCTCTGGCCTCGTGTGTGATTGCGCTTCAAATAGAAATTAGACAGGCCTCTCGACGAAATAGAGTGCTCAAGTGTGTACCGTCTGCTTACGTTTCAAGGGCGATACCTCGCGTCGATATTTATGTGTAGCTATAGGATATAGATTAGCAACAAAGATTTAACCCTAAACGAGCAAGAACCAAACGCCACGACAAATAATGGATTCCGTGATAATTTGCAGAAGTCTATGGAAAAATAATAGATTATTACTTATATGAATATTTTTTTTATTTGCGGAATAACAGGATAAGAACTTTCAGTATCATGTTTTTGTTCTGATTTTTTTTAAACGCCACGATGCACAATGTTATTAAATCTATAAATAATTCTGGATAACTCATACAGCATCATCAATCCCCAAGTTATGGGTAGGTACTAGATAACTGATAGAATGGGTACTTAGTACTTATACATGATTGAAGATATTTTTTTATCATATAAAGAAATAACCATAATATCCGGAACAAATATCAGTAGATCATACCTTTGTCCCAAGGCGTGTAACTGTGTAAATACAAAGGAATTCGAAGTAATTTTTCTAGACAATCAACCATTCAAAACATTCAGTTTAAACAGTGGTATACTGAACCCACTGTTTTAACTGTTTTAATCAAACATCATTTAATTTATTTAAAATTGCACTAACACAGTGTACAACAAAACATGGATTGTGGGCCGTTTCTTAAAAATAACACTACATCTAAGTGCCACTACAAATAAAATTAATATTACAAATTCATTGCAAAAACAAATAACAATAATTAATTTTCTGTCGATTTAATAGTGAAAAAAACCAAATATAAAAAAACAACCTAATAATTTTATATAAATTAAATTAAAGTGAAAAGTGATAAACAGCGAGCGTTATACTAACGTACATCTTAAATATTTCTTAAAGCTAAAAGGGCTGTTTGAAAACAAATCAATTGCGCAGTTCTTCATCATTATCTACTATGGCAACAGAAACCATTCTCCTATTTTATCATTATTTGTAATACAGAATTGTATCTTTGGTATTAATTGAATGCTAGAAGGTAATCATTAGTCCACTGAACCAAAGAAGTTGTCCTCAAAGAGACCTTTGCCCCAGCAATCAACATTACGAGTACGTCCCCATAACCGCTCTCGACGCAACAAATCGAAACCTAAAAGCGAAAAGTTAAATTGAATATAAATCTATCGCTGCGACATTTACCACCTTATTATTACACCCAGAGCAAGACAATTTGACTCTTATGAGTGCTGCTGTAGGTTTTAAGTTCACAGGGAATAAGTTTGTCTTAAAGGTTACAACGCCAATGAAAGGGGTTAGGCGTTTAAATAAATAAAATAACCTGGTTCGAGGCAATTAGGGACTTGTGGATGTTTGTTTGTTACCGATTGAAAATTCCTTAATTTTGTTTGTGAAAAAAAGGGAAACAATTTCCCACTAAACTGTTGAAATTGCGTACGAATTTAAATTTATTTTCGTGTAACTATGTGAGGGTTAATTGGATTCCAGTGTCGGGATATAAATTGATGTTTTCCGTTCGGTTGGCAACATTGATTCACAATGAGTGGGTAGCTGCTGGTTGTTAGTAATGTAAGTAGTTTCCGATCAATTTTACAGATTTAACAAAACGGAAAGGCGTGTTGCAAAAAAATATAAAGGATAGGAATATTTAGGACACATTTGAATTTGTATATAGCGATTTCGTGCTACAACGGTCGATATAACTCGGTTATTTAGCTGACACGATCGTCTTTTGTTTTTTATAGAAGCGACTTCGCTGACATTACGTCACAAATCTCTCGCGGCGTCTCGGCATACGAATAACAAAACACGATCGCGCATCCTATACCTTGGAATCATTTTACGAATTCGCCAATCCACGCTTACATCAACATAATACTGGCTCTACCTATCTATAGCCTTACATCGAGCACAGTATGGGGATTATTTCAGCAAACTGAGCAGATTAGCATGAACAACGCGCGTTTTCATTTGTCAAATGTAGCGAGGCGTGAATGTATTTATGTGAACAGATGGCGTCGGGATAATGTTATTTCTAAACCTTTTTTTATTACCTGGAAGAATTATTTTGGTTTGATGTGAATGGATATTTAAAGTCACATTGAAACTTATTATCTATTTCATCTCCCAACTTTTTTTTTGTTGTTGTTTTTTTCGTTTTTTTTTGCATCAATTCAGTCACTACACTACACTACTACTACACTACTACTACTTCAGTCCTTAACTTACATATGTCCATAATCCGAAATCCAGAAGCCAAAAACCTAACTTTCGAAAATGAATATAAAATTTTGACTGGCTAACTTTAACAATGTAGCTTAAACAATAAGTTAAATTTAAGCCAATCGTTACTACTTCACCGCGACTTTCATAGTTTATAATTTTCGTTAGTATGGCACTCTCACTGAGTGTGTTATCCGGACTTTACCATAGTACAATCTAGCTGTGAGGCCCGCTATGTGCGCTAGCCTTCAGCTCGCGTTCAAAAACAAAGTTTGAACTTGGCTCAGGCTAAAACAAAAAACAAAACACTGCTTATTCTGTTTATGCATAGAATGTGGCTCTAAATAATTTAATCAACTTCTTACATTATCACACGGACTCAAATAAACTACGAATAAATTAAATTTATTCGTAAATCCAAATAAATCCAATTTTTGAGTAATAATTTTCTGGTCATCAATCCCACTTAGTAGGTAGGTATTAAACAAATTAATCGTATTGTCATTATATTATTTCTTTTCGTTTCCATATTAAACTCTAAAGACGGAACAGATATTTTCTACCAAGAGTTGTTTTTAATCTCATTAAAACATGTCATAACCACAGAACAGCATGAAGTCTCACTAAAAACTAAAAAGTTATTTATGCCTTAATGACTAAGTTACTTTCGAAATTTTAACATTAAAGTTTCGTTCAAGTCAAATACTTTAGTTTTCAAAAAATAAATTCATAACCTAACAAAGCTTAACGGTAGGACAAGTACGGGGATTGTTGTCTAGAGTAGAATAATATAAAATTACCTTACTTTGTCATCGAATGCTTAAATTGCTTGAAATTCGTTCCTTCAACTTCAATAATGTACGCAATGTATGATGATGCGATGTCATTATTGTCTGTTACATATAAAACAATCCCAATGTTTGGCATACTGAAGTAAAACCTTATTACTTGTTCAGCTGGATTAATTTTAACAATGAAGTTATTAAAGTAAGGTTTAATTCAAAAACGGAGCTTACAAGTTCCCGCAGCTTAAACAAAACATTTTTAAAAATACCTACCTCTATGCCTATAAGCCTCTAACTCCGCGGTATAAGCTCGTACTTAGCACTAACATCCCGAAGACTGAAGGTGCTGCGTTCGAAATGCTCAGGTGCATACTTCTGCTCTGCCAAGGTGAACCTTCGTAGCAGCCAGGCGAGGCCAGCCAGGAACTGGAGGCGGGCAAACCGAGCACCTGCAACGAAAGGCTTGTGAGATACGTTGCCATATCAGCACATAAACGACTGTGCTGAATGTACTTCCCTCAAACAACGAGGGATTTGTCATAATTACGACGCTTGGTAGAGGGTGTAGGACTAGTGGTTTCAGTAGAGTTGCTAAACATACACAGATGGAAGCAACTGCCCTTCCTCTGTTTTTTTCCTTTAGTCGACTCCTCTTACAACATCCACGGGCAGAGTTGGAAAAGTCGATTCGGCGCGAACGCCACGGCAATAGATTCGCTGGTTGATGATGTGCTGATTTTGGGAGTTCTACGACCACTACTTTACAAGTTTGACATAAACGCAAAATATTAACATTACTAATTTTCAATCTAATCTACACCGAAATAAACAAGATACGTCAAGTGCGAGTGTAACTCGCGCGCCGAGGGTTTCCAACATTTGCCAATTATACAAATATATACTATTAAGTACCGGTTAGAGACTATTCTATTTAATTACACGTATTACCGAAAAATAGTTGATACCTTTCGGATGAATCGCTCTGCAAACTTATGGAGATAAGGGGGTAGTGGTTAATTTTTCGAATTTTTTCAGCATATTTAAAAAAGAACGATGGAACCTATTTCAATTCAATTCGTTTGCATTAAATTCAATTCAATTCGTTTATTTCAGCTTAGATACACATAATATACATATTTCAGCCATATACAAAAACAAAAGTAAAATAAAAACATTTCTTAAATTAACGGACCACACAATCATTATAAGCGCATTGCACTATGTGTGCGCGTCCAGTACTTCATGAAAGCGCAGTCCGTGTCCAGCCTTCCAGCTATAAGTTTCAGATAGCTACTGGTACCGCCCCTGACCCGACGCATCAGGGATGCTGTTCTGTTGCGGATGATTGCGTAAAAGTCATCAACGCGGGACTCTGCAAACATCCCGGATGCGCTACAGAAGCGAGGCAGTCCCAGTAGCACTCTGAATCCATTATTATACTGGACGCGCAGGTTATTTCAAAAATTGATTTGAAACGCAGAAACTAATACCTTTCATTTGATACCCCACTAGACCCCATCATAGGTCTCTTTAATCGATCGATTGTCCACGGGATGTCACCGCAGACGTAATTTTAATAGTATAATAGTCAAAATGTATGACGCCCGGAGTCGGCACCACATTTTGTCGTGTGTTGTCGTGCGTCGTGGGAAAAGATCTCGAACCTCAAAAAGAAGCTTTAGCTTTCAGAGTTTAAAATAATGACGTATTGGCATCTTCTCAAGTAGTACCATGGTAATACAAATACTCAGCGACAATGTACCTTTACATGCAGAGATAACGAGGTAGTTAAATCAAGCAGACACAAACAAAGCCTAGCTGATACAACCTATTGATATTCTCACCCTAGTGAAACGGTCACGTCGGTCACTCAATAAACCGAGAGCGGAGACACACTGAGCCGAGTTTTGAATGCAGCTAGCTCATCGTAACCACAACAGCGTATATCGCAATATCTGATCGCCAGTCATGGTCCTTCCATTTAGCGTCGTAAGGCTTATAGGATAGCCTGTTTGACGGTTGAATAAATAAAACCAGAGGCTTGAACCTGGGTCATGGCACAGGAGATCGTGTAAAGCTGGTACAGTATCCATGGTCTATCGCAAATGACTTTGGTTTGTTTGGTTTGACAGCCTGTTATAAGCTTAATGGAGTCTACACTTCGATCAAAAATAAGTAGTTCGCGGCCTCCCCCGTAGATTCCTAGAGCCTTACAAAAATGTCAATCAAAATTGTCTACGTTTTGTTTTGACGCAGACAGTTTGCGCAGAGCCTGACAAGTTTTTTCCATACGGAACAAGAGATTGGTGGAGTCGAATTCATTTTATTTTATTTTGTAAGTAGGTAGGTACCTTCCTGAGAATTATATACCTACCTACTCAGTTTATTTTCTATAAGGATTAATTAACAGAATTCAGGTAAAGATAACGAATCATTTATTGATGAAACTATAAATTGGTGTCTCAACAGTAGGTATTTATACAAAAGAGTCATTTCAGACATACAAAAATTTAAACTTAAAATACAATTTCAGGCAGGCACTCTAGATTAAAAAGATCTGGTTCCTGTCTGCGGCTTTGCACGAGTTTTTTTTACGGGACAAAAAATAAACGTTTTATAAATTCATACTTCTGGTAGAAAGACCTACCTAGGTAAGAACCTAGTCTTTCTTTTATTAGAGAGTCTACGCAAATGAAATTTTAGGGCGGGCCAACTAGTTATTTTAAAAATCATCAACTAGTAATATTAAACTTATTTTTATGAAAAATATATTAATACGTCATACTAAAAATGAAAAAAAAAATTTAGAAGAAATAGCCTCTCCATTTATCAATTTAGAACAAAATTAATATTTTAACATAGGCAAACCAAACAACAATATTTTATGCTGATTTCACAAGTATATGACTCACATCTCAATATACGGGTAAGAAATATATATAAACTTACTGAAAATAAGAAATTCCATCCTTTTTCAGCACTTTGGACGAGTGATTCTTGCATTTTTTGTACGAGCAACTTACCCATGCTTTTTGTCTGAACGCTAAAATGACACTAGTTGAAAAGCTTTCCTAACATGTCAAAATGTTTCTCTTTTGCTACTGAAGGTTGTGGCGTGCGCATTGTGAATCTAAGGGGGGCCGGCAAAGCCGGACATTTTTGATCGATGAGTCTACACAACAAAGTCGGCAACGCCACCGACACAACTCGTTGCAGGTTGATACCGGCAACATTATTTAATGGAATCATGTAAGCGACAGTACGATTTCTTGCGACATAACCGCGACAAATGTAAGCGGCACGTCCGCGACACACCGCAACTTGTCAAAAATTTACCAAAACAGGGACACAAACCGGCAGCTTTGGTGGATAGACTCAAAGTGCCCCTTATGACTCGATTAGCTTTGGTGTGTACAAATGATAAAAAAAAATTACAGAGCTCCAATGAAATGAAATGATTTTTTTATTGCATAGAAACACAGACAAAACAATAACGAAAACCATCTTTTTTCTAAATTGTGACCGAGGAAAGCTTAGTGGTCGATTTGGTTAAGATAATCAATAAATAAGGATTATTGGAAATACCTGTGAATAGAATATAACTCGTTGTAGATCCTGGTTAGGCTATTCTTTGAAAACTATGGTAAGCTCTGGTGTCGGATGTAGATTTATACTAGTGCAGCTCAGTGCTCGATGTGTGTGTGTGCTTAGCCGAGAGTTCAAACGATTTTGTGCTAATGTTCGTACTGTTAGGTGATTTTAATGCCTGTATTTGCGTACAAAATCCAATTAAGGATTGTAACTAGCTAGGGAGATAACGTAGAGCTCTAATTGCCTGGTCAATCAAAACAAACATTGTATTCCCAAATTATTCCAATCTGATTTTGAATCAATGAAATGGAAGGAATTACTCATCTCTGAGTCACTGAGCTTATTTAAATATGATTATTAAAAAAAGATTTAAATGAAATTATTTATTATAAAGTACGCGTCTGATTGGTATAGACTTTGATCATTTGAGCTTTAGAATGTTTTCAACAGTCTGCAGTTAGCTCAACTATTTCAATAAACTCAAAGCACCAGTTTTAAATAACTTGTATTTTCTTTGTAACTAAAGACTTATTTGTTTTTGTTTATAATTTATGTAACTGAAATGCCTTTGGTTGGTATGGGACAGTTTACGATTTTTTATCAAATGATGATGTTTGCAGTTCGTTACCCAATGATCATGATTCAAATCCAAGAAAACTTGAAATTAATTAACAAAACTCCGATTAATAAATCTTTCACCAAGAAATTAGCAAGAACATCCCAAGCCTTTTACTTAATTCGCCGGTCTACTTACCAATGCAAATACGATTTCCCTCGCCAAACGGCAGATAGCTGTACTTTTCCAAGTTGGACAAATTATTCGGCGCAAATCTCTCCGGGTCAAACGAATCCGGATCGGGGAAGAACTTTTCGTCTCTCTGAATGCCGTATGCTGAGATCACCGCCACATTACCCTTTTCCAACATTATCTTAGCACCTGGCAACCAAGCGTCCTTGGTGCACTGTCTTGTCATCACACCGATCGTCGGATACAATCTGATGGACTCTGATACTACCATGTCCAGTATATGCAACTTTTCAGTATCGCTGAAGTCTAAATGGTCTTTGTCTTGGAACACCGAGTCAATTTCTTTATGCACCTTTGCTAGCCAATCTTGATTACTAGCAAGGCAAAGTAAAGTAAAGTGCATGGAGTTTGCTGACGTGTCTGCTCCTGCGATGAAGAAGAAGAATGCCTGTGCAGCCAACACCTCTGTTGTCGGCTCTAGTTCAAACCCAGTGGCAGGATCTTTCATCGTACCTTGTTTCTGTAACTCCAAACACATCTCTATAAAGTCATGAGTCTTCACTGTGCCGTTGCGTCGGCTTTCTATCACTGATTTTACGGCACCAATGAAGAACTCCTCGTGTTCCCCAAAGATTGTTAGTTTTAACAATCTGAAGAGAGTTGGGCACATCCCGTTTATCAGTAGTTTGACGTTGGTCTTCAAAGACGGCTCTACAGCTTTCCATGACATTTCTAAGAATGGAGAGTCCATTGTGTTCTTGGTCCCTGTATCAATTCCAAAAACAGATGCTCCTATCGAAGACGTTGTATATGTGTATAGAGCGTTAAAAGGCTTATCTCTTATCTCTTTGCTGTTTTGCAAATAATCTACAAAGTCCTTTCCACATCGGTCTAAAATGTAAAACATGTTTTTTAGTTTAGATGTGGTGAAAATTGGTGTAAGCTTGTTCCTCAGTATTTTCCATCTTTTGTAGTCATCAATGAACAGAACATTATCGGCAAGTAAATCATTAGGATTGGTGTTGATCCCTCGTTTGTAGAAACTTTGGAAATCACTGGCCATTACTGTTTGAACATCTTCTAAGTCTTTAAGTATCAATGCAGGTGTCGACCCTAGAAACACACCAACCGGGCTGTCATTCGCTTTGTATATCTCTGCATAATACTCAGGCAGCGACCGGTTTCCAAAGAAAAACTTCCACAATATATTGTTCACTTGTTTTACGTTCCTTTTCTTCCAATAGTCACTATTTCTTGAATTATACACGTAGAAAAATACTGCGCATAACGCGAGAAGCACATAGAGCAACATCGTGGGTGCGCACAAGGTCAATTGGACACAACGACTGACGAATATCACAACAAGCAGTACTTATAAACCTCTAATATTGAGATAATTATGTACCTACATACTGTGATAAAAAATGTTGTTTATTTTTGTCGCGGCTCTTTGTTTTACCACTGATTGCTGTCTGGATATGGAAGCTAATTAAGATAATGGTTCAAACAAGTTCAATTCATGTTATTATGGTATATTTATACATTGACTAGCTGTTACCCGCAACTTTGTCTGCGTGGAGTGGTGTGAGAGGTTGTCTACCCTTTTTTTTTATCTAGGATTCTAATCGTGAAAGAATTATTCAAATCGGTCCAGTAGTTTCGGAGCTTATTCAATTTAAACAAACAAACAAATTTTCTCATTTGTAGTATTTGTGCCAAAACTGTAATAGTTAGACATTAGTATCGCAGATTTTTTCCGGGGAGGTCGGGACGGGGTCTTCATTCGCTCTGTATATTCGGCATAACGTTCAGGTAGAGAGCGTTTTCGCAAAGAAAAACTTCCATAGGATGTTTTACGTTCCTTTTCTTCCAATAGTCACTATTTCTTGAATAAAACACGTAAAAAACAACGACGCGTACAGCGAGAAGCACATAGAGCAACATAGTGGGTGCGCAAAAGATCAAGTGGACGCGACAACTTACGAATATCACCATTTCATAGCTAGCTACTAAATCTGGCTACGAGATGGGAAAATCGTTCCCATTTAGTAGCTAGCTGCAAGACGGTAAATCACATTTCCCATTTCGTAGCTAGCTACTAAAATTTGTGATGAGTAACGATGACAATCTGATGTCTATTTTTGTGAGTAGTACTCATTGTTATGTCGCTGATAACTGTTGGATATTGAAGCTCATTAAGATAGTTATTATTCCAATAAGTTCAAACACGTTCAAACGTGTAAATAGGGTTTACATAATATTTATGTTTTGATGGGGCTATAAAAGTATTACTTATCTATCTATAGGTAGATAGATAAGTAAAGCGTCGGATTGAAACATAGTAGTTAATAACATTTATATTAATGTCTTTATATACCCAAATATCATAAACCCTCTCTAATGCGTTCAAAAACCATAGGCAATGACCAGCATTACCAACCAACAGAAATAAACGGAACTGTAATGAACTCATAACCTACTGAAAACCGTAGGTTATAGAGTTTAAATTTGGAATAGGTGTCAAATTCAAGTGAGTGTGCTATACTAGTATCTACATTCTAACTATAAATCGCACGACATTTTGATCTCGAGTGACACAAGAATAGTCCGCCATTTCGAGCTGTCATTTGTTCGTTAGCTTTTTATTTCCAGTTACGAGTAGACAAATTTTCTGATAAGTTGAATAAGTTCTTTATTTCTGTCGAAAATGAGTGATAGTGACTCAGAACAACTGTCAATGTTAACTACCATTACTATAATAAATAATTTGCTTCTTTAAGTGTTCAATTTATTTTTTATTGCATTACACTGGTAACAATGCTGGTCATTTCCCTATGGTTCCTGAACCCATCATAGAGCCCTTATGATATTTGGGTAGATAAAGTAGTGTATGCAACTGTACATAATTAGGCATTACAACACTCGTGTGATGCTATTAAGAAACTCGCCTTCGGCTCGTTTCTTAAACCCACACTTGTGTTGTAATGCCCTCCATTATGCACAGTTGCATAAACTACTATTGTAACTACCTACAAAATAATAAATATTTAAAAGAAAGAAGAAAGAAACTAGTATAACTAACTAGTTTCTTACATATAAAGTACGAGAAATCAATTTTAGAACGAGCTTTTTGAATGCGGAACAAATTAAAAAACTGTGTAACAAAAGTCACAAAAAAACGGAGAGGCAAACTGGAAAAAAAAACCATCAAGATCCATCTTCGCCATTAAAACATCGTTCGACCACAATCCCACTAATTATTAAGTACTGGGTCGGAATTCTACTAACGTCTCAGGATGTGATGTTGATACCTATGCGTCCCTCTATGCCCCAGCCCACACAGTGGGCGGACCTCAGGTCCGCCGTAACGTTGCTAAGTCGCTATGGCTGCAATCCGAGATGCTGGTATCGAAATACTTAAACTGAGCATCCTCCATATTCTTGACGACCTCTGAGGCGCGGTGGATAAAGGTCTGCCTGCGACGCAAGAGGTTGCGGGTTAGATTCACGCCTCGGGCCAAATGTTTGTACTATCTGCAGCCATTTGTTCAGTTTGTGTTATGGGTACTAGATAACTGATTTACAAAATACAACACAATCATAAATATATATTTTTTATTATACATCTAAAAAGACCAGAACACCCGGAACAAATATCGATCGTACAAACATTTGTCCCAAGGCGGAAATCGAACCTCGTGCGTCGCAGGCGGACCTTCGCCCACCGCACCACAGAGGTCTTCGTATCGTGCGGTATTCCATACAGATTTGACGATATCAAACTAACAATAGGTGGAAATAACCATATGACCAACATAGCAGTCAATCGTTCATTTGATTAGGTTATCAGCTCATTGGGTAATCCCAATGAGCTGATTAGCTTGAGGCTCAGTGATCTGCATGATCTGCAATTCTGATAGCTGAATCATTAGCTCAATAACGTCGGAATAGGCTACCTACTTGACTACTACTGGGAAATAATTCTAACGTATTGTCTGATAAAAATAATGAAAAGTGTAGTTAATATTTCTTTAAGGCCAGTCGTATCAGTTATAAGAAGTAATTTTAAAGTTTGAATAAAATATGGCGCGCCAAAACGATAATTTCTGTCACGGCTCCGGTGACATGACTTGATGACGTCACGCCTTACGCCACTGTGATAGCTGTGACGTCACCAGCGATGCAACCAAATGCAGAGCGTTTTCGGACACGTATATCAAAAAATGTGTACTTTTGATCCCGTTTTTTTAACCTAAAATAGACAATCAAAATTTCAATAAAAATCACCTGATTACGCTTTGATACGTTGTCACTGACTAGGATGAAAACAATTTGGAACTTATTTTCAATGTAGTCAAATAGCCTACTTGAGTATTGAAATTTATATTATCTATTGGTTTATTTGTAGAAGGTACAACACGGTGACCTCTACAAATATGAAGATTAGTCTTTATTGCTACAGAAGCAAAGCAGAATTTAAATTGACTTCATAAAATGGATGACCGTCTAATTTCGTGAACATTCTCCCAATCTCAGTCCCAAAAATAAACGATTACTCAGCTTAAGGAAGAAAAACATTAATGCGGTCAACGCCATATGGCGGAGGTTTTCGCAGGTCTGATAACTTTTTATCTTTCTTCGCCAGTAAAACATCGTTAGACCAAAATCTCACCAGTTATTAAGTACTGGGGCGGAATTCTACTAACGTCTATACAGGATGTGATGTTGATATGCGTCCCTCTATTTATATTTTTTACGGCATATATAAAATTTTAAAATTTGTAATTCTGAGAGTTAACCATTGTTATGGTAAAGCCATCAGCTCATTAGGGGAGGCCTATGTCCAACAGTGGACTACTAAAGGCTGATGATGATGATGATGGTAAAGCCATCGAGTTAAGCGATTAATTTAGTGGAATAAAGGCCGTGTATATTTTTTTTTGTGTAAAACTGTTAATAATGACGTCCGTCAACTCCTGCTCATCGCTGCCTCCGGCACCGCCCCTCGTTATAATCTCGTTAAGCAACACATCTAAGCCTCCAGCCATGAGCCTAACGATAATGAATTAACTCGGTTCAAGTAAACACTGGATTCTGTTACTGGCTTTTACAGAATTTTTGAGTAAGGGAATGTAGACTTTTATCACTAGTTTATTCAGCCACATGTTGGATGATTTAAAAAAAACTCGTAGTCGAAGAGACTATGATTTTATCGGGAAATCAAAAATAAAAAAACTCATAGTCGAAGAGACTATGAGATGTCATTGCGATTGCATTGCGATGTCATTTTTAGGGTTCTGTACCCAAAGGGTAAAACGACCCTATTACTAAGACTCCGCTGTCCGTCAGTCCATCTGTCACCAGGCTGTATCTATAGAATAGAATAGAATTTAAATTTTCACAGATGATGTATTTCTGTTGCTGTTACACACAAAACACATCATCACATCGTTTTTGCTCGTTATTGATAACGGCAACAGTGTCTACCACACGTCTTGAAATATTCACCGAATGTTTAGTTGTAAAAAACTTTAACAATATATTAATAAAAATAAACAAATATTTAAGGGGGGCTCCCATACAATAAACGTATTTTTTGCCGTTTTTATAGATAATGGTACGAAACCTTTCGTGCGCGAGTCTGACTCACACTTGCTGGTTTTATTCGCTATTATTTCCTAGACAATAGCTTGACCTACTGGTAGGAATTCAGAGTCTACGATGTTCTCATTAAATTCAACGCTTGTATTTCACTGAAGAGCAAAACCGTGCCAGAATCTCTTGCCAAAGTAATTCTTGTACATTATATTTATTGTTATGTAATGGTTCTCGTACTCTTTTATAAAATACTAGCAACCCGCCCCGGCTTCGCACGATTATGAAACATTTATACATTCCTCTTGAATCACTCTATCTATTAAAACCGCATCAAAATCCGTTGCGTAGTTTTAAAGAGCTTAGCATACGTAGGGACAGACAGCGGGAAGTGACTTTGTTTTGTATGTGATCTTTAAAACTAAAACATATTGCACAACCGCGCTCTTATTTTCTCTTACTTGACTTATTTAAACGTCCATTGACGTGAACAAGATAAAGTTAAAAACTACAACCCGACTACGTGAAAGTTATAAAAGTTTGAAACATTTACATTGACAAAATAGAATGACGTATCGGTCATATTTGATAGGCATAGAGTTGAAAATGAAAATAGGTCGTAGGTATTGTAATTTTTCTCTATGGGGCCTGCAGCCTGCGGCTACCTTAATACGCGTTTTGAAGGCTTATTCGGGGTCGGAGCCCTAAATCCTATAGCCTATAACCATCGGGGTATTGAGACAAATCAATCGATACATAATTTGTTGAAATCGAACCAGTAGTTTCAGCGCTACGTGGGAACAAAGAAATCGGCCACATACATACAAACATACAAATATACAAACATACAAACATAGGGTGCTAACCTCATAACCCTCCCCTGTCGGTAGTCGGGTAAAAATTACGGATCAGACACCTAATATTGTAGTTTGAACATGTCATATCCTTACAGTATGTCGGGGTATGATCGGACGCGGAGGAAGACCGTATGACACTAATTGTAGCTGAATTAAGTCATATTTTCTTATGATGACAACAATTTATGCCAATACCATTATAATGTGGAGTCAGAGAAAATAGTGAGAGGATAAGAAAATAACAGTTTAATTTAGCTACAATTAGTTTCATACGATCTTCCCCCGCGTCCGATCATACCCTGATATACCTTAGTAGGTATGTGATATGGACAAGGGTGAAATATGATTTTATCAGTAGTCTTTCTGAATTCTTCTTTACTTCTTGCTTTGGTACTCGTATGTCTCAAATAGAGTCTACATACCTACCGAAGCGACAGAAATAAAAAATACCACTTTATTTCCGTGTCAGTGTTTTATTTTAAGAATTTGACCTTTTCTAAAAGTACATTTTTGTATTTATGGAAATGAAAAAAAAATGATTTGATTTGAATTCAAAATTGCATTCAATAAAGGGTCTGTAAACAAAAGACGGTGATGTTTAGTTTCCAATTTAACTACTCCTGTTTAGAATTCCGTTTCCTTCTGTTTCCAAACATTTCATCTCTAATGATCGACTTGGCCATAAAAAGGCTGCAAACTGCGCCAAAGGACCCGCCCTAAAAGGTTTAAAGGGCGATGATAAGGAAACTTTTTATCTTTCGCAAGGAACACTTTTTCTAACTAATTGTGTTTTTTCAGAGGCTCGCGGAAGAATGGAGCGAACGTTTTTTGTCTCTTTTCGGCCATAGGTAAATTTCAGTACCGCTCGTACGTAACCATTTTGTGAATTTTACTATTTATAAATCTGTTTGTGGTACAAACTTCGACTTGTCTAAGTGCTTATTTTGTAAGCCGCCGACTTTGACTTTGAGAAGAGTTTTGCTTTTTGTCAGAGTAAATTTTTTGTAGTTTCTACTATTCTTGGATAAAAAGTAGTCTAAGGTTAGGTGAGGTGAGGTCTTTGACTAATTCATTTTTCTTACCCAATTTTTTATGCTCCCATGTTTTCAAAGCTATAGAAAGAATAGGTATAGTCATCTCACTCAAGTGAGGCATGGAATAAAAACTTTACCCTGCTTTGAGACAATGTCCTTCCTCAATCCTTTGATTGCATTGAGACAATATGATATCCTTTGATGTATCAGCTCATTTAGAGGACCAAGTCCCTGTTTAATATTAGGCACCAGCCCAAACAGAATACATAGATTCAGTGGTCTGAAAAAAAACAACATTTAATGATGTATTTAATATACATAATACACAATAAACTTAATTAATTTAATAAGATTATTATGTTTATTAAATACATTATCTCATAACAATATATTGATAATTTAATATTATATAATTTTATTTAATAAAAAAGTAATATAATAGCTTATCTTATCCAACTATAATCACTTCAGCTGTGTTTCCCGTATCTCAGATATTCAGTAGATTGTACCTAAAGTCTTTTCTTAGGGACTCTTTTATCTTTCTCTAACTTTTGAGTGCCGGTTTTATTGAGTAATGTTGTTTGCGAGTGAAGTTAGGCGTTCGTCATAGTATAATTCAATTATCTCCGAGTTTTATTTTGTGTTAAGTTTAGTCTGGGATGTTGTCACTTTGTTTTCCGCTTTATTGAAAAACAAGAGGTTTTTCGTCAATTTATTTTGTCGTGTTCCTTAAAAGAAGTTATTTTTTATTTTTCTCATTTATTTTATTTTAACAATATTCAGGAAATTAACAGCTAACTTATAGACTAGGTAAACAAATAGATGCTGATGGGTAATTACAAATTTCCAGTCTATCATACTTCTTTATTTGTTCAGCGGGCTATGGAGAGCTATGCTCGGGGTTTCTCTACGTGATAGAATCCGGAATACGGAAATCCGTAGAAGAACTAAAGTCACGGACATTGCTCTCACAATTAGTAAGCTGAAGTGGCAGTGGGCAGGTCATATAGCTCTCAGAACTGATAACCGCTGGGGAGTGAAGGTTCGAGTTGAGAAACCATCAACTCGATGGACCAACGACATCGTAGCGGTCGAAGAGAGTCAATGGATGGAGCCGGCTCAGAACCGCACTTTGTGGTGTCGTATGGGGATCCTATGTCCAGCAGTGGTCGAGTATGGGCTGTATATGATGAAGTATATCTATGTACAGTCAACAGGGTAAAATTTATAAAAAATATGGTATGCAAAACAACTAAAACTTTAAAAAAAATTACAATGCCAATAGTGTCGTTGTTGACTGTACCTCGCGTGTGCATTTCGCTCATACTATATTTACCCGACTGCCAACGAAGGAGGGTTATGAGGTTGGCATCCTATTTATATGTTTGTACTTGAAGAAACGATATATGATAAGGAAAATCGGTGAATGCTTGTTTTAGGATTCGGCGACAGCTATTCGCAACTTCTATTCGTAATATGATTATGTTCCGTAATAACAAACATGATGACTGAATACTTTTGTATTTTCCGTATACCTAGTGTTGTTATTCTGTAACTAGACAATACCTGCTTTGTTCCATATGAAACGAAACGTAAGATATTGTTGTTTTTAATACAAAAGAAAAAGGACGAAAACGTTTTTATAGACGTAAAAATATGCAAAATACAATTTGCTTATATTCAATTATAGATGAGTATTAAGAAAAAAAACTAGTCCTAGATAAATATTCCAATAAAAAATAACATATGCTCGAATTACAAATAATTTTGGTAGTACGTTTATATGGGCAATTCATCGTCCGCAGGTCCCATAAGACTTTTACGAAGTCGACTACGATGCCATTTTGGAAAAGGATAGGCATAGGATTTCACGTTCATAGAAGCGAGACACGACATAGCAACGCAGACCCAAAAATCAAGATTTGCCTATTATCTATTAATTATTTCATTATTTGAAGAAAAAAACGCAACATATAATGTTCTCTAACTTAGTTAAGTTAGAGAACATTTTATATGTTGCGTAATAAGCATGGTAATTGAGCTCAGTTACCATGCTTATTCTCAAGATCTTAACTTCTGTGTTTATTGAGAAATTAAGGTTTTAGTGAAAATTTTGAGGTATGAGTAAATTTATATGGAATCGAGACAATTTTATGGAATCGTATTTCCAAAACATATGAACGATAGAATAAATCTGAACTTTAGCATTTATAAATCTCAAAGTAAAATATTCAGTTATTTGGAAGATATAGACAACCGGCGGAATCAATTTGAGGTAGTATAGGCCCTTCATTTTAAATTTATATTTTTTCGCCGGACCTTATGCATTTCGAATATGATTAAAAACAAAAGAAACCGAACAAACATAAACCAATGAGCCGCGAAAGCAGTATGCCCACACAAATACCCACACAAATTTATCTAAACGGACCTGTCGAGCACAGTAAAGAAAATGTGTAATATATCGGCGATGCCAATCAAGCAAATGAACCTCTTCCATACATAAAAACTTCCCCAGAAAAACTCTTGCACTTACTTGCCCAATCTACCATATGCCCCCATCCAGCGGTCAATAAATAAGAAACACCATGACCACCAAGTCACCTAAACGTTGAGTACGCGATAGGCCGAATGCTATTTACGAAGGGTCGACCACTCAACTATAAACTGTGAGAGGAAACCATAAAACAACATATTTCTAGTGACACGGAAACATACGGAAAAGTTTGAATGCGTTGACGCAGAATATTGTCGTGCAAGTTATATAAACCAAATTTGAAAACCTATTTGTTTATACTATCATCTCAATTAGAAACACTGTATCATCAGAAATGGTTTAAACACGTTTCGATAAAGGCACCTCTCATACAAAATTAGACTTGATTCATCTGTTCGGGATGAGATGCTACAGAAAGACACTCAGAAAAACAGAAAGCTATCTTGGAGTATATTATCATCTGGCGAGTGATATGACTCCACTCGACTCTCTGGTGATCTGGCGCCGTTTCTTGGATGGTAGGTGGTTAGATTAATTTATAATAGATGCAGCTTCGGGAATAAGTGGAGAAGCAGGCCACGAGCACGTCTTCAGTCTCATCAAACGCTTAGTATATATTCTATTGTCACATTTTTGTATTTTTTTATTTTATTTGCTCATTATTTCGTTAAAGGCACGACCACACTGAGCAGAACTGCAAAGCAGCGGCACGACGTGGCCAATTATTCTTAGTATAACATCGTCTGACATAGAATGCACTACGCGTCAGTGGAACTGCGCGACTTTTTTTCTTGAGTTGGTCAAATTGTACGTGCAGTGCCATGCCGCCGCGCAGTTCCACTGACGCGTAATGCGTTTGCACTTTGCATGTGCAATAAAAAAATTATATCCATCTATGAACGCTGCGCCCCGCGCTGCTGAGCTGCTACAACGACGCGCCCCTACGATTCACCTCGCTGAAGCGATGTGAATCGTAGAAAAATGCATCTGAAGAACGAATTTAAGCCCATATTTGAATGGTTAATTTCGGGTTGTGCGGCAGCGGTATTGGGTCCCAGGCCTTAAATGTAAGTAACGTGGGCCTGTTCTGAGTTGGCACCGCATTAACACAAACGAAAGAAACGGATGTTATTTCCCTCCGTGACCTCACAGCACGATCCGTCAGTCCCTCCGGAGAAGGTTTACGAGCGGGACCTGTGGGCCCTACGAGATTTTTGGTATTACCTATTTATAAACCCAGATAAACGTTACGTGGATTGTTGCCTATAACAGCTTATAGTTGTAAAATGGGTTGTTTGTTTTAATTGTGAACCCTAAGAGAAAAGCTGTACCTAATAAAAAAAACAGTCGGTAGGTACCTGGATTTGATGAAAATGTATCCATATGCGAATTTTTACACCCAGGGTTAGGAAGGTCTTCAATCTTATTTCGGAACTGCGATTGGGTCAGAATATTTAGTAGATCACAATGACATTGCGATTCACCTGCAGAACCCTCAACTTACTCGTATCTAACTGTTGTGACAAGGATCTGACCCCATTGCGACCCTTTAACCTAATTTGCAACCGCACTCATATCCGCCGTGGTCCAGACAGTGATTTATCAAGACGTAAGTGTCTTCTCACACGACGTTACAAGCTACGCGACTGACATTCAATGATCAAAAATAGAATGTGGTTACATAGTCCAATAATGTATTTTAATTAAGGGATATGTATATCCCTTAATTAAAGTACATTCTAGAGATGCAGAACCTTAAGACTAGCATTATAGAACAACGAATAGCAAACCAACAAATAGCAAAAGATGCTGAAAAAACCAGCGGAAATCGCTGCCACGCCGACAGTTTAGTGGTGTACCTACCTATAAGTTACAAATGTAGACTATTATTGATTTCATTTGATTTATCTGGTTTTTTTTGTATTAAACTTCTGATATTATTTTACTAAGTATTATAAGAATTTGTAATAATATTGAATGCCTTGACGAGGCAGAATGTATTGGAGCTATTACTTTATTATTCAGACATATTGTGCCAACATTCCTGTCAGTTATGACTTATGATTCATGACAGTGAGTTAAGAATCCGGCGGCAGCTGCTTACAACTTCAATTCGTAAATTATTATGTCCCGTAATACCAAAAATGATGACTGAAAACTTTACATATTTTCGACATAGTGTTGTCATTCTGTAACTAGACAGTATAAGCTATGTTCTTTAACAAACAAAACGTTAGATATTGTTGTTTTTAATACAAAAGAAATAAGACGAAAACATGTCATTTTCGACGTAAAAAAATGCAAAATCACATTTTGCAATTTTTGCTTACATTTAATTATCGGTGTGTATTAATAAGAAAAAAACAACCAGGGACCTAGATATATCCTATTCAAATACAGAAAACAATATGATATGGTGGAAATATGCTCGAATAACATATCATTTTGGTAGTACGTTTGTATGGACAAATCATCATCCGCAGGCCCCTTAATGGCAAAGCTCAAAAATATAATTATTATTTTGTGCTGACTTTCTGTGGTAGATTCCATTGGTCACCTTTTTCGACATCAAAAATAGGTAAGTACTTACATATAACAGGAAGGTACGGGTACAAGGAAAATATAAAGAAGATTGAAAGTAAAGATACGTTTTTCCAGCTCGTTACACTAGCCAATACACTAACTATTATTGACTCAGCGTCACGTCGAATGAAAGCAAACAAACAGCAAGGCAAGAGTGTGTTGGACACTGTTCTGCAGAAATATTCCATTGCTTCTAGTTTTTAAACTATGTATTTAGATAAATAACAAAGATAAATACAAGAGAATTCCAATTTTAGAAATAAATATATTAGAACTATTATTTACAATTGAAACAGTTGAGCTAACTGCAGACTGTTGCGAACAATCTACAGGTAGCTCAACTGATCCATATCAATACCAGTCGGAAGTGTGTCCTCAAGACACTGGCTGCATTGCCCCGCTGTATGGCAATGCTGATGCGCTGCGCCAGATACTCACCAGCTCTCGGGTCAAAAACTGTCCAGCGCAGCTTTGAGATCCAAACCTTCCAATTGAAGCTTACTGTCCAGTTATTAACCCAACCAGCCACAGAAGTATTTTCATAAGCACCATATACAAGAAGTATATCTGTGGCGGTCGCCACGTAGGAATCGACCCCTAAAACCCAGCCCGCGGAGGTCGAAAGAGCCGACTAAAGGAACCTACCAGACGGAGGGTGAGCTGCTACCCTCCGTCTGGTAGGTTCCTTCTGTGTATAACGTGTATGTTCCTCGGAGGACCTCTCCTGCTTTTACCACTCTGCCTGCCAAGCGTGTGATTAAAGCAAATCCAGAGACAATTTCAGCAGTTGCCATATGTGCGCTGCTAAGTATACAGGATGTTTGTAAAATATGCCGTTTCCTCACCTCCGGCGTTCCGCTGAATGCAATCTAATTAAATGAGAAACTTTACGTTCGCGGTTTCGCTGAACGAGGGAGAAGCTATGGATGTGGTAGATTATATTTACTAAACATTACATTATTAAACATTTATTTGTTACTCGGACACAATACGGTCCCTGGTTCAACGTGAATTGCTTGTATTTACGTACAACCAACGCTGGTCTTCCGACAGAACCGTTTCGGAACATAGTAACTATGTTCCGATGATGTGAAACGAAACGGCTGTCTCTTTTTGTAACTGTTACAAACTAAGTTTTCGACTTTGAGACGAGTCTCGTGAACGTTATCTGTCTGTCTGTAACTTGATTTTGATTGCTAATTATGTATAGCTTAAAAGCAATATAGTATAAACAAAAGCAATTGCAGCGTTTAATGGGGCGAGCCCTGAATAGTTTGAATTTTGTTTATTTATCGCCTTAATAAAAGTGAAGTAGGTATGTGTTCACTTGGCCACCAACTTATGGTGGCCATTGCGGACCGGGGCTTGTATAGTACTTTACTCAAACAATGCAAATAATTTAAATTGAATTATAGGATTTTCAATTCGTCGCTTAAAGAGTTCATTTTTACACTTTTTTTGGAACTAACTAACCGCGCTATGATGGCCTGGACCTGCACTACGCTTCGCTTTCAGCCATCATCAACCGCGGCCAGCAACCCACCAATTACAGACCTCGGACGTAATGTACTATATATACCACATCCATCAATTCTCCATTCCTACATCGCAGGTCTCGCGAGAGTTGCAATGCAAATAAAAAGTTATTTTTTCTACCAACGTCGTCGTTGTTGGTTTAATGTTGAAATTCAGTTCGGATTTGGTCTCCCGCTGCATTTGTTGGGGAAAACTAATTTACCTACTCTTGGATCACAATAAATATACCGAAAAGTCGACGAAAGAAAGAAAAATTAACCCTAAAATTAAGAAAGGTACTTTAGCCTTAACACGTATATTTAGGGTAGCTAAATAATTGTCCACCATTATTTATTTATTTTATTAGCTGTACCTAAAAACAAAGACAGAATACAGGGTCAACTTTTGAAAATAATTTTAAGGGCCTATACTACGACGTCATTTTGTGGAAAGGAGAGGCATAGGATTTCGCGTTCGGGAAAGGGCAGAGCAATGCGAGGCCAAAAATCAAGTTTTTGCTTATTATCTAATAATTAGGAAGTTATTTGAAGAAAAACGTAGGTATGTTATAAAAATGTTCTTTATACTTAGTTCAATTAAGTACCATGCTTATTTTCATCATGTTATGTGACAATTATGTGCCCTAACTTTTTATTTTTGCTTCATTTTTTGCTATTAAACTTTTTATAGATTTTCGGTTTTTTAAAATAGCTTGGTATATGTTTTATTTGATTATTGTCTCGAGTGGCCTGCTGCTCTGTTAAGCACTTTCTTTAAATTATTAGATCACAATTGTAAACCGGCCTCCCGCGATACAGGTTTTGAACCTAGTGGGGACCACAAGTAATCTGTTTATAATTTTTGTTTTTGTAAATAAATGCCTTTTGTATTTTGTATTTGTATAATCTTTTCGTCTGTATTTATTGAGATATTAAGGTTTTTTGAGGTAACTGCGATATTTTTCAATGGAGAAAATTTTATAGAACCGTGTTTTCGAAACATATAACGGATAGAGTAAGTCCTGAACTTTACCATTATGTAAATTTTAAAGATAAATATTCAGTAGTTAGGATGATATGGACATCCAGCCCAGCGAAGTTGATTTGAGATAGTATAGACCCTTAAGCAATGCAATTTTTGTAATGTATTATAATATTTTGCACTATCTTAGTTCTGTGATTTAAAAAACGCTGGCATATTCGATGAATGTACATTCTTTAAATAATGAATGCAAAACATCCAAAAAATATATTTTCCACTCTAGGCAGGGCAAATAATTGAAACCAGTCTGAGAAAGAATAAGTAATCAGATCGCAAAGTAATTCTTGTTCTCTGAAAAAGAGGTTCAAATAAAAATAATATTGTTTTAATTTAGCTGAGTGCTTCCGAATCTGGCTCCAATTTCGCGGATTCGTAAAAAACGACACGATCTGTTCATTTTCTTAAAAGTTTTACATCATTGTGGCTTTAGGTCAAGTTCGAAGGTTTCAACAGAGTACAGAAAACTTTATTCGCGCTTGTATAGAAACGCTTCTTGCTGTTAGTGAATTTCTTTTCTATTTATTACGGATGTAAGCGGGTTAACTACGAACCTTATTTGTGTTAGAAGAACACCAACGTTTCATCCCTTAACGAGGGACTTCTTCAGGGTGAGTGCGGTTCTAGGTTTCTTTTCTATCCTTGAAAGAAGGTTTTTTTGAAGAAAAAAACACTTTTTTTTCGTTTCTTTATGTTTTACAGTAAGTACTTATTTTATCTAAAAGCTAACTTAAACCTTAATTCGGTAATTAACAATCTCCTGCTAAGTAGCATTATTTGAGTTTCTAGATTCTGGAGATGAAGTGTTTTTGTGCAAGGTGAGTAAGATATCATTTCATATAATAATTCTTTGACTTACATTGGATATTTCTATGCGTATTATTTTAAGCATACGATATATTTCATAGAAATATCCGGGGGGTACGCTGCAGCGCCCACTGCAGAACAGAACCACCCCTGAATTGCGAATTTTCACCCGCAGGCCCAACAACGAGGGGATTATGGCATTAATGGTAATTAAAGTCAATACCTAAGGTCCTGATAGCCTATGTCCAGAAGAGGACTTGTTAATGCTGTGAATGTGACGTGATAGAAAGTAAGGTTTTTTTGTTATAGTGCTAACCCGCACTCTGGGTATCTCTAAGAAATGAAATAAGTCCCAAAAATCATCGCGCCGAAACCGATAATTTTTGGGACTTATTTCATTTCTTAGTGATAGAAAGTGTTCGTCTCTCCAAATGGACAAATACTTACTCTACTGTTTTGATAGATGGGCTAGATTACCCGTAATGATTGAGCCTGGACCGATTTTCTTGTTTATTTCCGAGATGATGGAGACCTGCCTATTATGTCCATTGTTCTGTTCGTCTGCGTGGATGGGTGCTTTGGCCGTTTTTTGTTGTTTTGAGAATTGAAGCTTTATTGAGACGGTTATTTTAGCTAGCTAGCTTATCATGATAAAACTTATTTTATGTGATCCGTTCGGCTTAGTTTGGCAAAGGCTCTTCCAGCTTCTTTCACTCTTTCCTTCTATACTTAAACATATAACTTATAAGTATTTAAACTGATCAATTATAAGGACAGCACGAGCGCGGGGTAAACTGCGTGCTCGTGCATAACTTGACGACTTAACTGAGCGTAGGGCGGCGGGATAGGGCGGTCGGAATGCGCTTGGAATAATTATTGTCTTGTGTTTATGTTGGACGTGTGTAGTAGCGTTCCTGTTATATGTATTGTTTAAGTATCTTAGTGCAAAGCCAAGACCCGATGCAAATATTAATTTGGAACGTAGAAATTTCGACCATTTGGTCGAAATTCCTATACGTTCCAGATTATTCCATGGAGGAATTTCGACCATTTAAATAGTCCATGGTTTGTACGTTGTGTATTGAGTTTCCTTGTCAATAGCAACACGTCTCTGGGTTGCCATTTTTCTGCCAGAGTCCGGTTTGTTAATCGCGTCGCTGCCAGCTACTGCCGTTCTAGTGTGAATCGAGAAAACATGATGTCAAAAGCACAGTCTTATGATATTAACTAGAAGTCTGTGATCAAAAGTAATATTTGACAACGAGGGCTGATAAAAAGCTTGACAGCTTGGTCACTAGCCAATTTTTTTCGGTCGCAGCGGGCCAGATACCAACAAAGGGCTTAATGACGTTTCGCAAACGTTCTCACAGGTGATTTAGCACACAAGCACTCCTCACAAGCGGTACTACCATTACGGACCGCGAGACAGCAGAGATGCTGTTGCGGTAATTGCGACAATCGTCGTAATAGCACTGAGTTGGAAGACTTGCTGGGAGGTGCGCGGTTGTAAGTGCTTTGTTGGAGGGTACACGGTGTAAGAGCTAGCGGGATGAACATAAATATGTCATAAAACGTTTGGCGTGGTTGGCACCGCGTCGACTTATTTTACCCTACACTGATTTATATCGTACCTATAACACAAGCTCTGCTTACTTAGGAGCTATATGATGCTATGTAAATTGTCCAGCATTATAATTATCATGATCTAATTACTCCTATGACTATGAGACCTGGATCTTGATTTAAATGATTGTTCGAGGAACTTAACTAAACCTAGCCGTAGCAAGGGGCGTCCTATTTCTTTTTCAAAAAAGTAGCAGTGCGTATTGTTTTGCCATCGTTTGAAAGGCAAATGTTCTCTATATTTCACTGAGAAATATCCCATCTTAGAAAAAGTGAGTTAGACCGCTATCAGCTTTTATATTGGACCACTTACAGGCACTAGTCATACTAGTCACAGCAAAACGGAATTTGCTACGCCTTCCTCATTAGGGCATAATATAATGAGGTTTGTAGCAGTGTGTCCCGACCTTTATGAATTATTCTCTCTTTTGCTAAGCAAATTAGAACTTTACACGTCCAGGCATACAGTGAAATGTTGAACGGAGAATAGACGGGGATGGTTTAAAGTTGACATAATTAAGACCAACAGCGTAAACTGTTTAGTAGTAAGAATCCCAGTGTGGGAACGTGTGGTGGAGATTTTAATTTTGTTTTTGCCATTTGAACTTGTTGTTCGAGGGTGGAAAACAGGCTTCTAATAATGTACACTTATAATTTGGTTAAAGGATTTTTTTACTTGCACTAAATAAAATTGAAATGAAATGAAATTAAACGTATGATTATTTTTAGCAAAAAAATAATAATTCAATTTTTGGTTTTTGGTACTCGCGTAAAGATATTATATTTCGGGAGTCGGACAACGGCTGTTTATTCTTCTAAGTTTTTTTAGCATCGACTTATTTTTAAACAGGCCACTAGTACAAATAATATGTCAACGGTCACGAGAGAGCTTATTAGCGACGGGGCGGTTATAGTAATATCATTTTTTTACCCAGATTTATTCATCTAACACTAGCAAACCGCCCCGGGTTTTCAAAGGTACCTTATAAGTTATGGAGATCAAGGGATAATTCTGTAACAAATTGACTAAATCTCTCCTGGATTACTCAGCGCACGCGCAAGTAACCAGAAAAACTCCAATGTGTAAACACAAAATTCGATATGCTTTTTTCGACGCCTTGCAAAATCATTGTCACTCACAAATTTGCACTAATTAATTGCACACCCAAAACTTCCACTAGAATCACTTAGTCTTTTCGAGAAAGTCATATGAAAATCCGTTCGGTACGTACTTTTTGAGTTGACCGTATTTAAGTTCTGAGAGAAAGACAAACGCGGCGATGGACTACGCTTTATAATGAGACTTATGTAATAATAAGTACTAGGTAGCTTACAAATGAACCAACTGTTCGGTTCAATCCATTTTACTGTATAATCAAGTGAAATATAATCAGTGGTTGATGCCTCCCTAATGACCTTCGCTAACGAAGTGGCAACTATCCAATTTCACGGCGCGACCTCAGGCAATGTTACTATAATAGTGCTTAACCGGCCTTGCTACTGTTAATACATGAACCGCAGTGGGACAAAGGTACTTACATCTACTAGTTTAACCTTCTTTCATAGTGAAAATCCATCAGCAATATACGTGATATTGCTAACTAACAAAATTTAGAACACCTAGTACTAAAGTTGTATGAGCTTACGAGAGAGAAATAAGTAATTATTACCTATCCTTTTAACTATTAGCTTGTGACAGCGGCTTGGAACGTTTTTTTTGCTTGATGTAGCCACACTATCCATGTAAAATGAGCCGTATTCGTTTCTTGGGTAGTATTTGGTGTGAATAAACATCCAACTTTTCGCATTTATCTACACTTATATTATTAAGAAGAAAGATTTGCTTGTTTTTTATTATTTATTTCTTTATTTTTTTGTTTGATTGTTTCAATTGAATAGGCTCCGAAACTACCGATTTGAAATATTGTTTCACTATTAGTATCCTACATTATCTCTGATGAATATAGGCGACAGAATATACCCGTACGAAGCCGGGGCGGACCGCTAGTGTGTTATGAAAAGCCGGTGGACTCTATCGAGAGTTTCGTTAGGTACCTACTTATTTAAATATAAAATTGAGTCTTTTCTGGTCTCCAAGGTCCAAGGTTTCAATCCCATAAGGCTCAGGTAACCTCGGTCAAGGTTAACATATTCTAGCCCTTTGAGGGATTCCACAGATGTTGCGACGAGGTTACATGACAAATATTTCAGTTGGCCCAGTAAAAAAAATCAAAAAGTACGATGAGTCGGGATGAAACTTTTCATAGACTTTGTTCTAGAGTATGTAGGTATTGTAATAAGAAGCTTTTTGTTTCAGAAAAAGGGACAAAAATTTATAGTCCTTTATTGAGAGCGGTTGGTAGGGAGAACAGAACAACACAATGCTGGCTATTTTACGGTCAAACAAAAAATTAATGTATGACAAAAGATTAGTATAGTACGTAAGTATCTCAATTGTCTTAGCTAGCAGGGTTTCGTACCTCAAAAAATGACAGGAACCCTTATAGGATCACTTTGTTGTCCGTCTGTCTGTCCGTCTGTCAACCCTCCTTTCTCAGAAACGTGTAGAGGTATGGAGTTGAAATTCACATCATATACTCAGGTTTATACCCCTTTGGAGCCGCGATATTGTAGCAGAAGTAAAGGAAAAAATCCGAAAACCGTAAATTCATTCACAAAAAAAGATTGATTCTAGCAATATGGACCAAAAACCTTGACCCAGAATCATGATATTTGGCAAGAAACAAGGTCCTTTAATAGGTGAAAAACTTATTTATTTTTTAAATAAAATTACAATTACAGAATAAAATACCCTAATTAAAACTATTTTGAATCCTGAGCTAGCGAGGGAATCAAAAGAGCACGAGGTAAAAAATCTTTGCGCTCGAGTGCAACACGTAACTTTTCATCCCACCTCAGCGAGGAAAGAGTATTTTTGCTCTTCTTATCTGATCGTGCACACGATGTTCTAAATTCAATTTATTTTATCCTCTAGCGGATAAAAAAGGTTTTAGCACTCAGATATCGAAGAGCAAAAATACTCTTAGAAATTAATAATTACCCAGAGTACTATAATAAATAAAAACCTTAGAAAAATACTCTTTCCAAAATGGGTGGGATGAAAAAACTTTTATAGTTTTCGTAAACTATGCAAAACTCATAACAAGGCCTAATTATACATATTTTTTCCAATCAGCGTCTATCACTTGCATACCGAGCCGTTGCGTTGACTAGCTTTAGCGCGAAGATTTTAGTAAATCACATATTGTCTAAATTGAATAGTTAGGTAGTATTCAAGCGAAGCTGTGAATTATATTGGGTGAGCCATATTAATATTGGGCAATAAATCGTCTATTGACCAAGCTGCTGGATGTAATTGCTAGACTGTCTCTAAATTGGTTTAATTCAAAGTCAAAGGGCTCATTTGTCAGTCCTTTGATGTAAGGACCTGGACGAGGCTGAATGGTTTGAGATGTTACATGAACATTGGCTTGAATAAGAGAAAGGGTCGTCATTGATAACTGGAAACTAAATTAGGAAAAGTAGGTTCATTTGTAACTAGCAGCGCCTTGCGGTTTTACCCGCGTAGTTCCCGTTCCCGTGGGAATTCTGGGATAAAAAGCAGCCTTTGTGCTATTCCAGACCATAATCTATCTCTGTGCCAAATTTCATTAAAAATTCAAAATTCAAAGTGCTTTATTTCCTTTAGATCTTACAGGACTCTTGGACACATTCAGATCCGTTCAGCTGTTCTGGCGTGATTGAGTAACAAACATCCATCCATCCAAACTTTCACGTTTTTAATATTATTATAGTGGGATAGTAAAATTAGTTTTTGTTTCATAATTTTATAAGGAAATAAACCAACACCAAATAGACAGTAGGTATATAAACAGACAACATATTTGAGGGCCAAGTATTATGACAGCTGGAGCTTTAACATTTCTACTGCCACCGATCGACCTGACAAACGCAGTTATAGTTATTATGGCGAACCCTTGTTTGAGGGAGGCATTTTCAGCAGTACATGTGTACAGGTGAGAAGACAAAAGTGGAGTTTGTCAATTAAATTTTTGCTTTTCCCCGCTGTCCATCAAAATGCACACTTCAAAAAGTAACTGTTATGGGCAGGTTATTCCTGCGGCGTCGTCCGTAAGCGCTAACGCGAATGCGAAGCCGCCACGCCGCTGCGCCGCCGCCGCCCGCCGCGCAATTTGTAAGTATTTAAGCATAGTGATTAAGAAAATCATTTTATCAAGTCCAACTCAGCGAATTTGTTTCGAAATATTTAGAGTCCTTTAATATCAGTAGTTCAGTGATAATATTGAAAAAATAATAAATAACTTTAAGATGTTTTTATCGACTTAAGTTCACTAGGTCTTGTGCTAAAGAATTGCGAATTTGACTAGATTCGATCCTTATGTAGTAGTAATAGGTTCATATCTTTTTTTTAGATTTTAAAATATTATTTTTTAAGTCTCAGATGATTTTAAAAATCACAAAAGCGCGGCCTCTGCTGGAATACCTAGCCTTAAAGACCATTCATATCACTTCAAAGCCTATCTACACCAAGTAGTTGGAAAGGTAAGAATAGTACCTACACTACCAGTCAACAAAATTCGTCGTACTTCAAAAATTTACGAGCCACTCAGTCACAATGGCTCACCGGGCCCGCACAGGCGCATACATCAAGTAAACTTCCCTACATTTTTCCAAGGCTAAAGGCTCAACATTTTTGTGATACATTGAACACAGTTGCGGCACCGTAGACTATTTTGTCTGCGTAGGCTGGATGAATTTTATGAAAAGGCACGTTTTCGAATTTTTCTTTTGCTTTTTTATCGTTGTTAGTTTTTAAGTTTGCTCAGGCAGGCAAGCTCAGGCTTAAACTGCCATGTTTACTGAATGACTGAACTCTGAAAATATACTAACCTAAAAACTATGAATTTCGTTGTAAGACCATAGAAGATTTTCTGAACAAAGAATGTCTACGTGCTGTGCACACTGGGTCAAAAGTAATGGTCCGTCCATATGTAGACCGCAGGCCAGCGAGCAATGGCGTGGCTTCGGTCAGTTTGGCTGTCATATACTGTCTGACAAGCAAATAAAACCATTTGCGATAACTTGGCCAACTTGTGGACGGGACCATCACACCCCGTGAATTCTTAAATCGGAATCTGTTACAATCTACGAATAAATAATAAGGTTATAATCGCGTAAGCTTTTCCACTATCTATTTATCTTTTGTTTCACCGTCATAGTTTGCAATACATTAACGATATAAAATGGCATGTTATCTCACGTTTGTTTGCAGCCGATCACATTATAACACGACATAAGTCTAGGTCTGAAGATGTTGGGGACATACGGAACCATAATTTGCGCTCGTTGTGAGTGTAAGCACTTTGTTTAAATCTAAGTACCTACATTGTCGCTTTAAAGTTGAGCTGCTCGACGTCCAGGTCCGTTCAGTTACTGAGCGCTCTTTAGAACGACAAGGTACTAAATTGTAGTCGGTAGATAGTATCCTAGTGCTGCCAATGATTCTATATCACAAACTGTGGGATGAAGAGAAACGAGTTGATTTGGAAATGCCTTGTAACGTTCTACCCTACTTTTCCCAGGTCTAATGAAGTTCCCCAGGTTGCGAAAATGTGAAATGTAACTGTACCATAAACACAGAAAAATATAGTGGTTTCCCAAGTTAATTAAAGTGCACAGTTTGTTGCTATGCTAATCAGGTTGCCGCGTTAAATTAAAAATTCTGAGTAGCAAAATGGTAAAATTTAGATGCATCTAAGAAAATCACTTATTCAGGAGTCCATGTTATTTATAGACTATCTATCTAGGTTATTACCATTGTGCTTCTACTTCTGGGTATAAAAGCTTCTCTATTTTGCCACATATTTACTGAAATAACTAAAAACAGAAACATGTTTTTGAATTTTTTACGTAAAAATCATGAGAGGTTGCGAAAAATTCACGCACCGTATATTGTCAGTGCTTGCGGGAGCCATATTACCATACAAAGTGCGGCCACGGAAGGGACGCGCATTTTTCACTAGCAAATAATACCCGTTAAATATTTTAACGGGACCCTTTCTTTGGAAATAGTGTCGATATTTTATTAAAACGACCATCTTGTCCGAGTTGTTTGTAAGTTGCTTGTAAACAAGGTTATCTTGGCTGCATGGCTTTTACGACCCTGAACTTTAACCCTCTGGTTGTTTGAAGGGTTGATGTAAAGTAAAGTAAAGTAAAGTATTGTTTATTGCATGAAATACATGTAGGTACAGGTGTTGTCATATATATGTGAGTCAATGTATTCCTACCTTTGCGGTGTGCAATGTCTGTGTACAGATAATAAAAAAAACTAAATAAAATTATACAATGAAGAAAATAAAACTGAAATTGAAAGTAATGTTAGATAAAAGCAAATTAAACAAAACAAAAATAACGAGGGTCATGAAGCAGAAAAATCTTTGTCAGTTAAAAATTCATTTATAGCATAATAACATTTACTCAAAAGAATTATTTTTAACTTTCTCTGAAACTCCATATTCGGCATTACTCTTAGAGATTGTGGTAATTTATTATATATGGAGGGTGCCATAGCAAAGACACTCTTGTTCATCATTTCGGTTTTTCTATTTATATGACAGACTTTATTGTTGTCACGCCTATTACGGACAACGAAATCTGAAGGTCGGCCGAAAAGATTTCGATTATTCCTAACAAACATAGCCGTCTCTAAAATATACAGTGATGGTAGAGTCAAAATTTTATACTTAAGGAAAAACGGTTTACATGAGTCGGTTACTTTAAGATGGAACATGGTTCTAATGCAGCGCTTCTGATATTTGAATACTTTTAAAACATCTGTCGAATTCCCCCAGAACAATATTGCATATCTAATATTAGAGGCAATTATACCATGATACGCAATTAGTAACGTATCTATATCCACTATTGGTGCTAATTTGTATAAGACATATGCCGAGCTGTTGATTTTTTTACAAAGAGCTTCTATGTGTGATTTCCAATTTAGTTTCTTATCAATATTTACCCCCAGAAATTTTGTATTATCCACCTCTTCGATTTCATTATTGTTGTAATTAATGTTAATTGTTTTTGCAGCTGCATTGTCGCGTTGTCTAAAATGTATGATCTTTGTCTTGTTTATGTTAATTTTAAGATTATTATTATTTAACCAGTCTATAATTGATGTCAAAGCTATATTTATGTCATTTTTATAAGTGTCAGTGTTCTTACAAGCTACAGTAACCGTGCTATCATCAGCGAATAGTGATATTGGGTGGGTGGTGGCTTTAGGTAGGTCATTAATATAAATAATAAAAAGTAGAGGTCCTAGCACACTCCCTTGGGGGACACCGTATTTTACAATTCGTTCTCGTGAGAAGTAGCTTTCTTCAGTTTTGGTTTTATAATTAATATTGGTAATCTTAGTAAACTGTTTTCTGTGATGAAATATTATAGCGATTAAGGGCCATTCCTAGTATCCAATATATTCATATAGTGACCCTTTTGGCAGATAGCCAGTGGCAGTCTAATTTTGACACATTTCTAAGGAATAAGTTTCGCGATTCTTACTGGTCGAACCACCCCGGTAAATATTTCTAACCCATTACGTTACTCGCCCAAGCGATTTTAAGTATTTTCTAAGTCGACTTTAAAAATGCTTCTCTGTGAAGCCTTGACGTTTCGCTTATTTTGCGCAAATGGCTGAAGTGATAGCTTAGTGCCCGGCAGCAGTTCTACTGACCCGAACTCGATTCTCAAGTAAGATCACATGCACGCGGAATTCTCTAATCAACATTTCAAGGGTTCACTGCGGTATGTATATACAAACTTCTAGCGGTTGAGTCTCACAATTATACAAGAACCAAGAGAATCTAATCTAATTTCGAATACTTGCACGACAGTCTCTGCAGCTGTGCTTATTGCTCATTTCAAGTAGTCTGTGGTCTAGTCCTGCATGAGTTAGGTTTGTTTCTAGCGAGTTTTCTTGCAAGTAGACAGCTCGCTTCGCTCCATAACAGATACTTTTAATTCGCTGACACTACCAACTTAGGAATTTACTATTGATTGTCAGCATCATCATCTGATCTAAGTATTGATTATAGAAGATGGTTATACCTACTACTAATGGAAAATACCTACGCTTGTTCGCACACCTGTCAGCGCTATGTTAGACGAATCGTTTCAATTCATTTGCTTCAACGCTTTTGATACGTTTGCATAAATCTTCTTATTTTACAAGCTACCGAAGCGAATCCGTTCGCATGTGATCCTCCCGTAAGTATTCTCGGCGTGATATTTCACGGAGCGTCTACCCACAGGCGATGTATCAACAAGTCTGTCCAGCGGGGCGGAGCGCGCGGCGGAGCGTGGACGGACGTGAGCGAACGGACGGATTCAAATTTTGGGTTTCGAACGTTCAAACGAGATGGGCTCTAGGTTATTTAAACATATTTATGAAGGGTGCTTTTAAAATACTTATTCGAGATTTTATGGTAGGTAGGTATATGCTTTTACAAACGGATTTTTTAAACCGTCAGATATTTATTATTATGTACTATGGACCGTAGAATAAGTTAAAATAAGATTTGTGACTTTTCTATAGTCTAAAATAAATTATTATTATTTATATTTATCCGAGAAATGCATTTTGTAATTGGATAGCTATTAAGTCGAAAATATCTCGATTCATCAAAATTAAATCACCCCCTTTTGGCTAAGAGTAACTTTTTTTCACAAATAATGGGAATTGATGATGATGGGGTATTGAATAATTCAGATTTTTATCGTGAACTCGGCAATTGTGAACCCGATTTCTGAAAATTAATCGAGTACGATTATTCTCGATATTGCGATAAGAGGTCACAAGGGAACAATCAAGGTCGACTCGAAATTCTAGACTTAAAGTCAGACGCTTCAGTGGATATCAATCACATAAAATTGGTTTGATCTGGGAATTTGCTTGTGAATTGGTTCCAAGCAATTTGACATAAGTTGAATAAAAATATATGTTCTAAAATAAACTCTTTTTTTTACAGTTGAAAAATCAAACGAAGGCAATTTTACGGTTCAGTATTTTTTTTTAGATTTAGCTACGGCTTTTCGATAAAAAACTTAGAAATCTACCTATGCAATGGCTTAATCATATTTTTATTTATTTATTTTGACCACCAACTGGAGATAACACAAAAAGAAGTTAACTAACAATGTCAAGGTTCTTATAGGAGAAGTGCTGTCTAAATTTTTGGCTGATCTGAAATAAAAGCAACTCAACTAATAAATACAACCTGTCCTAACATTCATGAAATGAAAAGAAAAAGAAATATTGGCGCTCCTGCCAGCTTATATAGAATAGAATAGAATAGAAAAATCTTTATTTGTCACTCGTACAAGCAGGAACAATCATTTATAAAAGAGACACAAAAATAAACAACTTGCTCGAGTCACAATAAGGTCTTTGTCTCAGCATAATGTTAGTCGCGTTTGCAACCAACGCTGATCTTCCGACAAGACCGCTTGGTGACGTCACGGAATATAAAACTACTTTAAATTGACTACGGACTACGGAGGTGTCGAAATACATACAATTTTTGTATGTATTTCGTTTCTTAAAAAAGTGAGTTTACAACAGTGTGAGATTTGTTGACAAAGTGAGATTTACAACTGTAGTTTGACTGTTAGAAGTTACGTATATGTATCATCATCATCATCATCAGCCTATATTAGTCCACAGCCTCCCCTAATGATCGCCATAGTGCCCTGTCTTCAGCTTGCCGCATCCAGCATCTGCCTGCAGTCTTATCCAAAGGCAGAAAAATTCAAAATACAGTGGAAATATGAAAAGATACCTTCTAGGAAATTGTAGAATAATCAAATACCATTGACGATATTTAATGATCATATTGTACCCTACAACATCATAAAAAATGCTACTTACCAAATTACATCAAGCATAGATAATATTTTTTTTATAAATTATCCTTTTAAACAAACCCAAACTAAATCATTCGTTTGAGAGCTTTAAACAGACACCGAGTTACATACCTCAAAATGATACAAACGTATAAAAAGGGTGTCTTTACCAGCATTTAGTAATTGCTAATGCTACGCTGGTTTTCAGGTAGATACGTGCTCAATCTTCTCGAGATTTAAGAGGTGGTAAAATAAACCTTAACTGCATGAACTAAAAGGCTACATAAGAAGTAGGTTATTTTATTCCTCTGTTCGTATAAGATGGCGAACCTAAGTGCCGCACTGTGGACATTATAATCTTATTTTTACAATTCCACCAGACACCAAGTTTCCTCAATTAGCCGTCTGGCAAGTCTTATGTGAAAGTGGAGCCACTAAACACTTAGGCTTAGGTTCTTGCGTTGTCTGGTCCTAGACGTAAACCTAGTTTTTTTATTAAGAGAGTATATTTGAACGCGCTCGCATTAACGAAACACATACATACCGTAGTGGTGTAGATGATCTACAAAAAAATTATGCTCTCATGTTAAACAAATATCATTAAACTGTCGTAGAATTCAGAATGCGCATACTGCGACGCTACGCTGGATTCGCGTAGTTTAAAATATTTCAAGGAGCTTTTACTTTTGTACAATAAACCAAAATATTTTATTATTATATCTCTTTTTTCCTGTCACCAGGCTGTAATATCATGAACCGTGATACTTAGACAGTTGAAATTTTCACAGATGATGTATTTCTGTTGCCGCTATAACAACCATACAACAGACATGATTTTTTTGCCATTTCTATAGATTATGGATGGAACCCTGCGTGCACGAGTCCAACTCGCACTTGGCCGGTTTTATTTATTTATTTTAATATCTTTTAAACAAAAGTCATAGTGCGTTGCGGTTTACACGATATATACTTATTTTCTTTACTTTACAGTTCTTACTTTGCTCGAAACCATTTCCTTACTCAAACCTTTCATCTTAGGTTTCGAAGGCTACTGGTAACCCGCGTAGTTTCAATGGATATTGAAAGAATTTAGTAGCTGAAATTACACCCTTAAACCAAACACGCCCCTTTACCAAACACGAAACCACCTGCATAAAAAACGTATTCAAAGTTATTTAATCCAAGGTAGTCCCGCCACTTTCACGCCTCGCATCCCTAAATTGTCATTTTCATCCCAACAATTACATTAATGTCCTGAGTTCTTCCCTTACGGTCATAAAACGAAAGAACGTTGTCCCTGACCCCTTCGGGTCCTTAAAACTGTGACCACGGCCCTTTGAGTGTGGTCTAATAACACGTCGTTAGGGCCAATTGGGATCCTCCATAATTTGACAATAAAATAAATTTAAAGAAATTGATATGACCATAGGTTCTTGGAAATATTGAAGGGGATTCAATTTGAGGTACCGGAGGAAACATTCATCTTGTACGTACATTATCTTTTCTTTTCATCCGGTTGGAGGAGATTGCTTTCAGTGATTGACGAATTTGTATAAGAAGCTTTTTTTTTTGTCTGTGGTGGTTTTCTTGTTTAATAATTGTTTTATAAAACAAATAAGGTAAGTAAATAAGTTATCTGGTAAGTAAGATCTATAGTAAAAGCGCGGTATCATCAAATATTCAATTATTAGATAGAGAATTCTTTAATCATCATCTTAAAAAAGAAAAACAGATTGTATGAAATTAAAGATATTAAACAGAGCAATGGATTTGGCGGCCTTATCGCTTATATTATGATAAAGCACCACAGAAATAATTGATATTTCCTCTATTCCTCTTCTTTAAATTGTAACGCTGTGGTATACCTCAGTAAATATAAATAAATAGACCTTACAAGACTGAAACAGCCGGTTTTTCATCCGCTTGTTATAATTTGACAATAGTTTAAACTTTTTGTTAACCTTTAGTGTGTTTAATTTTGTGTGGAGAAACCAAGACTTAGTTGAACAAACGGATGAAAAACCGGCTGTTAGACACGTCATAAAATTCAAATTAGTCAGCCATCTTTGAAGCCAGCAATTTTTTAAAATATCTACATGAAAATGGTTTTAAAACTGAAAGCGTGCAGCTTAGCTAGCCGCCTAGACATGTGCCCTTCATGTTGTCGAATTTCGGCCAACGCGCGCGTATTCTAGTCTCCTCCGAGAATGGCCATATGCGCAGGACATTTTTAGTGCCGAGATGATCTATATTTACAGATTTTCAAGTGTAAGCCACGCGTCTACCTTCCATCGAAGCAACCCGCTAAGCAATCGTCGGAGCAACCAGCCAACCTAGCCGCCCACCTACCATCTTATCTTCTTATCTTACTGGCCTTAGTCTTATGGTACAGAAAATATCAAAACCACTCCACAGAACCCAGGTGTATAACAAACATTCACTTGTAACCGTAAAACCAACCGGAAAGATGGTATAGACCATAAAAATATAATAACCATCGTTATCACCGCCTCCTTCCGGTCGCAATGCCCGTAAAAACCATAAAAATAAATTTAGCCAATCAACCGTTCGCCACCGAAGCTCAACTGAATCTGATTGCCAATAAAAAAGTCCAATTACGAGCCGCGATCACACAGAGCGAGTGATAGTCTGCTCTTTAAGAGATTTCACTTGATACTTTAAAAGTAGATACATTGATTGAGATGATGGTCCAGACCATAGTCCAGACAGACCCTGTCTGGTGTAAAAACGCGCCTGTCATTCTTTTTTGACGTTACGAGCCATTTATTTGGGATGTAAAGGGAACTCCAGCATCCAGTCTCCCAAGCCAACCTACACGTGGTGCACCCTCCTAGATAACGAACAGGCTCTGGTGAAATCATCAAATAATCTTTATAATTATATAGATAACTCAGATGTTTACAATTATTTTCCATTACTGGCAGAATTGTGTCTTACCAGACACATATTGCCATTAACAAAAAGCCATCATCATCGTCATCATCAAGTCATCTATGTAAGAGCCACAAAATAAACAGGTTTATCTTATCTGTGGAAACTTGTACTTGACCATCAACAATCATGCAATGGTCTATCCAGGCATGTTTTATATTTTTGTTCAAATTTTTATAAACCTAACTGTAAGTTAATGTTTTTGTTATTAGTCAGGGTGTAAGCCATCGCTCTCTGGGTAATATTTAAGAAATTAAATAAGTCCCCAAAAAACGGCGCTAGAGTCCATCATTCATTCATTCAATGTCCCAGAGATTTTCGACTCGGCGAGTACTGATTTCGTTGTTTAGTTGGTGAGAGCACACCCGAACTGAGTGTGGGGCGCGGGTTCAAGTCCCGCCGAAATCGATTTTTTTAGGAACTTATTTAATTTCTACCTGTAAGTTTTGCAAAAATCCTGTAAATAAAATAAATATTTGAATATAAAGGGCTTTTTGATGATACACATTGAGAACTACGTGATGATACAGTTTGCACCATGGGGTCACGGCGTAAATTTAGACCCCTCCAAGTCAGTCAAAAGTCAAAAGTCAATAACTTTATTTCTTTAGGCTTACAAAAAAGCACTTAAACAAGTTAAAGTTTTATACATAAACAACAACTTTATAAATAGTAATTATCAAACAAGAAACAAAATGTTATTGATTTTGTTCGCTTCAATTTTTTGTCAGTCCGTGGATACCAGAGAAAGAGTATAGTAGAACCTACCAGAGGAAGGTCAGCAGCTGCCTTCTTAGTGCTTTTAACACCTACATTGCGATCACTAATCTGATTTCAATTTCTTCAAGTACTCTTCGTTCTTCTCTTTAGGGGGAGGCACATCAGCGTTTGTATGCTGAAGAGGAACGAAGTCTACAATATCACCAATCAACCCTTTGGTATCTTGTTTATGACTTTACCATTATCAACCTTAGCCCATCATCTGACAGCTGATATTCCACTGTATCTGCTGTAGACTGCTATAGCTTGTAGATCTCGACTTGTTGCAGCGTGGGCGATTCCATCGGATAGCCGGGATAAGGGTAAGCGCAAGCGTTAATTGGAAACGACTGATGAAAAACACCGAGATAATTATTTTCGGAAGCGATCTGAACAGTGCTGGAGCAGCGGAACAGCTACATTTTGTGTATAAACTACCCAGGCTGTGCATAGTTTAAGGAAACTAAAAAGTTTTCGTTTTGTCTCATATATTTAGCGCGTTACAGCGACTACACATGACAGTGCAACAAATTTTCGTAGTATTACAGTGATCCTATATTTTCATAAGAACTCTTCTTCTTCTTTGGTTCGTGCCTTTTGTGACTATTTACCTCAAGTCTGGTTATTTGGTAATTTTTGAATGATTCTGTGTTATTCATTGCATCAAGGTGAGCCTGAACCTCTAAGCTCCCATACAAACGTACTATTCGATTCATTAGGGAACTACGTCCCCGATTTTAATGAAATTTCGCATACATAATTGGATATGAAATAGCTATGTTTATATCGTTTTAGTTTTTCAAAATAGGTAAGTACTTACCCCACTAATAGATCCGTCCGGGTCATGGCTGCACACATTTACGAAATGGTCGCAATTAACCTCTAAAAACACCTCTATTACAACTCAATAAAGCTTTTATCACGACGCCAACTGGTACAAACAAGCACGTCTGACAAATCTTCAGTGAAACCCGGCACCGTGACGATACGTGACGTCACGTGTCGCGTTCTCATTGATATTAGATAGTGAAACGGATTTCCTCGAAGTTAAACCTTTTGCTTCTCTGAATTCATGAAAATAAAAAGAATTGTCCGAATTCCAGGGTTCAAACCTGTTCAAAATATTATATAAAATTTTTTAATTAATGTACACTTAGAAAACGTCTAATTCCTATTAGAAAGAAAGAAAGAAAGAAAAAAAAAATTTACCTATCCTAAATCTACTACACAAGACAATATTTTAAGACACTAAATTAAACATAGGCTTTACTGCTTATTTTGTGCGCAGCAGGTTTTAGGACGAATACGGCCTACACTCAGCATTGTGCTGGATAGAAACTGATGATTGTGTCTAATAATTACCTTGAACAGAAAACCCTCTGAACCGGGAATTGTTCCCTCCATTACGACTCCACGTAAGTCGATTCCTTCACACAAACCTCGCTAAAAGAAGCGAGGTATGCGTTTATATCTCCTCATAGGAGTAAGAGATCCCGACTTCGTGGACTCCCGATCAAGGGAGTACTACTTCATACTTCATACTTCTTTCATGAATTAAAGCAATTTTAACTTATGAAAAACTAGCTGGTGCCCGCGGTTTCACTCGCACTTTTCAAGCAGCCTTTTTCCGTCTCCGGGATACTGCTTTGCTATTTACCTTCCTGCCGAATTCCTTCAACATCTGTTCAGCTGTGTAACAGACATACAGATAAATAGACAGATTTACTTTTAAATTTATTATATTTATAAACACACAAGACCGTATACGGTTATTTCGTAACAAAGGATAAAGTTTTTGATGTAAAAAACTTAAGACTTTTCATATTAAGCTTGTTATTAAAATTAGATCAAAACTTGTAAAGTGGTTTTTGGTCGCCGCTGAACAAAATAATGAAGTACCTAACTTTAGAACCTAAATCTTGTTGGATGATGTTAAGGTAAGTTGAAGTTGAAGTGTCCTGGCAAGTTTCTTACCACCGCATTGGTTTTAGTTACGGAGTTGCCAAGACACAAATAAATAATTGTGTTTGGGTCGTTTTTTATGTATAATAAAAAAAATCTATCTGTGTATTGTATTATGTAGTATATCAGTTATCTAGTACCCATAACACAAGCTCTGCTTAGCTTGGGGCTAGATAATGCTGTGTGAATAGTCCAGCATTATTTATTTATTTAATAATGAAAGTATATAACAAATTAAGATGATCTCAGCTCTTTTATCTGTAAAACCATTATATAGACGAACTTGGCTAGATTTCACATATATGTTTTTGATTAGATTTTATTATTTTTTGGTCTTCCTTTTAATTAAGATGCTTTGTTACTTGGAAAAAAATAATACTAACGATTGAGCCTTTTGATCGGATCGTTCAATTTGGTGTGGTTTTTTTTTACAATTTGGCGGGTTCGATTCCCGGTTCAGACAGGCGATTATTTAAAAATCTTTGAATGCAGTTTAAATTGTTTTTAAAATCAAAATAAAGTCTTCTATCAGTAAAATTTTCTATCTACAATATTTAAGGTACTTTCCCTCCATGTGGCATGGCTGTGGGATGCCCTGTATATTCACTACTACACTAGTCTAAGCTGAAGCCTTCAGTGTTCTTCCTCTACCTACATGATCACCTTCCGAAGGTGATGATGTAGGTAGAGAAAGTACACAGTATTTATTACTAGTTTATATTATACACGTACCCAATAATTTGCCCTTTTTTTTTTTTTTTTTTTTTTTTTTTTTTTTTTGTTTTCGAGGGGAAAAATCTGCAAACAGATACCATACTGCATTTAGGGTACAGTATGGTTATGTGGGGATGTCGAAGAAAAGCTTCAACGACCCACTAAATAACCCCCCGGTGGCCGGCCTCTACGCGTGATCAATGGGCCTGGGAACTCCGATGGACCGCGCCAGGCCCATCTTGCGATGCCATTAAGCACGTCTTCGGGGGCTTTCAAAATACCGCCCCCAACGTCTAAATTACGATGGCAAGTGCCACACAATGCCATCGCCCTCCCGGGGTCTGCCTTGGAAAGTCGGAGCCCTAACTCCGACTGCCCGCGGACCCAGGTACCCTACAGGGAAAGCCTCGGCGCCCTCATTGGGCAGGCGGCGCGGCGCGGCCGTAGCGCGCGCCTTGCCGTCGTCTCCTCCGAGCAGGATCGGCTCTCTCGCGATCCCGCTCGGCGGCCTCTTTCTGGACCATGACGGTCTCACAGAAAGAGACCACCTCCTTCCACGCCGTCTCATCCACCAACATAGCTGCCACTACGCTAGGCAGAGAGAGATCCTGCCCGATCCTGTTGACCAGGATCCGCCTCTCTTCATTCCACGCTGAGCATTCCTCGATCGTGTGCTGAGCGGAGTCCCGATCCCTCCCACAATGGTGACATTGCGGTGTCGGTTCACGTCCAATCCTACTCAAGAACTCGCCAAAGCAACCATGCCCGGTGAGCACCTGAGTAAGACGATAGGTGACGTTTCCGCCCTCCCTCCCCAGCCAGGCTTCGAAGCTTGGCAGAATCGCGCCAACAGCGCGTTGGCGCAAGTTCCTCGGCTCCTCAAGCCGCTCGCGCCACCTCCCGATCGCGCGTTGATGCTCTTCTCGCCGTATTTCAGCAGGCACAGCACCGCCACCACCATCCTGGCGAAGACGAACGTAAATGGATGCGTCCATCTCCGCCAGGATGTCGAATGGCGGGAACCGCGCCAATAATGTCGCTGCCTCAAAAGATACGGTACGGTACCCTCGTACGGTCCTGATAGCAATAGGACGCTGCATGCTATTGTACATAGCTCTGTAGCGCCTAACACCCGCCAGTCGATGTGACCAGACGGGGGCTCCGTAGAGTGCCATCGACCGTACCACCCCTCCGTAGAGACGGCGAACGCTCTCCCTGGGTCCCCCGAGATTAGGCAGGAGTCTGTGCAGCACACCCACTACCCTAAGAATTCGGGGGACGGAGCGTTTGAAATGCTCCCCGAAGTCCCATCGACTGTCCAGGGTAAGGCCAAGGTACTTGAGATATTGGCCGATCTGGACGTCCGCGTCCCCTACGCGAACCGACAGGCTGGGTGGTTCCCGACCCCTAGGGATCTTATGGAACCATAGCGCCTCGGTCTTGTGAGGCGCTATACTTAAACCCAGCTCGTGAATTTTATTCACGACGCAAGTAACCCCAAGCTCAGCAAGCCTTTTGGTCGCATCAAAAGAGTCCCCGCCCGCGAATACGAGCGTGTCGTCTGCATAGCAGACCACTTGCACACTGGCGGGGAGATTGACGCGCAGGACTGCATCGTATGCGAGATTCCACAAGAGGGGTCCAAGAACGGACCCCTGTGGAACCCCACAAACTACTTCCTTCCTATGTGCACCGTCCCTGCCTACATATTGCACACATCTGTCATGCAAGTAGGCCCCAACTATGCGCTGCAGATAGGAAGGCACCGCGTGAAACATAAGAGCCTCCCTGATTGCTCTCCAGGGCAAGGAGTTAAAGGCATTGACGATATCTAATGACACCACCAAAGCCCTCCCACCCTGGGAACCCAATAATTTGCCCTACTCTAACTCAACTAAAATTCACACAGCTGCAACGGAAGCAGACACTTTTCCCAGAAACCCCAGCCTTTTCCAAATTCATATCGAATTGCCAAATACTTTTAGGAAATCTCGAATTTCCTCAATTTTGTCGATATAAGTAAAAAGACGTGTATCTGCGGAAATAGGTTTTCGAATGACATGGCTTTGAGATTCCAACGCCCTTCGTGTCATTCGACTGTGCCTGTACGTTTCCACTGCCAATCCGATGTTCGTATACGAAAACGGAAAAAAAATCGGATAGGTTGTCGTTATGTATTTGCTGCATAAGAGTAAAAACACAAAGTCAAAGAGTATGAAAATAATGACAATTGAGTTATATTATATTACGAAAAGATATGATGATTCATTTTAAGAGAAGACTCTGACGTCTGCGCAATACAAAATAAATTATATTTCTGAAACAATTTTTTTTTAAATTTTATATCGAAAATAAAGCTTTTGTGTTGGTCTGTATTGTATTGTATTCATCATCTGCAGTACCATACGTTCACTGCTGGACGTACCTTCACCAAAAAATTACTTTTCCTTGTAATATAGGTTTGGCAGGCAGGTGAGTGATCTTAACAAAAAGAAGCTGCTAGTATTCCTCTGGTAGGATGCCTTAGTCGACTCTTACGATGTCCATGTGCTGAGTTGGAGGGGTCAATTCTAACCCTCCGGCAAAAAACATTAACTCAGGTAAGCATATAGCCGACATGCTCCTTACCACAATATTGACCCGGCATGAAACCGGATGCCACGGACAACGGACACCCGCCCCTACACCTGCTAGCATCAGGAAATTGGATCTGATTGTACAGCATGTGTTAACATCTGCAGTGGTCTAACAAGCCACGTCCTGTACTTAACTGCTACTGGATATGTCTTTGGGTTGTAGTGTCAACGGCTTATATCCTGAACCCTTTCAATAGCTTTGGTCGAGCTTAGAGTTAGCTGCAAACTTTTTGCAAACTATGTCAATAAATCCGAAAAAAAAAATTACATGCTTAGTGTAAATTTTTTCAAGGTAACCAGTAGGTACCATATTTGAAAAAGTACTAGGCAAGCAGAAGTTCATTGGAGGTTTAAGAAGTAATGTTGAAGAGAGGATCTCAAATCGACGAGTACCTTCAATTATGTTTTAAAAGATAGGACAGTTAATTTAAGGTTAAGTACTGCGGAAAGTTTTATCTTTTTGTAGGTAATTTGTCAAGTCGAGTATAGTTGGTAAAACATGAATTTAATTTAAATCTAGGAGAAGTGTGTCGATAAACCAAACGGGTATGCATCTATCTGGAAGTGTGTCGCAAATTGAATAGGTAAGGTTTGTTGACGGAAAAGTTAAAAATTAATAATATGATCGCATTGTCATATATATCAGGGTAATGCAACCAAGCGTCTTGGGGACACTTCCGATTGGTATTGATATGGATCAGTTAAGTTACCTCTGGACTGTTTACAGCGGTCTGCTGTTAGCTCAACTGTTTAGTTGGAAATGCATGTTCTTTTTCATTTGTTTCTGAGAGAGACACAGAACTTAATTTTCATTTCATTTATTATGTTATCATTACATCAAAACTAGTTCTTCTACCAAAGTGTTCCAAACATATCAAAGAAACGACTACGTTTTTACTATTTTTCTGCTTTAGGCAAGGCCATTTATAATTCCCTTCTCACCCCAGCTGACATAATCTCGTATTCTGAAGCCGCCATTACACCCCACTTGCATATTCCTGCATTTTCTGAGTGCATGTTCAAAGATGAAGTATTTTTGCAGCACTTTGGGAGCAAGCTTCACTGGCAAACGACGTAGACAAACTCGTTATGCTACTTTGCTCTACAACTACTCTACAGCTGTGTTTTTGTGTAGACATCGGAGCGGGAGCGGAGGCGGGTTTTGATATATTTCACTGGAAATCTCCAGCACGGCGGACAAACGCATACACAACATTCCAAAAACACTGCAATACCTAGCTTTTTGCTTTATAGTGCATAACTCGCACTGGAGTAATTTTCTGCGAAAATTTATGAAATTCCTGCCGAAATCGAATTTTTTTGGAATATTATTATATTTTTGAAGGAGACCATACTTTTTAACAAATCTGTCATCATCATCATCAGCCTATATCAGTCCACTGTTGGACATACGCCTCCCCCAATGAGCGCCATAACGCCCTGTCTTCCTTCTAACAAATCTGTAATTGTCTGAAATAACGGAAGAATACAAAATAAATAAAGTAAAAGGCCTGTATATTATGTATTACCTATTTCAATTTTACTAATTACAACGTGCTTAAAGTCAGTAGAAATGAAATTAATTTTTGTATTTTGAAAAATACAAAAATTAATAAGTAAATAGTATTAATTAGTGCAACTAATCTACCAATAACATTCAGTGAAAATGAAAATAAAATGAAAAATGTTTTATTCTGTACATAAATAGGTTACATTAACATGGGCTGGAGTTCTCTATTATGCTTGTGTTTGAGAGTCCCACTCTTCCTTATAATGATAAGGAAGATAATTTAATATTTAATTTACTATTAAATGATGATAATGATTAAATAACAGTAGTAGCATACAATTAAAATTATTCGTTTTATTAATTATTATTAGTTTTAATTTAATTCTATTATTTGATTGTAATTTTCTTTGTTAATAAAGATAATTATTATCATTACTATATTTAAATTAAATATAATTTTAATTCTACATAGGGAAAGATTTCAAGTGGCCTCGGTGAAGGCATCTTCCAAAGAATGCCATTTATTTAGTAGATTTTGATAAGTGGTACCTACCTCCCTAACGTTTTAAGTGATTCTGTTTTATTAATAAACGTTTTAATGGTTATTTTTTTATTTATTTAAATCCCGTTTCATTTTATTATTTAAACGCAGAGACCATCCAATCATTTTAATGTAAATGGTCGTCATGGACGAAACCTCATCGTTAATTTCCAATAACGAATGGCCCCTCGCTGATAAAATGATTCTGACCGCTCTGATTGGATTTCTAATTAATTTTAATTCAATTATTTGATTATGCAAATATGGAATTTAGATTCTCTGTAAAACGCACAAGTTGGAAGGTTTTACCCGATTTTACAATTGAAGTGTGTTGTAGAAAGTAATTTTTAGGGTAAATGCCCTCTGGTCAGATTTTGGCTTAGCAAAACCCAAAGTCAACTCTTTTAAGGGACCCCGATACAAATAAAAATGAGATTATTTTCAAAATTCTGCTTTACGAATAGGGTCAGAAATCTGTCTCCTTTGGTAGCTATAATATAGTTACGATAAAGGAGGTCAGTTTCTACACTTGGAATATTTTCGATCATCCGATCAACAAAAAGCTCAAACTTCTAAGAGAAGAGATGAAAGGGAGAAAATAAAATTATGCTCCCACCTTTGGGAAAGAGGAATACTAGTGTTTTTAAGATGAATTGGGTATTAATCAATCATCCCAATCAGCTACTGACTGGACAGTTGAAAGATAATGCAATAGCTCATATCGCAGACGAAGATTTAGACTCGTTAGACATTTTAAGCGCATGCTTTGGTATTGATACCCGTTTTTTACAAACATGGTCCCTTAATTCGTCCACAACCATACCACGCCTATTAAAACATCTAAATGTGCTCTTAGACTGCTCTCATATCAGATAGCATAAAACAGTTCCGAGGAGGGTAGCAACTAATAACTGTTTTTGAAACCATTTTGTTAAACAAACAAAGAAACTCCCTTCATAGAGTCCCTCAAATTTCGCGGAGACATCTAATATTTATCGTCTTTCTTATCTCACGGCAATTAATTAATTTGACCTGAATTATTCTCGTTTAACTCAGTTTTATCAACGGAATCTTACTAAAATTGCAGAGCAGAGGCCTTAGTCTGAGATAATACAAAAAACATTCGAAAAACGTAATGGACATTATAATTATTATTAAATATAATTTATATTTTCCACGAAAAAGGCTTAGAATGATATTAGACACAAACGAAGTGTAGCCAATAAAATGCGATAAATAAGTCTCATTTTCCTATTTGTATTCGTGCTATGCGTGAAAGCACTAAAGTTGTATAGTAAGTATGTTTATCAACTAACACATACATTGCACTGTTTTGCAATCGGCCTAACCATTCTACAAATGAGTTGATAATATATTCACTTTTATCTTCGAAATCAGGAGAATTGTTGAGTGCGGGTGTTTTACCTCTTTGATTGACGTGTAATTGACGTACCAAACAAGTCTTACCCAAGACTTGTTTGGTACGCTTATAGGACGCAAAGGAAATACTTAGATTCAGTGCAAGTGAAATGTTTTCCCGTGTGTTTTTATTTTTCTTGAAGCACAAATTGAAGACATTTCTGTGACCTAGCTATGTTGGAGGTGCTCTATCTACTTACTTTTTTTATAACATCAATGCCGCAAACGCGACAGCCACAAGGCGCTAAATGTAAAGGAAGGACTCGAAATCGGAAGATAATGCGTACACGCATTATCTTTCGAATACTTCCATCGATTAGTACAACCCTAGTATGACTTGTAAGTCGTACTAAGGCCTCAGCATTGTACATTTGTAAAAAAGTAGTTATTTTTTATTAATGTGTGTTCATTACACGACTAATTAAGGGTCGTAAGCTTTTACCTATGAGTCTATTAAACTTTGTTTCATTGTATATGGTTGTAACCTGAATCTAATAAACGGTTTTATACCTAAATACTTCTTTTTACCTAAGAACGCGCTTGTGGGTAAAATAAGTACCTAATTTCAACTCAACATTAAATCGAATCGAAGCGAATGACATTATCTTCACACTCATACTCACTGTGAGTATGAGTGTGAAGATAGTGTCATTCGCTAGGACGGTACGTACGTATACCAAGGTAGTAGTGTAGCGACCTCTAGAGAGATATTGGCTGAACTACAAAGCTGACGTCAATAGAGGTGCGCAATGAATTTACATAGAAAAACTGAAGCTAGCTGCCTACCTAAGCGCTTCGATGGATAGCCGATAGATGTCGTTAAGACAAAACTGAAGGAAATTGGAGTGCAAAAAGAGAACATTTCCTAGATCGCGCAAACGCTTGATTCAGTTGTACCTAACCTGTAAACAATTATACAACATCACTTGTTGGTGGAAAGACCATCAAGCAAGTGGACCAGATGGGTCGGCCCGGTAAAGGGGAGATCTTCCTCTGCAACTATTTGGGGGAAATACCACCTTCTTCCCCAAAGTAGTATGAAAAAATATCGTGTAAACATCAAACAAAGACTTACTGAAACAGTTCTGCCGACCTGATCACTTACTTTGTAAGTAGGTATCACGTGAACAAAAGCCGGTTTTACATAAATTTAACACTATGTATTCCTCGAACCCCCGTGAATTTCAAATACCGGTAAAGTACCGTTAACTTTACCAAATCCCGTAACAAAGGGAGTGACAGATCGTGTGACGTCACGCGAAACCTGTCAATATGCGAACGATCCTCAAGGTAAATGCTACATACTTATCTGTTCACTTAACAGCGGCGCTAGCGAAGAATATTTTATTACAATCAGCGTCTCCCTAACACTCGTAATAAGCGGATCGTTCTCTTCTACCTTTAGCGTTGTATTGGGTTTGGAACTTGCTGCTTGCTTCTGTTTTTCCAGGCAACTACTCTCTCTTTATGATGAAATTGATTGAATAGGTGTCTTCTAAACCTTGGCGATATATCGTCACTAACCAGCTGGTGAGATTGTGGTTAAAAGAAGTTTTATTCACGGTAAAAAAGCTACTAGTTCGGAAGTTACAAACCTAGTTCCAAATTTATAAACCTACACACATAAGTAAGTTGTACTGTACCTCTCATATTTTGTTTATGTTTGGAAAACCGGGCATTTATTTCGGAACGTCGCAATTTTTCAGGCTGTGATTGATGGGTTGAATTTTGTTTGCATATTGGATTCAGTTTAGACTAGGAGAAAGCTACCAGCGAATAACCATTTATTTCTACCTCACTATCCAGGTCAACATGCGAGATCAGAGCGCGTAGCGTAATATTTATTTTATTTGATCTATTTGACTACATTGAAAATAAGTTACAAATTGTTTTCATCCTAGTCAGTGACAACGTAACAAAGCGATTTATATTAAAAAGTGTGCTTATTTTAGGTGAAAAACGGGATTAAAATGACACATTTTTTATAATGATCACGTGACCGAAAACGCTCTGCGTTTGGTTGCATCGCTGTTGACGTCACACGTATTACAGATTACAGTGCGTGTTGTTATTTTTGTTGAGGTGTGGTGTGAGGCGTGACGATATCGAGTCATGTCACCGGAGCCATGACAAGAGATTATCGTTTTGGCGCGCCATAAATTTAATTGAATAAAAATTCAAACTTTAAAATTAGTTTTCGTAACTGATATGACTGGCCTTGAAGATATATTAATTACACTTTGCATTAATTTTATCAGACAATTCAGTAGAATAATTTCCCAGTAGTAGTCAAGTAGCCATTTCATTTATTTTCTATGACTTAGTGTGTAGAGTCAGTAGCGTAAGTCGCTGACCTCGAACAGAGCTCTGCTGCGATTAGTGTAGTTTCATAGACAGAGGCGATGTTCCAAATCCCATATACAATTTAGACGTATCGATAAAGTGTCGATACTATCGTCAAATCTAACTCAGAGCTCAGATACAAACGTCACCTGCTGTGTACATTTGTATATATTCCTTTTGTACATTGTCGCAAATATTGATATAAAATTTAGAAAATTTTGAGCAGCGCTTTCAAATACATAGCTCTATTGCATTTGAAGTCCATTTTCAATTCCCAAATGCGTAAAACCGCATTTTCTCTTGTTGCAAATGAACCCAATAGTCGAATAAAGCCCTATAATTGCGGTGTAGTACCGGATAACGCTCACGTGGCAACGAGAACCGATAGAACGGTTAGCGCTTGTTTTTGATTCCACGATTCGGTGCCAAAATGCATCGCCGTTTATTTGGCTAGTAACTGTACTCTATATTCTATGTATGCAAGCACGTTTTGAAAATTTGGTCCTTGATTTTTATTACCTGTATATGTAGAGCATTGTTTTATAGTGATTTGGGCGGGACGTAGGTACGAAAGCGGTAAATGCAGTTTTTAAGCAAAAAAAAAAAAACACAATTTCTAAGGTTTTTATTTATTATACTCTGGGTAATTTCTAAGAATTTCTTAGATTCAAGCAACGGCAAAACCTCTCGTCAAAGAACTAAATGTAAATTTGGTCTTTGAGCAGAATTGGATAACTTCATTGTTTCCTCTGTAGGTGGCGCTGACGGCGTAAGTGCCGAAAGAACTCCCAAAGATTTTCGGGTCGACTAGATAAGATCACGTAGCTTAGTTGGAAAAAGAGCAACCCTGCGCTGAAGGGGAAGGTGCGGGTTCGAATCCCGTCGAGATCGTAAATTTTTGGGATTTATTAATTTCTTAAACACAATTTCGTTTATTATAATAATATCAGGTAAATGTATGCACATGTACACTGGGACCGAATTTTCGATTTTCAAAATGAAATAGTTATCTGATGTATGTATGATCACTAAGTAGGTAATAGCTGAGTAACATCTACGTGCTTTATTGTCTATGACTTCTATGACTATAAAGGACGTAGATGTAACATCTACGTGCTTTGTTGTGTATGACTTCTATGACAATAAAGTACGTAGGTGTTACTAAACACCTACCTGAGTGGAATATTGCAAATTTATAATCAACGCCGCATGCTCTTTGTATACAGCCCAAGGCAGAATTTACTTAATTTGACTTAAAATTTTAATTTATTTAACTTAAGTTTAGTTTAAGAAATTCTCATTTTCTATGATAAGTTCCTATTTATTAAATAAATATTAAATTTTCAAGGTGTCAGTTACTTTGCTTAGGTAGATGTAGATATTTGGGTAGTCTGTTATTTGAAATGGTTCGGCTCTCACATTACAAATCTACCTTTGTTTTGAGCTATTTTCTTTTTACTAGATCTTAAGACATCCGCTCTTTATTAAGTCTTACAAAGTAAGTCCCTTATTAATTTCCTCGCTGGGTAGGTACCTACTCAAACTAGAAACAAGGACTTAATAAGTTACTACAAAGTATCCAGATTAGTTGAACAATCTCACTAATATTATAAACGTGAAAGTTTAGATGGATGGATAGATGGATGGATGTTTGTTCCTTTATCACGCCAGAACGGCTGAACGGATCTGGTTGAAATTTGGCACAGAGATAGATTATAGTCTGGAATAGAACATAGGCTACTTTTTATCCCGGAATTCCCACGGGAACGGGAACTACGCGGGTGAAACCGCGGGGTGCTGCTAGTGTTATATAATACGAACTCGAGTTATTTCTGAAGTTTTAAAAACTTTCGAAAAATAAGAGCTTTATAAACATTGCTGTAGAGTTCAAATTTAGATTTTTCCTATATCTATCCTCCTTTCATCTTTGTTTTATGTCACTTTAGAGGTGTCTATGATGTCCTAAAATCAGCGTAAACACGACCTTAATTGTTGATATCAACAAAATATAATTCATCCTATATCAATGTCCGTAAAGTTCAAATTCGGGTACATGCAAAAGGAATAAGGATAGACCTTAACCTGTATTAAGTAGGGTTTGATGAAATTGGATCGCAGTTATTTCCCTACTGGGGTACCGTCAGCAGAAGAGTAATTGATGGGGTAACTTTTATCGAAATTGTTATTGAATGCTTACAAAGGTTCGCAGTTTTTCGATTAAATACCGTTTTAATTCTGAAAGGTTGTATGTCCTTATTGAAAAATCAGGAGGGTTAAGTTCCTTTCATTAGTGCTGGAAAGATAAAGATTACCTTGTTTGCTTCAACATAATGTAGGTTACAGTGGTAGGTTTTAAATATATTAAATGTTTCAATTTTATCTACTTTAAAATTAGGCATGCAAATATTTAAAAATATATTTGTAAAATGGTTGATAAATATAAAGTGTCAAAGTTTCAGATCGTTTACCAAAAAGTCAATAATGTAGTGTCTTACTTTTTAAACGAAAACTGAACTACTGATTGATTTTTTATTTTTCTCTATTAATTACTACTTATTATCGTTTCCACCGATCACCAAGATCTACGATGATGATGATGATGAAATCAAAAATATTGTAGTCAAATTAGTTATCAGTTATTTTGTGATGGTCTCGTCAATTCTTTTCTTTTTTGGCCTTCCTTGTTACTTGGACGCACATTCAATCAATTCAGACTTTTATTTGTCTCATTACCTCCTTTGATACCAAAGCTACCATTCCACGCTTCATTTCCCATTGTTTCAACTGACCAAACCTCTTCATCAGCCCATCTCGGTCCATTGGTCCATTTTTTTGCGCACCCTACCCCATAATGTATTAAATGTCACATGTCGCCCCGCAAAAACGAGCCCACGTAATTAACTGAAGCAAATTGGCTAACCTAATACATTGTCAACGTACAATGTACAGTAACGGTCCGGTTACAGGTTAATGCGGTCAGGTGGACGTGGACCATTAGATTGCTTCTAATCTTATCTAGGTCGTGGTATTACTCTGTGTATATATATTGGTCTAGGTCGTAAAAACTAACTCCTCATACTCAGCTCGTAGATATTGTAAGAAAAGGGACCAGAGCACCAAAAGCCACCAGAAGCCACCAGTCTCTTTCATCTGTGTTTTAAAACATATTGCGATCACCAATCCACCTGCCTGCTGGTTATGGCAAAATCTACCCTATGGCATGCCCAACAGTGGACGAATGAGTGTTGCTGAGGATAGTTTCTGAAGTACGCGAGTACTACAATAGCCACGCTTGGTAGGTGGGGTGGTCTTTAACAAGTCAAGTGTTGATTCCTGCAGTCAGCTCCCTAGACATCCCCTGATGAGATCCGTTGCAATCTAGGACATTCGCGAGTAATAGAGCGATTGCCTTAAATAATTAACTGGATACAGTGATTCAGGCAATTGCTGCATCCAGCCACAAATCACAGGAGATGGTAGGCACAAGTTGGAAGAGATAACGCTGGAAACTTCAGACTACGTTATTAGCTGAGCAGTTGGATAATATTGGATAATATAGATTATCTCTACAATGCAGCTAGCATCTTGGGCACGCTTCCGACTGGTATTGATATGGATCAGTTGAGCTACTTGTAGATTGATTGCAACAGTCTGCAGTTAGCTCAATTGTTTCAATTGTAAATACTAGTTTAATTTAATTCTATTATTTGATTGTAATTTTCTTTGTTAATAAAGTAACTTAATTCTCTACATAAATATAATTTGATTGTTTTCAGAAAAACTTAAAAAAGACGTCGATTCACATAAATATACAATACAATACAACAATATAGTTTGATTCTTTTGAAACAAACTAAAAAAAGACTTCGAATTCCTTAGTATTTACACTGTCCCTATATGTTTTCCGGGACAAATGCTCTCGAGAATAAAAGGACCTCAGAATCATTATCCGAACAATAGAGAAATATTTTCTAAATCGGTCTTTATGTGACGGAGTAATCGACGAACATACCTACGTAAAAAAATTATATACAACCGAACATAGAACCACCTCCTCTTCTGTTATTCGTCGGTTGTATATTGTAGAGCAAACGTGTCGCGAATGTAATGTGTGTGGTCGTTGGGGAAAGTGGGAGTAGGAGCCTTATCGCTACGAACGATGTCTTTCGGACAACCTTGGATTAGACTGGAAATAAAGAGAGCAATAAATAAATAATAGTAATGACAATTCACGAATTGTGCGTCATCAAAATGGGACACAACATTGTCCAAGTGAATGTACGACCGCGCTGTTTCACTTCGATATGGTTTCATCTCATTCTGATAGCAAATGGATTATTATTTATGTAAGAAGCGAATGAACTGTAATAAAAATTATAGATTTGTGTTTTATTGGAAAATGATAGATAGAACATACTTTATTGCACACTTAAACTTACAAATTAAATAATTATAATATAAGTCACAATTGGTCTTATCGCTCAAGACCATTCTGCCAGACAGCTGGGTTCCTAATTGACCCAGGTTTGGCTGAGCCGAAGTCTAAGCCTCCCGCGACGCTACCTCCCATCGCCTGCACTCCCTGCATTCATACTTCAAGCACATCAGGGCTCCATTAATGGCCCGGCCACTGGTCCCGAAGCACTGATTTAAAGCCGTCCCGATTAATTCCAAAATTCCAAATTTATGCGAATTTTTGCTGATTGATATATGGACGGATTAAAAGGGTTTTTTTGTGAATTTATACTGAGTGTGAGATTTGAAGCTTCATTTGAATTGATGATTGTGTGTTTCGTTTGTTTTGTTAAAAAGTTGGATTAAAGGAGAATTATTTTTGGAAAGTTCTATAAAAGTTCTATAAATGCCTGCGCATTACAAAAACATATATTGCATTCTAGGCACTCTGCCTTCTGGTGATGGCTTAGATTTTTAGGAAACATGTAGTTAAAAGTGTAAATAGTTGTAATTGTTCTATTCTGTTATTGTATATCTTATGAGATATCAGAAAGGGCCGGCTCCCCAGCAACATTAGCGGAGTCCTTAAACGGCGAAAATACGCTAATCTTGGTTACCTATTCGAGCAATTTGTGGTGGAAACCCTAGGTTCTTGGGGTTCTAGGGCACACGCAATATAAAGATCTTACAAAGCTTGTAATAGAGTCCACAGGTGATCGGAGTGCTGGCTTTTATTACCCGACTACCAACAGGGGAGGGTTATGAGGTTAGCACCCTATGTTTGTATATTTGTATGTTTGTATGTTTGTATATTTGTATGTTTGTATGTATGTGGCCGATTTCTTTGTTCCCACGTAGCGCTGAAACTACTGGTTCGATTTCAACAAATTATGTATCGATTGATTCGTCTTAATACCCCGATGGTTATAGGCTATAGGATTTAGGGCTCCGACCCCGAATAAGCCAACAAAACGCGTATATATAAAGTTTAGGTAGCCGCAGGCTGCAGGCCCCATAGAGAAAAATTACAATACCTACGACCTATTTTCATTTTCAACTCTATGCCTATCAAATATGACCGATACGTCATTCTATTTTGTCAATGTAAATGTTTCAAACTTTTATAACTTTCACGTAGTCGGGTTGTAGTTTTTAACTTTATCTTGTTTCAGTCAACGAATTAGCATTGCCATTTTCCCTCGCCTGCCTGTTTCATTTTCATTATTCAACGTGGCAATGCTACCAGCATTCGTACCGGTGACGGCTTTGATTTTTAGAAAATAGATTTAAGAGTACATATTAGATTTAATTATTTTTTTATGTTAGTGTTATTTTCTTAATAAATATTGGTTAAATAAATAAATGAATAATGAAAATCTTATGAGATAATCTCAAAGGGGAAATCATTTTAATTTGAAAGAAATCATAACTTTTTTGTTTGAATTGTTTGGCTCTTGCTACGTCGACTATACACCATGACATCTTAATGAGTTATGGCTCTATGTGGTAGTTCACTCGAATACTATTCCGCGGGCTGATTCACTATCCAATGATATCAATTAGCTACCGTGTGATTGCAGTTGTAATTGCAGTCAATTTATACGTTTATAACAAAGAATAATTACTTTTTATTACCCGACTACCGACAGGGGAGGGTTATGAGGTTAGCACCCTATGTTTGTATGTTTGTATGTTTGTTATGCACCGCAGAGAGAACAGGCAGTTCATTGAAAATAGATTTTGGTCACCAAGGGCAACTTCGATTCACTACCTAAATTAAATAGAATAAAACTATTACAGAGGCATTAAAAAAGCTTATAATGAGTATCAATAACTGTGCTAAAAAATTTTGAAATATCAGTTGTTGAACGGCATAATAAGATAAAGTACGTGGCGGCGCTAGTTTGGGTCGGGTATGCGCCTTAAGAAACAGCACAGATCGACAAAGACTCGCCTTACGTGCGTCATCTACCTTATGAAAGCCTCTTACTAAACTGAAATTCTCTCTTGGATATCGATTTCGAATAAATCGTGGGTGTAGGTTACCACAAGGGGATCTCAATTTAAACGAACAATCTACACAACAGCCGCGAGCTGCTTGCAGCTTGCGAAGATCTAAAAAACTAGTACCTATGTTTATAAATGTATGTTGTGTAAATGTAATGTATGTTATAAATGTGCTGTTCCGGCGTTTTCGCGGACGATTACCGGTCGCAGCACATATCGCGTGTCACACGTCTCCGACTCTACGTGGTAGTAATTAGGTATATATTTTATGTATGTTAGAATAAGGTATATATTTTATATGGGCCGTAGTTTTTAAGTATTTTACATCCTGTACTAGACTAACGTTGCCTGAAATAAATGTTTTTTTTTTTTTTTATAAAACTCGACGTTCGTAGCGTTATGGGCTGCTCGTAGCTTGAACGACTCTTGTTAAAATGCTGACGGCAATAGCGATAACAACCGCTACAGAATTGAGTTGAGTTCTCGTTCGTCAAGCGCTGCATTTCATTGCTGGCACACCCGGCGGCGAACGATTGCCGAACATGGAGCGAAGTTAGTGTGCCATCGAGTGAGATGCCCACATTTTGGGTTTATGACTGAATGTTTCGGTTTTCTGCTAATTTTGGCTTTTAATTGCTTCAGTATTCATTAGCTCCGTGTTTTTCAGTGCTGTTAGAGCTACGATCCGAAATTTGATAGGAGAAATCGTATAAAACTACCTAATTGTCCATCGTCTACTAAGACGAAATTTATTTTTATACTAGCAGCGCCTCGCGGTTTCACCCGCGTAGTTCCCGTTCCCGTAGGAATTTCGGGATAAAAAGTAGCCTATGTCCTATTCCAGACTATAATCTATCTCTGTTCCAAATTTCATCCAGATCCGTTTTGCCGTTCTGGCGTGATAAAGGAACAAACATCCATCCATCTATCTATCCATCCATCTAAACTTTCACGTTTATAATATTAGTAAGATTTTTTTAGTGTAATTATCCATTACAAAATAATTAAATACATCATATTGTTACAATCTAGTCTAAGACTAATAAGTAATTTAAATTTTACCTAAACTGCTACATCATCATCATCATCAGCCTATGCTCTTTTTTTTATATCAGTCCACTGCTGGACATAGGCCTCCCCTAATGAGCGCCATAGCGCCCCATCTTCAGCTTGCCGCATCCAGCATCTGCCAGCAGTCTTTCGCAAATCGTCATCACACCTGGTCGGAGGGCGTCCTACACTACGTTTGCTGAGTCGCGGTCTCCACTCAAGAATACGTTTACCCCAGCTAAATGTTACAATACTATGATATTAAGAATGTGTCCATTAACACTTTTCTAAATGTCTCTATTTAAGGCGAAACCACTTAGTTCATGTGTTCTTTATCAGAAGAATCATCAGAAGAAATCGGATGAATTATTTCTAGTCACAACAGTGTGAAAGGTTCGAAAACACTTTAACATTTGCTTTGCCTGTGATTAGTAACTTAGGTTTTCGTCATTCAACATTATCATATCAGCTCATACGCATCTTCTGCTGAACATAAGCTTCGCTTCTGAGCCAACTTTGACTTTAACTTTGACGACATCTGTGGCGCGGTGGGCGAAAGGCCTGCTTGCGACGCAGGAGGTTGCGAGTACGATTCCCGCCTCGGGACAAATGTTTGTACGATCTGCAGACATTTGTTCAGGGTGTTCTAGTCGTTTTCTATGTATAATAAAAAATATGTATTTATGTATTGTATTATATTATGTATATCAGTTATCTAGTACCCATAACACAAGCTCTGCTTAGCTTGGGGCTAGATAATGCTGTGTGAATTGTCCAGGATTATTTAATTTTATTTTATTTAACTCCATCGACTACCGCGACTGCTTCAAAGATAGTTCATTAATAAAGACCATTTAGGCAAGATTGACAGTTTTGCATTTTGCCAAAAATCTCACAATCACAGTAGGTAGATATGTAAATCAATTTATTCAAACAACAACACTTTTTGACTCACCCCTTAAGCAGAACACATAAAACAAATGCCATATAAAATTAAAATCCATCTTTCTATCCTACCCAAACAAATAGCTGACGAGAGCCAAACGACATTTCCCCCATACAATAGTCCGATACGATCGAAGCATAACGTCGTATACAGCCCACGTCCACCCACTGGTGGGTACAGGCTCGTAAAATTTTAATACCAAGCTATACATTACTGTTCCAAGTTTGGGGTGACCAAGGTTACCCCACCAATCGAATTATACCCAACGGTTCGATAACCTCAATTTATTTTTAGTGTTACTGATACAGAGTTTGCGTAATTTGGACATAGAATTAGATTTATGCGGCTCGATTGAATTGTTGGAAAAGATAACAATGAATTTATAGAAATTGTGGGATTTACATTTTTTGGCACATTGTACGCAGACAAGACAAAGTAGACCGAATACCTGTAAAGATCGAAAGCGACTGATGCGGCAAGATGACAGGCTAACAGCCGGTTGTTTGTGTGTTTATCATCTCTTCTCTAACATAAACGAAGCAATCAAACCTCTAATAACATGGAAAATTACAATTATTTATTAGAAACAATTTGATCTAGTATTTAAAATTGCAACAATTGAGCTAACTACAGACTGTTGCAAACAATCAAATCTAAACTCTTGTCAAGTCTTGTCAAATGAATTCGGCAAATGAAAAAACTATTTGACAAGAGATTTGACCGTTGAATAGTAAATCAGCTAATGAAAACCGGCTGTAAACGAATACTAGGTATATGAGGGGAGTCATCACTCGTTTTCATCGTGACAACATGGTACATCATCAGCCTATAGGTATTGGTCCACTGCTTGACGTGCCTCCCCTAATGAGCGCCATAGCGCCCTTTGTTCAGCTTGCCGCATCCAACATCTGCCAGCAGTCTTTCGCAAATCATCATCCCACCGAGTCCGAGGGCGTCCTACACTACGTTTGCCGAGTCGCGGTCTCCACTCAAAAACACGTTTACCCGAGCGGTTGTCGGTTTTTCTCGAGATATGACCAGCCCACTGCCACTTCAGCTTGCTAATCTTTTGAGCTATGTCGATAACCTTGGTTCTCTATCGGATGTATTCGTTGCGAATCCTATCTTTCAGAGAAACTCTTGCATAGTTAGTACATGTGCCATTAGAATTATTTTAGTTGTACCTCTGTATTATGCTTAGTTCTGAAGTAAGGCAATAGACACCCAAAAGTTTAAAACCACAATACCCAGCGCTGTCCCTACAACTACTGAAATTAGATGTCAAATTTAACTTGCGCTCAACTTTTAATGAAGTTGTATTTTTCAGTGGAAGTGCATATACGGTTGGAAAGTTTTCTGGTTATCGGAGCGGTCTGAGGTTCAAACTTTGTTTATATTACTAAACAGTAGCTTACTAAACATTTTGTATCGGTTCTGTTACTGGTTTTGTGTGAATTTCTGGTTATTATCACAACTAGAGCTTTTTATGAGTCCTAATGAAATGTGATCAAATTGACCTGAAGCTGTTTTACAATAGATACATGTACACATTGGGTGTTCTGAAGCGCGCGCTTATGTACCCGCTACGAGCGTTCTGAGTGCTGTGCGCATTATCTTACACTTCCATCGTTTTCGAGCCCTTTCTATATATATGACGCCTTGTAGCGCCTCTACTGGACAGGAGGAACTTCTTTTGAAGTTAAAAAAATTACCACCTGCTTCCTTACCGGACTGTTTAAATACATTAGATATGTTTTTCCTATAAATAGGTACGTTTACTCAACGCCAAAAAGGTTTTCAATAAATACCTATAATTCCCTGCTAAAATCAACCGTATTATCCTTAACGAAGGTTGCTATTCAATGTTACACATACAAACAAAGAAGATCCATACGGCTTGAATCAATATATTCAGCCATTTTACCATTTCGTTTTTTATTTTATGACGACTTATCAACTACTAGCTGTTACCTGCGACTTTGTTCGCGTGGAATTAGATTTTTCAATGAAGTTATGCTTTTGCTTTCGTTAAATTTCAAGATACTTAAGGAAGAGACTTAAGGTTTGAGCTGTCATTTTTTCTCTTCAAATTACTGCTCTCTGCAGCAACCTTACTAACCAATATGTCGTCTCTTTAAAATGTTCTACTACCTCCACCCACATATATTATTGCTCTTTATTATACCGTCCGCTTACTCTTAGTATGAATTTTTAAAATTCTTAGTTTTCACGTTTGTACCAACTCCTAAAAACCTGCAAGCTTGAAAGTTTCAAGTCTCTGCGACCAGCGCTCTATCTTCTGTACGTTGTCTACGACTCAGGACAAAGATTCTAAAATTTTAATGTAAGTAGATTGGCAACACATTCTCCGGTATAATGTCTCAAGCACCAGCTCCTTGGCCGGTGCTTTGCTTAACAGTCAGTCTGTCAGACCAAGCAAACGGCACCACACTAAAGTTTTAAATTTAAGTATCCCTTTTTGACTTCCGTTTCACAAAATAATGAAAACTTGAATATAAAAAATAATAAAAAACTACGTTTTTTATTGATTTTTTCAATTTATTTCAGCACCATACTTCATACTTTTGTTTTCACTGCCATCCCACGTAAGTGAAAATATGACTCTTAACAAAACAAACATGAGTCCCTTACCTATATAATTTATTGATTTTAAGTTTTCTTAATAGAATATGTCTCATGACAGCAGTCAAAAGCTATACAGACATTCTTAGGCCCGTATTATGAAAGCATGCTCAGTCATCGAGCTCTGCTTGAGTGATGCTTATGTCTAGTTTTGAGTGAATACTAATTTTCAAACAATGCTTGGGAGCTCATGTCAAAATCTACACTCACTCAAGTAGCCGTCAAGAGCGGATTTCCTCCGTCCACGCCTTTGAGTAACTGCTTAGACATATTATTGAACGGTTACCAAGCATTACTTGAGTAATTAACGCTTGAGTAGAGATCACGTAATGACTGCTTAAGTAATGCTTGGAGAAGCTTTCATAATACGGGCCTTAAACACACACACTGAGTAAACGCCATAGCGTCTGTCCTTTTCATACAATGGAACTTCACACACGAAAATTCACTCAATTTCGATTCAATTTAGATACTTTCCTGCTTTTCCTTATACGGTTTATACAGCGCGTTCCTTTTTGACAATTTCTGTAGAAGAATTCGATTTCGAAAGTTGATATTTATGTTGAGTCGGTGTTTATTTCACGAATATTGATTTAGGTCGTTCTTTGAATATAAAGAGTGATTTACGCGACGTGGGTATATCGTAACGACATAAAATGGTTTTCCTTTTGTTGGTAGTGTCGGAATCTATGTATCGCACTTTAAAAATATGATAATGTAGAACTAAAAAACTAAAAACGGTGAAAAAAGTCACCGTCTTTAGTTTATAATTATGTTTTGGAAGAGATTAGGATACCTATAATGTTTTAATTTAGAATGACAACGTAGGTATTAAAATATAGTATTGTGTATTCTGTAATTTTTAAGGGAATACGTTAGTAACGTCTTAAATTTGTATGCAATTTGAGCAGGGCCCCGATTCGACTATATTAATAGCTTTACCCTGTCAATGGTATCGTCTTAAATTGAAATGAAATGAAATATTTATTCAAAATAAGTTGATTTACAGACTTACGTAACACAACTGACTCTTTTCAAACTAACCTAGAAACATTATACTAGTGACAAATAATGACACATTGGGGCATTTTACCTTTGATGAAAAAAACTACGCATGTCAGAAGTGCCAAGGCTGAAACCGTTATATCAATCTCTCCACGGAAATGGCACCGCACGCACAATCTAGAGTTTTTTTCATCTGTGGACGATTCTGCAATACCTACTATTCTCATAGTAAAGCAATTGGTTAGCAAAATTCGGCCCCAGTTCTATGCCCACAAACTAGAGTTGCTGCACTTAGTCCCATAGAAAAATAAAACGAAACGATGACGTCTCGATACTATCGCCAAACTGAACTCAGTGTTCAGTTCTAAAATGTGACTCTAAAGTTACCCCACAGTTCCTACTTAAATTAACATTACTAAAGTAAATAAATAACGGCTTATATAAAATTATTGTAAATCAAGAAGGTAGATACGTTTCTAAAATTCAAATCTAATTTAATGAGATAGAAAATGGAACGGCCATGAGACTTCCTAACAGAAATTAAATAGAAGCACCCAATTTATAATATTAACAAGATATAAATTAATATACCGCCCATTACCCTCTGAGATTGTATAATTTTAATCTGTGAAAAGCACGCAATGAAGTGATAATATAATAATTAATTAAAAAGCTTTCTATGACGCACCCCGTACAGCGGCTGCCGACTGAGATAGCTCCGGATTCTCACCTTTGAAATGAGCCGAAATTCGGTACATAGTAAACAAATACAGTAACACAATTGTTTAGTGTGACAAAAGGAAGCCTTTCCTTTGTAGATTCCCATAGTAGCCTTTTACGACATCCACAGGCTGCGTTGAAAGGGGTCGATTCTTAAAAACCGTATTGGGTGACCGCCAAGGCGTCGCGCGTCATGCAGTAAATAAACAATAATTATGTATATGAAAGGAAAAGATAGCTAGATAATTTCGATTCTCACAATCTAACATCTCTGGAAGAAGCTGGCCTTTGAACTTCATCAGGCTTTGTTGTGCTGGTAAGTTTTAACGATTTACCTACTGGTTCACCTTTACTGTGACATAAGAGTACGTGAACGACAAAATGAATAAGCGACAATGATCTTTTAAGACGAGATTGGGAGTTAGGTTCGGCTTTGAATTCTCAAGGGATGTAGAAGAGAAATTATTTCAACAGAATTAAATAAATGTAACTATAGGCTACGGACTGCGTAAGTAAAGTCACTTCTTTTTTTATCTATTATAATAATATATCCACAGATTTTTGTTAAATCTATCACAGGCACCAGTTCTCTCACAAAGAGGTCTTAGTAGAGTCGATGGACCTATATACCTAGGTTAGCATACTTAGTGTTCTAATTAGTTAGTAAATAGTATAATACCAAAAACCTATTGTGAGAGATTAATAAATGCTTTTATTATTATTATTTTTACTTTTATTTATAAGCAATATGAGTTTGGTGTACCAATTGTCTGTCAGTGTCCAGTTCATGGATGATGATGATGACTTTTTGTTAATGGCAAAATGTGTCTCGTTAAATTCTGCCAGTGTCAATTAAAAGTGATTTTTAATTATGCTTCATCGGATGACTTTGACGTGAGAAAACTTTTGTCAATAACGTCAATATATTTTTTATTAAGGTTAAAACTTGCAAGCTCGCTGACATCCATAATGAAAACGTCAATAATTCCAGGACTTGTCTAAAATCAGCGCCGTTACGGCCACGACATGCCCGCCCCCGCGTCTTGCGTTAGCGTCCGCGGGGAGAACAAATCAAAGAAGTTGTTTGAGTGTATCCATGTATGTAACACATTTTTTGTATCTTCTTTCTTCGTATATAAATGTTTTTTGTACCTAGTTATAATTGTAATTGAAATTGAAAATTCATTTATTCAGACATTTGTTCATCCCAGTAATGTGTCGTATTATGAGTGTTAAGTTTGGTTAAGTTTGGTAGTTATGTATTTCTTTTTCTTGTCTTTGCATCTAATAATTGAAAAAAAACTTACTGACTGATGATTGTCGCCGCGCCGCGTCCGCTTCGATTCCGACGCAGTGGACGTGACTTTAGTTGTAAGTTTTGCGTCAATATTGTAGTAATTTGAGGTTGAGTAAGATTTCAAAAAAATATACCGCTTACCAACCCTGTTCTTTTTTATTTTCTGCCACGTGGTCACGTCCTGGTCTTGCTTCTCCCGGTTTAATTTCCGATTGGCTGCCACATTATTTCCTACCGCACCCTGAGGTATAATCAATTATGGATAAAAATGATGAAATGGTAGGTAAGAACGATTAATTCACATTTCAACCTTTTTTAATATCAACAAAATAAATCACATAACACTAATACCTATTAAAAACTTTTTTCAGTACGCGGATTCGCACGCGTTGTTTAACACTTTATTGCCAACAATTGACGCATGCACATGGAAGATTTCCGCCAGCTGCAGGTGCTACGGACCATGGCAGTAAATGCGTTAAGGTCATTTATATCCCATGGAAACTAATTAATTGGATAAAAATTAGCTTATGTTTTATTCCTGGCCTAAAAATACCTAAACTTATGCAAAATTTCAACCCAATCCACACGGCTAGTTCTAAGCCGGCACCACATGGCTAATTCTAAGCCGGCACCACACGACTAGTTCTAAGCTGGCACCACACGGCTAGTTCTAAGCCGGCACACGGCTAGTTCTAAGCTGGCACCACACGACTAGTTGTAAGCTGGCACCACACGGCTAGTTCTAAGCCGGCACACGGCTAGTTCTAAGCTGGCACCACACGACTAGTTGTAAGCTGGCACCACACGGCTAGTTCTAAGCCGGCACACGGCTAGTTCTAAGCTGGCACCACACGACTAGTTGTAAGCTGGCACCACACGGCTAGTTCTAAGCCGGCACACGGCTAATTCTAAGCCGGCACCACACGACTAGTTCTAAGCTGGCACCACACGACTAGTTGTAAGCTGGCACCACACAGCTAGTTCTAAGCCGGCACACGGCTAGTTCTAAGCTGGCACCACACGACTAGTTGTAAGCTGGCACCACACGGCTAGTTCTAAGCCGGCACACGGCTAATTCTAAGCTGGCACCACACGACTAGTTCTAAGCTGGCACCACACGGCTAGTTCTAAGCCGGCACACGGCTAGTTCTAAGCTGGCACCACACGACTAGTTCTAAGCTGGCACCACACGGCTAGTTCTAAGCCGGCACACGGCTAGTTCTAAGCTGGCACCACACGACTAGTTGTAAGCTGGCACCACACGGCTAGTTCTAAGCCGGCCCCACACGGCTAGTTCTAAGCCGGCACACGGCTAGTTCTAAGCTGGCACCACACGACTAGTTGTAAGCCGGCACCACACGGTTAGTTCTAAACCGGCACCACACTGTACGGTATTTTAAAGCATCCACTGCGATCACCCATCCACCTGACTGACAAGCGTGGTGATTAGGACAAATCAACTCCTTGGGGAGGCAGTGGACGAATGTGTGCTGATGAAGTAAACAAAAGTAGACTTTCTTATCTCAAGCTTAAGACCTATTTATGAAAACGGTTATGTTTTCCACTCAGTGTGTATGCGTGATAAGCCATGATTTATGTAAAGCATGCAGTTTTGTAAGTAATGTATGTACAGTCAACAGAAAAACTACAATCAAATAATAGAAACAAATTAAAATTAGTATGTTTATAGTTGCCAAAAAGTTATTGCATGGTCAATCTTTTATACTCGGTACATTTCCCAACTAACAAACCCAAATCTGAAGGATATCTTCATTTTAGGGCTCCGTATTTCAAAAGCGTAAAATAATCCGTTGGGATCACTGTATTACTTATTCGTTGTCTGTTAACAGAATACTATTTTTCTCAGGAACGCGTGAGAGGTATCAAGTTGAAATTAAAATCAAATATTCCTTCTGTAAAGAGAAAAAATCTTAAACTGTTAATATGTATAGTAAGTAACAATATCACAAAAATAACGATTATTAACTTATAAAGGAACCCTGGTTGCGCGAGTCTGACTCGCACTTGGCTGGTTTATTTGTCGTTGACTGTACCCACATTGGTAACATAAGTTTGTATGTTGGAGTAAAAAAATGTAATGGATACCAAACTTTGCGTGTTTCTTGGTACTTGGCTAATAAATATTTCAGGGCTGACACTCGAGTATTAAAATTTTAAAATCATTTGTGGTTTGTGATTGAAGTTTTCTAAATGAATAAATAAATAAATAACGCAGAACAATCCACACAGTATCATCTAGCCCCGTAGACTTAAAGTAGGCAGAACTTATTTGTAGACAACTGAAGGGAAAAAACTAAAATAATATTTGAATTAATTCAGTATTCTAAAAACATTTTCATTAATAAAAAGTTTCCTCCATAGAAATTTAAACAATGTTTACCATCATTATTACAAAATTAACATTTAGAGGCATTACTGTATTTGTTAAAATTATTGAGAAAATAACTTTGAATCCCATTGTTTAAAAACGGCCAATGAAAATTTTGGTAGGTCATAAAATTTGCGTAATCAGACAAAAGTGCGGCAATAATAATTTAGGTCAATTGATTGTATCCAAAACTATTTATCCTACTAATATTATTAAGGTGAAATGAATCCCAAAACCCATATTTCGACTGTACGGAAAATTAAAAACAAATATTTGAAAAATTTTGTGTAAAATTGTTAAACACAAAATATTTCAAATAAAAATAAACTAGTAAAATTGCGCGCGGGCCGGCCATTCCGGAGCTCTTGGTGGTTAAGCGGAAAGCACCGCCAAACCACCGAATGGATCGGACTGTAATCTTGCCCACGTAATGATCTCGACCTAGAATAGCATAAAGGCTACATAATAATATATAATGTACTAGCAGCGCCTCGCGGTTTCACCCGCGTAGTTCCCGTTCCCGTAGGAATTTCGGGATAAAAAGTAGCCTATGTCCTATTCCAGACTATAATCTATCTCTGTGCCAAATTTCATCCAGATCCGTTTTGCCGTTCTGGCGTGATAAAGGAACAAACATCCATCCATCTATCTATCCATCTAAACTTTCACGTTTATAATATTAGTGAGATTATTCCAAAAATTGCGTGCAAAGTGGCGGGCAGAAGCAAAGTGTCCAATAAACTAGAACAAACCAACTAAAGTTTTTTTGTTATAGTGCTTACCCGCACTTTAGGTATCTCTAAAAAATTAAATAAGTTCCCAAATATTTTCGATTTCGGCGGGATTCGAACCGCCACCGGCCATCGGCGCTATAGTCCGTAAGAGATCCCAAAGATTTTCGGTTGAACCGACTAGGGCTTCGTGGCTTAGTTGGTTAGAGCACACCCGTACTGAGGTTGGGGCGCGGCTTCGAGTCCCGCCAAAATCGAAAGTTATTGGGAACTTATTTCATTTCTTAGAGAAACCAACTAAAACCTAATTCGCTGAGAAACAAAATAGGTAGTAAATTTTCGCAACTGACGCTTGACAACGCCCTAATCATTTCATACGTCCACTTGACTGCTGAGCATAATCAAACATCAAATACCTATCAAGTGCTTTATTTCCTGACCTTACTCTCTCAACACGAAAAAAAACTCGAACATGTCACAAAATTCAAGTAAACCTGTACCTTATTAGATAGTTTTCGAGTTGGAGAAAAACTCGTCCTAATCTTTACTTGTCTCAATAATCCAATATTTTGTAGTTAGCCTTTTTGAGTTTTATTTTTTATTAATTTAATTCTTTATTGCACACAATTACACAAAAAGTATACAAATGGTAGTCATAATGCCGTTTTGTTGTAGAAGCGTATTATAATGCCTCCCCAAACAAGGATAATTGCCACAATCAAGATCAGTGTATTGACAACATAATCAAATGACCTCCAATAATTTACGAGGCAAGTGGCAACCCTAATGAACAAGAAATATTATACCCTTATTAATTGTGAACTGCGGCTCTTACCTGAAAATTACTGCTGGCTCTTTTTATGAAATTGCGGAGGACTGACTATTGCGGTCGTATTTTTGATTAATTTCTATGAAGGACTGTCGCGGCGCATCCGAACGGCCATCGGAACAGTGCGGTGTTTCCGAACAAATTAAAAATGTATAAATTCAATATGGCGACTATCACAAGACAACTCAATTCGCCTCGTCATTATTACCAATCATTGTAACAATTTTATGTAATACAAATTTCTAAACTCAAAGGAATCTTTAATTTTGGCACCAACCCGAAAGTAGCCGAACCATTTTGGACCTTCAGAGCCGACTACAACGGACCTACGCACGCACAACCATTGTCGGTGCCAACGGTCATTTCGAAGACAAAGAAGATTTCCAAGAGATGAAAAGAGCGCTGTCCTGAGACGCAACCGATCACTACGAAGACGGTACAGCCAGCCCTCTATCCTATCCACAAACGCCTATCCCTACTTGTTTTAACATCCGTGGTAAACTGTTTCAGTGTTTGAGCCGCAGTGAGTTTCCTCGTTAGCAAGTGTCTAGCAGTGTGTGCCGTTGCCAGCATCAGCTGCCGCTTACGAAACGTGAGTACTCCACCTTTCACTAAACCTCCAGGATGTCCGATAGGGAAAGGTCCCGTTCTCCTTGTAAAATAACCGTTACGAGTGATGACGCTACAAACATACTTTTACGCGATCTTGTTAAAAAACGCTCTATTGTCAACGGCCGTCTTACACGCTTCTCTAACTACTTACAGGCAATAAATACCGATGGAATTTTGCCCGAAAAAACCCGCGTAGAACTAAAAATACGTATCAAAGCAGTCGAGAGGTTATCTAGCGAATTTAACAATGTTCAGTCACAATTAGAAGAAAATGTGTTAGCTGTAGACTTCGAAGAACAAATGAATCAACGAGATTCTTTTGAAGATACTTATTACGAAACTCTGGCTAGGGCAGAATGTATGCTTACTAGTGGAGAGATTACCGCGAGTTCCAAGAAGGCAACCAGTGAGTTTTGTAACGTAAAATTGCCAACAATCACCATACCTACCTTCGATGGTACCTTTCAGTCACTTATTCACAACACAGATCACATCACCGCAATCCAAAAGTTCCACTACCTAAAATCGTCACTAAAGGGCAGTGCAGCGTTGGTGATCGAGTCAATTGAGTTTTCAGCTGCGAACTACGATGTAGCATGGGAACTGCTGCTCACTAGGTACGACAATAGCAGGCTATTAGTTCATAACCACGTCAAATCGCTGTTCAACATTCCATCGTTGACAAAAGAGGCACCAGATTCACTGCGAACACTTATCGACACAGTTTTAAAGAATTTACGAGCTTTGAAACTGCTCGGTGAACCCGTAGAATACTGGGACACTCTAATAATATACATTATTGTTACTAAGCTAGATAGAACCACTGAACGCGAGTGGGAACAGCATAAGTCCCTATTTCTAAAAAAAACTGGTGACTCCAAGTCAACAATGAAGGTTGAAGTTTTACTAGACTTCTTGAGAGACAGGGCGGACATGTTAGAAACGTTACTAGTGTCACACGCAAGCACAAGCTATCAAAAACAAAACATTAACACACGCAGTAATAATAAAGAGCACTGTAACGTTTCTACCAATAATCCGTCCGGTCAATCAAAGAGGTCACTGTGTTCACTTTGCACTAAATCTAATCATCCACTTTATGCATGCCAAACCTTTCTCGATTTAGATATGAAAGACAAGCTAGAACACATAAAACAAAAACAATTATGCAAGAACTGCTTGCGCGCGGGGCACGCACTGACTGACTGTCGGTTTGGTTTGTGTAGGAAGTGCACCAAAAAGCACAATTCGCTAATTTGCGACAGCGAAGTGAGCGCAGGTGTCACTCCTCCAGCCCCAACTGATAACGTGAGGTCGGTTTCTATGCACACGTCCCTCCCCGCGTCGCAGCTCACCCCTGCACAGCCTGATCCGTCAATCATAACATTAGGTGCACACACTGACGTTCTATGCGCTAATTATCAATGTGTGCAACCAGTCCTGTTATCTACGGCCGTGGTGGAGATCAAAGATAGGTACAACAATTACCACACTGCGCGCGCGCTCCTTGATTCGGGTTCGGAGCGTTGTATCATTACGCAGACATTATGCGATAAATTAGGCATTAAATTAATACAGTCCACTCAAGAGATACGAGGGGTAGGAAACTCGATCTCACAATCAACAAAAATATGCGACGTTGATGTTAGGTCGTGTATTAGCTCCTACAGTATGCGATTAAAATGTTTTGTACTAAAAACCATTGCATCATCATTGCCAGCGATACCCGAACAATATGCCAAGTTCGGTATCCCTGGTAACATTCAATTAGCTGACCCCGAATTTCATAAATCTCGAACAATCGATATCCTAATAGGCGCGGATATATTTTGGGATTTAATAAGCGAGGGAAAAATAAGTCTACCTAAAGGTCCCGTCCTACATAACACACAGTTAGGCTGGATCGTATCGGGTACCTTAAATATTATGCAAAAAAAGAGTTACATGCGATGTAATTTCACCCAATCGGCCGATGAACAATTACGTAAGTTCTGGGAGCTTGAAGAAATACCTACGCTTAGGGATACACGGTCTGAGGACGAAAAGGCCTGCGAAGAACACTTCGTCAAAACTACGACCCGCAATAATGATGGGAGGTTCTGCGTCAAAATACCTTTTAAATCCTCACCACAAAGCTTAGGCGAAACTTATCCTCAAGCCCTAAATCGGTTTCTAGCATTGGAAAAGCGATTACAACGCGATCCAGAGTACAAAAGGCTATACAGCGACTTCATACAAGAGTACGTAGCCTTAGGTCACATGACGCGTATTGACTCTTACAAAGAACCCAACTTTTTCTTGCCGCATCACGGCGTACTACGCGAACATAGCACAACCACTAAGCTAAGGGTGGTATTCAATGCCAGCGCCGCTTCGAGTACCGGAGTCTCACTTAATGAGCTACAGCTAGCCGGGCCTGCCATACAGGGCGACTTATTCAGCATCTTACTACGCTTACGACTACGTAAATACGTCGCGTGCGCGGATGTTGAAAAAATGTACCGTCAGGTGGAGATAGCCAAAAATCAGCGGGATCTTCAATTGATTGTGTGGCGAGATCATCCTTCGCATGAAATAGGTATTTACCGGCATGATAGGCTAATATACGGAACCGCGTCGGCAGCTTTTATGGCTTGTAGATCCCTAAAAGAAACCGCGGCTAGTTATCCTGACCCTAGGGTCAAAAGAATTATAAACGAAGATTTTTACGTCGATGATTTAATCACATGTTCCGATGACAAAGCAGAGTTACTCGATTTATGCGAAAAAACTTACAATGTTTTACAATCGGGCTGCTTTCCATTGCGAAAATGGGTTTTCAATTTTAATTGTGACGATCACGAGTTTCATTTAAAAATATTTAATGGTACAAAGCCATTAAATCTAGACGAGTCGTTTCATTGCAAAACATTAGGCATAGGATGGAACAACTCTTCGGATGAATTCCATTTCAAATCAGAATTTAAAAAGGAAAACAACGTAACAAAGCGATCAATTTTGTCTCACGTTTCGCAAATATTCGACCCCTACGGTTTGCTAAGTCCCACTATCATGATTGCAAAAATATTATTACAAAAACTATGGTTATTGAAATTAGACTGGGACGACGCCTTACCGCATGACGTCACTCAATTGTGGAACCGGTTTTCCAATGATTTGGCCATGCTCGAGTCAGTACGAGTACCGCGGCACGTTATAGGTAGCAAGCCTAGCTATGTACAGCTGCATATCTGTACCGATGCGTCGCAAGTTGCGTACGGGGCTGCCGCTTATCTTCGCACAGTGAGCGATGATAACAACGAAGCTAGTGTTAGACTTTTATGTTCCAAGGGCAAGGTTGCTTCGTTGAAACCAGTCAGCATTCCACGGACGGAGCTGCTAGCAGCGTTATTAGGGGCTCGTTTGTATAAAAAAATAAGCGAGTCGCTTGATTATAAATTTAACAAAATAGTCTTTTGGACGGACTCCACCATCGTATTGGGATGGTTACGTATGGCTCCCAATTTATTAAAAACATTCGTACAAAATAGGGTAGTGGAAATTAACGAAGTTACAAAAGGCTTGCCATGGAAACATATAGCAGGTACCGAAAATCCAGCCGATCTAGTATCGCGTGGCGCGCGCTTGCCGGACCTAGCTTCTTCGGCACTGTGGTGGGAAGGACCACCTTTTCTTCGCAGGTTCGATTTTAATTGCGACGACTTGACGTCGGCAAACGGTTCAGTCGCCATGCAGGACGATCTACCCGAGGTAAAATCAACAACAGTGAATGTTTTCCACACCACACAAAACGATGAGATGTTTCCGTTCTCTAGGTTCTCCCAGTTCGAACGAATGAGGCGTTCCTTTGCGTATGTACTTCGGTTTGTGTATAACATACGAAATAAACTGAATCCCAAGTCGGGTTCGCTCACAGTGGATGAGCTGAGAGATTCCGAGATTAGATTGGCGAAAATATCTCAATTGGAATCCTTTAGCGAAGAATACGCGTTAATTCATACTAATAAATCGTTAAAAAAGACACCGAGTCTTTATAAATTAAATACGTTCCTCGACAGCGACAAAATAATGCGTGTCGGCGGTAGGTTGACGAACTCTAACGAATACGATTTCGATAAGAAACACCCTGTTTTATTAAGTGCAAAACATCGATTTTCAGTTTTGCTCATGCGACACGAACACCAACGAATGCTTCATGCCGCTCCTCAGGCGCTTCTATACGGCGTTCGTCAACGTTGGTGGCCTGTTGGGGGGAGAAATCTCGCGCGCAAGATAGTGAACGAGTGCGTTGTGTGTAAGCGGCTGAAAGGTAAAACTTTAAACCCCATTATGAGTAGTTTACCCAAGCATCGGTTAACTCCTACCTACCCGTTTAATCAATGCGGGGTGGATATGGCAGGGCCTATACTCACTTTGAACCGAAAAGGCAGGGGTGCTAGATTGCAAAAGTCTTACGTCTGTTTATTCGTTTGCTTTGTGACTCGCGCGGTGCACTTGGAGCTTGTTAGTGACTTATCCACGGAAGCATACATTCTCGCCCTAAAAGGATTCATTTCGCGGCGCGGTAAACCTCACACAATACACTCGGACAATGGAAAAAATTTCGTTGGTACCTGTAATGAATTAAAGCGTTTTTTACAAGTTTGCTCGCCTGACATAACTGAATTTGCAGTCAGTCAATCAATCAATTTTAAATTTATTCCCCCCTACTCACCACATTTTGGAGGTTTATGGGAAAGTGGAGTAAAATCGTGCAAACTCCACTTAACACGCATTGTCGGCAACGCTCATCTGACATTTGAGGAGTTTACCACGGTTTTAACTCAAGTAGAAGCTATCCTCAACTCCCGTCCTTTATCCCCACTCTCATCTGATCCCAATGATCTTCTTCCCCTCACACCAGGACACTTCCTGGTTGGCCGACCGCTCACTTCGCCGGTATACCAGGACATGCGAGGCGACCCTGGGACACATTGCAACCGGTTTCAGCGGGTCGAGTTAATCCGGCATAATTTTTGGACGCGATGGGCGAAGGAATACATCTCTGAGATGCAGATAAGATGCAAGTGGAGGGATAATGTCGACAGCCTGGAGCCAAATACTCTTGTCGTTATCAAGGACGACAAGCTTCCCCCACTGAAGTGGTCACTAGGAAGAATAGTGAGCACCATCAAAGGAAATGATGGTGTATCCCGCGTAGCTGACATAAGGACAACTTCAGGCATCGTAAGGCGCAGCTACCCAAAGATTTGTCCACTTTTCATGGAGGAGGATCCGTCGACGGGGTGACAAAACGCAGCCTACAACTTGGAGCTGGTGCTTCCAAGGCCGGGGGCATGTCGCGGCGCATCCGAACGGCCATCGGAACAGTGCGGTGTTTCCGAACAAATTAAAAATGTATAAATTCAATATGGCGACTATCACAAGACAACTCAATTCGCCTCGTCATTATTACCAATCATTGTAACAATTTTATGTAATACAAATTTCTAAACTCAAAGGAATCTTTAATTTTGGCACCAACCCGAAAGTAGCCGAACCAAGGACCGAAAGGAAATGAGAAAAAAACCACTAACAAGTTTATATAACACTTAAAACGAATACATTATTATTTGGCTATCTAGGTCTAAATTTAATGTGATTTAGATTCAGATCCATAATTATATAAAACTAACTAAGCGTAAATTTAGTATCCTTAAATACTATAGTCGATGCGGAACATGTTAAAAATATCTTAATATTCATAGAAAATTACTGTGCGATCCCACTAGAAGGGCCTATCACGATTGAGCGGGTGCACACTTGCTATTGCTGGATTGGAGAAATCCGTTGAAGATGAAGATGGCGTGGAATTGAAAGACTGTTCTGTGAGAAGAGCTTCTTTATTTCCTTGCTGCAGTACTGGATTAATATTACTATAGGTTCACTATTTACTAGTCACTGTTCACTCGTTCGTATCCGAAAACAGAATGAATAAACCGGCGTACAAGTTTGGTATTTATACCTCAGTTGTAGCCTTGAAAACTTTCTAGAAAAAACTAAAGAACTATCTATCTCTTTCCTTTCTAGAACTTTCTTGTTTTTCGATGCCTTCGAGATAACAATCTATAGGTACTTACATAAGTAGATAGATACATGCGAGTCGGCCGCGACAACTATAACGTAATCTATGGCCTTTTGTTGTCGGAAATGGTAACTATTATTTAATCTGTTTACTTTAAGTAATGTTCGATTTTGAACCCTATTCTTAAAACCTTAAAACATAATTTTTCTTTAACAAGATGTTGTCCTGCACATTACTCCCGCCGTGCAACCGTGTTGCATTTCTCTAGGTGCTAGGACGATGACGACGTCTCAATCGGCAGAATAACCATCTTTCTAACTGGCCGTCGCAAGGTTCCACCCTTTGTTGCTACGTCGACTGTACGCACTATTCCGTCAGGGCCAGGATACGTTGCTATAACTCGTCCTCGGATCCACACGTTTCTCGGAAGATTGTTGTCAATTAGCTGTATGAGATCGCCAATCTTGACACAAGGTCCTTTCCCATGTGGCTCCCGCCGGTGTTGTAGCTCGGGTAAATATTCGTGTAGCCATCTTGTCCAAAAAATGTCAGCTAATCTCTGTGCCGCGCGCCAGCTGTTTTTTGTGATGGTGTCCTTGTCGTTGAAAGTACCCGGCACTGACACTTGTCCAGGCCCTCCGAGCAGAAAGTGGTTGGGTGTTAATGCTTCCGGATCTTCCTCGCTGACGGAGACATGTGTCAGTGGTCTACTATTGACCGTGTACTCCACTTCAGTCAATAGAGTAGAGAGGACCTCTTCAGTTGGGTAGCGTTCGTGCAACGTGGCTCGTAGCGCTGTTTTAACCGAACGTACCATCCGCTCCCAAGCACCACCCATAAAAGGTGCTCCAGGAGGAATGTAGCGCCACGAGATGATTTTCTTGGCTGCTTCTTCTGATGTTGCATCATCGAGTGCTTTTCTTAGTTCTCTGTCGGCTCCCTTCAGGTTCGTCCCATTGTCCGACCAAATTTCCTTAGGACGACCGCGTCGTGCTATCATTCGCCGAAGCGCCATTATTGCCGAATCAGTGCTGAGAGTCCCTGCTATTTCCAGGTGGATTGCTCTCGTAGTAAGACATGTGAAGATTGCCACGTATCTCTTCTGATGGGTGCGTCCCACTGTAACGTTCAGTGGACCAAAGTAGTCAACCCCTGTATATGTGAACGGTCGCTTATTGTGAGCTAAGCGACAGGAAGGCAGGTCACCTGTCCTTGGGTGTGGTGGCGCTTGAGTCTTCATTCGGCAAAACAGGCATTGTCGAAGCAGCTGACGTGTCACCGGGCGAAGACGCAAGATCCAATATTGTTGCCGGCACTCATTGACTGTAGCTTCAACTCCACTGTGATGTATCTGTCGATGTTGAGACTGGATCCAGAGTTTGACTATAGGGTGATTCCCATCTAGTATCATCGGCCTCTTCAAATTATCTGGTAAATCTTTTGAAGCTAAGATTCGACTTCTAAGTCGTAGGGCTCCTTCCGCGTACTCGATGCTTAGCTGATGAAGGCGACTATCTTTGCTGACCTGCTTCTGTTTCTCTATATCTTCTATTTCGCTTAAGAACGAATCTTCTTGTGATAATTTCATCAGAAGTTCTTCTGCCTTTCTGAGAAGCTCCGCGGAGATAGGAAGAGCTTTCCATACATCCCTTTTCTGTGGTCTATTATGCTGCTCTGGTTGTTTCTTTTTCGAAACTTTCTTCCAATTAGGGTCTTCTATCGAGTTCCTTTTTTGGCGCTTGTAATTGACCTTCTGTATGGTTGTTCTACATAGTTGAATAAATTGGAGAACTCTTGCTGTTGTGTAGCGAAGTCTGTCCCAATTGGAGAATCGTGAGACGTCTGGCAGGCCTTCGGCGAGCTTCTGCTTTCCTTCGACGGTCAAGTGGTAGTTTTTCTCTTCTCCCGTAGGCTCTACTAAGACTGATGTCGATGTCGTTGTTTCTATGGGCCAGGAATGTTTGCCTTTATATAAAAAATCCGGGCCTTTGTACCATCTATGGTTTCTATTGAATTCTATTGGGACATCTCTCGTTGCATCATCTGCCACGTTCAGTTTGGTCGGCACCCATCGCCACTCGCTGACTGTTGAGATATCTTCTATTGCTGCCAATCGATGAGCCACGTATGGTTTAAAGGAACGTGACCCAGTCTTGATCCAGGTGAGGACCGTTTTGCTATCTGTCCAGAAAGTTTTAGAGTCCGGTTTTTTCTCATGTTCATTTATTACGACTTCAGCTAGGCGTGTTCCCATCACGGCTGCTTGTAGTTCCAGTCTAGGGATGGATGTGAGTTTTAGTGGAGCTACCTTCGCCTTGGCTAGAATGAGGGAGACACTGACGTCACCGTTTGGTGATGTTGCTCTCCAAAAGAGGACCGCTGAGTAGGCTGATTCACTAGCATCAGTGAATATGTGGAGCTGTAGTGAAGTAGCGTCGCTGTACTCAAGATACTGTCTTGGTATGGCTACTTCGGCAAGGTTTCTCAGATGATTCATCCAAGTCTTCCATTGCTCAGCTAGATCACTGCTTATTTCTTCATCCCACAATGTTCCTCGACGCCAAACTTCTTGAAGTATCTGCTTGGCTCTGATGGTAACTGGTGATGCAAAGCCAAGTGGATCAAAGAGAGACATCACAATTCTTAAGGCTTCTCGTTTCGTTGGCTTCTTCCCTTCGATAAGAGCTGGCGGGATTCTGGCGAGGTTTAGATTGAAGGTGAGCTCATCCGTGCTTTGTTTCCAAATGAGACCCAGGACTCGGTCAGTTTTTTCCTCTGTTCTATAGATTTCTGTGTTTTGCTCAGATTCTTCTTCACCGAGTGCTTCTAATAATTGTGGTGAGTTTGACTTCCATTGTTTTAACTCAAAACTGGCTTCTCGGTGAATGTCTCGTACGGAAGTCGTGATGCGTACAGCATCTTCTATATTCTTAAAACTGTCCAGGTAGTCATCCACATAGTGCTTCTCTATGATTGCTGCCGCCGCTTCTGGGTAATCTTGTTCGTGTTTCTTGGCATTACAGTTCTTAACATAGATTGCTGTTGACGGTGAACTTGAAGCTCCGAAGATCAGTGATGACATTCTATACTCCTCCGGTGGTTGATCATCTCGTCGGTTTTTTCGCCAGAGGTACCGGAGAGCATCTCGGTCTTGTGGCCTGAGTTTCACCTGCATAAACATCTCCTTGATGTCTGCTGTCACTGCTACCTTGTGTTGGCGGAATCTCATCACTACTCCTGGAAGTGATTGAAGTAGATCTGGTCCCTTGAGCAGTAGGTCATTAAGGGCTATTCCTTTTGTTTTAGCTGCTGCGTCATGTACCACCCGTAGTTTGTCTGGCTTCATTGGGTTGACTACTGCAAAGTGAGGGAGGTACCAAGTTCTATTAGGAGTCTTCTCCTGAGGTGCAGGCTCGGCGTAACCCTTCTCTATCAGTGCTTCCATTTGTTCATTATATTTCTTTTTCAGATTTTCGTCGCGATCTAACTTCTTTTCTATGCTGAAGAGTCGTTTCAGTGAGTTCTCATAGTTGTCGGGAAGACTGATATCCTCTTTTCGCCAAAGTAGAGCTGTTTCGTATCGTTTAGTTTCTTCGTTGCGGACTGTATTCTGTTCTAAGATACGAAGGGCTTGCTCTTCTGGGTCTGTCTTCGGTCTCTTCGGATTAATGCAGAGCGCGTCCATGGCAAAATATTGCTTCACCATTTCTTCTATATTATCATCGTATGCATCTGTGATTTGAGATACGAAATGAATGTTGCGGCCAAGTGTGCGGGTTTGTGCTCCATGTAGAACCCAACCAAGTGACGTGAGGGATGCCACTGGTTGGTTTACGTTTCCTTTCCGAACCTTCGTTGTTAAGAGAAGGTGCCAATTATCTTGACCAATGAGTATCTGTGGCTTCGCATTGTCGTAACTCAATGTATTTCCGATGTCTCGCAGATGTTTACAGGAGTTGACTTGCTCTGTGGAAACCCTTTGGGTTGAAACTTTGAGATTTTTTACTGTTCTCGCCTGTATGCGTTCTTCGTGGTTGTTAAGTCCCTTGAGCACGAAGTTTACTCTTCTTGATTGGTTTTCTGTAGTCTTCAGAGCATTGATCGCTTCTATTTTGAGAGGATCGACTGGTCCTTTGGCTCCTATTGCGTTGGAGACATCTTCATCTATTAAGGTGACCGTCGATCCGTCGTCTAGTAGTGCGTAAGTTTCTATGGTGCCCTTTGGTCCCGACGCTCGTACTGGTATGATCTTGAGGTATGACTGCTTGCTGGTAGTCCACGCAGAGTTGATAGATTCTCTATCTTCACTGGAGTCTGCTGCTGCTGTATCTGATCGATCACAATGCAGCATCTTGTGGTGTTTGTACTTACAGTTATGAATGCCACATGTTTTCGGCTGACAGTGATGGTTCCTTCCTCTATAACGCAGGCACCTGAAGCATAGGCGTTTATTCTTAGCGATGTCCCATCTGGCGCTGACTTCCGCTGCTTTAAACTCCTCGCAGTCTTCCATTTTGTGTCCTGGTTTTTGGCACATGAGACATTTTGTTCTGTCTATTATTTTGTTCTCTGAGGCTGTGTTGACCTTTTGAGGACGCTTCTGTGTAGTATTGGCTTGGTTCATTGATGTTGCTTCGGGTAGGGCGTAGGGGGCGCATAACTCAGCTTCTTTATTCATGAACTTCTCGAACTTCATGAGGTCCGGTTCTTCTTTCGGTTGCATGGCGGCGAAGTCGTAGAAGCGATATCGCAGTGTCGGAGTGAGCTTATCAACGAGGGCCTTCGAGACTTCCGGGTTGTAGAGGTAGAAGACGCAGTTGAGGGTTTTCAGAGTAGACACGGCGTTGGTCACTTTGGTAGCAAATATGCAGATATCCCTCGGTGACTCGTTCAAGCGTGGTAGGGCTCGAAGTGTGTCTATCTCTGACATGGCTATCGTTTCTGGTCTTCCAAATCTATTTTGGAGTGTCTTGATGATGTCCGATGGATGAGTGTTCGTGATAAGCAGGCTCTCGACGGCTTCTTTGGCTTTCGCTATCTTCTGTTCTCTTCTAGAACGAGTAGACCCAGCACGTGTGTTCTTCTGTGTGTGCTGGTCTGGCAGCAGGCCTTCCTTAAGGCATGGATCCAGTAATGTCTGAATCGTTCCTTTATTCACTATATTGGTCCCGCGGCTAGGTGGGGACGAGTGGGAAGTGATTGCAGACGGCGGGGCAGCAGGATATCCAATGGTTCTTCTCGATGTCATTCCAGTGGCGGCGGTAGTGGCAAAGATGGTCGCCAACGGCTCCGTAGTAGGCGCGGTCAGAGTAGACACGGTGACAGAGGAAGCCGCCGTAGACTCCATGGCAGACATGACGGCTGATGACCTCGTAGCGGAGGTGGTCGCCATAGAATCCGTGGCAGCGGTTCCTCCCGCAGTCCATGTTGTGGCAAGTTCCCCTGACGTTCCGGCTCTGGTAATAGTCGGTGGCTTGCGTCCTTTTCCAGTGGAGCGTATGACTGGCGGCATGACGGAAATCAATTCCAATCTTCTTTCTTCAGAGGCTTCCTCAGGGATCCGGCTCGAAGGACCATAAAATGTGCGATCCCACTAGAAGGGCCTATCACGATTGAGCGGGTGCACACTTGCTATTGCTGGATTGGAGAAATCCGTTGAAGATGAAGATGGCGTGGAATTGAAAGACTGTTCTGTGAGAAGAGCTTCTTTATTTCCTTGCTGCAGTACTGGATTAATATTACTATAGGTTCACTATTTACTAGTCACTGTTCACTCGTTCGTATCCGAAAACAGAATGAATAAACCGGCGTACAAGTTTGGTATTTATACCTCAGTTGTAGCCTTGAAAACTTTCTAGAAAAAACTAAAGAACTATCTATCTCTTTCCTTTCTAGAACTTTCTTGTTTTTCGATGCCTTCGAGATAACAATCTATAGGTACTTACATAAGTAGATAGATACATGCGAGTCGGCCGCGACAACTATAACGTAATCTATGGCCTTTTGTTGTCGGAAATGGTAACTATTATTTAATCTGTTTACTTTAAGTAATGTTCGATTTTGAACCCTATTCTTAAAACCTTAAAACATAATTTTTCTTTAACAAGATGTTGTCCTGCACAATTACACTTCGCAATAAAATAAGTTATTATGAGCTCCTGAGTATACGCCTGTTCGCAAACGTCGAGGACACACTCTGTCAATAACCAAACATACGTAAAACATAATTTAATATCTCATCTAAAACATCTTCGTTTCAAGTAACCAATGCTTTTAGACGTAATAAATTCGAGAGAGCTGTCTCTGCTACAGTCGCTGTAAATAAATGCTTCAAAAGCAATAAAATGTCCGCTCTGGGGTTCAGTATGCTTAAAGGTAGGGTACACGATCAGTTTTGGACTTGAAGTTTTTGAAAGATAAAGTGACAGGTAATGCGCCAGATTACAATATATAAAAGTATACACTTTTAAATCTATTTCAAGATTTAAAAGTATACACTTTTAAATCTTGTCACTTTTAAAGTATACACTTTTAAGCCAGCAGTATACACTTAGTAAGTACACAAATGAAAAGTGGAAAAAATACGACTGTATAATTACAGTCGTATTTTTCTCTCCAATTTCCTCTTAATGAAAAGTGGAAAAAATACGACTGTAATAATTATACAGTCCTATTTTTTCCACTTTTCATTTGTGTACTGAAGTAGTTACATTATAATACTTAACTGTACCATAGAAACACATAAAACAGTACAAAAGCCAATGCTACGAGTAGACGAAGTACAAAGGCGGCCTTATCGCTATGCGCGATCCCTTCCGGGCAACCTTGAGATGGACTGGATATTTAAGAACAGTAAATACGTTGGCACTCGATAAAAATAAAAACAACTAAAAGAAAACAATAGTACCTACTTATACTGTATACTTTATTAACCAACAAACATAATTATAAGCTTAATTATACATAAAAATAAGGTTGTCTAATTTTACAACGTTAGATAATGTTGATGAAGCAGCTTTTTAAAGATAAGGAGATATGTATATTTTGCCGCACACTATAATATTAGTAAGGAAAATTTTGTTGAAGCCTTTTACATTGTCAATAAGTAATATTATATTCTTTTTATATGTTAATCATGACTTTGATATAACTCAGGCTAAAAGTAGTGGTTGCTGGGAACGACCGAGCCAGCGCGGAAGATCCAAAGGCACAACGCATCAAGGCAAGGGCGCGTAGAGATATCTCAAGCACCGCAAAACTTCGTTACTAAGTCGAGTCTTCAAATTGTTAATCGACGATAGATCCAGCTAGTTTAAATCAAAATCACTCGTGTGCCACCGTCTTACATGTTAAAATCGCCTCACGTCCACAATGAAATGAAGTGCTAGCGCAAATATTGTGTGAAATAGCTTCAACTGTGTTATACCGAGGTGATACCGAGTGCTCACTATTTATGATTATGGCTTTACATTTTTCTAAAAGCTTCTTGTACGAAGAATGGGAGTCGAAAGAAGCACCTCATAGTCGTATTAATAAAAGCCCAATAGCATATCAAATACATGATGGTCATGTGACTATGTTTGAGTACTTTTTCAACGGCATCTTCAGTTTGGTCCCCTTTTAGATATAAAAAATTGAGCATACAGAAAAAATAATCCTTATTGAAACTGGTTGTGAAACTAAGGAGTGATGGCGGCATTTTTACTCGTACTGACAGCTTGGAGCGTAGTAAAAAAAAATATATATACACAAAACTGTTTTCGAGTTAATGCACCGTGGGCAAAAGTTTTTCAACATTATAATTTCAAAATTCGATTCCTTCAAAGAAATGTAGTCGTATTATTCAGAGAAAAATTCTCAGATAAAATATATTAAAGCTTGTTATCTCGTATCAGATGAAGACGGCGTTCAACAAAGTGGTGCTACAAATAACGCACTTCGCTAGTTAGAGCAAAAACGTAGGATGGTACAAATGTGCTCAAAGCGCCGCCGCGCCAGAGGGATCTAGGGGTGGTTTGTTGGTGAGTATGAACCGTGGGTAGCTAGATATTTATTTACTACTGCGTCACACAATACAAAGGAAGGACACAGTAAAAAGGTACATACCTACATCTTAAATTTTATCTTAATCTGATTTTTTCTATTGTTTTATATTCTTGTTAGGTAAGTGACTTTTCTTTAATTTATTGTTTTATAATTCTTATCAATATATAATCAAATATTTAATTTAATATGATTTACTGTGACATTTCTATTAAGTACCTATTTTGTATGTTTTATGGATTGTAAATCCGAAATAAACGAGTTGATAATAATTAACATAAAATCGGCATGATATGTCGACAAAAAAGTAGGTCAAACTGATAGAACAAATTTATGGATTTAATATAGCTTTTTCTTATTTTTATTGTAAATTTCGGAATAAATTGGAACAGAAATCAATAACAATATAATATATAACGAATAAATAAACGGAAGCAATTGCAACAGGCTTTACAAGTACAGACCTCGCTCGTCATGAAAGTTTCAGTTAAGTTTAAGGAATTCTTGGTCCAGCACTTCAATTTAGTATGGTTGTATTCGGCCCGGTTCAAGCAAATTTTATAAAACCCAGATAAACTTAAGGCAAAATATATTTTGTCATCACCCGGTGCTGTCAGACCTACCATAGCATTGAGTTGACTGTTTCAAGAGTCAATTAGCATAACATGTTGAAACCAATCTTCGGAAGCTGCAGTATGCAATGTTGTGCAATCCTGTTCCTATTTTCACGTCTCCGTGCTACGCCGCTACGAAGCTACGAATATCGTAGACAATTTGTAGACGCTCGTACGAGCATCACTACAAAGGCAACGGCGAAGAAATAGAGATAAGTGGGTGCCATTTGAAATTATTGTGTTGTTGTTATTGAATAGAGTTTATTTTTATTTGACAAACATCTTGTGGATGCCTTTGTGCATTATGACAAACTACAAACCGTATTGGGAATGCCAAATTGTGCTTAATTCTTGTCTAGATAAATATTCAGATTTTAACGCTTAGTTCGGATTTTGTTCCGGACTTTCCACTGAAAGCACAATCGTAAGTCATAAGCACACCCTCAATACTGTGTTATAATTTATTGGTTATAAAATAATATTAATAATCGGTTACAAAATAAAAAAAAAACGATGCATATACCCTATTGTACCCGCCACGTATTAAAATTTGGTGTTATATTTTTTTCTTTGATAAAATACCATAAACAATCGATCAAAAAAAAAACGATGCATATACCCTATTAATTGTAACCACGTATCAGTTTTGTATCTACATATCCAATAGAAACATAGATACAAATGTACCCACCATATGCAAGTTTTGTGTCTACAGATCCAACAGTGTACAATACACGTGTACGCACCGCAAACAAACAGCGTCCGCTCTCCACAATTACTCAGATCACAGTCGCCGCTGTTGACTATCAAGATTAATTAGTAACTATACTGTTATTGCTTTGTCTTATGTACTGAGGTAAACTTTGTGTTGTCAAAAGGTAAATGTTTTCGACTGGCTGACCTATGTGCCAATTATATGCAAAATCATAAGCAAAATTAGAAAGACGATATAGATAGAAGAGAAAAGACGTGTATGACGTGCAGAGACCAGGGGGTGAGTCTATTTGACGTTAGTAACGAGATGGGCTTGGACAAACGTGTTCTTGAGTGGAGACCACGACTCGGTAAACGTAGTGTAGGACGCCCTCCGGCCAGGTCCACACACGACCTGTAAAAGACTGCAGGCAGATGCTGGAAGCTGTAGACAGAGCCCTATGGTGCTCGTTAGTGGAGGCTTATGTCCAGCTGTGGACTAACATAGGCTGATGATGATGATGATGAACGAGATGTAATCGTGACGTCTCATGTTTGTATATTTGCGTAGTTCCCTGTCCGCACGAGAGAGGCGCTGTACCAACTCCTGTAGATATGTAGTCATCTTTTCGAGGACGGGTTTTTTGTAAAACTCTTGTAAGTATAAATTTAGATAACAAAAAAACATACCGATGAGTAATTCGACAAAGGCGACAAAGAAGTCAATGATGTAGGCAATCATGTTGGGATTCAAATCGCAAATAAAATAAAATTTCTCGGCATCGAAGTAGATTCTAAATTAACATGGAAAGGTCATATTGACAGTCTAGCGGGTAGACTTAGTTCTGCCTGTTATGCCATCAAGAAAGTAAAGAACTATGTGGGATGGAGGCTGCCAGGAAGGTTTATTTTGCCTATTTTCATAGTCTCATGACATACGGTTTGCTAGTTTGGGGTAATGCATCAACCTTATCAAGAATTTTTCGACTTCAAAAAAGAGCAATCAGATCAATTTTAGGCCTAAAACCAAGAGACTCTTGCCGAAATCTATTCCAAGAATTAGGTATATTAACCTTTACTGGAGAATTTGTTATGCAGTGCCTTATTTACGTAAAAAAAATAGGCAAAATTTACCTACACTGTCGGCAGCACATAGCTACAATACGTGCCATGGTGGCAACATTCGGCATCCGACATGTAGGTTATCCAAAGTCTCCAAAAGTTATTTGTGTATTGGCATAAAAATATTTAATAAACTTAGTGAAGAAATAAAAGACCATAATTTGGCTCTTTTTAAGAGAAAACTTAAAGAAATACTAATGAAAAAGAGTTACTACACCCTTAACGAGGCTTTGGAGGAACAACAACTTATGTGATTACCGGTATGTTTGTTTGTTTGTTTACCACTCAACTCTTATGCGTGTTGTTATTTGCAGGTTCTCAACAGCTTAATCATTACTTTATTCTATACAATTTAAATTGAGATGCAATTTTATTACCCTGACTTGATGTAATTTTATGTATTTTTTATTTAGATTTATATTTGGTTTGACAATGCCCCTTTACAGCAGCTAAGATTTTCCTATTTGTATACCTATATAATTTTAATGAAGTAGACTAGAACGACATCAAGTGTATCGACAGATACCTACGGTGGAATAAATAAATATACAAAATATACAAATTAATAATCTACCATCCTCATTAGTCCACTGCTGAACGTAGACCTCCCCTTATGAGTGACATAGCAACCTGTCTTCAGCTTACCGCATCCAGCATCTGCTTGCAATACCATCTTATACATTAAATCTATAATGTTAGTCAAACTCGAATAAATTTATCCGACCCATACTCCAGTATCAAAATTTAGTAGCATAAGCTCCCCTTACAAAACAGCTTAAGTTAAACTCGGTAAGCCGTAAAGAAATAACTGTAATTCCTGTACATTCCGATATGTCCCAACTCCGATACTTTATTGCGGACTAACCCAAAACATCAAAAGCTAAATAAACCCCCAAATATTATTTTCTGTATCAGTCGTATCTCGCTGTAAGAGTTCAAAGTCGCCAATATGAGAGTTTTCGTTATATATCTAGGGTTGGCACTTTTTAAAGTCACCTAAGCTTATTCACCTGTGTGCATTAAATACACTTTTAGTTGACTTTAAACACTTGTACTTGTAAAGAAAATTCTGCTAATAACATTTGACAATATGTAATATAAATACTTTATTATGCCAACTTATAAAAACCGTGTATACTTAAAACTATTATAAGTATACAGTAAAAAACAGATACTTTACAAAAAAATTAAACACATTCCAACAATTATAGTTGCATACGCAAATTTGCGGTAGGTTAGTTTTTTAAGCAAACAAGTTAACAAGATAAAGTTAAAAACTACAACCCGACTACGTGAAAGTTATAAAAGTTTGAAACATTTACATTGACAAAATAGAATGACGTATCGGTCATATTTGATAGGCATAGAGTTGAAAATGAAAATAGGTCGTAGGTATTGTAGTTTTTCTCTATGGGGCCTGCAGCCTGCGGCTACCTAAACTTTAATACGCGTTTTGAAGGCTTATTCGGGGGCGGAGCCCTAAATCCTATAGCCTATAACCATCGGGGTATTGAGACGAATCAATCGATACATAATTTGTTGAAATCGAACCAGTAGTTTCAGCGCTACGTGGGAACAAAGAAATGGGCCACATACATACAAACATACAAACATAGGGTGCTAACCTCATAACCCTCCCCTGTTGGTAGTCGGGTAAAAAGTCCATACCACGTAATAGCAGAAAGGAACCAAGGAAATGTTATAGCAGATTGCTAAGACAGCTTGTAACACTTTTAAATGAAATGAATGAAGGAAATGTAATTTTCATCCAAATGAGTAAGTACCAATTTTCTAAAATAAACACACCTTTTAAACTACTAAATTAACTCTAATATCAACAAACACACAGTTGCCGGCTAAACCAAATGCTTTGCTGTTTTTTATGTTCGTACATGAGCGGATTTACCGCATCCGGCTCGCACACTCGTCTGCTGGATGAAGTCCGAGCCTTATTAAATTGTTTCAAAGATCTTTAACACGATTCGATACTTAATTATATTTTAAGTTTCTTGCGTAAAGTGGCAACCCTACCGATGTGGACTCGGGCCTGCAATAACGTAAGAGAGCTGGGTAAACCGACGGTCAATGTCGCTGACGAATATTGTGCCTTTTGAGTCGTCCTTTTCCTTTTTCAGAACGTATATCGTTAATCCATAACGTCGAGTAATTTTGTAGTGATGTTTTTCGATATTCATTTTTAATTTGTTCGAGTGAAAAAGGAATCAATGTAACTTCACTTATCTTCACTTCACTTGCCACAAGACGACGACATTCAGAGAAAGGTATATTTCTACCTATCGGCAAGGATTTTAACCCTTTTTTTACAGCCACAGCCGAACGTTTGTCCCCCATTCAAGTGGGGCTTTGCTTTAATAGCTTGGCAGGTTGATTGGTGATCGGAGTAGAGAGATTTGAGAAAACACAGAATAAGCTTCCTACATGAAAAGTGTGATCGACAGTACTAAAGCCTGCCTTTAAAAAGTGGGACAAAACCGGAAAGATTTCTGCATAAAATTTGATTTTCCATGTTCGGGCCACTTTGGGCCGAAGAGAAGGACAAACCCAGAACACCTCAGCTGTTGTCCTTCCTCTGATACCCTTTATTGGCTCTTATAACATCCACACGCTGAGTGTGGATCGACCCCTCCAAGGGGTCGATTATTACGCCGCGACTGCCACGCACAGTCATTACCTAAGGATATAAAAAACCCTGTGCAGGTATTCATTTTTATTTACATCTATAACAAATAACTAGTCATTTGAAAATATCCTTTTTAATTTTGAGGGTTAATACTAGTTAATAGTAATATGATCGATGAAAAATCATTAAACTATGGCGTAGTCGGAAACAGATGTCTTGTTTTAGGTAGAATACTGCAAGTTCGAGTCCTATTGAAAACAAAACTTTTTTGTATAGGTATGTAATTTTTAACTGTAGCCTCAGCAGTACTATCAAAGTAACCATTAAATCTAAGGTTTTTGTATTTAAATGCGTAAGCGCTCGCACTCTGGGTTATCTGGGTGGTCAACAGCGCTAGAGCTGTAAGAGTTCTCAAAGATTTTCAACGCAAACGACTAAGATTTCGTGGCTTAATTGGTTAGAGCACACCCTTACTGAGGGTGGGGCGCAGGTTCGAATCCTGCCAAAATCGAAAATTCTTGGGACATTTTTAATTTTATAAAATTATGAAATTTAACCCTTCGCAAAAAAAATTAATATAAATCTTATATAACAGTAGGTAGGCACCTAATACTTACTACGATTAAGTACACAAAAAACGTATTTCTCTAGTATCTCACGACTATAAATCATTCGCCTTTGTAAGTGATACCTCTGAACAATAAAACGCACCTATCTTCAATCACAATACCTACAGGGCGTAAAAAACTGCTTCCAAAATGTTGGTACTATATTTTTGTATCAGTTGAAAAGAGACAATTAATTAACCAACTGATGAATATAATTTCATGTTTTTGACAAAAACTAAAACTGACCTTAAACATAATTTTGTCTGATAAAATAAAATAAAAACAGCGTAAATATGAAGGAATTGTAAATCATCAAAAGAAATTACGTACTTGACGACTTCTGTTGCGTGGTGGGCGAAGGTCTGCCTGCGACACAGGAGGTTGCGGGTTCGATTCCCGCCTCGGGACAAATGCGTGTACGATCTGCAGACATTTGTTTAGGGTGTTCTGGTCGTTTTCTATGTATATTAAAAATATCTATCTATGTATTGTATTATGTATATCAGTTATCTAGTACCCATAGCACAAGCTCTGCTTAGCTTGGGACTAGATAATGCTGTGTTAGTTGTCCAGCATTATTTATTATTTATTTTATTTATTTACTTAATAAAAACAAAGCATCCCCATTATTTCATAACTGCTGTAACACACTGGCCGTATAACGGACAGAATGTCGAAAGTTATTTCCAGGAAAAACAATTTATAAGTAAACTTGGCCCAATTACAAAACAAAATCCACTGCCCAATCAATCTAATCTTTTATTAATTAATATACCTTCCCCCCGTGAGATGGGTACGAGGTAAATAATAAAAGAGGCAGCTATAGTTTTGTTCACCCTCTACTCTCAGGTATACAGCTTACACAGACGTAAGGTAAAAGACCCTTATCACCGACGTGAACTCATTCTCACGGACAAACGCGGAGCCTATTGTGTAGTGACACACAAGGAATTAGTAAGGGTGCAAACACATTGGCGTTTTTTTTAAACCTTTAATTAAAGTTTATTGTTCGACACATAATATGAATCTATTTTCTTTCAGCTGGTCACTTGTTTAGTTGAAAAACTAAGGCATATCTTAAATAGCTCAAATAGCTGAACTTGTAGGCTATTCAAACAAACACATAGAAAAAAGGTTTTTGAACCAAACGCGCTGAGACCTTAGTCTGAGTTAATACTAAAATCACCTTTTCGATAAACGTAATCGAGAATCACGGATGTCTTCCACGAAAAAAGCTTAGAATGATAGTAGACACAAACGAAGTGTAGCCAAAATTATGCGATAAATAAGGCTCATTTTCCTATTCGTATTCGTGCTATGAGTGAAAGTACTATAGTTGTTATTATGTTGGTCAACTCACACATACATAGATTGGTTTTTATCATCGAAATCAAGAGATTTGTTGAGTGAGCGTGTTTTACCTCTATGATTGACGTGTTTGGGTTAGACTTGGTACGCTCATAGACGCAAAGGAAATTCTTAGATTCGGTGCAAGTGCCCAGTGAAATATTTTCCCGTGTGTTCTTATTTTTCTTGAAGCACCAATTGAAGGCATTTCTATGACCAAGCTATGTTGGAGGTGCTATAACTACTTACTTTTTTTATAATGCCGGAAACGCGACTAGAACAAAAAATATTTTTTTTAGTATTTTTTGTAATACTAACTATATATAGGTACATTTATTATTATTATTTACTTTTATTTATATGAATAAAAAACATAATGCTGGACCACTCACACAGCATTATCTAGCCCTCAAGCTAAGCAGAGCTTGTGTTATCGGTACTAGATAACTGATATACATCATCATCATCATCCACAACCCGACTTCACCCACTGCTGGCTTCCATACTCTTGTGCCATTCCACACGGCCTTGCTCCAATATCATCCAGGTTCACCATACATAATAATACATTACATAAAATAGATTTTTTTAATACGTATAAAACGACCAGAATACACCCTGTACAAATGTCTGCAGATCGTGCAAACATAGCAATTTATAAAAAGTCAAAAGTCAATAACTTTATTTCTTTAGGTTTACAAAAAAGCACTTAGACAAGTCAAATTCTATACATAAACAACAACTTTATAAATAGTAATTATCAAACAAGATTCTAAGGTTTTTATTATAGTACTCTGGGTAATTTCTAAGAAATTAATAAATCCCAAAAATTTACGATCTCGACGGGATTCGAACCCGCACCTTCCCCTTCAGCGCAGGGTTGCTCTTTTTCCAACTAAGCTACGTGATCTTATCTAGTCGACCCGTAAATCTTTGGGAGTTCTTTCGGCACTTACGCCGTCAGCGCCACCTACAGAGGAAACAATGAAGTTATCCAATTCTGCTCAAAGACCAAATTTACATTTAGTTCTTTGACGAGAGGTTTTGCCGTTGCTTGATTCTAAGGTTTTTATTATAGTACTCTGGGTAATTTCTAAGAAATTAATAAATCCCAAAAATTTACGATCTCGACGGGATTCGAACCCGCCTTCCCCTTCCGCTTCATTGTTTCCTCTGTAGGTGGCGCTGACGGCGTAAGTGCCGAAAGAACTCCCAAAGATTTACGGGTCGACTAGATAAGATCACGTAGCTTAGTTGGAAAAAGAGCAACCCTGCGCTGAAGGGGAAGGTGCGGGTTCGAATCCCGTCGAGATCGTAAATTTTTGGGATTTATTAATTTCCTATCAAACAAGAAACAAAATGTTATTGATTTTGTTCGCTTCAATTTTGTATACATTTACTAAACTATAATATGCGGATATCATGCTAAAATTCCCGGGATTTTTCTATACAATTTGTATTCTAAAGCCAAGCAAACAAGTCTCAAGTATGTTCAAACCTCAGCAAAAGGAAATAGATATTCCCTGCCGGATAGTACGTCGCTTGACGCGACAAGTAAAAGGAATCGAACCATCTACAGAAAGTGATTTGATCCATTGCGCTCGACTTATTTTTATCCTATTGAACGGAGTATCATTTTCTCATTTTGTTTCTTTGTTTTGTTATTTTGGATGATGTAGGAGAGTAGGTTTGAGATCGGTAGGTAGCAACGAATAATCTCACTAATATTATAAACGTGAAAGTTTAGATGGATGGATAGATGGATGGATGTTTGTTCCTTTATCACGCCAGAACGGCTGAACGGATCTGGTTGAAATTTGGCACAGAGATACATTATAGTCTGGAATAGGACATACGCTACTTTTTATCCCGAAATTCCTACGGGAACGGGAACTACGCGGGTGAAACCGCGAGGCGCTGCTAGTGTCTTATATTTTTTTGTGTAAGAGAGTTTATAAAATACATGAAGGTCCGTTAAATGACTGCGCAATTCGACCTATAAGCAATCGGGATTGACATTCGCCTAATGCATTTTGCGAATGTCAATTTAAATCTTTGTCTAAAAAACTTGAAGGTCACTCTATACAATAGGTGAGTATAGTGTGGAGCAAAACCCAAATAGTAAATAAAGTTTAGTTGTTACAGCGTACAACCCTTTAAAAATCAAATAACAAAAGCCCTTTTCATAACGCCCTTTTTACGCAATAAAAGGTAAACAAATACAATAAAAACTATTCGACACAGGCCGTAAAGGAAAGATTCACAATTTTATGTTCCAGCGAAATGAGTTACTGGAACAAACAAAGAAAGAATAAATAAGTGCCTTCCACTCAATTTCGCTGAATTTAATCTGACTTCAAAAGGTTCTCATATTTTATGGAAATAAAAATGGTTCGAAAATAGTTAGCATTGGCTTTATAAAAGTAATGAAAAAACTCAATTTTAAAACCGGGTATTTTTAATGGGAGTAGTATTGGGAGCAGAAAAGTATTGAGATTTTTGATTCGGGGTCCACGGTGGAACTCTACAATAACTTAATTATTTACTATTTTATCGCACATTGCGTAGCTCAAAAGATTCAAGAAGAAAGAAGAAAGACTTTGGTCATTATGGTCATGAGAGAAAGTCGAGAGTATTTTTTTTTACCATAGATTTAAATTTATTTTTACTATGTAATCGTCAGTCACCGAGAGTAATATATAAATATAATTTGCAAGATCATAATAAAGTTTCAAAACAAATGAAATATTTCGTTTTCTAATCTTATTTAATTGAGACAGATAACAAAATGTATTTTACCTACAAATTACCAAATGTTGTTCGTAGCAGCCCCAAGCATTGTGATTTAAGCGTAACCCTACAAAAAAGCTTATACCATGTCTAAAAGAAGGCTACGCTCACCTTCAGTTAAGCGCTTTGTAGAATTTTCAAGAAGAAAAATTCAATCGCAACTCAGAGTCAGGAAGTTGGTGGTGAAACCACCACATGCCTGAGAAAGAGCCGCCGTTTATTCCACCGCTGACTTCTCCTCGGTCGTGTCAATCTGAAGTCCCATAGGACTAATAGAGTGAACAGAGAGTACCTACACCTGTATTTGCGCACACGTTTGTGCATCATGCTATGTCCTGCGCATGGCTAGTCTCAATTGAGATTCGACAGCATCATCAGAGTTTTCCAAAGCAATAATCTTGTATTTTCCCCCCACCTAAGCAAACTCCTTCTAATCTGATCACCATAAAAACCCTGTAGCATTAGCTATGTCAACAATATTTCTGCTCGTACCCATGTCAATGTACAGTGGGACCCGTTGATTTGGTCCCTACGTGGTGGGAATCTCAACGGCCGGCGACACAGAAAATAATGGCTTTTGAAATATCCCTTGATTTTTATTGCTTAGCGGTTACCTGAGTTTCCTAATGGTATGTGTTGGGCTTTTTCTTTGAGGTCATGAGACTGTCTTTTACTTTTTAGATACTATAATTTTTTACTTACTTCTGTGACTCACCGAACAAAAGTAGATCTTTGGCGTTCCACACAAGACTTCTTTAGATATCTAGGATATTAAATAATTATTATTTAGATATCTCGTTTGTAAGAAGTCTCTCCTGATGTTTGCTCCGATAAGACTACATCTACCTATACTAAACAGGTCAAAACTAACAGGTTATGAGCGACACACATAATTTGTCGGCCTATACTGGACTGCTAGACGCAGGCCTCCCCGCTTACTGGCTATTATCACATGGGGGTGCGGGCATGCGGGTTGAGGATCGGTGGTAGAATTGTTCTGCAGGAGGTGCTGCTGAATCCCTTAGTCGTTTCTTACGAAAACCGTGGGAAGAGTTTGGTGCCAATTCTAAGCACCACATGGGCAAAGGTACGAGTTAAAAATAATGAAAGGAAATAGACGCCATATTCGGCATGTCACCTTATAAAAGCCTCTGCCCGACTTTTGATTTCTTCTGGATCTCAGGCGGACCGTCATTGCCCAATGTGACCCTAAAATCGTCAAAAACGGCTTGACGAGAAACGGTAGCCTTCTCTTGATATTTCATGAAAAGTGACATGGGTTTAGTTGGTTTCTTATCCACAACAGCCATCTTGAGCTGAAGTTATATCGAGGTAAACATCTAAGCATGTATCATGTGAGCAAGTATCCTATGTGTCGTCTCGCACAATTTACTACGTAAATCGGTTCCAGCGGCCCAAAGCGAGCAAACACACAAAAGTGGGGGCACTAAATCTCGGAGGACCCCGAATTATGCGTACATTTGTCAGGAACACACAAACGTTCTTACAAATATATCTACAGAAAGGAACTTTCACGCACTTGTTTGGCTTCGTAATGGTAATAAAAATTTGAAAAGCAAAGGAATAAATCTTTAATAAAAAAGATAATATGAAATTGAAAGATAAGTTTAGTTAAGTCATAGATCACAGTAAGTTTGTCTAACAGTAGAACAATCTCCTGAAGATTCATCCTCTAGGGATTGTAACGTATTTCCTTGACTTGCATAGTTCTAAACTTTGCCTACGCTATTGACTGTGACACCCCGTCCCTTGCGTCTTCGAGGCACATACGACACTATTTCTAAACGGTTTATACTTCTTTAGTCTTTTATCTGAATATATAGTATTATTATCAGAAATATAAGGACATAGGTTAGTGTAGGATTGCTTTTTGTCAACGCAGAACTCGGCACTCACTTTCGTTTTTGCTCCCGTTGCTCACTGATTGATAATGCACCTACGTTTATTTTATAGAACTCTTTTACCTATTTTTAGACTTCTGTAAAAAGGTTTTAATGATCATTTCTCTACTGTAATTAAATTGATAAATAATACTGGACTATTCACACAGCATTATCTAGCCCCAAGCTAAGCAGAGCTTGTGCAATGGGTAGGTACTAGACAACTGATATACATAATACAATACATTACATAGACCGTTTTTTTAATATACATAGAAAACGGCCAGAACACCCGGAACAGATACCTGCAGATCGTACAAATATGTGTCCCAAGGCAGGAATCGAACCCGCAACCTCCTACGTCGCAGGTGGACCTTTGCCCACCGCGCCACAGGTGTCGTTAATTGGTCGTAATTGTATCATTTAATTTAAAACAATAGCGTTTCAAACGCTTCCCATTCCGAAAGAATTTTTAGTTGGACAATTAATATCGCAATGCGTCTCGACTCATCGCTCCTATTTCGCCTAAAAGTCTAATAAAGTCCATAGTGCACCATTAACCAACGGAGTACTGTCAAATTATGCCTTAACTTATCTCGATATAAATTTAATTAATAGACTATCAATATAAGAGCAAATTAATCAGCAGTAACGAACGAGTGCGGTGTAACTTTCTCAATATCGCCTGTCGGAGCCAAATTGCAATTAGTATCAGGTCTACGGTCAAGATAACGAGACCGTCATTGATACTGAAGTCGACGCTGGATATTGACCGTCTTCAGCGAAGTATATCGAATTATTGAAACATCTCGCTCGAGGGTGTATCGATATAATTTGGACAAGATTGACGCATAGAGGAGACGTGCCCGGCCAAAAACCGAAGTTCTAAATACATATTCTAGTACATATTCAAGTTTAAATAGATACGAGTACATAATACTTTATTTTGCCACAAAAAACACAGAAAACAGTGCAGAAATAAATGCTACGAGTAGACGAAGTACAAAAGCTGCCTTATCGCTATGAGCGATCTCTTCCAGGCAACCTAGGGATGTGTTTTGTTGGCTGAATAATAAAATAAAGGATGGATAATAATTTAAATGTTTAACAATTGATTGCGATTTTAACAAAGTAGGTTTTATGATTTGTCAGAGCTTTCTGTAGAAGATCTACTTTGGTTTGCTGAGCTACAGGAGTAAATAAGTAGGTAAGATAAGTAAGGTTTTTGTCAGTGGTGTATGTATTTCCACTGAATCGACTTTCCCTTCTTTACCTTACATATTATAGGTCGCTGACATCTTATTATCATGGGAACCACCTGGCATATACTGACAACTAAATTGCATAAGATAACGACCGGGAGGACCTAATGCCCAGCCTGCTTTGGAAGGAAAACCAGTATAATACTTAATAATAATAATAATGTTTTATTCAGTAATAAAAGATACATAGTCACATTCAAAGATGAAATCACCTTTTAAGTGTTATGGAAACACTTGTGATAGGTGATTTCGCTCCTTCACGTTTTAAATTATGTAATTATAAGTTTTGAAGGCATTACATTTTAAAAACATTGCAAAACAATCAAAGTAAAGTAAAATAAAATTCATATCAGTGGAGGGTAGGACACAAAAAATGACCTTAGTACTAATAATACACTTTAACTCTTAGCGTCTCGTTATAATGATGAAGATCAATGTGATATGTCAGCTTTATTTGAAGAGGAACAGCATCGTGACAATGGACAGCGACCTTTATACGGAATAACGTTTCTTTTCTTTCCTTACATGAACATTCGAACATACGATCTGAACAGCAATAAACCATTCCCAATATGGCTTCGTCCGCCTTAAAGTGGTTTTAGAGAATACGAGAATTCAACAAAAGTGATATTAAATCTTGTAGACCAAGCCAGAAACGTTACACCGGTTTGTAGCAGACATCATCCATTTGTGTGTGAACTATGAGAACTTGCCATGGATTTGAGTGAAATTTTGATTATGTTTTAAATGAGCTATCTAAATAAATATGTATTTAAAGACTACAGTTATAAATGTGGCCCCTTAATACTATAGGAAGGTGTCTCAAAAGTCAGCTCGAAGATAGTTTTTTCATTTAAAGTGTGAAATCTAAAATAGGCTATTTGACTACATTAAAATAAATTCCAAATTGTTTTCATCCTAGTCAGTGACAACGTAACAAAGCGTAATGTGTTTTTTTTTAAATATGCCTATTTTATGTAGAAAAACGGGATTCAAATTACACATTTTTTCATATTATTATATGATCATTATATGGCTGTGCGTTTGGTTGGATCGCCGGTCACGTCACAGTATTACAGATTACAGTGTCAATGAGTTCTTCTTGTTAGGTGTGGTGTGACACACGTCACACGACACGTCACACGACGTCATTGCTCGAGCACGGGAGCCATGACAGAGATTATCGTTTTTGCGCGCCATTATTTTATACAAACTTTAAAATTAGTTTTTATTAATACGACTGGACTTTGAAGAAATATAAATTACACTGCATTATTTTTATCAGACAAAACGTTAGAATTATTTCCCAGTAGTAGTCAAGTAGCCTATTATAAGTCATTACTGGAACAAATTTTACCCACTGTACACCCACCGTCTTCTTAATAAAGTCGAAAAATACAATAAATCAAGTATAATGCAAGAATAGTACAAAAGAAATGTAAGCACATTTTAATTCTATGCGAAAACTTATACCAAAGACTCAAATCAAGACAAGAAAAACGCCGAAATCTAAACAAGAAATAAACATTCTTTATTTCCGTAGACACAACAGATTTTATAATCATTTTTTATTATTCTTAAAACTTAAATTAAACAGTCGCGTCGGTGTGATCTCCAGCCGCGGAACCGGAAGCAAAAGAAGTTCCACATTATTATTACCCTTATAACTTTTCGCAGCGCATTTCACTGGCGTGTAATCATTACATTAAATTCAAATTTTGCTAGTTCTTACACAAGAGAAAATATACGAACGACGAACTTGGGATTCCGCAAAAGTTTAGCAAGTTGCCGGCGTAAATAAAAGATCGTAAACGTCTAAAGTTATGAACGAATTGAAGGGTGTACTAAAATGTTATTGTTTTGATAAAATCTAGTTATAATATCAAAGATCTTACTAATCTTTACTAAAAAATAAATAAATGATGGTTGACAATACACACAGCAATTAATTTGATTTAGGATGTGTAAAAGACGAGGATTTCTTGTTTTTTGTAATTTTAAACAAAACTAACGTAAAGACAAAAGAACCAAGGTATTGACTGAGATTGGACGTAATTGAATTCTTTTGTAAACTGGTTATTTATTTACAGAAAATTACAATATACAATACAATAATAATTACATACAACTAATATTTACACTTAAATCTATTTTCTAAAAACCTAAGCCGTCACCAGAAGGCAAAGTGCCCAGAATGCTGGCAGCATTGCCACGTTGAATGGCAATGCTAATTCGTTGACCGAAATAAAAGCCAGCATTCCGATCACCTGTGGACTCTATTAGGAGTTTTGTTAGATCTTTGTATACTCCATGTGCCCCAGGACCCCAAGGACCTAGGGTTTCCCCAAACGGCTCGAATAGGTAACCTCGGTCAAAATTAGCGTATTTCCGCCGTTTGAGGGACTCCAATATACTCCAATATCGGACTGCTTTTATAGTCCCTGACGACCAAAAAAGTCCGGAATTACGTATTAATTATTTAAGTCGAAGTCATACAAATGGCAAAAACAATAGAAAACTGAAATCAATTAGTGGCGAGTTTCAGTTCTGCTGAGTATGGATTCGGTTGATTAATAACTGTGTGGAATATTCGATTATTCGATTTGATTGAGCGTAAATAATTAGTTTTATTTGTCTATAAAATATTCTAGATAGCTTCACCCGCTAAATTTCACCAATAACGTTCTAAGTGAGTTTAGAGGTTTAATAATTATATTTTGCTTGCGAGATGCTTACGAGGAATGCTTTTTTATGATGCTTATTAGAGCACAATGTAAATAACCTATAATATTAAGATACGAAGTTATATCCAATCCCTTGAGTTAATGATACATAATACCTATACCTACGCTTCTTGAATTGATAAAATTGTAATAAATAGGCAGGAAAAACCGATTACGGAAGCTGATTCAAAAATTAAATATAAGCAGTATTCGGTTACAAAGGCTTTCTTTGAAGGTGACATGATTTTGTTCGAAGGTTAGGTTGAGAAACTTGTTCGTGCGAGCAAAATGGGGTTGATGATTATTATTATTTGTTCTTGTGATCTTTTGCCAATTATGATAACAACAAGAAAATTGGTATTACAATTTTGTGAGATCAAGTTTTAAGCAGGTCACGAAAATAATAGTATAATTTCATATTTTGTAAGGAAAACCTGATAGATTCAATCACCTTTTTTTTTCTTCATTTCATACTCCGTTGTAGTGGTACCAACTGATCATCGGTCATACCCCGCTTCTAGGAAACCCCTTCCCTGACTTCAAATCTTTGCAAATGACTGGATAGATGAGGAGCATGATATCGGTATCGGTCTATTCGGAGGCAAAACTCAAATGAAAAAGAGTGAGTGTGTAAGTAAAGTAAAAAATACTTCTTCAAAATTCAAGAAAAGCGAACGAAAATAACCAACATTTGGGGTATTCTTAAATTCTCACGTGAAACGGGGTTGTTCAACTTCTCACACGTGATTAATATCTATACAAGATACTATTCCTTTCTACTCATTTACAAAGGTTGCCTGGAAGACATCGCTGCATATTTAATTTTGATATCTGTTTCTTTTCCTTTATTTTGTGGTGAACAATAAAGAATTTTGTATATTTGTATTGTATTCCCTACGATATACGATAAGTGGTCTCACGCGAGTCAGACCATCGTCATTTACAGTCTTCCCCACCACACACACACGTCCACTGCTGATCATGCCTTCGCAAAATCCTTTTCAATTGTGACCAAAATAATCTATTATCAAAATAAATTGAATCCACCATACGCGAATCAAAACTCTACATGTATTTAATCTAACGTTGCTTTTTCAGCAATACTTTCTTTGATCTCGGATTCCCAAGAACGATTTTTATAAAACGGATTCAATAATTCCCCGAACCATTGCTTACTCCAAAGGAAAGATATGTTTTATTTGAAGCGTTCGATATTAGATGAGCTCAGAGAAATTCGAGGAAAAACAAATCGTGCAATGTCAAATATGCCCTTTCGCGTTTTCGTGTGCGTGTGGTGAAATTTTCTGTTTCTCGTTTAGGTTTTTCCTCGTTTCAACTTTGACCCACAGCTTCGGATGCGTGTACTTTTAAGAAAAAAGTATATATCCTTTTCCAGGAAATTGTAATTAAATTTATCCGTTTAGTCCTGGTTGTATTATATTACACTAACTGCTGCTCGCGGCTTCACCCGCGCTTTTCATATACCTATCCATCATTTACCGGGTTAGCCTATGACATTCGAACGTGTCATAGGCTATATGACACAAATAACGTGGCTTTCTATAGGTAAAAGAACTTTCAAAATCGGTTCAGTAGATCCAGAGATTACCGCCTACAACGTCACAAACTTAACCTATAAGATACATATTAGTATACATAAGCGAAAGTGAAATAGGTGTTTGCTAATTATAGTGCGTAATCCTCGCGCCTCGCGAAATCTTTATTAACAAAGAAAATTGCAATAAATTAATATAACTAAATTAAAACTAGTATTAACAATAAAAACAATTGAGCTAGCTGCAGAATGTTGCAAACATTCAAAACAAACAAAACAAATCTATAGGTATTTTAATAAACCTGTGGATTGTTATATATTTTCGTAGAAGATTACTACTATAAAACAAAAAGCTAATCCACAGGTAGCTCAACTGATCCATATAAATACCAGTCGGAAGCGTGCTCAAGACGCTGGCTGGCTGCTTTGGTGCGCTGTATGACAATACTGATACGCTGTCAAATATCGGAAGGATATTTTACTATAAAACTATCGTAGTTTGACGAATTCATTACGGATGTAAGCGGGTTAACTACGAACCCGCGCCCCCCACCACCCCCGCCTCCGACGCTCACGGCTCGTGCTCAGCGAGCGATAGCGCGCAGTGCTCGGAGGGACGCGGAACGCGCGCGCCTAGAAATGCACTCACCCTGAAGAAGTCCCTCGTTAAGGGATGAAACGTTGGTGTTCTTCCAGCACAAATAAGGTTCGTAGTCAACCCGCTTACATCCGTAATGAATCGGAAGGATAAATTACGAATCAAAGCCTGAGTGCCAGTTTGACTTTGACTTAAAATTAATAAGTACCTAATTGATCATTATTACGTAGGTAAACAAATTAGTGTAAGCAATAAGAAAAAAATAAAGAATAAAATAACTTTATTTGTTCAATCAGACCTGCATATTTTCTTAAGTAATAACAGTATTCATTGTGTTAGTTAGTAAATCTGAAACTGAAACTAATACAGTATCCCGTGACATCGTAAGAAGTCACAAATGTATAAAAGTGATACATGTATAACTAAATCAAAATGTCCATTTGTCCATCAAGGTCTTTTATACACAAAAACAAATTTTATCTTCTGTGCAGCTTTATCCAAAATGAGTCTCTTTCTTTCAAAGCTTAATGCACTTTACTGATAGCTTCTACTTTTAGCTTTTCCAATTCGTTGTTTGTTCAAACTAAGGCAAACTTGCAAGTCAGGACGTTTGATTCCATCCAATGTTTTTGTTTTGAACCTTTATGTTATTAGTTGGGTGATTTTTTTTAATAGAAAAACAGCATTTATCAAACAATCTTTCCTGATTTTGAAGGATGAGCCTAGGCTGCTTGAGACGCAAAAGGTTGCAGGTACGATTTCTGTAATGGGACAAATGATTTTGCATCGTCTCTCCATGCAAAAACATTTGTCCCATTCGTCTGAAAATATTTAATCATCATCATCATCATCAGCCTATGTCCACAGCTGGACATAGCCCAATGAGCAATATTTAATATATTTTTAAAAATGTAGTTTGAGTGCGTATATTATATCAAAACTCAAAATTCAAAGTGCTTTATTTCATTGACTCGTCAAAAACTCAGATTTCAGGTAAAACTAGGAAATAAAGTGATCACTTTGATCATTGGCCACTTCAATTTTTTTAAGTTTATGTAAAGAAGCGAACAAGAAACCTTTACCTTGTTAGAATGTTATTTTTCGAGTTGGATATGTAGTAATGGAGCTAAGATGATAGAAAAGTCAGTAAAATGCCTAGAGTTTGTTTAAATACGAGAAGTAGTATCGAAGGATAATCGTACCAACATTGACCCATAGCTATCTACTACTGAAAATATTGTAGTTCCAGCTAAGATATAAATATTCTTATAAGTTTAATCCAAATTCACTTACAATACAAATACAACTCAACAAATAGATCAAACTCCTAAATAGCAAAGCTCTCGTACCTTCGAATTTGAAACTTGTAACTGGTTGATAGGACTTAGCTGGCGTCGCTATTAACACCGCTCCGAGATTCTACGAGTCGCAGGAGACTTGGATTATAGTGAAATACGGGAGATATGTTTCAGATGCGTGTTGGACGAGTCAGGGTCATTCTGCTTGGTCACCGCACGCACGTCACTCGAGCACCGTCGTCCGAACCCCGAAAAAATGAGTAGTTGGGCGCGCTCGCCAGAGTTTGGTCTAAAATTGTGCCGGACCCGTTTTATGTTAAAGCATCCTCTTTACTATCCGCGAAAAACGCTCCTGGGATATATCGTTCACGTTTAAGTGGATGAATTCTTTTTTTAAATCTTTTCTGCCTTCGAATCTGCAGAAGCAGTATTAGAAGTTATCACCGATTCAACCTTCTTCAAACGCGACTAATGGGTCGAATTCGGGAATTGTTTACGTACTATTCCGATCTCCGTTTCACAAACACTACAGGGCTTCATCTTAGGATTTGTAGTCGTCGTGAGTCATCCAAGTGGCTAATCTCTTGCCGTAGGGCCATGGGAACATATAGGCCATAAGCCTAAAAAGGTTTTAAAGCACCCTTTACGCATGCATTCGGTAAACAATACTGTTAGGGAGAGATTTTAGAAGAATAAGCTAGATTTATTAATGTTTATCTTGAGCAACAAGCTCGTTGTAACTGTTCTCTGTGTATCTCCGTATCCTAACTTTAGGAGATGCCCGTAAAGTTGTAGATGCACTTGACTCCAACTTGCGTAACTCGATAAATAACTATAGTACGTTTTAGTTTGCCATTGAGAGTAATTCTAATTTATAGGATTTGAATCCGTATTGCATAACGCGAGTGGTGCAAATGGTTTGATGCATTGCAGAGATAAGTTTAAAGATTGTTTTCCTATGATAAGGTGAATAATACTTATTGTAAATACCGCAAAAGTATTTTTCATCTTCCCATCTCAGAAAGAGTATTTTTGCTCTTCGATATCCGAGTTTAAAAACCGTTTTTATCCGGATGAAAACGGCTTTTACACTCAGATATCGAAGAGCAAAAATACATTTTCCGAGATGGGGGGATGAAAAGTTACGTGTTGCACTACAGTGCAATGATTTTTTACCTCGTGCTCTTTTGATTCCCTCGCTAACGCTCAGGATTAAAATTTTTGAATTTTAGAATCCTTCGCTTGCTGGGTCATCAAAATTGAGCACGCGGTTAAAAAGCAACTTTGCACTCATGTATAACAAATATCTATTATATCAAAAAAGGTATCATGTACGTATCGGTACAATAATTGCTTGATCTTTTTTATCCTCATGATTTTCAACGAAAAACTTATAATGCTCCACAGATCACATTTCAGGATCACAAGTGTCTCGATCACATTTCAAAAACAAAAGAATAAGGAAAAATTGTCTGCCAATTTATACGAAATTTGGGCAACAAACAAAATTTTCCACACGTCAATGACTTCTTAAGCTCACAAGTAGTTATGTTAATTCCGGTTTGGATTTTGAGCTCTAAACCACGCGCTTAAGCCTCCCAATAAGTTTAATAAATAAATGAAAAATAAAAATGTTGGACAATCCACACAGCTTCATCTAGCCCCAAGCTAAGCAGAGCTTGTGTTATGGGTACTAGATAACGATATAATATGTACCTGCTTATGAGAATACATCACATTTATAGATATTGTTTATACAAAATACCCACAACACCCGAAACAACTATTTGCAGATCTTACAAACATTGGTACCAATGCGGGAATCGAACCCGCAACCTCCTGCGTCACAGGCGTACCTCCGCCTGCCGCGCCACATCGGTCGTCATAATTCACACAAAATCGTCAAGCTCCAAACTAAGCAGACCTTTTACTACACACTGACTGATAACTGATTATACTTAATAAAAAAATTACATATTTGTTGTACTTTTCTAACTTGTAAACATCCAAAACAAACATCAGTAGACCGTATAAACATTTGCCCAGCATCGAGAATTGAACCCGCAACATCCTGCGTCGCAGGTGGATCGCCCGCTGCTCCACACAGGTCGTCAACCCAATGCGACCGTGGCCTAATGAACTGAAAATAATTCCTCCTAAAAGCTCCCAAAGGAGTAACATAGAAACAGACGTCATCAGTTCACGTGCCGGACGAAAAACAAATGACGACTGTGACCACACGCCGCCCTAAATGGATGACAAATGGGTACGTGTGGGTATGGCGAGGCGACGCCGCGGTTCAACGGCGAGGGGACCTTGTGAAGCAAGTTGGCAACCAGAAGAAATATATAGGATGATTGGAAGAGTGCAAAGCTTTGAGTCGAAGCTAGCATTGATTAGCATTGATTATTAAGAACCATGTGAGCCATTATTGTCTTAGACGAAGTTTCACTATTTTTTTACGAACTTTTAGGTGTTTAGTGAGTATAATATAATAATAATATATACTCTAACCAAACCTATTTTTATTATCTGTGGCATCATACACTTATTTTACAAGCATTTGGAGTTTAATAAAATGTTCAAAGATTTAAAAAAACCGCGTTTTGAAATTAAACGAGACTGAAGATCAGAATATGACGGTAAAACTCATTGAAAAGACCAATAAATAAATACAAACTATTGCTGGTTGTTTTCAATACATATTTCTAATAAAGTTGCCGTTTAACGTTCCAGCGCAATTTCGCCGCCAGGTACCCGGCACTGGCGACGGGGACGTCTGAAAAAACACCTAATATTATTGAATTAAACCTCAGCGTTACAAATTCCCTTAAATTACTTTAAATATATATATATAACATTAAGGCCAAAAAGGATTACACAGATGAAAAAAGAGAACAGTAAAATAGGACGAGAAAAGTTGAACAATGTAAATTTATCTTAAAAATAATAACTATTAATATATTTATATTTACCATCAGAACTATTTGTGCACGCGTACTTTTATGTGTGTGTGTGTGTGTGTGTTTGAGTAGAGTTATCATCATCATCAGCCCATATTAGTCCTCTGCTGGACATTGGCCTCCCCTAATGAGCGCCATAGCGCCCTGTCTTCAGCTTGCCGCATCCAGCATCTGCCAGCAGTCTTTCGCAAATCGTCATCTCACCTGGTCGGAGGGCGTCATACACTATGTTTGCCGGGTCGCGGTCTCCACTCAAGAACACGTTTACCCCAACGGTTATCGGTTCTTCGCGAGATATGGCCGGCCTACTGCCACTTCAGCTTGCTAATTCTTAGAACTACGTCGCGTTTGAGTAGATTAATATTCAGTAAGTAAACTACAGTGACCTCACCCCGTACCGTGTCACAGTAAATGAGCCATACTTAGCAACATGTAGTACAGCATAGTAATGTTGTATAAACACGCGACACATTGCCGCGCAACACCACTGAACAAACCGCGTGCCGTGGATGATAACATTTGCTTTGGGACAAATGTTGCATATAGTTAGGGGAATGAATAGGCTATTTGACTACACTACAAATAAGTTTGTCCCAAATTGTTTTCATCCTAGTCAGTGACAACGTAACAAAGCGTAATCAGGTGATTTTTATTAAAAATATGCCTATTTAAGGTAAAAAAATGGGATTAAAATTACACATTTCTTGTATATGACCGAAACTGAACGAACTTACGAGAACGGGACGTCTTGCAACATTCAAACGACAACAGTATTGTTCGTCGAAATAGAAACACAGCCTACAAAAACAAACAACAACAAACAAGAACAATGTTATAGTTTTCGTTCATTTGTTTTTCGTAAGGTTGCAAAGACTAACAGAATTTTCAACCAACGAAAAACAAAAGATGATCGTCGATTTTTCAAATTATTTTCGTTCAATTATTTCACTTTTGTATGGGGTATGACACCGAGATGGTCGTATAAAATTTATTCCCAAAGATTAAGTATTTGACCTAAAAACTTTAAAATAAAATCGGCCAAGTGCGAGTCGGACTCGCGCACGAAGGGTTCCGTACCATTATCTATAAAAACGGCAAAAAAACACGTTTGTAGTATGGGAGCCCCCTTAAATATTTATTTTATTCTGTTTTTTTTTAGTGTTTGTTGTTATAGCGGCATCAGAAATACATAATCTGTGAAAATTTCAACTGTCTAACTATCACGGTTCATGAGATACAGCCTGGTGACAGACGGACAGAGGGACAGCGAGGTTTTAGTAATAGGGTCCCGTTTTTACCCTTTGTGTACGGAACCCTAAAAAACGATGTAAATACGGGATTTGAAGTCGTTTTTTTAAACAATCATGTTTCACTTTCTCCACCATCTCGCCGCTCGCATACCTTAGAATAAGAGATAAATAAATAAATAATGCTGAACAATTCACACAGCATTATCTAGCCCCAAGCTAAGCAGAGCTTGTGTTATGGGTACTAGATAACTGATATACATAATATAATACAATACATAGAGATATTTTTTATTATACATAGAAAACGACCAGAACACCCTGAACAAATGTCTGCAGATCGTACACACATTTGTCCCGAGGCGAGAATCGAACCCGCAACCTCCTGCGTCGCAGGCAGGCCTTCGTCCACCGCGCCACAGAGGTCGTCAAGATGACTACTAAGTAGTGTAGAAAATAACTGTTAATTTTCCGATCCAATAATTTAGTAAATAATAATAAAAAAAATAGCGAAGTTTAATCCAATAACCAGTTATCGACGCCACAGGCAGCTGGTATTTAATTTATAATTTATCAACTCGCCTACTGCATTATAGCAAACTAATAACTTATTAGTTACAAGTAAATTTGGACCATCAATTTAATATCCCGTCGACACCTGACCGCTATTAGCAATCACGATGGAATCCATCAATGATAAATTTTGAATTAATACTGAAATATGGTATTTGTTTAGAGTTTGGCTCATATGTGTGGCTGGTCATCCGACTTTTGCGAACTAGAGAAAAAGAGACGGATAGATTTAATTACATAAATAATACAATAGTAATAGATTAGTTACCATTAGAAAAACAGTATCCTTACCAGTTTTTAAATCTCGCGTCAAGGAATTTTTCCTGTCAGAATAGTGAATATTGGTGCTTACATAATATTTATTTATTTATTTAGTATATTATAAATATTTTGTGTATATCTAGTTTATGTGTTTATTAGTTTATCTTTAGTACACCCCCTGCCTTTCTTAAATTCACAAAATTCTTTCCATCCAAAGGTTGCCTGGAAGAGATCGCTTCTAAGCGATAAGGCCGCCCACTCACTTGTGTTATGTAATGTCTTTTTGTAATGTTCTTTTTCTGGTGTACAATAAAGTGTTTTGTATTGTATTGTATTGTATTGTATTAGTTGGATTTGTCCGTGATAGAATCGGAAATCATGTAGAAGAACTAAAATCACTGACGTAGCTCTCAGAATATGTAAGCTGAAGTGGCAGTGGGCAGGTCATACAGCTCTCGCAGAACTGATAACCGCTGGGGAGTATAGTTATAGTTATTGTAAGCGTTGTCTAAGTTAAAACTAAGGAGTCCACGGACCAACTATGGAAAACGAAACATCATGTATGAAGGTGCGCAGATTTATAATAACTTACCTGATAACATCAAAAACTGCTTATCAATGCACATATTTAGGAAAAGATTAAAGCAACATATTTACGACAAAATCTGTTAAACAAACGGTACCAAATAAATATTACTCTAAAAACATTATTAAAAACTAAAACTTAACCTACTAGCTAACTACCCATGTACCTACCTATTACAATTATAATATTATATAATAATTAGTTAAGATAGTACATAAGCTTAAGAATAATGTATGTACATTCTCATTTAAGTGAACTATGTTCTTTTGAGAAATAAATTCTTTAAACTGAAACTGTATAAGTCCTATTTAATCATAATTTTTTATCGAGGCGGGTATCGAACCCGCAACGTCCTGCATCGCAAGCGTTTACTGAACGTTTTACGATTGTGCGAATCCGACTTTTTGATTACGTTGGCACATTCGTTCCATATTTGAATATTTTACCCGTGAATGGATTCCAATCATGATCAGGGCCCGCGGGACGGCTTTGTCAAACAACGGAGCTTAGTAAAATTTATGTGAACACAATAGGTCAAAACATTACTGATGCGGGAACCCATTTATTAAACAGATAAATAATAATTATAATTGAGACAAAAACATATAAACTTTTTGAAATAAACTCAGTATATGTTTGTGTGTATGATTATTTTTGTAAGAAACAAGAAAATCAGTTATGAGGAAGAACGTTGTTTCCAAGTACAGGTATTCGATACTTATTAAGAGGATCAAAGTTAAATGTCCTCATTTATCTGTTTTTGTAACTAAATATCTATTTTTTGCAATGTACCTATCTAATATTAGTGTTTCTGGGTTTCAAATAAATGTATGTTCTATCTTTCTTTTCTTTCTTTCTTTTTATGTAATTAATCTCACTAATATTATAAACGTGAAAGTTTAGATGGATAGATGGATAGATAGATGGATGGATGTTTGTTACTCAATCACGCCAGAACGGCTGACCGGATCTGGATGAAATTTGGCACAGAGATAGATTATAGTCTGGAATAGGACATAGGCTACTTTTTATCCCGGAATTCCCACGGGAACGGGAACTACGCGGGTGAAACCGCGAGGCGCTGCTAGTTATTAATAATATAAAAAAATACATGTTTTTTTTATCAATTTAGCAAATTTAGCAGATAAATTATTATGTTCTTTAATTAATACCAAAAACGATAACTGAAAACACAAAATTTGGCAAGTACAAAAGTTTTCAGTCATAACGTTTGGTAATAAGGAACATAATAATATTACGAATTGAAGTTGCGAGCAACCGTCATCGCTGAATCCTTATGAAAACTTAAAATAAGTGAAACGAAAAGATGGCAAATTGCATCCAAACTAGCGTTTGGATGTATACTTTTTTAACCTTATCGTATTCTATAATGTTTTACATTCACATTCGATAATCATCGAGATGAATCTTGATAACCATGATATTCTTTCACGTCTAAATAAAAACTTGCCTTTTGTACACATTGTTTAGTAGGAACTTATTTTCAAACGAAAAAAGCTGAGGTAGGTACCTACATTTTTTTCGGCTGGAAGTAATTTTCTTTTAAAAATATCCAAATCGAGCATACTCACAATCAGATTCATTGTTTGAAGTTATTTTTCTTGATAATGTATATATTTTTTCTCATCAGTTCTTGTCTTGTATAATTTCTTGTTCGTAATTTTATAAATTTTGTTAAGTGTATGTTTATGTGATTACTCTTAGTTTACTTAATTCTAATTACTATATTTAACGTGCCTCCATTTTTCCTCCCCAAATATTATGAGGAAAGGTGATTCTGTTGTTCCGCGAGAGCCGCATCAACACATACCATTTGGATTGAGTAATTTTGCGGCAAACAGTTCTGCCGCATTTACTTTACTTTAATTTCCATTGTATTCAATTCACAGCACCGCATGTAAATTCACCGTACAGTTTACAAATCGCAATAATTTGCCGTCGGTCGCTGGCAACCGCATCATTATCATTTGATGCGGTTGCGGTGCCGTTTGTTTGGTACACTCTCGTTTTGAGCTTTGATTTTGGGTTAAAATAGTGGAAAGCGATTGATTAGTCTATTTATAAAGTTTTGGATACTGTTTTGTTTTAAAACCAGCTACTGCCCTTGACTTTCCTCGTCCTTTTCCGGTGTAAAGTCTCTCCCTGGGATACCACCTACCTTCCTGCCAAATTTCATAAAAATCCGTTCGGTCGTTTTTAGGCCTGAAAAGATAACATACAGACATAATAATTACTATTATTAAGCTGTTTATATATAAAATTTGACTTGTCTAAGTGCTTATTTTGTAAGCCTAAAGAAATAAAGTTATTGAATTTTGAATTTTGATTTTTTTATCATTTTTGTATTATTGTAATGTATTGCCATGCCATTTCATACTAAGTTACATTAATTTTCACTCAGGTTTTTTAAAATTCAATCCAAAGTTGAACTCTCTGCTTTAATGTTTTACGTTTCAACATTTTCCTTGCCAATAGCAGCTTTATTTACTTAGATCTCACGTAAATATTGATTTAAGTAGTACAGGCAAGCATGCCAGATGAAATAACATGGCTTACAGCCAATATCATGGCAGTAAGCCTTGTTATTTCGTAGGAAAAAACAGGTGACAGCACGAAATAGTTCACTATGATGGGAAAAATAAAAAAAATCTTTTCAGGGTTAAAAAAACAGTTCATCTTTCATTTAGTTCTACCTATCTCCAGTTACCATAATGGCACATGGTCTGCCAAACACCCTGCATTATTATAGGTTGCAGTAAGATATGAAATAGGAGCTACGAAGCAAGCAATGTAGGTGTTAAGCCACGTTATGCCTACGGCTACAACATACTAAAAAAAAGGTTCCATACTAAAAAAGGTTAAATTACAACCTGGGTCTCTTCAAGACAGGAGTGAATAGGTATCTTCTAGTCACATTCGTGATACATCGTCGGCCACATCTTCAATTTCCATCACGCGAAATTGTGATCAAAGAAAGGTCTACAGATTATATGAAAAAAGGTGCTAAGGTGTTGGTAAGGGATCGTTGGACTAACTAAAATTAATTTTAACTGTTTATGTAATGTATATAACCTAGTATTTCAATAACTCATCACCATTCATTATGAATGTAAGCGAGTTATTTACGAACCTTATTTGTGTTGGAAGAACACCAACGTTTCATCCCTTATCGAGGGACTTCTTCAGGGTGTGTGCGGTTCTAGACGCGCCGTTCCGCATCATCACCGTTCCTTCAATTTATCAATTTATTTACATCTGCATGTGTTTGGTCTGTATCAATTTATTTTTCTTGACAAAAACCTTTCTACATGAACAAAATTCTCAACGAAAATCTCATAAAATCTACTCAAGTAAGTAAACAAAACTTTTCTGCCTGCGTACCGAAGAACCAAAGAACTCATAAACAAAGCAAAATCAGCTTTGTGGTTAATTCCATAAAGAACATTAGCACAATACATTCACTGCGCTCTAATCCTCTTTAATGTGTTGAGCAGCAAAGCTGTTTGTTTCGCATTCTGTTCTCTGGAAGGTTGTTTGTTTTGAAACAATAATCAACTTTACGTTTGTTTCGTATACTTTTTTAAATTTTCAGCGTTAGGGCGTTACTCTGACCCAAACCACAGATGAAATAATGTTACTTTGTTACACAAACTAGCGCCGCCACCTATTTCATCTTATTATTACGTAGAACATAGGATATTTAAAAAAAAATCTTGGGTAGTTTGTGATACTTATTGTATGCTTTATTTTAATGCCTCTGTAATAGTTTTAATTTGAATACTTTAGGCATAGATACGAAGTTGCCCTTTGTGTCCACCACTTTTACATCTCTGCTTACAATGTTAATAAAACTATGCCAATGGCATTGAATAATTAAGCTTATAATAGGTATCACAAACTGCCCAATGAAATTTACGTATTTATTTTTAGTGGTAGTTATGGGTAATATTTATTTCAGCTTCTAATACTGGTATGTACGAGATACTTGATACTTGAGACTTAGATTTAGTTTGTTTATTTTAATAATAGTTATTATTTATCTATTCATGCCAAATGTGTGGCAACACGCTGTAACCGTAGACGCTAGACAAACCGGTTCTCTGGTTTCTCTGGTTTATAGTGTCTTTTAAATAAGAATAGTATAAGTTTTTGATAAATAAAGAAATACAATACAAAAATCCAATAAAGCTAATTCTTATTAAAAATACTACAATGGAGCCAAGTTCCTCGGTATTGTGTCTCCAAATTTCCCGAATAAACTTTTATGCAATTGAATAAAGATCCAATTTCGTATTGCAATACGGCTGGAACGAAAGCACTTAGAGTAACATACGTAGGTACTCTAACCAATACGATTCCGTGGTTACTCGCCCTAATCAAGTTAGCTAACAAAATCCTAGCAGTAAAACGTTTATGCACAAAAAAGTTCGCCTCAACTGCGCGAATTAGGTCAATGTTGAGTAAAGTGTGAGCCGCGACAAAAAAAAGCTACAATTATTGCCATAAAAGTCTCGCTATTGAGAGCTAAGTTTTCAAGTGTGTCATTTGTAAATGTAACGGTAAATCACGAACAAAACTCAATTATTTAAATTTGGAATTGAATTGACAATCCTTATTTGCGTTTTTCACTGCATGATAACTTTCATAGCTGAGAAATTGCTCGCTTTATTCTGGTTGGCATAAAGCAGTTGCAGCGGTCATGTAAAAAGAACCCAATTTTATAAGAGACAGAGGACAGAGACAAGGTGGACCAATTTTAGTATTGGATTGGAGGTCGCTCGAAAGCGCCGGTTGCGCAGCGGCGTTAGTATTACGAGTTTTATACAGTGTATCTAAAAACGGTCATATACTAGACGGCTGGTGGCTGAGGTGACGCTTAGAAAAGTACTATCTCCAAGCTTGTTAAAAAAACACGACTTAAAGTCGCACCTATCAGTCGCATCCGTAGTTTAAATAACATAACATTCGTAGGTACAAGCACGCGAACACCGCTAATGCCAACATTATCTCGATTGGTTGTTCGTCCGCTGTATAAAAACTAACTGGTGGACCGGCGCTTGTTAGAAGAACGACAAGGAAAAAATTACTTTCAAACCAAAAATCGTTCAAAAGCTTAAAAACCAATTGAAAACGCCTTATTCTAATCAAAGGCCTGCCCTAAAAGAACACCTAAGCGCTCTGTCTTCAGCTTGCCGTATCCAGCTTCTTTCAGCAGTCGTAGGCCATTTTATTTATTATTTAAGTTACAATTAACCTGAACGTCTCACTGACGGCGATAGTCCTCGTCTCGATCCCTTCACGCGTCATGGACAAGTTATGTTGACTCCATGCTCTGTTAAAGGTTTTTAGATCGTCGCTACTTTTTTAAACTCGATAAAATACTTTTACGTCAAATTTTTTGGAATTATTGTACACAATTTTAACATTAGATCTGCAAAAGGTTTTTATAGGTATCACTACTATTTATCATATCCTCATAGGTATGATGTTTTATTAAGTTTTGATAAATTGTGTTGTCGTTCTTTGAAAAGGCTCTTTAACTAACCGGGAAATAGGAATGAAGATTTTTATGTTGATCTCAGTTGTAACTGACGGTGGATGTGGTTTTTGTGAATTTTGTCTAAAATTATTTTTACTCTATGGATTAACCTTTAACACAAGCTCTGCTCAGCTTCGGGCTAGTCGAACGAATTCTTCAAAAACAGATAGTTTTCTAGGTTGAACATGGATAAATATGGATTAAACTACTGCTGCAACTTATGATAAAAATGGTAGAATGCTACGAAATTGTTGCAATGGTAATATTGATTTGCTGGCAGATGCTGGATGCGGTAAGCTGAAGACAGGGCGCTATGGCGCTCATTAGGGGAGGCCTATGTCCAGCTGTGGACTACTATAGGCTGATGATGATGAGGTACAGTAAACTCTAACTAAAACAATAAGAACATAAATTATACAAGGGCACACAGAGATATTTCTTTCATACTGTCTGTTAGCTAAATGAACAGAAACACAGTTATAAAAATTGGTTTTGCTGCATATTTACTTTGTTTTAATTTGGACCTGGGACCAATTATTATTTGCTAGTTACAAAATTTGTTTCAGAAGTATCAAAGAACATTAAAACAGATTACTAATTAATTAGGTAATTATTTCCTAAGTAATTTGTTTCCACGAAGAGACCGTTTAAAGCGATAAAACCGCCAATTTAACTTGCATTTAATTTTGTTTTTAAATCTTTTTATGGCAACACTGGCTGGACCAACTGCGTTGTAGTACCTACCTAACTACAAGCATAATAAAAGTTTTAATAGTTTTTATTTGCATAACGGCGTGTAAAATTGAGAACCGTGTTCGTCCATTGTCCACGTTGTGAAAAAAATCTAATAACCAGAGGTGATTATTTACTACATTATTTAAAAAAAGTATGGATGAGAGGAGAATGTAGTATGATTTTTTTTGGTACGCATAGAAAGAACCCGTAACAATTATCGTCAGAGGATACAAACATTTGTATGGAATTGAACCTGTAAACTTCGCCAGCGGGTTTTCGTCCGCTGCGTCAATTTGATCGCCCTAGGGTACAATGTAGGAGGCATAAATAAAATTTATCGTACGTTATGGGTCTTGGTTCTTTCTATGCATACCAAAAATTTTTTTTTTTATTAGTTATCTAGTACTCGTAATACAAGCCCGGCCCAGGAAGATGAGTCTCTCGTGACTCATCTTCCTGGGCCGCCATTGTTGACCATGAAACTTTCCACCTCGCTACAAAATAAAGTTACCCCATCTCCCGGACTATGCGAAACAGTTTCCACATTCTGATGAATAGGCATTCATATTTCATGAAACGTGCACAATTGTTTGTGTACCCTTATCTTGCTGTACAATAGTTCGTCCATATCTCTCTGGTTTGAATTTAAAAAGCCGGAATGGACAAAGTTCCGTCCGACGTTCCGGGAATGTTCCGGTTTTTACTGACAATAACTCACGCTATAGGCCTACGCAACTCTTTGAATTAGGAAGTGTCATAGCGTAGCACCACAACAAAATTGGTGTCGACTGTTTTCAAGAATGAGTGGTACTGCCTATCCTGGTGATGGACCCCAGGACTAGGGCAACATCGTTTCCGTCTTCCCCGATTTGCGAAAATTATAAGCCAGACTGGCTATAAGTACTCGCTCATTCTGCTGTGTTGTTTTAGATGCAGCGCGGGTGGTGTTACATACGTATCGGAGTTACGTCACTGCTGTGCTGGACCACTCTGTGCCTTCTAGCACTATCTCGCATAAAGCACGCCCCACCGCACCCGACCATCGCCCCTGCCACCACCCATGCACCGAACTCGTCACTCCCCACCGCACGACCACCAATTGACTGGATCAACGAAGCAGCGATGCGGTGGGATGCCGAACAACGCCTACCCTCGCTTCCACTCGCCTACTGGTACGCACACAAGAACGACCCGGGGAAATTCCATAAGCTGAAAGAATGCGCTCCTTTTCCGTCCATCTACGAGCTGGACTTCCACAACACGTTCTGGCAGACGCACCAAACCTCCTCGGGCGTGTTTCATATGTACGGAGCTTACTTGGACGTACGCAAAGCGTCGTACTTCGGGCCCGTCGTTCGCCTGCTAGTTGTTCACGAGGGCATCAAGCCGGAGGCGAAAAACTTCTGCCAGCTATGGTTCAACGAGATTACGCCGCCCGTCCTCGTGCCCGTCCTCGAATACAAGCTCATGTGGCGGGCCAAGTGGGGCTATTCTAGTGATGCCGTGCTAAAGCCACATCTCTTGTCGTGTGCTCTGCGCGCTGACGTCAGGCATCTGACGCCACGCGCTGTCAGTCTCGTCGAGCGGCCGTGCAATGTGGCGCGCAATTTGCTGCGAGTGCACTATGACCCGCCCGCGACCCCGGCCGACCGCCGTGACATCGCCGTCTGCGTAAAGGGACTTGATTTTCTGCACGACGATCCGTCTATCCGTCTCGTGGAATGGATCGAGCTGGTGTTGTTACTGGGCGCCGACGCTATCCACTTCTACGAGCTGCAGGTGCATCCGAATGTCTCGCGCGTGCTGGCGCGCTACGAGCGTCTCGGCCGCGTGACGGTTACTCGCACGTCGCTGCCCGGTGGCGCACCCAATCTACCAGCTTTGCAGCATCTGTATCTCACAAAAAAGTCACTCAACAAGCGGCAGATGGAACTGATTCCGTACAACGACTGCCTATACAGGCACATGTACCGGTATCGCTGGATCGTGCTGCTGGATATCGACGAGGTGATCGTACCGCTAGAGGACATGGACTGGCCAGCGCTGCTAAGGGGCGTCCTTCCACTCACTGCAGGCATGCGTCCACGAAGCTCCTTCCACGTTAAACAGGTGTACTTCTTCTCTCAGCCAGGGGGTGAAAGAACCATGCCACACCATCTGCAACTGCTGCAGCAAGTGTGGCGTACGCAGAACTATACGGAACCACTGAATAATGTGAAGGCGTTTCACGTAACAGACCGCGTTTTGTTTCTAAACAATCACTTGCCTCGGGCATGCTTAGGCGCTTGCTCGTCGTACGCAGTGAAGCCACAGCACGCGCGTCTTCAGCATTACCGCGTGAACTGCGTGCCAGTGCGTGGGTGCGTAGATGCCGTGCGTGACACAGCACTGTGGCGCTGGCAAGATCTGCTCGTGGCACGCACTGACGAAGCGTTGAAGGAGCTAGGCTTGCTGCCACCCTCTGAGCCAAATCGGTGACCACGCCTGTCACACTCCTGTGCTAATTTTAAGGCATGGATTGTACAAGTTCGAGCTGTTCCCCGGGTTAGCACCTTTTAAGAGTGTTTTATGCTTTCGTGAGTCGTTCTGAAGGTGGTTCTTAAAAGTAACTTGGCTTACTGGGAAGATGCAGGGAACAAGCACCAAAACTCGGTCGAGTGAAATTTTCTGAGGAAATTACATATCATTCGAAAAAAGTGCATGTCATATGTTTTTCACCTTTCTAATATGGGGCATCCATAAACTTTGCGATTTTTCGTTCCCGCTTTTTCATATCTTGGTAAGAGGGGTCGAAATCTAATGACATCAGTCTCATCATTAGATTTTGACCCCTCTTCCTAAATCCTTTCCTTAATCTCACCTAAGAATTTTCGAAAAGCGTTTTTAAATTAAGTGTAAATGCTTGATTGCATTGCATTTTAAGACTTCAAACGTAGTCCAGAATCACATTGACAACATCGAACATTTAATACACAAGATTCTTTGTTTCGTGTTTTAATTCAATAGGTACATTTTTTAAAAACTAAAAGTACTAAAGTTATTCCAATATCGCAGGAGGTGCGCTCGCGCGGTGGTGGGGTCGGCTTCTATATTAAGCGTGGTGTAAACGTGCGTACATGGGTTCACCCGGTTGATCCGCAGCATAAAACAGTCGAACAAATGTGGCTCACTCTGACTCTTAATGGGAAAAAACTTGCTATTGGCACGGCGTACAGGCCGCCCTGGTTGGATGCTGATCTTTTCTTTGACGCCCTAACCGACACCATAAATTCTTTACCTAGCTGCGATCATTTGGTATTACTTGGTGACTTTAATATAAATATTCTTAACGCTATTGAAGTAAAATCTGTCAAGTTATCCACCTTCCTTTCATGTCTAAATTTATGCCAGCTAGTTTCTTCACCCACACATTTCACTGAAACCTCACAGACATTAATTGATGTCATCTGCACTGATATTAAAACAAATAGGATAGTTGTTGAACCAGTAGGATCACTTTTTGGTCATTGCCTTGTGTTTTGTGAATTCAATATTAAAAAATGTAAACAAAAACCCTTTATGATTAATTACAGGCCCATGAAATATATTTGTCTTGACAACTTTAACTTAGATTTAAATTCTATCAGATGGGACCTAATTGCAGTACTCGATGACGTTAACGATATTGTTAACGGTTTCAATTCAAGTGTTTTGGCCCTATTTGACGCGCATGCTCCCTTAAAAACAGTGCTTATCAAGACAAGATCACACCCTTGGATCACGGAAACCGTTAAGCTAATGATGAGGCTGCGTGACGGGGCGGCAGTAGAGTATCATAATAACAAGTCGGAGAGCAAGAAAAAATATTATAAAACCCTTAAGTCTGCTGTTAACCAAGCTCTCTATCACGATAAGAAAGCATACTTCAATGCGAATATTAATAACAAAATAAGTGACCCGAAAACCCTTTGGAAGAATTTGAAAAACACGCTTTTGTCTAAAAATAATCCTGAGCTTCCCCTTCATTTGCAAGATGCTGATATTATTAACTCTCATTTTTTGGCTATGCCACGTACTTCCGTAAAAATTTCTGATCTCACATTTTTTGATTTTCGTAAATTCAACGATTCAATATTTATTTTGAAGCCTGTCAGTTCAGACCACATTTCTAAAATTATATGTAGTCTTAAATCAAAAGCAGTAGGCTGTGATCTGATTAGCTTAGACATGTTAATGATGACTTTACCTGAATCTCTCGGAACCATTACTTCTATAGTTAACAAGTCAATTGCAACCTCTGTTTTCCCTGACTCCTGGAAACGGGCTATAGTGCAACCAGTGCCAAAAATACCTAATCCCACTTTAATTGCTGAGCTTAGACCTATAAGTATACTACCGTGCTTATCAAAGGTGTTGGAAAAGGTAGTAAGCCAGCAGTTATCAGTGTACGTCGAACAAAATGGAATTTTGCCTGGGGTTCAGTCTGGTTTCAGAAAAGGGCGAAGCACCATAACTGCCCTGCTTGATGTTACTGACGAAATACTTTACGCACAAGATAAAGGGTTGTGCACTATACTTGTGCTGCTCGACTTTTCTAAGGCTTTTGATGTTTTGGATATAAATTTGATGTTGTCAAAACTAAATTATTACGGCCTTGATCACGGAGCCCTACGTTGGTTCAATAGCTATCTTAGTGACCGTTACCAGTGCACAAAGGTTTCTCGTAGTGATGGGAATGATTTAATTTCGGAAATTATGCCTGTTAGACGAGGAGTACCACAGGGGTCCATCCTAGGACCTCTACTGTTTATCATATTTTCGGCCGACATACAAACTGTCATAAAACACTGCAAATTTCATATCTATGCAGATGATATTCAGGTATTTATTTCTTGCAAGCCATCTGATATTAATAGTTCAATAGAAAAGCTCAATAAAGACCTGTCTAATATTGCTGAATGGTCCAAACGAAATAGTCTTCTGCTTAACCCTAATAAAACCAAATATTTGGTCTTTGGCACTGCACATCAGCTACAGCGTCTAAACCCTACTCAGAATGTGATTTTAATGGGTGAGTCAGTGGAGCGAGTTTACGAGGCACGGAACCTTGGCCTACTGGTAGATAGTCACCTTCGCTATGAGAAGCATGTTGCTGACTCTGTCAGGAACTGTTTTTATAGACTGAAGGTGCTCTACCGAATGAGATCGTACCTGAGTCCCGATTTACGTATCCGGCTGGTAGAGTCTATTGTTTTGTCTAAGCTGAACTATGCAGACATGGTAATAGGACCCCGATTACTCTCCAGAACGCAAAGGCTAGTACAGCGAGTCCAAAATGCCTGTGCCCGTTTCTGTTTTGATGTTCCGTTTAGAGCTCATGTGACACCGTTTTTAAATAAACATTTAATATTGAAAATGAAGCATCGTCGCAAATTGCACCTTGCATGTCTTATGTTTGGCGTTATAAAATATAAATCGCCGTCTTATCTCTACGAGAAGTTGTCATGGTTGTCCAGTTCCAGAGCTTGTAACTCTCGCCAGTGCTCGAAGCAGCTTGAGACACAGCGGCATAGCTCAGCCTGCTTCAGAGGCAGCTTCCGCTATGCAGCTTCGAAGTGCTGGAACAATATCCCGCCACCGATAAGGAACCTGCAAAGTTTACATAGTTTTAGATGTAAATTAAAGAATTTTTTGCTTAACCATCAGCAGGAACAGGAAAGTCTCAGACACGACACAAGTGTTCTCTAGAAATATTCATAAATTGCATCTGTTTAAACGTTAATACTAATTATATCACTTTCATCTCCTTAATTTAGTTAAAATAGTCATATCACTTTCATCTCCTTCATTTAGTTAAAATAGTCATTAAATACTTACTGCACTTTATTTTAATACGAGCATGTCCACATTTGTTTGTTTTTTTCATTTGTTTTTTTATTTTTATATTGATAGTTTTTTATATTTGTCTATTTTTCTTGTATGTTTGAGTAGTTAGTCCGTAAAGCCAACAAGTGGCTCTGACGGAAGACCAGCGTTGGTTGCTAGCTTGCTAGTCAACCAACTCATGCTGAGGCAGAGCCATTTTGTTACAGGGCTTACATTTTTTGTATGTTATTCTAAGTTTATTGTGTATTTTAGTGTAAGTATGTGTAAGTCTTCTAACAAAATAAATTATATTCTATTCTATATTCTATTCACGTCACGTCATATCACGTCTCCAACTCATGTGTTCATAATACGCTTTACACGTTGTAATCATTTCTCGCTTGGATCACCTGATATTTAATTACCGTGAAGCTGTCATTCTGATCGAACACGTGTACAATCAGCTACATAGCGATACATCAATAATTTAATATGATTTAATTTATTATACGTGAAAATCTTTAGTTAGCTCTGGCGATTACGTTAATCTACATATTATAGTAAAAGCAAGTTAAAGCTGTTGATTAAATAAATTAAATTAATTTTCATCTCATGTGGTCGGCGACGGTGTGAGAAAAAGCGAAAGCATTATTTACACATTTTATTGCAAAAAAAGCAGTCGCTTTGGTTGGTTCAGGAGGTGATGGAAAGATGTGGAGCAACAAAAAATATTTTAGAAAATATCGCATGAACTATTAAGTGTTTTTTTTATTATATGTATACCCAAACGTATATAAATACTAGCAGCGCCTCGCGGTTTCACCCGCGTAGTTCCTGTTCCCGTGGGAATTCTGAAATAAAACCAGACCAGATCCGGTCAGCCGTTCTGGCGTGATTGAGTAACAAACATCCATCCATCTATCTATCCATCCATCTAAACTTTGACATTTATAATATTAGTGGGATTAGTGGGATAGGTACTTGCCAAACCTTATTCAGTTAGTGCGTTAGTACATAATTATCGAAATCAAGAAAAATGTCACAGACAGAAAATATCACATTATAATTATAATCGCTCTAACAACACAATCAAGGATAAATAGGCTTGGGATTTATATCGAATCATCAATATCGATAGTTGTAGATACACTTTATTTAACCAAGTAAGATACACTTTATTTAACCAATAAAAACCCTTTATACATTAGCCACGTATTTTTTTCGAGTTAGAACACAACTCGACAGTTTCTTTAATTTGTCACTATCGTCAACTAGTCACTTTTGTTTATTGGCCCATTTCCTGAAAATCGCTAATTCGCCAGCAGCGTCGCAAATTCGTCACTTATCTCGACAGAATATTTATATCGTCAGTATTAGGATTTTGACTAAGTGTACTAAGTGTGGAAAAGCATTAGTTAACAACATTCAAAGCATGAGTAGGCCGTATCTCTTCATCTAAATAGGTACCTACTATTCCTGATTTAATCGATTGTTTTGGCGTCGACTGTACAAATATCGTTCCGATTACAATTTAATACCAGGTTCAAGAGCTTGATCTGATGCCGAGACAACGTCAATGAACTTTAAAGACCCTAATTTGATACCTGCTAAATTCAAGATATAGCTTTGTTTGTTGTACAGTAAGGATAATATTATGCTTACCAAGGTTTACGTAATAGGTTACTATGGTGTTACGAATGGCTATGAATTTGATTATGAAGTGATCTAGAGGGAATGAGATTTAGAGTTTAGGATAGGTTTTAATTTGGTCTAACTATTACTTTCAGAATTGTACATATGGTGAATATTTATTTAAAGAAAATTACGATAAAAAAAAAGAATACAATAATTGTAACTAATATTTACTGACGACCTCTGTGGCGCGGTGGGCGAAGGCCCGCCTGCGACGCAGGAGGTTGCGGGTTCCATTCCCGCCTTGGGACAAATATTTGTACGATCTGCAGGTATTTTTTCCGGTTGTTCTGGTCGTTTTCTATGTATGATAAAAAATATCTATCTATGTAACGTTTTGTATCATGTATATCAGTTATCTAGTACCCATAACACAAGCTCTGCTTAGCTTGGGGCTAGATAATGCTGTGTGAATTTTCCAGCATTATTATATTATATTATTTTATAAAAATCTAAGCCGTCACCAGAAGGCAAAGTGTCCAGAATGCTGGCAGCATTGCCACGTTGAATGGCAATGCTACTTCGTTGACCGAAATAAAAGCCAGCATTCCGATCACCTGTGGACTCTATTATAAGTTTCTCATTGACATTAAGATACGCATTTTACCTATAGGTAAATGAAAATGCGTATCTTTATTTATTAAAGTAAATTTTAATTGATTGTAACTATTACTTATACTGAAAATTAAAAAAATATGTATTTAATTAATTATCAGCATCTTTGGGACCCTTCTGACCGGTTGATATGGATCAGTTGAACTACCTGAGAATTTTTGCAACAGTCTGCAGTTAACTCAGTAGTTTTAATTTGATTCAATAAGTTGATTGTTATTTTCTTTGTTAGTAATATATTTTATATTTATAAGATAAGAAATTATAAATGAGTCAATTAAATCTTTGCATGAAGGCAAACAAAGAGGAATTTGGAAATAAATGGAAGACCCATCTCCAAATTTCTCTTTGTTTCCAAATGTCAACTCTAACCGACAAACTCTTTTTGAAATTAAGAAAATGTTAGTAAAGTTTTCATAAATTCTTTTTTGATAAGGAAACCGAAGAACTGCTAAGATATAAGCAGCGCTAAACACCCACACCTATCATCACTCAGCCCCTCTAGGCTCAAATTCCTACTTAACTTTACCGCAGAAATAAACCATCTCTTCCAATCATCGGTAGCTAAATGCCATGCCATACTGAACCGTAAACGTCGGCACTACGACATGGAAAAACTTTTTCGTCTAGAACCTATCAATTTTATAGTCCTAGCATAATGTAAACGCATATTGTTATACAGATCTGGTTAGATGGCTAGGTCAGAACTACGAAATGTCATTATCATATATAGAAAATTCTATAATGCAATTAAGGACTTGTAGTTCGAATAGGGGAACGTCGGGTAACCAGCAAAGCATACATGGGCTGCTCAAGAAGCCGAAAGAAGGCCACAAAAAAAGTGAAGGCTCCAGCGGTACGTCCAACCACCAATAGGTAGTCCGAAGTACCGCTGGAGCGACGAAGTTGAGAAAGCCCTTCATGAATTTCCTGCCGTCGACTGCACTTACAATTTCAAGTTGCACGCGTACAGCGCATACTTGATGAAAACGCTGAACGCAGTAGACGCCACATTGCTCTGTGGTCATGACGTCAGTTGGATGTGAGATCTGAACAAATGCACTGACGTTGCTGATGATAGTTAATGCTTTTTGGTTTGCCTACACAGCCGTATAACAACATGGCGCCTACTATTTCGTGGTGTTAAAAAACAGATTAAAAAGACAGATAACTTTGAATTAAGTCCAAACATTTTCGACTGCTTTTTCCCTAAGCTATGTCAACATTTTTAGATTTTTTCTTATAAAGAGTAAAATAGCCTAATAAGCAATACTTACCTACTGCCTTACCCGCTACAGCTACTTCAGCTTGAAAATTTTTCAGCTATGTCGATAGCTTTGTTGGTTACCTACTTCTTTAAGTTGAATAAAGTGATCGAGCTGTAATTATTCACCTTGCGCTGTGACATCGCAGGTTTACGCCCGCGATATCCAAAGTTTACGAGTTTTCGTCGCAGTCATAAACAAAATGCAAAAAGGAAATAGGAACGATCAATATCACCTGGTTACCGTGGATTACACAAATGGCTGGCGTCGGAGTCAGGGCCTGATGAAGTAGCGGGGAAATATCCAGACTTTAATCTTTTTTAATAAGCTTTGAATTTTAAGGCGTGTATGTGAATTGGGCAAAAGAAACGTCGGACGCCCAGTTACAAGGTGGGTCGATGACATAGCGTCGGGGGGCGTCAATGGAGGCGGTGGATGGCAAAAACTTCGGGAGGCCTATACTCAGCAGTAGGTAAAATCTGGCTGCGGATGATGATGATGTGAATTGACGTCAATTGAGTTACGTTAAAACCTTTTTTCTACGTAATCTTGATCAAAAATCTTCGAAAAAAAACGTGAAAATTCGTAATAATCAATGAAGTGGGTCCCATTCATTGATTGGCCATTCATTGCAGGTCCCATTCGTTTCAAAAATAATTGTGCAAAGTATCATAACAAGTGTCTTTTGTATTAGTTTTTACCGTTTTTCTCCTTGTGATTGATAGCAATCACAAGATTTTTTTACGTTATCACCTTATTAAATAATAGAATACCAAGGGAACCTTTGGCTTATTTTTGCAAATAAATGTCGTAATTAATAGATAATCAACAAATCTTGATTTTTCGCTTACGCCGCTCTGCTCTGTCCCGCTCCTATGAACGCGAAATCCTATGCCTATCCTTTTCACAAAATGGCGTCATAAGTCGCCCTTAAAATATGGGTTTTAACGCATTGTAGGCGTAGGTCCATGGATGTGAGAATCACGGCAGAGGCTGGTAAATGAAGGGAGGTAACAAGGATGTCCATTACGGATGTAAGCGGGTTATCTATGAACCTTATTACTGTTGGAAAAACACTAACAGGAACTTCTTCAGGATGAGTGTGGTTCTAGAAGCGCGCGTACCGCATCCCTCCGAGGTTCTTAGTGAACCCGCTAGCATCATTATGATCAAACTACGCTTGTTTTTACAGTTAAACTGGAGGGGTTCATTGGAGAAGCTTATTTGGTAAAATTGGTTAAGGTACTGTGATGTGTACGGTGATAACTGTCAAAAATTTAAACCCGCTGTTCACCGCTCTTCCGCTATTTCCACAACCGCACCTTTACACAAATGGCTGGTAATAAAGAAATATGCCCGGATTATCATATTAAGGTTTTAATTTCTGGATTTTCGGGTTGAACTTTCGCTTGTTTCGGGATTTGGCAGGTTGCTACGGATTATGGTGGACCACAGTTTAATGAATTCGTCGGCAATTTTTTATGCCTGGTCATGTTTATATGGGGTTTTGTGATTTTATTTATTTATTTATACAAATCCACAGCCTTTATAAACTAAAATTGACCTACTTATTCACAAGACAGCCAATACAGGATTTACTATATCTAAACTAAAAACAAATTGAGTATCACTATAAATCATGTTATGAAGTTAATTTGAATAAAATATTGACATAGAATCAAGAAAATAATGTCGAAGATAACGTAACAAAGCGTAATCAGGTGATTTTTATTAAAAATATGCCTTTTTTAGGTAAAAAAAGGGATTTAAAGTACACATTTTTTGATATATGACCACGTGATCGAAAACGTATATGTTTCGTATATGTTTGGTTGGATCGCAAGTGACGGCACACTCCTACAGATTACAGTGTCAATGAGTTCTTCTTGTTAGGTGTGGTATGGCGGGGTGACGTCATAGCTTGGAAAGCCATGACAGAGATTATCGTTTTGGAGCGGCATTATTTTATTCAAACTTTAAAATTAGTTTGTATAACTAATACGGCTGGCCTTGAAGAAATGCAAATTTTGCATTATTTTTATCAGACAATACGTAAGAATTATTTCCCAGTAGTAGTCACGCCTATAATGTATACTTAGGTTAAATAAAACTTTTTGATTTTATTTTATACAGGTTTTCCTTGATTGTGTATATAACTGCTTCGCTAACTACTTAGCCGCTCTACAAGCCCTTCGTTCTACAACAACAAAGAACTTTTATCTTGATTCGACCAATTTTGAGGACTCCGTATAACAAAAGGAAATAGGGTCTTATTTCATTAAAACTATCCAACCTTAAACGGTTCAAAAACCACACGTTAAGTAACAAGTTGAAAACTTTCAAAAACTGCTCCCAAGACCGAATAGTTTCCAGTTTTCCACATCTGGGATCTCCTAAGTGTTACCCGAGCGCCTCTAAGAATTCAACCATCGCGCCTTTAAAGCCGAGCTTAAATAACTTTGAGATCATGGAACAAGGAAGGAACTGAAAGGTTAAACTTATCAGTAAAAAAATATATAAGTTCCTAAAAATTTTCGATATAGGCGGGAATCGAACCCGCACCTCTAAAATTTTTTGGGACCTTATTTAATTTCTTAGAGATTACTCAGAGTGCCAGGGTTTACGCACAATAATATCAAATAGAAATCATTTAGAACGGGATATTTACCATGATTCAATTTTTGAGTTTTCCAATCCAAATTTCAAATTGAATCATGGTAAATATCCCGTTCTAAATGATTTCTATAGTAATAACCATGATAGTTTCAAAAGTTTTATAATAATATCAAAACCTTAAACCTAATAAAAGATTATTATCAACGACAAGCCGGTGACATCCCACGCATTTATCCGGCAGTATCTTAAATGTTATATGATCTAGAAATTTCAGATTGTTTAAAAAAATCCTATAAAAAAAGTTAATACATAGAAGAAAAAAAAAACAAAACAAGACAGTAACAGTAGACAACAGTAACCTAGCAGTGTGGCGTCCACTGCGCCCAGCGTTTTCGTCAAGTTACGCGCGCAGATTGAAAATGAAAATTTTAAATGCATTTTTAGGGCATTTATCGATTAATTATTTTACATAACAGTTAAACGATGAAACTACAGAAGATTCACAACTACTTATCTGGTCAACGCCAATCCTAGACGTGTAGATTTTTGAATAAGTTATGATTAAATAAATCAACAATTCAGTTTAAATACAAATACAAAACCTAAAGAAACAAACAATGAGAAAAAAAAACGAAATTGTAACCAGCTTATAAATTTATTAATGATGTTACTAGTTTTTTTGTTATTACTCTACATTATTAACAAAGAAAAATACAATCAAATAATAGAATTAAATTAAAATTAGTATTTACAATTGAAACAATTGAGCTAACTGCAGACTGTTACAAACAATCTACAGGTAGCTCAACTGATCCATACTCATGGGTTTTTGTCCATGAATAGGTAGATTAAATATAAAACATGGTTTTTACCTCAGTTTTCACCATGAGTGAGTCCGGAGTAACTGGCTAATACATATTTACTAATTCAGGAAAGAGTTTCTACTATGTTACGTCATAGTTGGCATCAGCAAAGCGGTTCTTTTTGTTTATCAACAACGTACTAGATTTCACAAAGCATAAAAATAATGTCACGTCAAAACAGATTGTCAATAAAATGACTCATCTCAAGTGAATGAATTTCGCCATCTTGCCCCCTGCGGGGAGATTCCGGCAAATGTGGCCCTCGAGAAAAATGTACATTATTAGTAACCATAAAAATATGTGATGTTATGGTGTGAATGAGGCAATTCTGTCAAATGACTCGCGTCATTCCCTGAGCTAGCTCGTTCGTTGGTTCATTGTGTTTTTCTTTAGAGGGCTGTTGGCTCAAAATAAGCACATTGTCGATTTGTACTCCCTTATGTCTGCGTAGTTGATACACTTGATGTCGTTTTATTCTACCTAATTTGCTTAATTAAACATGTTAGGTACTTAATTATAATTTACAAGCAGCGCCTTGCGGTTTCACCCGCGTAGTTCCCGTTCCCGTGGGAACTTTAGTATAAAAAGTACCCTATGTACTATTCCAGACTATAATCTATCTCTGTTCCAAATTTTATCCAGATCCGTTCAGCCGTTCTGGCGTGATTGGGTAACAAACATCATCACAAACATCTATCTATCCATCCATCCAAACTTTGACATTTATAATATTATATATACGAGATGAGATGAGATTTAAACAACACAACACAAGTTTTGTGTGAAGGAAGGAAACACCATAAGGGATTGTATAAATTAAGAAAAAATAAGCAGAGAGACAGTGGTTGTTTGATATTTTCACCAGAGGCTTGTTCGTTATCCAGCAGGGTGCACCACGAGCAAGTTAGGTTAGCTTGGATGACGAGATGTTGGGGTCCCTCTGACATCTCTTCCCTTTATTATTATAGGGAGGAAGAGTTATGAATGTATAATTATCATTGGCAATTTATAATTACTATCTGATTGTTGGTCAACTTATGTTGAGTGGTAGAAATAATCATGTGCTATACAAAAGCTTACTGCCAGCTGTCGCCGATGTCGAATGATTTGATGCGGGTGCGTGCGGGTGCAGTGCTGGAGTGGTGCTGGCGCAGTGCGGACTATGTATGCGATGACCTTTAACATTAAGTTTCTAGAACCAGCTTCTGTCCGCAATTTTGCAGGCTTTGTTTCCTTGGAAACGTTCAAGGGGCTTTTATATCCCATATGAACTGATTTATGGGACATAAATAGAAACCTTGACCTACACCCACAGACATACATACAATTTTAGAACGATCCGCTTAGTAGTTTTGACGTGAAAAAGTTATTTAATTTTAATTTTATTCAAAGACATCCATCCGTCCATCCATCGAAACTTGTGACGACCGATATGGCGTGGTGGGTTAAGGTCCGCTTGCGACACAGGAGCTTGTAGATTTGATTACCGCCTTGAGACAAATGTTTGTATTTTCTCTGTTCATAAAAAATATCTACATATTTTATATTGTAATAAGTATATCAGTCATTTAGTACCCATAACATACGTTCACCAGAGTACCATAACAAAATAACGTATGTTGCAACTTATGCAGCTTGAGTAGATAGCTGAGTGGATTGTCCAGCATAATTTATTTTTGTGACATTTTGTGATGTCATTTCAAAAACAAGGGAACAGCACAGCAAGTAAACCTACCCTACCTCACAATCACCTCTAGAATCGAGGTACAGCCTGAATATTTACTCAAAGCGTTGAAGTGTGCGTGTCCGTAAGACAACAGCCGAAAGGACTTTGCAACAAAAGTCCATTTTGTTTTGTTTGCGTAGGACTCGGGCCTTTTCCGTTTGTTTTAGAAACGTTTCTTGGAGACTGTTTTCTTAAAAAATACCAAGTATTTTGATAGACGATGGACAGTTTGTTTTAATATAATACTAGATTTTGCCCACGCAGTTTTCAATAAAGTCGCTTGTAGCGACCTCTAAAGAGACATTGGTGGAACTACAAAGCTAACGTCAATAGGAACCATAATAGGCCACATATTTTTTTTAAAAGCTGAGTCAGCAATGGTGAATCAATAAATTATATATAATAAAAAAAGGTTATCTTTTGTAAGGCTGATTTATCTATTAAAGAAGTGCCCACTCACGACCGCGCTATTCCGCGCAGTCAATCCAATGACACGTTCCAAATTTGAAAAACATGACGTGACATCGCCACCGTAGGCAAAAATTCAAATTTCGTACAAAAATGATCCACGTGATTGAAGTTTCGTAGTCAACGTCACTCCGATTGCCTGGCGCGTTGTGAATTGAGTTATTGTGTTTGGTTGTTGAATATTTGGAGACTTTTTTATTTATTTAATTATGTGTGATCTGAAGAAGAAAGACGAAACTTTTAAACTTACGCGATCCAAACATATTATTATAAATATTCACGACTCTACGCGTTAACGCGATGAATACCCGTGAATATTTATAATCAAAGTCAAAGTCATAACTTTATTTATGTAAGCTTACAAAAAACACTTAGACAAGTCAAATTTTATACTATAAACAGCTTTATAAAAAGTAATCTTCGATCAAAAATTTCCGCGGGGGAGGCCACGAACTACTTATTTTTGATCGAAGATAGTAATACTTAAAGAAAATTACAATCAAACAAAAGAAACAAAATTACTTAATATTAAGTAATTTTTATTATCAAATAAGAAATAAGGTGTTATTGATTTAATTCACTTCAATTTTTTGTCATAAGACATGATACTATGGAAGTAGTTAACTGAAATAAACTAACCTAGCTGTATCTTCATCGGTAATATATCACAACAGTATAGGCTGCTGAACTAAGTCTGCCTGCGAGAGCATCAATTTGCGGTCTCCATCGAAGAGAGGAATCAATGTGTAACCCTAGGAAAACAGTTGGTTTTCGAGGTTAACAATCTCATCCTTTACCATTATATTATTTTGATCAATAAACCTAATTGTGTATTTCTAACGTTGCCTATCTTATTTGGGAGTTTTTTTACATGGAATCAGTTGCCACTAGCTCTGTTTGAAGATATACTTCATAATGAGAGTGGAGTCCCCTCTCATTATGAGGTAGAAAACTGATCCCATGTAAGAAAACTTCCAAATAAGATATAGGCAGCGGGGACGAGCTGGCGGAATGACATCGATTTCTCCCAAGAAGCCTGATGACAGGTAGTTGACAATCACAAGAAGGAGGAGGAGAAACCCTTTGCCCAGTGGTGGGACACACGAAACAGCTTCCAAAAAGTGAGATGTAGAGTTTGCTAGACCTTAGCTCGGAACGAGCCAGTAGTTTTATGTAATTACTTCATTACTTTGACGGTGCGGTCAGGTTGATGTTTATTTAGGGCCCTCTTTGATCTTATAACGAAGAGTTTCATTAAATTTAGCGAAGAAAATGTTCAAGGTCGAGTTAGTAAAACAATTAGACGATTTCCAAGAAATGTTTTATAGTCAAAGCTACCGAATTCTTGGAACGAAATAGAAAATACTTCAAATAAACTTGTCGAAAGGTTTATAAGAGCAATGATATTAAGTGAAGTGTTAATTAATCATCATTGTCATATCATCTGCAACTAAGCATTACTTTTTGTGTAAAGTGGGTAGTTGTCAATAAGAACATGCCATAATGAAATGTATCTTCGCGTAGCAAGAATAATGGCCGCTCGGCTATGACGCGGAGTTTGGAGGTCCATACCCAGCAGCGTACCAAGTCGAGTTGCGGATGATGATGATTTGAAGTTCAAAAATATCACGATGTACGCCAAAACCCATAAACAAACGACGGCCGACCACCACTTGGTTAAGTTCTCGATTTAGCCGTTCCAGAATGCGGCACAGTATTTCTCATTGACGGCAAGTCATATCGCTCGACACCATCAGTCATCAAACAACAGGTGATTCCGAGACACCCCGAGATTCCTTCATAGCGCCATAACGATATCTTTATGAGCGTCTTCCACATAAATAAAATAATCTATTTTCCTACCCATTTCTAAATGTTTCATAGTAAACATGATCTGAATTATAAAATAGATCTAATCACTACATAGACCGTTTAATCATTTTAATGGGTACCGTAGTGTGGTGTGTTCATATTTTTTCGCTTAGATTTGGAAAACTGGATCTTATAGATGATCCAGTGTTGCCAGTGCCTTCACCGAGTTTCGGACGATCCGCTGTCGGAAAAAGGACGATTTTTGAACAAATAGGACGGCTAAAGAAAATATTAATTAATTATGATTTTAATGAAAAAATATACCCAAAAGGCTTCGATCAAAAATTTCCGGCTTTGCCGGCCCCCCTTAGATTCACAATGCGCACCCCAAAACCTTCAGTAGCAAAGGAGAACCATTTTGACATGTTAGGGAAGCTTTTCAACTAGTGTCATTTTAGCGTTCTGACAAAAAGCATGGGTAAGTGCTCGTACAAAAAATGCAAGAATCACTCGTCCAAAGTGCTGAAGAAGGATCGAATTTCTTATTTTCAGTAAGTTTAAATATATTTTTTACCCGTATATTGAGATGTGTCTTATACCTACTTGTGAAATCAGCATAAAATATTGTTGTTTGGTTTGCCTATGTTAAAATACTAATTTTGTTCTAAATTGATAAATGGAGAGGCTATTTCTTCTAAAAAAAAAAATTCGTTAATAGTATGTATTAATATATTTTTCATAAAAATAAGTTTAATATTACTAGTTGATGATTTTTAAAATAACTAGTTGGCCCGCCCTAAAATTTCATTTGCGTAGACTCTCTAATAAAAGAAAGACTAGGTTCTTACCTACCTACCAGAAGTATGAATTTATAAAAAGTTTATTTTTTGTCCCTTAAAAAAAACTCGTGCAAAGCCGCAGACAGGAACCAGTTCTTTTTAATCTAGAGTGCCTGCCTGAAATTGTATTTTAAGTTTAAATTATTGTATGTCTGAAATGACACTGTTGAGACACCAATTTATAGTTTCATCAATAAATGATTCGCTATCTTTACCTAAATTCTGTTAATTAATCCTTATATAAAATAAACTGAGTAGGTAGGTATATAATTCTCAGGTAAAGAGAAATAAAATAAAATGAATTCGACTCCACCAATCTCTTGTTCCGTATGGAAAAAGCTTGTCAGGCTCTGCGCAAACTGTCTGCGTCAAAACAAAACGAAGACAATTTTGAGTGACATTTTTGTAAGGCTCTAGGTATCTACGGGGGAGGCCGCAAACACTTATTTTTGATCGAAGCCAAAAGGAAATAAATACACTTACATGCAGCGCGGTCAGAAGTTGTCGCATTCACACGTCGTCGTCCGTTTCGTTTCACGCATTATTTTTTAAAAAGTTATTGTGGCTGGCTATTTGAAAAGGGACGGAAAAGGGACGGAATTTGAGAATGGACATCGAAGGGACGATGCGGCGTCTAAAAGGACGAAAATCGTCCCTTTTGGGACGTTCTGGCACCGCTGAGATGATCTTAATGGGGGAAACCCAGTTGTTTTTTGATTAAACTTTGCTTCCTTAACTCCAACACTCGATTGGGCTTAGTTGTACGACTACGGTAGACTTGCATAAGCCCTGATCAAGATTTACCATAGTTGTAAAACCAATCCCTGATTTGGGTCCAAACGAATGTAGAAGGCAAACTGGAATCGAAAAAAAAACCAATTCTAGTTTTCCCCTTTTAAGATTGTTTATTGTATAATATGTACATTAGCTAATACGATTTTTAAAAATCAATTAGGTACACTGTTACTTGAGCTTAAAACACTTCGATCAATTTAAAAGTTTAAAATACTGCTGGCGATCGCGCAGATAGTCGGCGAGAAGTCTGACAAAGATCGGGCATGAAACCTATGGCGCTTAGTTTGGCCAGCAGTATGTTGTAAATGACCCTATCAAACGCTTTTTGGATATCAAAGTAGAACACGTCCACCTGACAGCCGAGGTCGAAGTTACTTAAGATGTACTCAACACTACAAGTGTCAAAAGACTGGAGTTGACCGCAAAGATCATCCATAAGGTCCAGTTTTCCAAACGGGAATAGAAAAAATATGGACCAACAGCACACTACGTACTTATTAAATTAAGGGGGTTCTACAAGCGGGAAAACTGGAATCCATATTATTTAGTTCCACTTTTCTCCGTTAAGGGGGGAAAACTAAAAAAAAAGCATTTAATTTGCTGTCATTCGAAACTCAAAATGATCAGGATACGCCAAAACCCATAAACAAAAGAAGGTTACGGTTTAGTTCTCAATTAAGCCAGCCGAGCCATTCTAGAATGCGCCACAGTCGTTTCTCATTCGCTGGAAGTTGTATCGCCTCCATCAGTCATCAAACAACAGGCGATACCGAAATACTCCGAGATTTCTCCCGCGCCATAACGCTATCTCTATCGGCAATTAATCCGCCATAACAATGAGAATAACTCACCGCTGAACGCCCGTGAAGTGTGGAATTTATGCTGTGGTCGCGGTTGGGACTGCAGTTTGATTTGTTAGTTGGATCTGATGCAGTGACTCTATTAGCTTTTGTCTACGTCACACGATCCCCGGCTTGGGACAAATATTTGTATGATCTGCAAATATTTGTTCCGGGTGTTCTGGGTATTTTTAATGTATAATAAAAAATATCTAGCTATGTTATGAAGTATTAAGTACAATCTTATATCAGTAGTACCCAAGTAATAACACAAGCTCTGCTTCTTTGGGCTGTGTGGCGCCCGTAAAGCGCACAATTAACACCAGCACAGCACAAAAATAATGTATTCAAATGTGGTCACTCGTTATTTTAAGATAAAGTATTTCACAATGACAAAAATTCCTACTTACAAGGTTCAGACAAGTAGCCAGCAAGCTGGCAATATCAGATGCAATCAATATAAAATTCATTTAAACATAACGACTTAGAGTCCAAACTTGAATGCACGGTATCGGTGTGGTGTGGCCCTCATCTGCATCAACCTGGCTTCTCTTGTGAGCACTTTCTTCATCCTGATACCAGCAGCAGTCTGTTTCAGAATTGTCATACCTACTACCTGGTTGGAGGGTGTCCTACACAAGATCTGAGGCTGAGGCGTGGTCAAGAGCTCCCCACTTAGGTATACACATTTAACCCGACATCATTACATTAAACCAACCGCTGTAAATACGAATAGAGTTGCAAACTTGCAGGATAAGTCTATCTCTTTCACAACAAAATCGAAGCCATACTAATAGATACCCAATTAAAACATAAATAAACACGATAAAATTTAACCCACCAATAGTGTTGTATAATTTAAAAGGGCCGTAATTGCAAATCGTCTATTAGTCGAATAATCGAATGAGCATCAATACTGGTTAATCGATACCTGGCCAATCGGATAATATTTTGTTACGGCACTATGAGCTTGTAATGGCTGTTGTGCATCGTATTATGTCGAATTGAATTTCATTTCATTGGAGTTGTGTTCGAATTTTTGTTTTTTCGTCGTGACATTTTACAAGGTGGTGTTTACCGAAGACTTTTTATTCCTACTTTTATTGATTTTGCAGTAGGTATAAAATCCTCTGATATCTAAAATACAAGCTCTGCTTTATTTTAACATGTTGATGTGGAAAAAACTCTGTTTGTTTTAATTTTATGACTTTCTAAATCGCTCATAAAACTAATTGTCCTCATGGAAAAAAAATCTGCGGAGACAACCAGTTACCTAGATGGAATTTTTATTTTCTTCTATACAACTGTTTGGCAACTACTTGTATCGGGGTTCAATAATATCTACCGCGGAGACAACCGAGACAAGCACCTGGATAGTTTTTTTTTTCATCTGCATAACTGTGGTAGGTAACCAAACGAAAGTAACTACCATAAACAAACCACCAAATTATAGGTGATACGGTCATGCTAATTAAACATCTGACTATGAAGAACTCGTCCGTCGAAATAGTATTTTAAAACGAAACAAAAATGGTTGATAAGCACATGGTCAAAGTTTCGTATACATCTTTTATTTCACAGCACTGCAAAATTGTGATGAAAATGCTGGAACGCTGCAAAAACGGTCCGGGATCTTTAAGTTCCTCGAATCCTTTTATTTCGTGCCTTTGTGGAAAACTTTTAAATGTCCCGGCAATTTTGGGACCCTTGGTATCTTCGCATAATATTGCTTTACTGGGTTTTACCCTTTCACATGAAACAGTGTCCGTAGGTTTTAGAAATGGCTAGCTTTTTTCTTTTGTTTGTTCATTGTCCTTGAATAAAACAATGCCTCAGGCACTCAGGAATTTGAAATCAGTTGATGGTGAATTTTAACCAATTATGTAGTATACCAATTACCTAATTATTTTATGAATACTACTTATATGAGAAGGTATCGATATTTTGATGGTATCGGAACATCCCTACTGGCTATAAAAAGCAAATACCTACTTAGACCATAGATTATATAAACTTGTTAGACTTTTACGTACCTAGGTCAATCATAAAAAGGTAAAATTTTAACCTTTCTGTAGGTCAATCATAAAGAGGTAAAATTTTTAAACATCGAATATACATTTATGTATAAAAAATTTATTTATACACAAATATTCGCATAGTATAAATCCACCAATATTAAGGTGCACATAAAACCCCTTAAAAATACGAATATTAAACGTTTTCATATTCCTAAACGCATTACATAAGCAGAAAACGTTCCGTTTTCCAATTTTTATGAAAAGCTAATCAAATCTGTATTCTGGCGACGATCTATAGTACGAGTAGCTACCGTTACAACAACAAGTGGGAATACAGTAGGTCCACTTATTTACCTCCTGATTCACTTAGTTCTTGTCGCTCGGCGACCAAAACTGGATTAAGATCCACTTTTGTGTCGACGGCCAAGGTCAAGGTAACACAAAACTTCAGACATTTTTGTTCTGGGCTGTACTACGTACTCGGAGAGCAGTCCTTTCGACAATTCAGTGAAACCCGGACTCGCAATCATTTATTTTTGAATAAAACATAAATACTTGCAAGATATAGGGAAGATCTCGACTTATTAAACTGTGTTTAATTTTAAAATGTTTTTGTGTCTGTCTATTGCAGTCTACATATACCTAAAGGAACCCGTGGCTGGTAGCGGGTTAGCGGCACGTTCGTGTCTAAGCGTCCGTTTTTAGGCTAACGTAGTTAGCGTTCACAATAGTAAATGGAACCTACTGGTACTTCCCATGTTTACTGTTCAGTTACAAATACTGGAACGTTTTCCCGAACGAGGTTGGTTATTGAATCGCTTTTTAAAGAGGCACTGCCTCTGCCCTCATTTCCTCTCAGAGGGACGCTAACGCTCTTTATTTGATTTCGTTTTCACTTGCACCATTTTTGTGTAGTTCTAGCAGTGACCGTGACGTAACTGGAAGTCGGTTTCATCCGGCCTCGCCAAATAAGAGAAAGGTTTATGTTTCCTGGTGCAGGCATTCTTGGAAAAACAGAGCTTTTCTTCGTACGGTTTGGGGCCTTTAAGTTACAAATTGGTCTGGTATCACACTAAAATTGCACTAAAACTACAAAATTTGAAAATTTGGATGGATGCCTGGATCTATCTATCTATCGATGCAAAGCCACTGGAAGAGAATTGTTTACAAATGATCTAAATTTGCCATTTCATACGACCGAGAAACATAGAGTAGATAGTTTTAGTGCATAACTTCATTTTTCATTCCAACTATGCGCAGAGAAGAATTTTAAATCTCTTCTAATAGTAATAATCCGTTTCGATTCTCCATTAACGCATTCACTGCCCAGCCTCGGTGGTGCAACCCGCATTGGCGCGTTGCCGCCTGGAAGACCCGCGGCAGGACATGTACGTCGTAGGCCATGAAAGAGTTAACAAAGTTAATTTTCCTCTATCAGATTCAAAAAGCAAAGCAAATTCATACATAAACAATGCCGCATCAGCAATAGGCTCAAGAACAACAAAGAGGTTCCTACATGCCACACAGTCCACAATTTGCAAGCCGATGCGTTTCCAGTATTCACTGACCACGTCGTAGCGAGAGTTAAATAGCTAATACACTTTGTAGGTAAACAAACACTAAGCTACAAGGTACACCGCTCAGTGCTTGTGAGTAGTTACGACCCTAAAATATTATTACACTTTGGCAAGGCTAACAAATATATCAAACATGTTGTTCTGTTCAACTTTGACAATCTCATAATAAAAACCGTTAGTTACGTGGCAAAATAACAAATGAAGCAGTCTCGTCGCTATTAGCTGATTCTACACATAACACATTCTCTCTATAACGAATGGTGGTTTATTTCAATGAAAATATACATTTATACGAGTGGCGCAGGTGAAAGTCCGCCTGCGACTCAGGAAGTTGTGGGTTCAATTCCCGCCTCGGACAAATATTTTTACGTTTGGCTGTTTATTCTGAGAATTTTGGGTGTTTTCTATGCGTAAACTATCTTTATATTAACGTTTTTTTATTTGTATTTTTTTATTCAAAACATTACATCTATTTTTACAGGTATGACCTAATACACTATAGTAGTAAACATAACAAATCACACGCAAAATCAAAATATAATAAATAATAATAACTTACAAAAATGAAATTATTTACAGAAGCACAAATTGAAAGTTAAGCCACTTTTAGTCTAACAGTCATCTAGTACCCATAACACAAGCTCTGCTTATTTGAGGCTAGCTGATGCTGTGTGGATTGTCCAGCATTATTTATTTATTTATGGAGGCCAGACCAGTTACATTCCGAATAAGCTGTGCCAGTGATTTGCATGCTGTTTGCCGAGTATTGTCCGTGAATGCAATAAGAAAGGCATTCGGTTTGTAGCATGCAATTCCCAGCCTACCGGCTATGTTACCATACTATCGAGTTGTGAACTAACCAAATATTTTAGAGTATGACGCCATTTCTAGTTAATTGCTTTTTGACACCTTTCTGCTTTAGAAAAGTTAAACAATTTTTTTTAATGGAAACTTTTAATGGTATTTTTTTCCGATGGGAACTGATTTACAGGATAAAATGTAAAATGAAAACTATTTTTTTTTATTTATAATTTTATAGTCAATAGACCTTCGTTTGACCACAATCTCACCTGATGGAAAGTGAAGATGTGACCGACGGTGTATCACGAAGGTCAAGAAACCTATGTTTGATTCCAGGATTAGATTTACCTGTTTGCAAAATTTCACACTGATTCGTTGAGCAGTTTTGGCGTGAAGAGGTAACAAACATCAAAACATTCAAACATCCATACATAAAATTTTTCGAATTTATAATATTAAAATGATGTGATAGTGTTTTAATAAAAATTAACAAAGAAAATTACACTCAAATATTAGAGTAGAATTAAAAGTAGTAATGACAATTTATATAAATATTGATTGTGATTGTGTGATTTTTCTTCCAAATAATAATGTTAATTTAAAGGCAGAGTCAAAAATTGAACTGACGATAATGTTCACCATAGCCAAATTTTCGGCCACAGCAGCGGTGGCAAGTCACAACAGACACTAGCCATGCCTACGCAGGAAATTATCATAGTGCACGAGTGTCTACGCAAACACAGATCCACTCTCTATTCCCTCAGTCTTATAATCCGATGGGACGGCAACCCGACACAACTGGTGAGAGTTTAGGCGCAGGCTTAGCGAAAATTGGCTTTGTACTTCCCTTTTGAACAATTGATAGTAAATCAACGTTAATATGTTTAAGCTTACGCGATCTGAACACATAATTATTAATACTATTTAACGGGTATTTATCGCGTTTATTTACTTATTTTTCCCGGGACTCATCCCGTGACCACGACAGTGTGTAAACCTGTCGAAACGTCGGGAAAAATAGGTAAATAATCGCGATAAATACCCGTTAAATTGTATTAATAAATAAAAATCAACGTTATTGTTTTAACTGCTCCGCTAATTTTCATGGTTCTTAACTAACTGCTCATCACGTATAAACGTTGAGTAACTTTCTGTTCATGAGTAAGCTAATCGTAAGTCCATTTCTGAATTGTTAAAACTAACAACCGTAATTCCATTGTGAAATTATGCATTACAGGGAATTGAGTTAAAATGCTAACGAGACGCCTAACTTCACAGTTTTCTTTGAATTATTGAAGTTTGCTTAAACATGAAATAACGCAAGAAATGTACAGAAGTGAATCTCGCTTCATAATCATCAGAGTATCCGAATCCTCTTCTTTTTTATATCATCAGGTTTATCATCATCGTCATCACACACTTTGTGAATCCTCTGCTGGAATCTCGCTTCATCATTGGAAGACTAAGCGAATCCTCTGCTGGACATTAGGCCTAATGAGCTGGCATATTGTCTTTAGCTTGCCGCATCTAGTATCTGCCCGCAGTCTTTTGCAGATTGTTATAAATTCTACTTGACCACAGGGTGTCCTACGTTCACCAAGTAGCAGTCTTTAGAATAATCTGTGATATTCATCTGCACCCACCGCAGGTATATGAGCCAAGCAAAGCAAAGATCTTGTCCTAACAATCAACAATAGTATTATTCAGATTCGTCCTGCGCTTTTCCCTGGATATATTATGCTTAAATTGGTTTTTTTGGCGCCATCCTGACCCAAATAGGGCCTCCACTTATTTTATCTTCTTATTACGTTGTACAAAGGAAATTTAAAAAAAATATTGGGCATTTTGAGATACCTAATAAATAATAATTTTGTATAGTTTAGGAAGAGATGCGAAAATAGAGTTTTGTGGCCACAAAATGCAACTTCTTAGGTACACTGCCGTTAACATATATAAAAAAAATTGACAGAGGCAATAAAAGCTAAAAGCTTATATTATGTATCAAAAACTGCGCAATAAAATGTTTTCAATTCCCTTTGTTCAACGAAATAATAAAATAAAAGCGGCGCTAGGTTAGGTCGGTATCGTCTTAAAGTCAGTCAGTCAGTTTTATCACCTGTAAGACTGTTATTGAAATAATTTCACATCTATGAACATTATTAGTATTTCATGCCCAAGCTACAGCTTCAGAGGTGGAATAACAATTTAAAATAGCTCAAGCATTAAATTCACTCTCTAAAGATGTACTATTTCTCTTTAAAGATGTACTATTCCGACTAATGTTCTTTGAACGGGTGCAGTGTAGTGCATTTTGCTCTGAGAAAATAAGAGAAATATTGAAAGATCAAGACCGGTCAGACTCGCGAGGTATGATTTAAAGAGAAGAGAAGAAAATGAAGAGTTTTATTTTCTTTACGTGTTTCTTCCGAATCAAAAGAGCCGAAACGTTGTAAAAAATCGTAAAAAACTTTGTACTAACACCATTTTTTTCTTAAGTTGAATTTCACAAGTTTGTTCATACACGTTTTATGAACCCTGTACGCAGTGGTACTATCGGACAAGTTAATTTGTACCCACTATAAGCTTATTGTCGATATAACAACCGTCTGTACATCTCTAAAGGTATTCTTAGTACCTAATTAGTTGTTTCCATCTTTTGAAATACTTTTATAAAGCTTACCATGAATGCTGAAATAATGAGTAACAAACCATTGTTACTAAATAAGTAAGTCTTTTATGTGAAACAGCGAGATTTGTTTGAATAAAGCTGGAACGAACATCAAACATCGGTCACGTGCAAGATCACAACAAAGGACTGCTGCAAATTAGCAGTTACCACACGTCGGCTGGTTGCCTCAAAAATACTCTTAAAACTCGTAGAGATTGGGTAGGTTTTTCTGTAACCACAATTCAAATATTACTTACAATTTGAAATTAAACCGCATTGCAATGATTGCAAATAAATAAATGATTATGAGTCAGAAAGCTGCTGGTGTTACGCGATCGAACCTCGGAAAGCATGTTGGCCCTGCGCCTGATCTCTCCCCGGTTGTTCCAGTCAGCTGAACATCAAATTATGAGAGTTAGTAAATAGAGAGTACTCCTGTGTTTGCCCACACGATTGTACAAAATTCGAAAAATTTGGGTAGGCGGACATCATTATCATCGTAATCATGATATAATAATATTTATCATAATACGTTTAAGCTCGCTAACACACAATAGGCTACTTGACTACATTAAAAATAAGTTCCAAATTGTTTTCATTCTAGTCACTGACAACGTAACAAAGCGTAACCAAGGTGATTTTTATTAAAAATATGCCTATTTTTGGTAAAAAAACGGAATTAAAATTACACATTTTTTTATATATGACGTGACCGAAAACGCTCTGCTTTTGGTGGGATCGCTGGTGACGTCACACTATCATAGATTACAGTGTCAACGAGTTCTTTTTGTTAGGTGTGGTGGGGCGTGTGACGTCATTGCTCATAGCACGGGAGCCATGACAGAGATTATCGTTTTGGCGAGCAATTTTATTCAAACTTTAAAATTTGTTTTTATTACTAATAAGACCGGCCTTGAAGAAATATTAATTACATTTAGCATTATTTTTATCAGACAATACCTTAGAATTATTTCCCAGTAGTACTCAAGTAGCCTATTGTCTGATAACGTCGTATAATATCAGCATATTATCGTATATTACCTGCGTTATCAGCCCACTGTGTCCCAACCATACGGAGTCACGGCATTTATTTACATCAGAAACGCCTACGATGAATAAATCATTCGTCTATTTGACGTAGCTTTACGTTGACAGTACCGAGTGTTCAATGTATTCCTTTATTACCTGCGTTTTGATGTAACAGAGATATTTAGAAGAACTTTTGAGACTAAAATTATTTTGTACCCTACTAAAAACACAGTCTTATGTGAGTTTTTTAGAGTTTTTTGTTACTCAAATGACACATAGCCGCCTCTAATATTTATTATCATTCCATTAGCTAAAATATAGGTAATACATTAAGGTCAGATATTTTGAAATCAATCTAAACGTCACTTAGATGATTGAAACGTAAAAAGGGGTGGGTATTACAGAAAGGTGTACTGTAGTGAACACAGCCGTTAAATATAGCACGCTCCGGCCAACTGAATACTGATATAGGTTGGTGATATAACAAGCGGAGAGCGATTTGTTTTTATCATTTGTAAAAGCGGATTTGTTTACTGATAATAAGTCGTGTATCCATCACCTAATATCAAAGCAATATAGATCTAAAGCACGTTCTTTAGCTAATTTCTAGCCTAAGATATTATTGTAATGATTTTTTTTCTATGTTCATAACTCATATGTGGATAGCGCTGTGGGCTACATTGTAAATACAGCTCATCTTTACATAGTAAAGTACTAATAAAAATGTATAATAAGTATGATGTAGTCGTTTGTTATTCCTCATTAAATAAATGAATAATGGTGATATTATTTCTGTCAATATTCTAGGCTCTTTCAACCAGTCTTTCTCCTAAACATGTATTTTCTCTCGCACCCCGTCTATTTCCCACAACTATCAAACTGAAGACAGATGTTACCATGGTATATAAATAGCTTTTAAACGATTCAATAGAAAGCACGCGTGCGGGCAGAAACGAATCCTTGTTAACAAGGCCTTAATTATGACGGCCCGATACGCTCATGGTTCTCTATACCCGCTCCCCGCTTTTAGTTCCACCACCGCCTGATTTACGTATTTGGAACATGCAGCGACTGTTAATGAGCTTAAACCCTTTGAATCCCACTTCGCAAAGCGGCATTTAATTAGATGCCAAATTGGTATCTTGATTCGGCTGTAAGTTTTGTTTGTACGTAGATAAATAGAGCCACCCGGGCTGAGATAATGGCTGTTTGAGTTACGATTTGACTGTCTCGAATGTTCGAATAATGTTGCTTGATCGTTTTATTGGTCGAATTTTGCATAAAGAGTAATCAAAGCAGCTATTGACATACGTAGAGTGATCGCAAAACAAATTGAGCTCTGTGAAGTTGGCTTCAACGGCTGCGCACCGCACAGTACACCTAGTTCCGGGTCGCTAGTTAGTAAATATAAATAAAAATTTAATTGTACCTGCGCATATTGCTGTTTTTACAATAGGTTACATTACATTTTGCTATCTGACTGTACTTTGGATAAAAATATTCTATTTATACATTTAATCGCCTAAAACGAAATCGGGTGCCTCCACCACGGGGGCGTCACACACCGGGGGCCTAACCCACGAACCCGCTGCTTTTGCTAAGATCACAGAGCTCAATTTGTTTTGCGATCACTCTACCTCAGGGTAAAGCTTAGCTTTCGATAGATGTTACCATTTTTTCTCTACTTAATCTGTGCTAAAAGAATTTGAAGTTTGTTTTTAGTTTTCAAAATAATTAATTAATTAAATTAAATTCTTTATTTCAGACTTCATGGGTCCAGGGTACATAAAAATTAGAATCTACACAATAATCAAACAATAGTACTAAGCATAATAAGTAATAATTAAATTGAACAAAACAACACAATAATCAAAACAAAGAAAAAGAATACACTAATAAAAGAATACAATAATTATTTGACAATGATTAATGAAGTGCTCGATATAAATGAAACAGGTACTTCTTTTAATGTCGTCAACGCCAACACCCTTTCGAAAAAAATTTTTTATCTTAGTAATTTTCGGGCGCTTTATTCTCTATACAAACAACAAAATCTAGAATATGTCTTAGTTGCGAACAAAACAAAGATGTCGGATAATCTTCGGGAACTCTGAGGCCGTCGCTAGGAAGTTTTAACAAAGCGGCTGAACTTTGCGCTAACAGCGTTGAGTTTTTGAAAAGTTTCACATTATCATAATGTCGGTTGCGGTGGGATCTAAGAAGCGGGTTTGGGTAGCTTGCAGTGGTGATCTTGCAACATGTTAAGCAACATTTGAATATATACTATACAGAGTTATTGGTAACTTAGTAACACTACGTGAACTGCAGGTTCAGCCCATCATCACAAACACTTTTGTGAAGACGCCATGTCTTAATTCTTGATTTTGGTATTGGTAATGGGTAAACCCCGCAATTCAATAATCGTTCGTTAGAGAGGTTTTAACTCAACTTAAAAACAGCTCTGCCCTGAATTAACAGAAGGTATGAGAGTGAAAGATCGGTCTTAAGTAACTCGTTGGGTTCCAGACAAAGATGTTTTTTTCATTTAGTATGTGACTTATATTTTTTTTTAGAATTTAGACTTGGCGCCTTCACGAACGTGTTTGTGATGATGGGCAGGACCTGCAGTTTACGTATTGTCACTAATTTACCAATAACCCTGTGTACTATATAAACAATAAATAATGCTGGACAATTCACAAAGCAATATCGTAGCTCCAAGTTAAGCAGAGCTTGTGTTATGGGTACTATAGATAACTGATATACATTATTTAATACAACACTTAGATATTTTTTATTATACATAGAAAACGACCAAAACACCCCGAACAAACATCTGCAGGCCGTACAAACATTTGTGTCGAGGCGAGAATCGAACCCGCAACTTTCTGCGTCGCAGGCAGACTTTCACCTACCGCGCCACAGAGGTCGTCGAAATTTATGACATTAGCGTGAATTATTGTATGAAAAACAAAAGGTGATTGAGACAACTTTTAAAAAATATCTTACACGAAATATATATCATAATGGGTGTTATTTATTTTCCATCTGAGAAAATAAAGTCACAATAAATTCTGGCGAAAACTGATAACACAATAACCATTCAGATCCTATTTAGGCGTCTACCAGTTTCAGACATTCAGAGGGACAGCCTAGTCTATTGATAACGATGATGCCTCCTTTGTTCCACACTAATTGAGCTCTTTACACTTCGGTCTTAATTATAAACGGCCTAGAAAATATTCATGAATATTTTTGAGATCGAAATAAAGTGTAGTCTTAACCTTACACCGTCTACTTCTGTAGACGCTTATTAGTAGCACTTTGTACGATAAAAAAAGAATCGTAATTATATGTAATTACGATTCTTTTTTTTATATATATTAGTATACTATTGAAAGCTATGGCTTTCAATAGTAGACCAAGGACCACCACACAATAATGCATGCAATTTAAATAAATTAACTCAAAGAGAACAAACTAGTCCACATTCAATGGTGGTAAAAATATATAATAAAATTCCAGACAAAATAAAAAGCCAGGAAAATTATAATATTTTTGAAATAAGATTGAAAGAGATGCTTTTGAATAAATGCTACTACGAATTAAATGAATTTTTAAGTGATACATTTGGTGACATGTAATTGAAATTTTCCATAATTTTTGACATATCTTTTATATCATATTATTAAACTAGTATAAATTATCTGGCCAACTCCCATTGCAACACCCTGAATAGGTACATATTGTGTGTATTATCTTTTAATTATAGTCAATAAGTAAATTTTATGTACCACTAGCAGCGCCTCGCGGTTTCACCCGCGTAGTTCCCGTTCCCGTAGGAATTTCGGGATAAAAAGTAGCCTATGTCCTATTCCAGACTATAATCTATCTCTGTGCCAAATTTCATCCAGATCCGTTTTGCCGTTCTGGCGTGATAAAGGAACAAACATCCATCCATCTATCTATCCATCCATCCATCTAAACTTTCACGTTTATAATATTAGTGGGATGAGATTAGTGAGATGAGATAATATGATGCAATAAATAAATGAAATAAATGAAATGAAAATGAAATGAACACAGCACGACAAACATTGCTTCTACTCAAATCTACTTCTACATTTAAAGCTTTCAGTTTTTTTATTCTGTTTTTCACACCATGAAATAGTAGGCGCAATGTTGTTATGTCATACCTGTGTAGGCAAACCAAAAAGTATCAACTGTTATCAGCAACATCAGCGCATTTGATCAGGTCTCACGTCCAATGTAATGTATTCGGCAGACCAATGCCATCATATACGTAAGTTTAATATTTTGAGAAAACGCTCAAAACGAACCAAAATTGTCTACTCATTTTTAGGGTTCCGTGCCCAAAGGGTAAAAACGGGACCCTATTGCTAAGACTTCGCTGTTCGTCTGTCCGTCTGTCACCAGGCTGTATCTCATGAACCGTGATAGTTAGACAATTGAAATTTTCACAGATGATGTATTTCTGCTGCGGCTATAACTACAAATACTAAAAAACAGAATAAAATAAATATTTAAGGTGGTCCCATACAACAAACGTGATTTTTTTGCCGTTTTTATAGATAATGGTACGGAACCCTTCGTGCGCGAGTCCGACTCGCACTTGGCCGGTTTTATTTAGACAAGCGTCTTGCCAACGCTGTAAGTCCCTTAGGCCCTTTATAAATAAGGCAGTTGGTGTTACCAACTTTAAATGAAAGTTCAAGTGTTATGGGATCATCTCGAGCTAGACTTGAGAGTTGTATTCGGTATAGGGGTTCCATTGTGGAAGTTTTCGGAGTTCGGAGCTCGCATTATTTGCTAAGCCTGGTAAATACGTAAAGCCTATAGAGATGAGCAATCTCTTGATAACCGTTAAATTATATTTGACTGATTATGATATTAATTATATCTGGAACATAAAACGGTTGGGTTTTATGTTCCAGTCCCCACGGTTGTCTGGTAGAGCGATAAGACCGCCAATTGTCACATTTTTCTTATGTACTCCATTTTATCTTTGTCTGTTATTTTTAAGTTATGTGTGCAATAAAGCATTTTCTATCTATCTCTATCTATCTAAAACCAGCACCAGTCAAAAAAAAATTTTTTTCTTCTCGTCTTTTGATTTTTGATGCTCGTTAAAAATGGTATAAGTCAGTCTAAGCCATCACACAAAACTGTGCAAGAAGTACCCCGTTTCCATATCACAAGTTTTTCCCATTTCGTGGCTAGCCAAAACCCTACCTTCCTTTCTCATTATGCTGACCACCCACTACCCAGATTATTGGATACCCAGACTTCATCCAATTCATTATCTTTCCTTTCATCTGTCAGGTTACTCCCAGATTAAAATATTCCTATAATCTGTTGATTTTATGGCCCACCGGACGTATGGGCCAGTATAGGCCAGTCCCTCATGCAATAAAGGAAGACGTAACCGTAAACCAGCCGAACTTTATGGATGTCTAGTTTTTGACCGCGGCTTCTCTCGCGTTGTTTATGAGGTGAACCTAGCGTGTTTACTTGTCAAACTAGGACTATATCTCAGTGCTCACGGGATTTCCGAGGATAAAAACTCGGGTAACATAAAATTCTACGTTTTCCTTTGGTTCGTTCAAAACAACACGACAGCAAAACACCTCAAATTTAATTTGGAAAATCCTTGATTAAAATAAATGGCAAATTCCCTTACATTTTACAGGACTCGTGTATATTCTTTAGCTACTTTATATCCAGGGAAAGTTGCGTTAAGGAAATAATCACAGTTTCAAAATCTGTGAGAAAGTGTGTATTACAAACGATAGTCCACTGACAAACATACAAGCACACTTTTGTCTAGGTTTATCAAAAGAAAACATAATCTTGGAGGTTATATCGCAATGAGACATATCCATATTGAGCGGCCATAGAATAAATAAGTCCGCGTTAAACAGAAAGAGCAGATTAACCAATGTTCTTAGAAGTTGTTTGTTACAGAAAGTTTCAAACCTGTTTACTGTAAAATACAGTAAATAAATTTGAAACTTTCTATATACAAAAATCTGACGACGATCTTTGTGTAGTGAGGAGGTTGCGGGTTTGATTTCTGCTTTGGCAAAAAGGTTTATATAATATCTGCAGTTATTTCTTTTCCATTATATTGTTTCGGGTGTTCTGGTGGTTTTTATGTATAATAAAAAAAACTATGTATTGTATTATATACATCAGTTATATAGTACCCATAACACAAGCTCTGCTTAGCTTGGGGCTTTTGGTTTGTGATATGTGAATTAACGAGCATAATTTTTTTATAATATCTCCATATGATGAGATTTTTATTGACTTAAATAGTAAAACAATCTAATAAATTGATGTCCTAGCATTCTAAGGTTTTTTATTTATTATAGTACTCTGGGTAATTTCTAAGATTCTAAGAGTCCTAGCATTGTTGAGTTTTACATTGTATTTTTCTATACAATACAATTTAGTTTCACAATGTGACTGATAATTTTGCCTCGGCTTACCATGATTGTCTTCGTAGGTTCGCTTTATCACAGTTTTACCTACTATCCCATCTATCCTATTGTACTTCACTCTATGCCCCATATTTCGGCTGTGGCCATACACGACCCCTGACGTATCGGGCTGCGATTTACCATGATTGCGTTGGATTTCGCTGGACCGCCGCCAAGGCCCCATCGGCCATTTTTGAATGCGTCTCTGCATATTTTGTTGTCTTGTGCCTTTGGATATTCCGTTTCAATATTTTTATACTGTATTGAATGCGAAATTCTGATAGTAAAGTCACGCTGCTGCCTGAAATTATGATATACTTGCAGTTTCTTACGTCATCGTAAGAGTGGCAGCCTGTATCCAATGCCAATAAGACAGCCTCTATAAGGATATATTGCACGTGATGGTGCATTACATACGTTACTCAGCTAAAAGCAGATGCATGTGATGATGATTTTTGCGATAGAGATGTCTGTTGTGTGTGAAGACGCTATTTTGGGAAAAAGATAGACATAAAGTATAAATTAATCTTTTATCCATTTTATATTATTCTATTGGAAGGTTCCCTTGGCATTCTATTATTTAACACGGTGATGACAATGTAAGATTTAGGTACCTAGTAATTATGAAAAATTAAGTTCTTCTCCTAAACTATCACTCACAAAATCTTTCAAGAACGGTAGTAATTATGAAAAACCTTAATTTTTCTAGAATCTAGTTTTTTTAGAAGCTTTTTCGAAACCTATTGACGTCTTATCACATACCTACTTTAAGAATTATCAAATTCCCTTGCTGAGAAACTATATCTAAGGTAATAAATGAGTAAGCCTTTCAGCTTTCTAAATATAGGTACACAGGAAAACTAAGAACACTTCTTATTATAATATTTTCGCTATAAATGGGTAAATAAATAACTGACAGAACCAAAATCGCGAGAAAAACGCGATTTACTGTTTTTTTTCGACGAATGACGATAAATTTATTTGGATTTAAATTAAACCGTAGGTTCCCGACACACTGATATCTCGACGAGAAGAAGATGTTTCTCATCCTCGGCATCATCAACAAGCAGCGCGCCCCCCACCTGCCTCCGGCGCTCCCGGCTCGTGCGCAGCGAGCGATAGCGCGCAGCGCTCGGAGGGACGCGGAACGCGCGCGCCTAGAACCGCACTCACCCTGAAGAAGTCCCTCGTTAAGGGATGAAACGTTGGTGTTCTTCCAACACAAATAAGGTTCGTAGTTAACACGCTTACATCCGTAATGAAACCGTAGGTTTTTGATAATGTAGGTACGTATCAAAATACTAAAAGAGATAATTAAGAGAGATTATTAGGTCCGTCACCAAACTGGTGGTCAGTTACCAAACTGTTTTAGATATAAGTTTTCTGAATAAATAATTATCTTTTAGTCTGATAGTCGTACCAATAGGTATTATTCAAAATTCAAGAACTCGTGTTCATCTAAATATTTGCATACTTTATTTTAATGTAGAACCGGCGAACGGGTAGAACATAATTGAAACATTTAATATATTTAAGACCTGCAACTGAAACCTACATTATGTTGAAGCAAATAAACTAATCTTTATTTTATCTTTAATCTACTCACATAGCTAGTAATAGAGTTATAATCGGAAATTGATAAAATAAATTCGCCTAATTTCGCACCCCATTCAATTCCAAGCGGAGCAACCCGCCATTGTCTATTTGTTCAAACAATCAGTTTTCCATTTGACTATCGCTTGCTAATTGCTAAAATGTTTGCTAAAGCTAACTTTGATTATGGAATTAGCGGATATCGTTAGAAGCAAAGTTAGTACGTGCTCTGCGTTTTGTACGAGTTTTTGCTAATTGTTTGGCGAGTTTCCTGAAGACGAGTTTTTCGAGGGATTAGGTTTTGAAATAGTTTTAATTACTAGTTGTGTGTTTCGACCAGGTGGGATGACGATTTGCGAAAGACTGCTGGCAGATGCTGGATGCGGTAAGCTGAAGACAGGGCGCTATGGCGCTCATTAGGGGAGGCCTATGTCCAGCAGTGGACTCATATAGGCAGATGATGATGATGATGACTAGTTGTGAAGCACGGCTTGTCTAAGTGAGAGCTCGATACAATAATAATTAAGGAGAAATAATTTAAAGCGAACCAGTTTAAGCATGATTAACAAGATATACCGCTCATAAGCTAAAATGTCGGTAGGTAAAATGAAGTATTTTGTAATTTTATTTTGTTTGACAAGATCCTCCATACACCTGATTGAGCTATTTTTGTTTTGAAATTGTAATTGGTCTATTTATTGTAAAGTTTATTGCAATAGCCTTTTCTATATTATGTTTTTAAACTGTACATTTGACTTTACCAAGTGTTCCAATATGTGTTCCTGTTGTTTAATAAATGAACTGAACTGAACTGAAGTATGGTTATTTATTCTAAGCATACCTGCAGAACACGATTTTCGCATATCGAATTAATACTAACCTGAGCCACGATTTTAATAAAAAAAATATGGGACCATCTCGAGATAATTTGTTACTTGTGAAACTTGTTTCGAATTAAGTTCATTTAAATTAATTCAAGCCACTGCACAGTAAAGTGCCACTCTTAGGAGGCTGTTCATTTGATAGACTTGTCATGTTGGGGTCAATGGGGTCCAGTATTTGCGGTCGGGGCCCGCACTAATTAAGTTTGCCCTCTTTTAATTAGTTGCGCAGAGATTTCCGAGTTGTTGACAGTTTTTGTAAGATGTCGGTATGGCCTTTTCCGTTAATAATAAAAGCTGGTTTATCTAAAGCAAAATTTAAATTTTATTTCAGGCCTTTTAGTATTATCGAAACAAACGCTTCCGTTCACGGCTTTGCATACGCTGCTCTCTACAGAGAGAACACGTGTAATAAATACTTGTTTATAAGTGACTAAACTTTTTCATTTACCTATGTTGGTACCTACTTGTCATTCTAAACCAGGAAAAGGATATTCTAGGCTACGTACTACGTATTTACTCCTGTGGCTCGACTACCCAAAGTTGAACTTGACCTCGGGCCTCGGACATAAAACTACTCCAGTCATCTCGGTTCTGAGCTGTCTGTCGCCGGCTTGTAGCATCTCATTCGCGGAGATAACATTAATTAAAATGTATAATCGCTACTTACAGCGGTAATGAAATGCGGTGGGTATCTGGTAGCCCTACTGCTGCTAAAACGCTTGAAGGAATAACGCGAACCGCGCGAAACCAAGCGTGAAACCCAAGCGCAAGTTACCGCAACCGCTCTGGGTACAAAGAAATACAACCAAATAATTAAAATAAGTTATTTTTTTTTGTTCACTACAACAAACAATTATTTATACTCAGGTGTTACTGCAAACAATATTAATATATGTAGTTAGATTAGAACTAGTATTTATAATTGAAACAATAATAGTTGAGCTAACTGCAGACTGCAGCAAAAAAATTACAGGTGGTAATAATTACAGGTACAGTGGGCACCTGTAGTTTTTTGCTACACACCTGGGGTTTTGACTCTAAGGGGGGTTAAATGCGTAGGCTCCGTCAAGACTTCCATATGCGCCTTTTGAGGGTCTCGGCCAAATCTGCCTCATGTGAGGCGGCAGATAATATAAACCTACTTACTTTTTATAAGCCCGAAAGCAAAGCCACGATCAGATACTAGTTACATCAAATAAAGTCTTCTCCAGCACAGTCGCAAAAAAACAACAAAACCTAAAAAAATTAAAAAACTACAAAAAAAACTCAAATTGAATCGACACTATCAACGCTGCCAAACCGTTACGTAAAAACGTTCAAAAAATGGCCGCAGCCATCTCTAATATTGGCCGTTTTGGAACAAAACTCTTTTAACGGCGCCTGAACTGTTCACACGGGAAAACTATTCACTGCAACTATACAATTTTGGAGCCTCGAATTCGTTAAAAGTATTTTACTTGATGTCCCGTAAAATATCTCCTAGGGATTAGTACTTATACCATCAGGCTTTAAAACCACATAATACTTTTGAAAAATCACGACTAACTTCAACAATTTATGTGATATTTTCGCCATATCGTAATAGATTTTCATTATCCCTGTATTTTTTTTTGCTGCACACCTGGGGTTTCGACTCTAAGGGGGCTTAAATGCGGAGGCTCTGTCAAGTGCATATATGCGCCTTTTGATGTCCTCGGCCAAATCTGATAAAAACTAAAAACTGGCATAAAATTCCTGAATAATATAGATTAAAATTTTCACCTTTATTTTATTTTTTATGGTTCCCACCTTTTAAACCCGGAACACTTCGATAGCGCGATCTAATTTTTCAACAGGCGACAAAAAAAATCGTGACAAATTTTTTTTTACGCCATGTAATCGAAAATTATTTGTGAAAATTATCGTTGTGATGATGTTTTAGATACGTTTTACGGCACATACATTCCTCGAAGGTACTTTTACGAAATCACCTGAAAATCAATTTTTATACAATAAGTAGTAATAATCCGATTTAACTACTTTTTGTTTAGTTCTAATAATAAGTACTGGTTTAAATGGGAAAAAAATAGGAAATTGTGGTTATTGTAAATAGGTTGAGAAGCTGAGTAAGTAAGTAAGTAAGTAAATTATTTATTTGTCACATAAAACACACACATACAATTGGTTTTAACAAATCAATTTTTTACATAATTTAAATATAAAAGGTAGGTAAAGAAAAGGATGTAGAGGCACTTCTTAACCGGATAATCGGAGCTAATGAAGTAGCGGGTAACACCTAGATTTTTTGTAAATATCCTGATTACGCTTTGTAACGTTGTCACTGACTACGATGAAAACAATTTACAACTTATTTTCAGAGTAGTCAAATAGCCGATTGAATTATTCTAGTAATTTGTGTAATAAATAATCAATGAATTTATTATTATTTTGTTCTATTCTATCACCAAAGGTTTATGATAGGCTACAATAAAAACAATAGGCTTGCTTTTGTAGCAGGAACAACAGTCATTCAAAAGCCTGTATTGCCAAGCCAATAGGTATGCTATTATTTGCTGCCAATATGCGTCAAAATTCACATGCAAAATACACATGGAGCTACAAATAACTTCATTCCTGGTTCAATTTTCCAGTTGGTAGAGATATTTGGAACTATGAGTTGACTCTACGCTGTATTGGATAGTCCAGGACGAGTCTAATTGCGGTTTGTCAGTGTGAATGAGTGTTGAAGGATCGAAGGCGATCACTTTATTTCTGTATTTGTTTTTTGCTTGCGTTATTTCTTGACTTCCACCAAAAAAAGCGTTTATCAATTTGGTACAGCTACAAAATTTTCAATTGGTTTTGTTTTTTTTAAACACTTGTTAAGATGCTGCGTATAGCAAAATGTTTTTGAAATTAATAGACGTTTAATCGTTTATTGTTAGCTAAATTGAAATGGTTTTTATTTAAGTACTGAAAAAATATTTAAAGTTGCAGGTATTCAAATTGGTAGGTAGATCATCATCATAATCAGCCTACATTAAACCACTGCTGGACATAGGCTTCCCCTAATAAGCACCATGTAGCCCTGTCCACACCTGCATCTGCCTGCAGTCTTTCAGGCAGGGAAACAACATCTAGTTTTATAAAAATTTAACATACTGCTTTTCAGACTCTACAATACAACCATAAGCACTGATAAAGGAACATCAATAGCATATTCAATCAGCATAATCAACAGGATACTACAAAGAGCATTCGTTAAAAAAAATTGGCAAGTCAATCGGCAAAAATCCGAAACAATTCGCTTTATCTTTTTAGTCGGGGCTTCAATCTAACAGTCATTTTTCAGTTCTTTTGTTCATCAAAAATCGATTTCGTTAAAACCTTTTCCACGTAGCTTGAAGTTCTTTTATAAAAGTGGAGCTGTACATGTACCTACATGAGAGCCGCGTATACTAGTTTGCATGCGTGAAAGCCCACATTTGGTATATCAGCTCGTTAGTAGAGTTATAGTACATTGTAAAGTGCATAAAATTCATGTTACCAAACGTAAGAGAACACTCAAATAAGATAATGCTAAAGGATGAGATTGTTTGACCTTGTAGACTCAACTGTTTTCCTAGGGTTACATATTGATTCCTCTCTTGTAGGGAGACCACAAATTGATGTTCTTGCAGGCAGACTTAGTTCAGCAGCCTATGCGGTTCGAACAATTATGTATATTACCGATGTACGAGTAGATACATAGCATATACAGGTAACTGAAATAAACTAACAAAAGTGAGTAAGTCTTAATATAATGTGATTTAGATAGGCAAATAATATTGTATTATATTTTAAATATTAAATAAACTGACCTGTGCTTTATTTATCGCTTCTTCCACAAATTCAACAACCTTTGTTTCCTTTTTGATAAATTACAATTTATAAAACTGTTTATGTGTAAAATTTGACTTGTCTAAGTGCTTATTTTGAAACCTTAAGAAATAAAGAAATAAAGTTATTGAATTTTGAATTTGAGTTAGTAGGCACTTTTACGCGATGACACGCTATCAAGATTCTTTCCTATATCAGAGATGTCCACAGATGTTTTATCGAAACGAACCAGTATGGTGTGAGCATATCCTCGTTGTAGAATCGTGTTACTGAAAGAGTAAACGAGTGGTTACCCTCTGTAAAGTGACCTGTTTGCGCAATCCAAGGGTTTGATTACGAGCTCTATAGTGAATCAGAGCCACGTAGCTCGCGCCTGGGAATTGCTTGACATTTTTCTCTCAAAGCTAATGGATCTATCTTTGCTAAAAGTGCGCATAAATCGCTCAAAGACTTTGAGCTAAATACATTTTAACGTACTTTGGATTGTCAGAAACACTTTGGCGCTGCGAGTTTAGGATTTTTGAGAAGGCTGCTGTTTTGGCAAATTTCGAGGAAATGGTCCATTGAAAACTGATAAACGTACCTACCTACTACTTCCCTTTAATGCGTACTATAAAATTACAAGACAGCCATAACTAAAAAATGTTAGGTAGGTAAATCAACACTACATTCCATGCCGCACAGCGTAAATACCAAAAACCGGTTAGGTTTGGATTTTTCTATCATCTTATCACCCGCTATGTGACACGAAAATAACTTTATAAGAATACTAGCAGCGCCTCGCGGTTTCACCCACGTAGTTCCCGTGCCCGTGGGAATTCCGGGATAAAATATAGCCTATGTCACTCCTTGAAAAGTAAACTTTCTAATGGAGAAAGATTTTTTTAAAATCAGTCCAGTAGTTTCGGAGACTATTCATTACAGACAAACAATTCCTCTTTATTATGTTATCATTATAGATCAATTAAAACAAATCCATCCCACGGGAACCATACATTTTACCGGGATAAAAAATTATAGTCTGGAAAGCGTATGCGCTATTCCAGACTATAATGTATCTCTGTGCCAAATTTTATCCAGATCCGTTCAGCCGTTCTGGCGTGATTGAGTAACAAACATCCATCCATTATAATATTAATGGGATTAGTAGGATTAGCCCGCTTGTTTTTTTCTTGTTAAAAAAAGGTAGCCTACGTCCGTCCGTCCGATCCGTTTAGCCGTTTAGGTGTGAAAAAGTTACAGACAGACAGAATTGACCCACGCATTTATAATACTACTCGTTACTAGTAAAGAATATCAAAGCGACAAAGTGATAATTGTTGTGAAATGGCTAGAACACAGCGGTCGAATGAATTTTCTCTTGTCGAAACTGCCGGAAGAAAATAGAAAAAAGGCAAGGACATGAAATTCCGTGTTTTAATTTAAACTTCGCACAGGGTTATTGTCCTCCAGGGGTGTGGAGGGGGAGGGTCTGATAATAAAGGCTTTCAAGGTATACCGAATTTTATTACGAACTATGTGAAAAGTATTTTAGAAGTTTAAGGGAGAAATGCCTTCACATAGTTTGTGCTTTTCGTCGCTTTTTTGAGAGAAATATTTCTGCATAAACGAGTTTCTGGGTTCAGAAGGGTGATTTTATACATGCTTGTTATTTTGATGCTATACAGGCGTATTGTCTTTTTAATTTTCACTCGCCTTTACATACAATAACATTTTCTTATCGTCTTTTGGTTTCATTTGATTTTGCTCTTCTTGTTTGGTCCATTTCGCTATTTTCGTTCGCATTTTCTGCCTGTTCTTTTCAAAGTTGTACTTCTTTCTTATTCTCTCTGCTTCGCTCTGTTTTCTTTTTTCAAAGCTCTCGGTGGCCAGAATCTCTTGTTTTAGTAGTCCATCCAGCACTTTCTTCGCATTTTGCGCTCGTAGCTCATGTATATTCGTTCCGTTGACTTCCTTTAACTGTTCTTTTAGTTTTGTCAAGTACGGTACGTCTAGTAGCTCAGTTATGTTGTTTTTTTCTTGATAATCAATGGATTCGTCAATGGCGTTATTGATTAACACCATAAGCTCTTTTTGAACCTTTTCCAAGGCTTCGGTATCGGCATTCTCTGTGATGTTAACTGGGATCCATTTGTTGTGAGCTAAGATAGGAGTTATAAGTAATATACTGATTTTGAATAACTTAAACATTTTTGATTCACCTGTGTTTCACTACATAGAGTTCAGTTTTATTGTATTTTTATACTGCCGTTTTTATTGTATGGCAATTTGAAAAAGAAATAAAAATGTTCAAACTTCATTACTTTTATGATTTACATCTGTAAATATTGTTATGTTATTTGGATTTAGATTAAAATATATAAACTGTTGTTATTTATTTCTTAGTTGTCGAATTTTGTTCAAGGTTAAACAAACAATTTTTTTTTTTTATCAAGTCTTCTCCTGGGCAACCCAGTCCATCTCCTTCGTTATCTTCAATGCATGTGCTCGTTTAACTCCATCGCTATTTCTCTCTCTCTCTCTCTCTCTCTCATACCACATTTCAATATACTCTTATAGACACTTTTTGTAACGTCCTGCAGAAAGGAAGAAAGATAAAGTATCGGAATAAATAAATTAATCAGTATGATTTGTACACTTCTCGGTTCGTCTTATATAATTAAAAATATAAACATAATTTAAACCACATTAAGCTAATTTAATTAACCACGTAAGCTTAGTTTAACTCGGTAGCGTCCATTATTTTTCTCATTTTAGTGGTTCTCTAGTTTTAGTATTCATGTAGGACTTACCTACTTTGATTCTTTAGTTTAGTTTTATTTTCTAGCTTATTTGTTAGAGTACTAACTTTTTCCGACTATCATGACCAAGAGACGTTAGTGGTAAGATATTTATTCGATACCCCGCAAAACACGCCGAGATAAACTAGTCACCAATGAAGTCTTAAATTATGTAATCCTATGTTCATAGTGTGTTTATACTTTTTAGAAATAAAGTTATGATTATTAATTTGTTTCATTTATTTCAATATTAAAAAATACTACTTTTTCTATAGAAAATAAAATATTATAAACTATTCTACGGTAAAAAATAATATCAAAACGGTAGATCACCGGCCGCGAAGCTAGGCTCAAGCAGCCGGTGTCTAGGCCTGCATAGAAAGGAACTTCCTGACGATACGCACCGAGTCCAGGAGTACCACCTTTTGGATCTGGCCCCTGATCCAACTTCCTAGCGAGAGTCTCTTGAGATGTTCCATCCAAATTAGTTAAAACTTCTCTAACTATTCACTGAGCATTATTCCTAATGGGTTATTCAGGCGTAGTATTAAAACACTTTTTTCTCGTTATAAAATAAAAATATAAACTCCGCTTTAGGGTTGTTAAGCTTAATACCAGGGGTAAGATTAGAATGTACCGCAGCGCCGCGGACCGCAGCAGAAACAGATTGTTGTAAACAGCTGGTGAAATATTTCTGGCTTTTTTCTATAATATGTAGACAAGTGAGCATGTAGTGGATACGTGAATGTACCTATTACTAGTTTTTTTTAGTACTCATTTATCCGCTCATCTAGGTAAATACTTACCAATGTTACAGAACGACCTCTGATCCGTTAGTTAGGTTTATTGATGTTTAGGTCTCCCTTTAGGCTTATTCCACTTATTCCCCGTTGACGGGGATTGTCAACGGGGATTAGTGAACTTTTTGTTCACTTTTCCCCGTTGACGCCGATTCGTACTCGTAATGGGGATTAGTGAACTAAAAAGTTCATTTATCCCCATTGCATCAAAAATAAAATACGAATACTAATAAGAATCATGTTTTTATTTTTTTATAAGGTAAGGACTAGCTTATTGATTATTTTTATAATCAGGAAAGTCTTTGTCCAATAGTGGACTCGTAGAGGTTGATAACAATAACGTTGATCTTTAAAAAAACATTTTCCTCTTTTGTTTTCACAACAATATGACAGTGTTGAGCTAGGGAACTTCTCTTTCAAACAATGTCACAAAATAAAACTTCATATTTCGTGCCTAGTTTTGCCAGAACAAAATTTACTAAATCACTAACAGCTGAACAGTATACATTTAAAAGATAAAAATCATTTATTATAGCAAAAACTAATAGAAATACCTACACTAAACTAAAAACTAATACATTATAATAACTAAGTATCATAACATAATAAATAATACATGGTCAGGACGTTACTTTATTTCAAAGTAACTAGATACCTATTTAGTGTAAGTGCCCAATTTCTGCTGTTGCCGAGGTTTAGGTTATGCAATTTCTGATGATTCTCTCACTAGGCTAGGCTTGTATCGAGGGCTTGTATCGTGTTTTGTATCTGCAATCTGCTAGATACAAAACACGAGCTGTGTGAACCTGACAACGATCTGGTAACAGGTGGAAACAAACGAAACATAGGTATGTATTTAAACCTGAAATGTTGTTCGAATATTACCATGTTTGGTCAATCGACAAAGGTTTGTAAGAAAATCTAAAAAAATATGCTTAAAAGCTGCATAAGAGATAAGTGTTGAAATGATGAAAGGTTTTCAACCAGATCCAAAAGGTCCAAACGGGTAGGTACAAACAAAATTTTTTGGCTTGAAACTTCGAAATCATGAGATAAAGAAACATAATTATAGATATAACTCAACCGATGAAACATAAAGATCATTTCTCAATAAGTTACACTAAACCAGCTGTCCTTATTATATCTGTGTGTACAGATTAATTGTCTCACCGTCTAGAGAAGCAGTTTTAATGAAATGGCCAAGAAATTTTCTAATAACAATGGACTTGGAACATTTTTTATTAAGCTTTAATAATGAGGAGATTTCGCGGTGGAGTTACTTAAGCGAGCTTAAAAATGTTACGGGCTTATAAAATGTTAACAATTTCTACAAAGTAATTTACCTATCAAGCCTGGTTCTGACCGGTGCAGCGGTGTTACCGGACGGTGTTACCGGTGTGGATCGTGTAACATTCGCAGCAACATGCTCGCTAATATACGTCGAAAATCCGGCTCTTTAGTCAACTGAGGCTGCTCTAACTTATCCCGCGGGATCGGTTGACCTAATGAACATATTGAAACGGGTAATTGATTCTATTGATACAGTTTATGATTTCTATAGACACGTAAAAAAGTTTTTCGACATTAGGTTGAAGAAAACAACAATACAACCACAAACGCACAAATGCATTGCAAAAAAAACTTAACGACTACGTGTTAGTTAGTCCAGTGTTTCTCAGCGTTTCAAATTGACTATTCGCAAACAACTTTACAGAGTAGAAGTTCATAGGACATGACTTTGACGGCTGTCAAATTGACACTTACTGTCAGAACTGACGGAAACTGTTCGAAATCTAAAATAATAATTCGTCTTGTTGCTCGTTGCGAGCTCCTTCCATCCCCGTACTGACTGCATGAACGTGAGCTGTGCTACACGTACACACGTCATATGTAGGGGAGTGAGTATGTATAACTGCTGTACGATGAAAATTGGTACGAAACATAATAGACGTGTAATTTAATTGTGAATACGAGGAATAGTTACACGGTAAATAAAATATTCATACATGAAAATGTAAATGAGAATTAAATTCACAAGGTCCTACAAAATTGGAAGGGTAATAAAGTGAAACTGATACTCCAGTCAAAATTGGAAACTAATCTACCAATAATAAGGTTAATTATCACGTTTCAACATCTCGGAGTGGAATCAGTGGAATGAATTCGCCGCACGTTAGACACACGTTAAGTGCTGAAAAGCTCTTGTGATTCCCTGCTCTTGTAGGGTTGACGCTAAAAATAGTTTTCTGTGGGTACCTTATGATTTATAGATTTATGCAACCTAGATCACAGCAAAACCTAGGGTAAATCGAAGGTAAAGAAACGTGTAAAGTTAAATTTATAGTGCGTTCGGATGACGTTCACAAAACTGAAATTATTTTTAAAGTCTGTGACTGTAAATTTGCTTACCAATACTTCTCCCAATCTTTATAAAGGTAATCCTAAAATCAATACATATTTTTTTTTCGTAATTTTTAGGGTTCCGTACCCAAAAGTTAAAACGGAACCACTGTCCGTCTGTCACCAGGCTGTATCTTATGAACCGTGATAGTTAGACAGTAAAAAAATTCACAGATGATATATATCTGTTGTCGTATAACAACAAATAACAACAAAAAGCAGAATAAAATAAATATTAAAGGGGGCTCCCATACAACAAAAGTGATTTTTTTGCTCGTTTTTGTTCGATATTGATAACGGCAACAGGTAGACGCTTAAAATATTTACAGAATATTGAGTAATATATTCTCTTTAAAAATAACTAATTTGATTAAAATGAATCAAATATTTACGGGGGCTCTAATACAACAAACGTGATTTTTTGCCGTTTTTATAGATAATGGTACTTCGTGCACGAGTCTGACTCGCACTTGGCCGGTTTTATTTTCCCTCTTATAGCAATCAAGAAAGGAATTTTCCAATAGCTAGTGACTTGGGATGTGTGACTATGTATCTATGCTATGACTATGTATAAACACAAAATTTTACAATTTACAGCATTATTTAGCTGAATTTTAAGTGAATCTGGCGCGTGACAACCCTACTGAATGTTGCACACGCCTGTGGCAAGCGGAGAGCCCTAGTGCGGAGTGTCCCGTAATTTAGGTCAGCGCCGGTATAAGTTGCTATCCAGCGAAATTTTAATTTGATCAAACTGGATGACCCTTCATGGATTAATTTCATATCAACGCTTGAAAAGTTGTAAACAGAAGTAAAAAGTGACAAGACGAAATTTTGAAAAATCCTATAGAAATGGGGTTGTTTTTATTTTCCATAATTTCGTCTTCTTAAAAAGCCATGTCAACCTTGTGGCTTTTTTAAAGTGTGCCAGTTCTTGCAGTCTCTTTTCTTTATCTTACTGAATTAATTTCCATACATATTGTCAAAAAAGCACAGTTGAACCAGATAAGTCAAATATTATCTTTCAAAACGACACCACACCAAACCTAACAAGCTTATCTATTACAAGTCATCATGTTGTACCACAGGATTAGATACTCAATGTTATTGTCCGTCAAATTGATTAACGTGTACTTACCTATTATTCTATACAAGGAAGGTTCATTGACACAAGTCACTGTTCTTACGTAGCGTCCACTCCGAGCTTAACAAAAGGACATCGTTGTCTCTTGTAAGGAAGTTTCGAGGTCATTGTCCTTTAATTGAACAAGTGAGGCCAGTAAACTGTCACATAATCAGAGTTTTGTTTTATCTAGCTGGTCAAATTTTCTTATATTTTTAAGACAGAACTTCAAGTCGTCCGTCATTGTTATATTGTTATTCCATAAGTTGCTGAACGAGCTGTCATTTTAGAAATCTGTTTGGTGTTCAGCATTTTATGGATTAACCATGGTTGAAATTTCAGTAACGTAATAGGTGAGACAATAATTAGCTACACATAATTTTAGGTTTATGGTTAGTTGCTTCTGGACTAAAATATAAATCAGTCATTAAGGTCAAAACCCCATCAAAACTAGCGACGCCACCTGTTGCCAACACTTATTATTCCGTTTAACAAAGGAAATTTAAAAAATCCATCGCACAGTTTGTGATACCTATTATAAGCTTTTTTTTAATGCCTTTGTAATTTTAGTTTTGTTTTGTTCTATTTAGTTTAGGTAGTGAATCAAAGTTGCCCTTGGTGGCCACCAAAATCTATTTTTAATTCTCTGCCTAAACAGTAGGTGGTGGCGCTGGTTCGGTGGGGTATGCGCCTTAAGTAGGTATTCAAATCGATTCGTGTTCAGCGCCTTCTATTGACTCTACATACACCATAGACTAGAAAAAAATCTTGCTTGCTACAATGCTGATATTTTCTGTCGTTGTAATTAACATACAAAGAGCGATCTTATCACCAAAAAACTTCTAGCCGTTCCGTATCTCAACCGTATCTCACACTAACTCCCCTAAGCCCTTGAGCCCAGATAACTATGTTTCGGGAACTTAGCGAGAGAATTACAATTAGTACGCGGTTAGTACGTAAGCACCTGGCGTCTCTCCAATTTAGAAAAGGTTTTATATTGGTCAAGATGACACAAGAAGTTTAAGGGAAATAAGTAAGGCCAGAAAATCAAATGAGAAAACGATATAGTGTGATAAGAGAGTTGTGAATAAACAGTTGCTGGTTACTTTTTATATTACGATAATATAAAGAATAACAGTCCTAAGGTTAGGTTATAATAAAAATTGCACGCAAACATCCAGATGTTTGTTCGTACGCATAAAGAATTTATATAATTTGACCAGTCCTGGCTGGTCAAATTATTTAAATTCTAATAGAAAATACAACCATTTTTTTTCATATGGACCAGTTGAGCTACTTGTAGATTGTTTGCAACAGTCTGCAGTTATCTCAATTGTTTCAACTTCAATTTAATTTTATTATTTGATTTTAATTTTCTTTATTTATAAATTTTTTTTTGTTACTTATTCTGTATATTTAGAACAAAGTCGTGTCAGTTACTCCATTTATAGTTCAAGAATGGCTGGACTGGTTTTGATAAGATGGATTTGTTGGATTTGTCGCCGTTTCAAACAGCAGAATCTATACTATCTATACTAATATTATAAATGCGAAAGCGTGTTTGTTTATTTGCCTTTCCTTCACGCACTTACTAAGCCAATCGGTTGATTTTTGGCATAGAGTTAGTTGAAAGGATGGAGAGTAACATAGGTTATATCACTTTTTATCCCATAAATCAGTTCCCATGAGATAGAAATAACCTTAAACAACGCGTGCGAAGCCGCGAGCAGCAACTAGTAACTAAATAAAAGTATGAACTATTCAAGAGGGGAAAAATTAGGTCGAAAATCTTTTTATCATACATTATTCGTAAGTATACTATCATACGCCATCTCTGATTTTAAGTTGGAAATAAATTTGCCGGACCAGCTAGATTAAAATGAAATATCTCACCTCCATAAATGAAACATCTACGGACATTGGAGTTCTTGAGTAGGTCTGTCCCAACAATCTCGACAACTTTCACGAGTGGGCACTAGACAGGTATTCACTTTACCAATTTCTTCCACGAACAGTAAAAAGCTACCTTATTCGACCTAATTCAGCCATAAAACACTTTGACGACGTGCTGCATAAAAGTGAAAGGTCACTCAAGTCTCCAAAGGACCTCATTTTCCCTGAAAGGTACTAGAATACCTGTTTTCACTATAAAGTGAAGTGAAGTAAAGTGAACTGAACACCTTTGACAAAGTTATCTGGCGAATCTTTTTCACGGGCTGTATTACGTCCGTTCTCGGGGTGTTGGTGTTTTTGTATGAAAATTTATCGAGACTTGGTTTTGCATATTGCTTTTTTATTTCAGATCAAAAAGCTGGTTTTTCTCTGCAAAAACTGACTGAGTTAGGTTTCCCCATAGAATCGAGACGTTCCATTATAATATGAGATTCGGGTAGTTTCATTTCCGCACGGTAGAAGCGCTAAACCGAATCCCATATAAAAAAAAAACAAGCTTGCACGCAAAAATCAACTCCAAACTCAAATAAGGTTACTTGATTTTGTGTAGTAGTTCCTTATGCCTGCCTCTGACTCCATCATCAGGACTCTGGTCATTATCTTGGACCAAAGTACTTGGGAAGACTAACCCAACAAACCCAACCTCGTCGTGGTTCCGTCGTCGTAGTATAATTTCCTATAATTTTCTAGGGCCACCTTCCGACCAGCTCGATGGACCCGTAAGGCTGGCCTCATATAGCCGGAATGTCGCTCTGAATTCAGAGAAGGAATGCATAATCTGAATTCCGGCACCTAGCCTCACACATACCTTATAAATTCAGATTAATCACAGCACATGCAAACGTCTACTATGGAAGAGAAATTAATGCTTATCGCACAACTTTTGGCTATGTTCATAATCTGATTTCAGTATGTGTGTGCCGCTCTATTCAAATGTAAAGAATTACGCGCGTGAATTCATAATGTTAATATTCCGATCAGGAATTCAGAACGCTCGTCAGTATCATTCTTACAGATCGATCTGATAAATTCATAATCTGAAAAAATCAGAATGTGTGTGGAAAATGTATAAATTGTGTGGATTCCGGGCTTTCTGAATGAATAATCTGAATTCCGTCTCTGAATACAGAAAGACATTCCGGATGTCTGAGGCCAGCCGGCCTGGTCTAAAATTCAGTTGCAAGATTAGTCCCACACATACCGACATATAATATTAATACTGCACATACTTACCAACAACAAAGGCTTGTAAAATGGATCGTCTCGATTACATCTCGGACTATGGAGAAACCATACTTTTATTGTTTTTATTGCAGATTTCTCGTAGACCTTGCTACGCCGTAGAGGCTAGTTGCTACGCCGTAGAGGCTAGTTGCTACGCCGTAGAGCCTAGTTGCTACGATGAAGTGCTACCTCGTAGCAGTCGTAGAGCCTATTCCCTACCCTACTCGCCATTCGCTGTAGAAAGTCACAAAGCAATGAGAACAAAAAAAAATTGACGAACGAATGTAAAGGTTGTTCGGTTTTCGTTCCATAGAAATAGTTTAGACATTCTCTTATCAAATTCGAATATTAATATTATTTTCTAGGTCGCAATCCAATTTGACTTTGCCCTTTACAACACAATTATTAATTCAAAATGATGAATGATTATTATTTTGAAATTTATTTTCATCAGCTTTATAACCTGCTTTGCTATATAACCAGAAACTTTGTTTATGAAAATATAACCATGCTTATTACAGTTTCACGCTTCTGACTGGTATTGATATGGATCATTTGAGCTACCTGTAGACTGTTTGCAACAGTCTGCAGTTAGTTCAATTGTTTCAATTGTAAAAACTTGTTTAAATTTAATTCTATTAAGTATTTAATTATAATTTTCTTTGTAAATAAAGGTATCTTACAAAGCTATCATTCCTACTTCAGAACACTTTGTACAGAATATTCTTAGTACAAAAACGTTCTGAGAGAAAACTACTGGCATAGTCTTTTAGATAAAAGCTGTGAAATATTGCAACCACTTAACTTCAAGGTGCTTTGCGAGTTTAGCATGAAGAATGTGAAATGGATATCGCTTAAGGCAGGTATTTGAATAACGATGAAAAATGCTTTCAACAAAAGATTTTAAAGCAATATGCCTTGGGACTTAACATAATTTATCGTAAAGTTTGTTTAACCCTATTGAACTAAAGTAATGTAAATCGATTAAAAGGGCGTCCAAAACTGTCTATATCGTTTTTAAATAACGAATACATCCTTGCTTAAAAAAAAATTACAATCAAAGAACCGAAACCTATTGCAACTAGTATTTGAAATTGAGCTAATTGCAGAATGTTGCAAACAATCTACTGGCAGCTCAACTGATCCATATCAATACCTACTAGTCAGTAGCGTCCTGGCTGCATTGCCCCGCTGTATGGCAATGCTGATAGAGAGATACATGGAGTCTTTTGGTTTTTTGCAAATAGCAAAAAAAAAATATATAAAATTAAAGCTTCTCAATTAAAAAACGTTTTTTTACTCTATTTTTGTCGTGGTTGTATCTCTTGAAATGTATTAGGGTGTGAGTTAAAATTTTGACAGTGTACTATGGTCGTTATAACAACAAATAATAATAAAAATTAAATGTGTGTCCATACAAAATTGAGTACCGATCACTGAGGTAAAGCAACGTCGGGCACGGTCAGTACTTGGATGGGTGACCGCGTCATGATGGCTTTTTGCAATTACATTTTTTTATGTTCTTAGGGTTGCTTTTGCACTTTAGAAAAACAAAATGAAACAAACAACATTTTTTTCACGAATTTTATTCTGTCTTATTTTTTTAATCCATGGTAAGTTTGTCATAAGATTTCGTAGTAACGGTTAGATATATTGTTATCTTAGAAATCAACGTTAGTAAATACAAAGTTAATTATTTTGTTACGTTAAATAAAATATATTTACAAATTCAAATTCTCAGTGTATTCCGTCTTACATTGAGTCAATTTTTACAATTTACATTATCACTATATCAAAATGATAAACTGACTCAATGAAATACTTATTGTAAAATTTTCTACTAAGTTAAACTGTAACACTCATGTCAAATTGTATGAATAACAAATAACAATCATAAGAATACATAACATCCCAATATATGTCAAAACATATTAGTGTGTGACATGAACATAAAATTTTACTGAACAGTAAAATATTTAAGGTCCCTCCCGAAGTACATGCTGTCATAAAACCTGTATCGAAACGTGACTTCCGTTACAATTGGCTTTCAAATACTTGATTCTAAAGTTGGGTCACGACTAATGTAATAGTGGGTACAGACCAAGCGAACGAGAGCGAGCGAATGCAAACGAGTGGAATTCGAGAATCGGTATTGTTTGTGTCCAACTTTATTTATTTCGTGCACACCATCTTTTGCATTCAACATCTCAGGATCGATCTGTCTACTAAAAATAACTAATCCTCGCCCATGGTTTGCATCACCTGCGATAATGTTTAAACGCTACAACCAGCTCGCACACCACTGTGACCACCGCACGCGCCCGCTGTCACGTCCGCTCTGGGTCTCAGCACCCTTGCATTCACTATGAACGCATAATAAGAAATACACTAGCGAATTTATCCGAATTAACCTGCTGAGAAATAGCTCAGGCGGTTAATTTGGATAAATTCGCTCAGTTTTAACTTAGAGAACTTTAAGTAAAGACAGGTTCATTAGTGAGAGGGTATTCTCAACTAAACAATCTGTTCCACACCTAAGTAAGTAATAAGTAATTTTTTATATAAAATCAACAACATTATAATGTTGTCCAATTTATAAATCAACTATTATAATGAGGTTGATTGAGGTGCCACTCAAAACACTTCATCACAGCAATCATTAACAAACTTGATTGATTTCAAATAACAAAATCACGTTGAAAAACATTAAAACCATCGCAAACTATTCAACAGGAAAAACATTTATTACAAAAACCATCCATCTGCATCTGAATTTAATTTAACAAAAGTATTTTACAATTGAAATCTCAGTTTATGGATAACAATGAATTCAGAATTTTATTTACAAACCTAAAATATATGATTTGATTTACGATCGTGTATGCCACAATGGAATACGAAGGCAAAATCTGTGCCGTATTTTATTGAAGTTAACGAAGGAATAGATACGAATTTCCTAATGTTAGTATACAGTCTTTAAGATTCTAAGATATTTACAATAATAGGGCCATTTTAAATGACTATCAACAAAGTAACAAAGGGAAGGTAATGTAGACTACAATGCAGTTTAATAACTACTATGATTTCGGCGGTAAAAAACAGAAAACTTAAAAGACTGACAAAATTTGTTACGTTAATAATAATGCATGGTTTTTATAGTAGGCTTTCTTTGGAAATTGGACTTAGAACATCTAACTAAATATTACTGGATATTAATAACAGAAAAATACCTATTTACAAATTTACCGAATAGAGTTTATTTTTTACATACAATATGTAGTTACAGAACAGACACAATGTAATGAAAGTTTTATAAACCTCCGAATTGGGTTCACATTCGCAATACTATCTATGTTAGGATATAATATACACACGATTTTACGATATTTACAACCATGAATAGTACAGTGTCACTGTGTCCTGTCACTTCACTGACACTACCACTTACACATAATTGTAAATATCTTCCATGTCTCATACATTCATCTCTGACATTGCTGCTTGAGGCACCCTTGACTTTTGGAAGTGTGGGGGCGACGAGGGGGGTTGCAGAACGTTGCCGTTTCCCGGCCCCTGGGATTGATTTGTCTGAGCCTGTACGTCAGGCAAGTTGCTAGTGCTGCTTAGGAATGTCGCGTTCTTAGGCAGCGTCATACAATTCGATGTATTGCACATCTGATTCTGGGTTTGGTAAGCAAACCCCACCTTTCTCGGCAACGTCGTGTGACCCCTGTTAGTAGGCGGACTGTTTTTCTGCGACAAACTCGACATCTGAATCCCTGTGTGGCAAACATTCGGGCAGTTCGAGCTAGTAAAATGAGGTACGCGATTCGTCATAGCGATTATTGCGTTCTTATCCTGATGGTCGATATCCACGATCGTGCTCGAACTTTGCGAATGTCCGACAAAGTAATGCGGATGTTTTGACGAAACGCTATCGAACGTAGAGTTGTGATTTCTCTTTTGCTGCTGCTGTAAAGCCTTTACCTGCAATCTCGTTTTATCTCTCTGATAGTAAACGCCAGCGAAGATGAGCACGTTGAGGATTAAAAGCGAGCATCCGATAGCGATAGTGACGCTCAAAGCGGTGGAGTAAGCCGTGTACCCGGCAACTTCTAAATTTGCGACGTCCTGAGCGGGCGTGTTGTTTACCTGGTTGTGTGTGACAGCTGAGCCGGGGCGAGCGGACATGACACTGATACAAGTAGTGACGTAAGTGTCCATTGTAGTGGAAGGGACGTCCAGAGTGACGTTGTAGGTAGGTTTGCGGTAGAGCTCCATAGTGGGGTCGAAGTAGTTCGCTCGAGTGAGCGGATCAGGGCGGACGAGGCCGTCGTATAGTTCGGGATCGTTGTGGTTTCTGAAGAGGTTGTGTTTTGCGACCACGTCCTTCATGCCCGCGCGGTGGATCTCGGGTATTAGGCGCAGCCAGACGGACAGTTGGTGAGCTCGGTAGTGGTTCTTCATTCGAGGTTTCATGCCTGAAACGATTTTTTTTGTGAGATGTTGGAATGCAGGCTATGTGCTGATTGCATGATAAACGGGGTGGCTTTTTGAAATGCAAAAGGATGGCCATATCCGAAAGCATGACAGTTAAAAAAGTGTCGTCTCAATTTTAGAGAAGACAAAAACTAATTTATTTTCATTTAACGGACATTTAAATTATAGTAGGTATCACATAATTCATGACAAATAGATATTTCATGCAGGCTAATCCCTATTATGAATAGCAGTAGGTATCCAAGCTAGCAGAACGTAATCCAAATATTCGACAAGAATATAAAAAAATGACAATTTCTTTCATTTTCAATGATGCATTTTATTGCAAAGATTTATTTATACATATATTAGCGTCCAGTTTATGGTTCAAAAATACTGTGTATCGTAGTTTTTGAAAAACAAATCGACTCGGTATCATGCAAAAATTAAAAAAAACTAAATAGCACGTTTTGTTTTCTTATACATCGATCTCATGGGTCCTTTCAAATTTTTTTCTAATTCTTGTTCTACGACTACTGTCTCAAAATGTGATCCAATAAACTTTTTAAAGATTGTTTGGGATTAACCGCTTACTTTGAACTTGTTCCACATGGCCCAAAAGAAATCAAAAGATAATTTGAATGATTGTTCCCAGCTTCTTGGTGTGTCTAAGAGTCCAAAGGAAATAAAGAACTACTTAAACTAGAGTTTTGAAAAACTAAAGTTAAACTATAATTTTGAGTTTTTTCATGAATTTTACGAGTACTTATCGGGTAAGAAAGTTGGATTCGTAAACGTATTAAACACGATGTGTATCGTAGGTCCGTCAAATAGTTTGCATCAACTAGGTACTGTAGAAATCGCGGAAATACCTACCGTTTGTATGGAATAAAACCGACATGTTTAAACCACACTTACCGATCTCCAAATACTTCTGATGTAGAGTGTCGTACTCATCCCACACGATGCTTTTGTATTTGTTTCTCTCGCGCGATATTGGCAGCACTGACTCTTGACGCTGCACCTCGTTCGGGTTTCTGTACAAATAAGGTTTTATTGTTTCTAGCCCCTTGAGAAAGGTTAGTGAGATTCGAGAAAAGAACAAATGAAGTTTTAGATTCGTAAATAGAACGGCGTACAGGATTAGATATCCTAGAGCGAGAGGGATTAATTAGTTGACTATTTCTATTCTGTGGCGTCACTTCATTATTGTATTGTACAGGTTAAGGATTGTAGAAGTTTCCTTCTATTTAAATTTAGTTATTAATTATATTCTATTAAAAGATTATCCTTATTCTTATTTGTTGAATAGCGGTGATTAATTATTTAGGACTGAAAATATAATTGAACAAAAAAAATAAAGCTGCATTGTACCGGCTTAGAATTTTTACCACGGAAGAGTTGGGCTTCTCGTGGGTGTCGTAAGAGGCGACTAAGGGATAGGGACAGGGGCGGACAGCAGCGCCTCGCGATCAGATCTACAATCGAACTGCGATCCCCAACCCGCATGCCACGCGTGGGGATTATGGACAACACCCGCCATGAGATACAAACCAATAAGACGATTATCAGGGGGAGGCCTACGTCCAGCTGTGGACCATTACAGGCTGTTGAGTTGAGGTGAATAAAATAATAATGAACCTTTATTAGAGTAAGATGTGATAAACATCTGAGTCGTTTTAAATTTCGTGAAATCAAACTAAAATAAACTATCTGGAACGGTTCTTATGTAAAATAGATTAAAACTCTATACTTATTGTCATCTTAGTAATTTTCGATGACTGGTTTTTACTATCTTCATCATCATCATCCTATATTAGTCCACTGCTGGACATAGGCCTCCCCTAATGAGCGCCATAGCGCCCTGTCTTCAGCTTGCCACATCCAGCATCTGCCAGCAGTCTTTCTTATTATTATTTTCTATTATCTTACTTTATATTTATTCGTTAGTAGCAAAAACTACACCCGCAAGCAGCCACAGGCGACTTCCGTTCCGCCTCAATGCTTACGGAACCCAAAAAACTGTATCATTATTTCGCGAATCGTTGAGTACGATATGAGCGCTGGAGGCAAGTGTACTTCCGTTTTGCCTTGTTTGTTTGGAATATGAACCGCATTTTCCTTTCTGTGAATGTGTTTTTTTAACTAACCTTTAGTTACTTGCAATTGGATTCAGATTTCAAGTAAGTGAATTATTTGACTTAATTATTCATTTTCTTTGTAAGTATGGTGATAAGAGCTAAAATCATGCAGGAAAACCTGAAAATAGGTGTAAACAATAACACCTGTTAAAAAATCTACCTGTTATAAAATAATTTAGGACAATTATCATCAAACGCTTTTAAAGTCGGGAGTGCAAAATAATAAATACCGCGCGCGATGAGAATGGTATAGAACCTTTTCGAACTGAAACCACAACTGACATTTACTTTGATAAAGTTTTATACCATTTTTACAACGCGCAGATTGAAGTAGTAGTATAGACGTAAAAATAAAACTTTGACAAGGTCCCATACTGATCGAGTGCGATATATTTTCTGAAAAAGATCGTTTCTAAGAGATAAAGCCACCCATTGTACTTGTCCTATGTATTTGACTCTTAGATTCGTCTTTTTAACAATAAATGTTATAGAAATAGAAATAAAAAAAATGGTGTACGATAAACCATTCGTGTATTTTGATGAAGAAGCTTTTTACTCACAGATCAATTTAACCATACTTAAGTACCTACTAATGGTACTAACCATAAGTAGGTACTTATGTATGTCAAGGCTGAATCGTGTTCTTAGAATGGAAAGCAAAAGCTGCCATGCCAAAAAAGCTTTGTAGCACTATCTCTGTGAATTATTACATCTGTGGCAATGGAAAAGTTCCAGAGAGTTGCAGATCAGAGTGGGAAATTGTTGTTGTGCCAAGTTCGCTCGCCATGGAATATGTTTTTCAATTTGGATAGAATTTATTCATACAAAGCTACGGTATGATTGTTTTCTTTCATGGTTGAAGTTTTTAATTAGTGCTTGTGTGTTGTAATTGTTTTTTTAATAGAGCTTATATAATTATTTTTATTTGTTACTTCATTTCGACTGTGATGAGGAAATGCAAAAAGTCCTACTCTAAAACGGTCTTACGGTTTTTTGTAATGTAAGTCATGCAGCAAGAGATATTTTTTTTGTTGAAAAAAACTAAGAACTATTTTTTTAAATTTATCGAATAGTTTATTAATCATTCAAGAATAAAAAGAGAGTAAATAGGCTATAGAAAAACCCTTAAACAACGCGTGCGAAGCCGCAAACAGTAGCTAATAACCAATAAGTTGTGACAAATTTTATGTAACATTATATTTATGAAGCAATAATTAATGATAAATGACCTCCTCCTTTATGAAGTGGTTAAGATTGACCCTTACCCATTCCTGATAAAGTTCGCCATGTACTGTATGAAAACCTCTGAGAGAGCCACCTCCGACTTAGTGTAGTTCCTCGGAAAGTGTCCGATGCCGTCCACCAGGGGCGCTCCGAACAGGTAAGGTAGCTCCTCGCCGTGCACTGAACCCATGCGCTAAAAGCAAAACGATTACTGTTTACATAATTACTTCACACTTTCAGTGTCCATGACGCACATTAGTCTGTAGCACAAACAGTTTACTATCACTTATAAGTTAAAGTTGGCATTCGAACTGCTACATTTGAACTACATGTTTAAACTACTTACAGGTCTGACGTAGCTTCGTAAGCTCTAGAAATATTTTTAACACCAGTCTCTCGTTCAGTGTATTTTTATAAACTCACTGAACGACACCGAGGAGACTTGACGGCTCCACCATTTGTTTATACAAATGGTCATATTAAGTGGAACCGAGCCTGAGGCACTATTTTCGTAATATTCCGTACCTAATTAAAGAGGAAAGGAAAATCGCCTTAAACACACCGAGCGTGTATAAGGAACTAGGGAGCCCATCCGCAAAAACAACACCCCTATTATTGCAAGTCTGATAATTACACAATCTATTTACATTGATAATATTTGCGTCCATGGAACGGGGAGGTTATATTCTCTGTATTTGGGTTGCTAAGTGGGTCCAAAATACCTAACCGTACTAAAACAAACATTCGCTCCTACATCGATAGACCATTCTACGAAAATAATGTGAATATTCGTAAGCAGTGTAGAATGAAGCTTAAAATGTATGAGAGAAAGATCGTATTTTGCTCGTCTATATTTGTGCAGAAATAAAATAAAGACTTGCCAGACCGAGAAACGTGGAGAAAAATGACTCCATCAATTTTCTACTCCACAAATCAATCAATAGTCGATATGCATTTTTAATCGAATCCTACCTCAATCATCGCGCCTTGGCCAGCATAGCGTTGAAATGGATAATGCTTTTAGTTTCTAAAGTAAGCAACTTGATCATTACCAAGAGTTTCTGACCTTCCCCCTTTAATCTGACAGTCAAACACAATATATAGAAAAACAAAAAAAAAATATCTCTCAGCTCTTTCGATCAGGTGAGATCGTGGTCAATATTATTATAGGATAATGAACCTGGTTTCAACATTTCAAAATGTTTTTTTTTTCCCCTGAGCATAATACGTTTACACCCGTATTCAAGAAAAATACACACGTGTGAGCTCTCATAGTGCACATAGTGCACACGAACACATAGGGCCGGCAAATCCATAGACGATACTCGAGTGATTTGCAACGCTATATCCCATTTCATCATTTTTCCATTAACCCATTTACGCCCAAATACAACCAGGCAGTGTTATTTAAATATTTTCTTTACTTTTAGATCAAGAAATACCTATTCTTACACAAAATGAAAAAACAATTTGAAAAAAAAGTTTTCTTCCCTGAAAAAAAAAGCCGTCCTCAAATGGGGACAATGGGCTCAAGCAGTGTGAAAAATTTCAAAACATTGCTTCTCAACGCACAATGTTTTCAGGCACTTTTTGCATTGCCAACGAGCTTTATTGTGACAAACTGCACATCGTAGTTGTTTGTTGAGTTTTTGAGGGTAAAGACCAACACCATCATGTTGTATACTTGGGGCCAGGGATGCTGCAGGGAGTTCTCTAGAGGCTTCGGTTTGTCTCAAGTACTGGCGGGCAATATGTCGACGGAATTGAAGCTGAACCAGTTTTGTATCATTGACCATGAGCTGCAAACGCCATGCATTAGCAACTGCTAAATCCAGCATAATATGTGAACATAACCCACCACTTTTTGCCACGAATAGCTGTACGATACAGAGAGATCGAAGATCAGCTTGATCAACCCCACCCATACCCCTATCGTAATTTTGAAACACATGCGGGATACCTACGTCGAATTTCTGCACATTAGCAGTGCTCCATCGCTTCACTTTCCCTAGTGGGAGGTTTCTAGTCCCTAGAACACTGTCGTAGTTTGAGCCCATGGTGCAGACACTATTGTCGAGCCATCGAACAAAGAAAAACTGGTTCACCGAATCAAACCTGTACCAACTCATAATCTACACGGTTATGTTTTTTCATATCTTTTATAGAAACCAGTGGACATTTCTTAGTCCTTCCTTCACGAAAGCTCACTCTCTTGAATGTTGTCTTTATTGCCTTCTTCTTCGTCAGTCAAATAACTTGGATCTGGAGGTAGCGCCACCAAATCAATCATCGCATCTGGGCCTTCTTCCTCCACGATAGCATTCAAAGCCTCCTGAAGCCCACGGTAATCATTTTGTTGATCAAAAGTGTTTCGCGCCATTACTAGAAAAAAATCCTGATACAAAAAAAAAAACAAAAATATATCATCAATGTGCCCAACGTCCCCATTTGAGGACGGCATTATATTTCTCCTATTGTAACCAAATAGTTAGAAGTTTTTACATACTATTTAGATTTATTATACAGACAACATACTAAACTATAACAAGTGGTAAGAAATGACACGAAAATGTTGAAAAATATGTTCCAAATTCTATACTAACTTTTATCAAGTTGTTATTGTCATATACGTTCCACAAAACTGCTTATAAAAACACTTTTTCTCAATGAAAATCAATTGTTATTCGCGACACATGAAGAGCCACTGTCATACATTAGATATTCAATAATAAAACTCTCTGTGCAATTTAATTTAAATAAATGTGGGTAGTTTTCTATGCGTACTCGTTTGGGCACGGTGGGCGTAAATGGGTTAATAAAAGATAATGGACCTGATTTCAAGAATAAAAATAATGAGATTGCCTCACCTGAGGATAATCCCCGTCTTTAGTCTGATAGTCAAACACATAGAAGAAGGTCCTAGGCCCCGAGTCTGGGGAGCTTTTAGCGACGCTGAGGAAGTCGCCGGTCTGCACGAGCGGGGCCACGTACTGCGCGTCCGAGAGGGCAAGCACTGCTGCGTCACGCGTGTTTATGGGGTGCTGGAAGAGAGGATAGGGTTAGAAAGAGCAGTAAGCCAATCATGATAATGTGATATTCGAAATTTTCCTGTAAGACATTGATTAATTTCTGAATTCTATATCTAAATCTGAATTGAATTCTAAATATTTTTCTTTTAATGTCTGTGTTTCGTGATAAGAGGGGGGAATTAATGAATGTTTTTCCACTTGATCAAATTATTTAAAAAGTATGAAAGCTATTGGAACCATTCTCACAATATTTGTTAACTCTTACTGCCCAAAAATCCTATATTCTCTTTTTGGCTTTGACTTTGAAAACTATTTGTCAGGAATATTCTTTCTAGGAAAGACCATCAAAAGTGATTTTTAAGGTAAATACGGGCCTTTCTTTTGATGTCGCATTTTATTTTACCAGTCCCCCTTTTGAAAATAATAATTATTGAACTTAAATTTGGACTCGTCCGTCCGGAATGTTTCAATTTCGGATAACCTCAGATGCGCTTTTTGAACGTCTTCGTGAATAATACTAATGTATATGTCTCGGAAACCTTGTACTACATTGTCTAGTATGTCCGAGTGCCGACCGAGTTCCGTGAGGACTTGCTACAAATAGCTTCTACCTGCATGGTTAACATACTTGCCCCACCACATTAGTAATTGGTATATGTACTTTACGTAAACTTTATGGTACGTATTAGGTGATGGATTCAATTTATTCATTAAGTTTTAGACAACGACTTATAAATATAAATAAATAATGCTGGCCAATTCACACAGCATTATCTAGCCCCAAGATAAGCAGAGCTTGTGTTATGGGTACTAGATAACTGATATACTTAATATAATACAATACATAGATAGATATTTTTTACTTGCTTAATTTGGTAGACCTTTATAATTATTACTACTTCTATGTAGACCTTCTTAATGACTTATTCTTAATAACACTACATAATCTTCAACCATATCGCTCATTTGCGACAAGAACGTGACTTCTTCAAAAACCTGTTTTTTCAGAAATCGACTTTGAAACTTTGCAACTTCGATTATTCTGTATGCATAATTTTTCAAGTAGACTCAATCAATTAGAAATGTTGATCAATTATCCTATTTTATTTGGAATTGGTTTTCAACGCCTTAATTATATATTTTCATACAAATATTTACATAATAATAAAAAAAGGGACAGATTGTCACGTTTTTCCAGAAAAAAAATGTTATTTTTGTGTAATAACTTAAGCTAACACGTTGCATGTGTTATAATGTTTTATTGTTTGCATTATTTTTAAGGTGCATTTTCATAAAACACGTTATTTTTGAAAATGTTTTTATTTACAGTAGGTATCAAAATTTCAGAAAGAAAGTCCTTTAATAGCATCACTTTGTCTTAATTCTAAGTATCAGACGCCTGTTAGGCATTTATAGAACACAAATTCTGTTCTAAGAACAAATCAAACTCTTTATTTTGTAAATAATTCTTATTAAGTACATAATTTTCACAAAACAAGAAAATACTGAACAGTTATACTTTAGTCATGAAAAAACTACTTTCGTGCAAACATTTTAGCAAAAATAGTTGGCAGTACTTGTTTTTTACACCTTTTTACAACTTTTTTTTACACCTTTTTTTTTTACAACCTACTAGGTTCTAGGTAAAAAACAAGAACATGTACCTATGTAAAGTATCCTAATTAACACTTTGGCAATTATTAACTTTTAAAAACAGAATCACATTAAAAAAACTTACAAAATTACACTTATTTTTACTTTGACAGACCATTGTTCTTTTTCTTCCTTTTTTAGTTGACTTAGATTCTTTTGCATTGTTTTCAGTTTTTTTATCGCAGTATTTAATTTTATGTCAGTAGGTTGTATTATATCGTTACCAGTCCTATTTTCGGTGTTCTGTCCTGGTTTCAAACTTCTATGTTGTCATTTTTTCACTTTCACGTCCTATTGTTTAACATTAATTTATTGGTCCTTTCTGTGCTATTATATGTAATTCATTTACTTTTCGAAACGTATTCATTAATCCATTATCTTTGGGTGTTTTTTTAGCTTTCGTATTTTGTTTGTTTCTTTCTCTCTAATAATGTTCATTATCACTATGTTCTTCATCAGAACTCAGGATATATTTAGTTTTTTCATGAGTCGGATAATCAGGGTCCTCTACCAAGTCATCGCTATCTGTAAAAATTATAGGTACACTTAAATATTTTTATGTTACTTTTAAGCAGGTAACATAAGAATATTCAAATGAATATGTGATTTAACAATATTACATTTTGAAGCATTGTATGGGTTATCTACTTAAAAATAATTAATCTTATATAATTTTTTGGCTAAGCTAGTTTGCGTAATCATCTTGCTCTAATAAAAAATATGTAGTTTAGCACTCTAATTCATTTAAAAGATCACGAAATTGACCATTAATTGATAAATTTACCAAACTTATTTGTATTCTCTGATATTTCGTCATAGCTTTCAGCTTTATTTTTTTAATTCATGAGTTAAAATTTTTTTTGGACCGTGATTCCATCTGAAAACCGATATCAATATTGATTTTTTTATCACTTATAATGTTACAACTTCATCAATTTGAATAAAAATAAACGAGCTTTTCTGAGAAAACAAGACAAATCAAATTATTACGCGGCGCAAAATCAAATTTATAATTTTTTTTATCTTAAACAATGATTCTTGTTAAAATAATACAGGAAATTACCATATTTTTGCTTCAAAAACGCTATTATTCGCAATACATCTCATTATGATTAATATTTCTTGCAGGAAAAACGATTTAAGCTGAATATATCACGTTTTAGCATTCAAAATAGTAGTATAAAAGAATACATACCTTTCATCAAAACGTGATAAACTCGTCTTGTCACGTTTTTGAAGAAATCCGGGAGCATTTCACTCTGTCAGCGCGCGATGACAACTGAAGAGACGCGTTTTTGAAACGAAGCGTGAAGTCAATTGAGATAGTGCTATAATGTAACAAGCTACCTCTTTCCTTCATAACTTAGAGGTTTTTTACGTTAGAAATGTGACGTTTTTACCGAATAAAGAACGCGACGCGGCGAATCTTATTGCATTATTAGTTGAAAATCGCCATTTTCGTAAATGTCACGTTCTTGTCGCAAATGAGCGATATGTGGTTGCATCATCACATCTGAGTTTTCATAAGAATTTTATTCGTGCATGCATTTCTAAAGCTCAATACAACTTAGACGAGAAACCCATTCTCTGATATAATACAAATAATTTACCCGTAATGGAATTTTTTGAATCAGAACACTAAAATCTAAAGTATAATTGAATGTCACTCCAAGATTTATGTGCCCTAACTAAATAAGCAAACGCTCGCAATCTGCATAACTTTGCAACTTCGATACACGACATCTGATTAAAAATCCTATTTACCGTTTATGACAACGAACTAGTCTCGCAGTAGTAACTCTGTGAGTGATCGCACAAGTGGGGGCACTGAATCTTGCCAGCTTTATTACCAAGCGCTAGAGTCCAAATTGGCAGTTGGATGGCCACTCGGGTGTGTTGGAGGGGAAGTCACGTGCAACGTATAGTTATTTGTGCAACGAGAGAATTTCATGTCGTCGGTTTGTAGAGCGCGGTAAGTGGGTAAGTTCTTGTTAATAGGATTTGGTTTGGATTGTTCTTCTTGCCAAATAATTTGTAGGAGTTGGGTTTGAGTTTTGTTATTAGCGGTAATGTTTTCTTATAGTTTTAATCATGGCTGCGTTTTCGATAGACAGCGGTAGTGGGGGCGGCGGCTTTTGACAGATTTCATGGGAAATCTGGGGCGTGGCGGGGAAATTCTCTAAAGATAGTCGAAAAATAAAGTCGAAAACTAAAACCAGATTGCATAAAAGCCAAACAAGCGTTCACCCAATGTCTTTGTCCTTTTCTTTTCATACTTAAGTAGTCGGAAGCTAGGTAGTAATCCTAGGTATGATTATACCTAAGATATAAGTAGAAACGATGTCCTCCGACTACCTAAGTCTCAAAAGAAAATTATTAGAACGCTTGTATGTTGGCTTTTATGTCGTCGGGTTTTAGTTTTTAACTATATTTTATTTATATTTTTTTCTGATTGCTTGTGAATAGGAAACCTTATTAAAGCTTTGAAAAACAGTTTTGGAAAGTCAAACAAAGCCTTTACAATGACGTCACACAAGAGCATATTTACTAACGTTTAACTATTAGACCCTTATACTTAAACCCGCTATCTCATTAAACCCCTAATTTTAACTGACTCCTTATTACCTATGTATAACCATATGATATGGATCAGTTGAGCTACTCGTAGATTGTTTGCAACAGTCTGCAGTTAGCTCAATTGTTTCAATTGTAAATACTAGTTTTAATTTAATTCTTTTATTTGATTGTAATTTTCTTTGTTAATAAATATATTAATAAATTCGATATCGTGTGCTACATTTTGAAACGCACCCGATATTCCCGTACAATTGTACAAAAAGCACCCCGTCCCCACTCATCTAAAATAAGCCCATCTTATTGAATTCAAAGTACCAGACGCCGTGCCAAAGAAAATAAAAGTTCAAGAAACTAAACGTTCGAAATCAACTACCGTTCCAGCTCGAGATGAAAACATCGAACTTTATCATTCAAAACTTATCGTATAAAACACATCCGGCAATCCGGTTCTGAACTTTATGTATCTGTGCTGATGGAAACTGGGCGTTGTTACGTAGGCTTTGAGTTTGATTTTGTATGGATGTGATGGTGAATGGAAAATTGACTACAGGTTTTGGGGTGCTTGACCTAAGATTTTCGAAGATATCCTTGATCAATGGATAACGTGAATTTACTAATGTAGCGTCCGTCTCTAAATCGAAATCTAATCAATAATGTTTAATTTTCGTGCAGACAGGTCACTGCACAGCTGATCTTAATAATTGAAATAATTGTCTAAAATAAAACAACTTTACCGAAATAAAATTTCTTAATAAATTATATTAATCTAAAAAATAAAATAAAAAAGACCATGAATGAATAATTATAAACATTCATTCATGGTCTTTTATGTAGCCGGAAGTCTCCTGCAAAGACGAAACTTTTTTATAAATGGTCTCTTTGAGGCTTTTACCCTTCCTTCCTCAAATAAAAACAAATTACAAGTAGTATTCACACAATTTCTGAATAATCCAATCCGACCCAGAAGGCAGAGTGCCCAGAATGCTAGCAGCATTATCACGTTAAATGGCAATTCTTATTCGTTCGCTGAAAAAGCCAGCATTCCGATCCCCTATGGATTCAATGACAAAATTTGTAAGATCTTTTATATCGCATGTACCCCAGGACCCCAAAAACCAATTAATATAAGCGTTGAAACCCCTTATTTATTTTTAAATATTTTTGTAGAGAAAAATAAAGCTTTGTTTAAAATTCTGCACAAGCAAGAAAAGCAATAACGACTTATTGAAACCTAACGATCTTTAAAATCTCAAGCTGACCAACTTAACCCATATATGAAACAGCTTGCAGCTTCGACACTACAGCATAAGGGTATGATGACTTGGCACTCCCCGTTTGGCACGAGCTGAGCCAACTACGCCAAATTTCTATTGTTTTGAATTCAACTCCCGACTCTCTGAGATATTAAGGAAAAGTACCAGAAGATGTTTTAAAATTTTCAGAATATTACGAAAAAAGAAATGCAGAATCAAACATGATCGTTATTGAAATTACAAAGGAATTCAACTTGAAAAAAGATAATGTCGTCATTGATAATTATTTTTTGTGGCACGTTGTGTTGTTGAATTAAATATTTTATTCTCTCTTCTTCAGTGTATGGGGATGGTGTTAGTAAAGTCACTGTATTATTGCCTCAAATAAAGATTATTTTTAACCCATATAACTAGTAGGTACAAATTAATGTATTGGTATTTTAAAGAAAATAACCCATCCAAAGGTTGCCTGGAAGAAATCGCTGCTAAGCGATAAGGCCGCCCATTGTACGTTACGTATGTTTAATGTTTATATCTGTTTCTTTTAGTTTTATTTTGTGGTGTACAATAAAGAATTTTGTATTGTATTGTATTGTATAATAAAAATATAAGAAGGCTAATCTCTGTCTAACATTATTTTCAACCAACTTCAAAAAAGGAGGAGGATGTTTTTTGTGTATATTCGATATTTCACGTCATTTGTGGACCAATTTTGATAATTCGTTTCCTATGAGGTATGATCCTGAGATAGTCTCATACTTTTTTTTATTCTTGCGGTAACTCCTCCGAGTTATTTCCCGCAAAACTTAAAAAACAGTGTACATTTTAATGTGATTTGAAGTCGTTTTTTATCATAATATATGACTGAAAAACTAAACACTGAGAAGCATGACGTAGTCTATTGCCAACCAGATATATTTTAGAAGGCTGACTCAGAGAAGCTGCTAAAGCTAAAACCATATCATACTGACGCACAACGTAAGCCCCTTACGTATGATGTCACAGAAAATGAGGAATCTGTCGAACGCCTCGTCGCTTCACATCGTTAGACACAATAGATCCATATCACAGCCCTCCCGGTAACTAATGTATGACTCACTTGTAGTCTAGGTTCTTGTTAAACCTTATGAAATTCTTATTATAAGTACAACATTCAGTACACCTAACGTGTTTAAAACTCTTATAACCGGATATTTATCATGATTTGGAGTTCTGAGGTTTCTATATTTCATGGATTATAAGGGCGATTGAGTTTTTATTGCCAGAAATACCGATATACCCTCTCCTATCTGTTGCTAAAAAAATAACCACTACAGGTTTGATGTGTGTGAATATTTTTATAATATTTGGCACATCTCAAGTTAAGGAAGCATCAACTTAGAAAGCAATAAATTAAAAAAGGGAAACCAGTAGTAGTGGGAATTTTCGTAGCGTGGGACCCAGGATGTTTCCTAATAGCGGATGCGTCTAGTAGTTTATAGTTTGCAAGCATACCGTTGAAACTACAAACTCTAAATACAGTAAACAGTTTGCGAATGTCACTCTCATCCGGTTGTATGTTTTCTACTTTATTGCATTTGAATATTCCGCCCCAAGCGACTCCTTTCTTATTCATGGAACGTGCACACACTTTGTCATAGGTTGATGAGCTGAGCTTCCTTTACCTATCTTGAGACTTGGTTTTACAAACCTAGAATGGGTATTGGGTATCCTACCTTAATTAAAATTAATTATGGCAAGTTCGCAAGGAGGTATTTTTAGTATTAGTAAGACCATGGTGAAAACAGACTCGTGTCATACCATTTGTGTATTTGTGTAGAATTTGTCAGTGGGTTTTTTATGATTTGTCGGAACTTTAAAACAAATGAAACAATTTCGATGTAGACACTCGAGTTTGTAAATGAAATTCAACGATGTTTCTAGATCAGCCGTCTACAATGGATATGGTAATATGAGTTTAAAATACAAACCTGCACGGTTCTCTCCCAGTCAGTATACTCGTTTACGATGGTAAAAAATATTTCACTCAAATGATATGTGTACGCATTCCTTACGTAGGTCCTGAAACAAAGGACATTATTATAGAAAGCAATAAAGTGCAACAAAAAGAGACAACCTTACGTAATGTAGGTATACACTTAGGTATCAAAAGTGACAAGGTGGTACCTAATAGGAACAGACGAAGATCATCAGTAGTTACAAGTTAGTTAGTTCAAGTAACAGTAAAATATGTTCTAAGACGTAAATAGCTGTTCTGGTTAAGAGCATTACATGTCTAGTTAGCCATGTTTTTCATTCGGAAGTGGTAGGCTTTTTCAACAAAATTTGACCGAGAATCAAACATCTCCAAAATTGTTATATTTCTTCATCGTATAAGTTAGATTTTCGTACGTTTTGGTACGTAATACAAAGTTACTGGCGTATCGCAGTCTCGAAGTAACTACCTACATGAGGTCTATGAAAACAAGACTTGTTTTAAAAACATACCTAAAATATTGTTGAACTTAGTTCAACAGTATTTTTGGTAGTTTTTCAAGATATTTTCTTTTGTAATATATTCCGTTACCTCTCACTCATAAAACTCAGCTCAGTGTGGACCCTAAATTATCATAAACCACTTCTTCAGGCTCTAGATTAAAAAGCTGCAATTTACATACTTCAGAGCCACTAACCACGTAATCAACGTGACATTTTCAGACTAAAAATGTAAAACATTTTGTCCTATCTTCGTTAGCGTAATTGGAGCTGCGTGAACGTGCAGACGGAATAAAAATCAACTAAATTTCTACTTTGAAAAGCGTTCTAAATCAAATGTTGAAAATGAAGCATAATTTAAGTTTTGGAAGTATAATTTTAAGAGGTTATCCAACCTTTTAAAATTATACCTACGTTGATGATGATATCATTATGACAAGTTTGTTCCATGATAGAAATTTTTTACTATAGAAGGTTAGCAATATTCTGGAGATACCAGGAAGCAACATTTTTGTTCTGCATTTTGTTACTAAAGAACCCAGCTCTTGCTGTTGCAAGTAACATCTTATTGCTACCAATACCTACCACCTAATACCGCTCCAACTGCTTTCATTACCGCCCATTCGCATGGATCCCTTTGACCTTACGCGCTCAAACACCAATTTGCTGAATAAACATCAGCCCTCACCTTATTATTCGGTCCCTTCTCTCGCCTTCAAAACCATTCTGTATATCTTGCGCAGAAAATTTCCACAGCGCTTCGCTCGTCACAACTCCGAATAGCAGGTCGTACTTGTTCTGTCCCCCGCGAATCCCAAAGGTCCTGTCGCCGCTTCTCTTGTCTGCTTTCAGGTTATTGACCCCAGATACGCTGGTGAATCCTTGAAGGTCATTCGGAATAAAGAACGTTAGTAGTTCTTTGGCGTAGTCAGTTTTTACTACCACTCCATCGACTGATGGTCCAAAAGCTGTCAGGTAGCTCGGTGTACTGATATCTGCAGACATAAGTTCGTCAAGAGAAACTTCACGGAGGCAGTCTACGATCAGCTCGTGGTCTTTCACAATGTCGTCTGGCAGCGTGCAGTTGGACTGCTTGGCCAATTGGACGGAAAAGCTGACGGGGTCTTCCACTAACGCCCAGGAGCTCAATGCTGAACCCGATAGTAAAATTGCACGATGGAAAAGACCTGTAATGAATTCATTGATTAGAATCTGGAGGCCCAAAAAACACTATCTGCAAATTGCCTACTAAAACAAAACACTAGCGCTTATACCACCAGCACTACAAGATATTCAATTTATCGAGAAGTTTGATAGGGACTTGATTGGTTTCATTGATCAGTGGGTCTACTCAGTGCAATTATCGACTTTATCAAAGAGAACATTGCAAACAAAATTGACCTCGTAAAGGAAAACAAATTGTACAGTTATGAGTGGTTATGAGCGCTGCAATTGGCAGTCGCCGTTTTATTACTCTCCAGTTAAATAACCTTTGTCGGAGCAATGCAGATGTAATTATTGAGTCAAAGGTTTTCAGTTGGAATATGCTTCGGAAAATCATTTATTTTGACTACAATTCTGTGCGAAATGAATTTTTATTATTTTATACAACAATTAAGATCAGCAGGAGGCAAAGGGTACGTTGTGCGCGTGGAGGAAGCGAGGTGCGGAGGTAGACACCGCCCGCGACGCCCGCGCCGCCACGCCGCCGCTCCGCGAGCATTTTGGATCAGCCTTTATCCACAGCCGAGCGCGCACGTGTACGTTTTGCCTCCCCCCGTTCGTTTATCACTCTTCCCAGTAAAAGGTTTTTGTATTAGTCCTATCGCTTATTATTATTATCCCCTACATCATGCATACAGTTAGATTGGTTAGAAGCACTTTATCACTGTGTAAAACCGATATACATACTTCTGACGCATCGTAATCATGATAGTATATAGAAGTATATCGGTGACTTCATGTGACTGCATCACAATACACACACTATAAAAGTATAATATGTTTGTTTATACGAGTACCTTTATGCAGAGCGCAACTTAAATCAACATCTTTTTACACTCCGCTGAACTAATTTTTCATCCTAATCACTATAGTTTCGGCTATTTAAGAAACGATGTTATATTATTGACACACAGTTTTACTCTCATTGAGGGATCATTGACATCCCACATTGTCATTATCAAGCTCGTGCATTGACCCCTTTCAGTTGGCTTCAACCAACTAAACTCATCGGCACTGCACAGTCCCAAAGGGGTTTTCCAATTTAATATCGAATGGGATCTTGAGAGCTTTTGCTAACTCTAATTTGTGATTTCCGAAAATGTGAAGGAGATTCTATATTTTTTATTTTGAGTTCAAATTTCTCATAGTTTAAATGTTTCCTCTTATTTCATTGTATGTCAAAAATTCATGTAAGGTCTAAAGGAAATTAAGCATTTTGATATTTAATATAATATTTTAGGTGGCCAGTGTTGTCGGCGGGCCAGTGACTTTGGTGTAAACTTTGTAAGATTGTACCATAGCTGAGTTTTAACAAGAGATAGGTAGGTTGAGCTTACCTGGCATTACAGTAGGAGATATCATCAGAAAGTTGATACATGCGGCCCCCGAGCCATGGCCCAGCATGGTGACGTTGCCGGCGTCTCCTCCAAATAGAGCGATGTTCTGCTGCACCCAGTGCAAGGCTGCTATCTGGTCCATGAGACCGTAGTTGGCAACACGGGCCTTGAGGTGCGGGATGGGGTTTGCGTTTAGGAAACCTGGTGGAGATATAAAAGTTAAAAATGATAGGTGATGTGATGACACAAAGGAAACATCTAAATACGTTGCTATTATTATATAGCTTACAGCAGTCATTTAACAATTTAATTTTTAAACTTATCGTTTATTGTGGCCCATTGACAACAGTCAAAAGCTAGCGTTTACTGTGTAGTAAATGCTAACTTTTGACTGTAGCAGAAGCGCGGAAGTGGTTCCGCGCTTCTGCTGGGCAAACGCCTGCTTAAAATCTTACAAGCCTCCGTCCGCACCGTTCTGCACATGCCGATTTCAACAAAAATCCACACCTAGGCATCATGTTTTTCGACCGGAAACTTTATGTTATTCCATTGCATCGCAGACAAAAACAAGCACTAAATAACTTGACTATACGACAAGAGTTGCCTGCAGCAACATCTTTGAAAAGTTCCTAGAAAATATTTAATTAAGTAGAGTGTTACGTGACGAAAGAAGAGTCTCGACGCTAGTCTTCGTGTAATTAGATTGTATCGAAACAGAACTGGACACTACTGTTCTTAGTAGGTACATTATTAATATATATAACCGCTTTTAGTTGAACAAGGTCAGTTTCAGATTCTATATTGATAATTTTGGGGTAAGATAGGCCAGTTTCATTGAATACCGATGAACCTGCCTGTCTACCAATTAATATTTACAGCCTAAAGAAATAGGTTGGTAGGTACCCAGTAAAGTTTTACGTGTATTTATTACATGGAAAAACATTTCAACACGAAATTGAGAAATTTTAAATATTGGGAGTTGTAAGGTTTCCGCCCAGTAGTGATAAGAAATACTAATTGATAGTTTTTTTTTAATTTTCCAGTAAATTGTAAAATAAGTAGAACCCCAAAGTATCGTTTGACAGAAATCACGTTGAGAGCACCGGAGCTATAAACAGAAATATTTGTTTTTGTTTTCCTATCTTACCCTGTCCTCTGATTCCCTTTAGATGCATTTTCTCCAATTTATTTTACCTGCAGTTGAGTGGCAATTTTATTTATTCATCGTAAAGCGGGAGATTTATTCTGCTTAAGTCTTTCCAACTATCTGTCTTCAATGCACCTGTTTTTGTGTCCACCGAGAATTTACGGGGAAATTTATTCGTTTAATTTCATTACATTACAAGTTTTCTTATAAAAGCTGTCGTTTTTAGACTTGTGATAAACCGATGCTGTACTTTCACACAGTACAAAATTGAAACATACAAAAACTACAAATTCGGTAGTTGATATTGATGGCAATTATGCTTTTTAGGCGTGTCTAAGAGTCCAGTAAGGTCTAAAGGAAATAAAGTACGATTTTTAATGTTTGATGTTAAAAACGCTTATATAAAAACCAAGAGAAAGCCTAACCATAAAATTCTATCTTCCAAATTATCAGCACTCATACGATACGTCCACGGCTGAACGGTCTTCTCCCAAACAAGGCTTTTGGGGTTTTGTCATAATCACAACGCTTGGCAGGCGGATTGGTAAGGTGATAAAATACTCGGAAAGAAGGTGACATCCGCGGACTGAGTTCATGCAGTGCAAGGTCATTTTTGCGCAACACCCGCTACGGTCAACCCCCACCTCATCCCTCACCTTAACAGCCTAATAATAATGGTACACTGCTAGACGCCGGCCTCCCCCTCATAATCGCCTATCTTAGGGGGATAATGCCGATTGATAATCCACGCTGGGCATGCGGTTTGGGGATCGCAATTTGGTGGTAGATCTATCCTGCAAGAGGCACTGCTGCCCGCACCCCGGTGTATATTCCGTAGTCGCCTCTTACGACACCCACGGGATGAGTTGGGGGATGCATATTCTAAGCCGGCACCATAAGACCACCACACGGTCAACCTACGCTATCTCATTTCAAAGACCCAAACTCACCCAGAATACCCAGCCTGTAGTTGATTGTGATGACGACCACGCCAGCGTAGCTCGCGAGCACCGCCCCATCGTACACGTTACCGGAGTTCCACTCGAAGGACTCCCCGTGGATGAAGATTACCACAGGATACTTGGCTTGAAGGGTTGGGCCCACTGCAACAAGGAAATGTACTATTTTTATGGCTAATCCAGGGAAATATTTTCTTTTTCTGTCGCCAAATATGTATAGGTAATATTAATGATATGTGTTTGAAATGTTTTATAAGAACGTTTTTAGACAAAAACTGTAGGGAAATTTTAATCTATAAAGACGTCGGCTCTAAGACCGGCAACGCATCATAAAGGTCTAGGAAACACTTATTGAATCTTGTTTAGTAGACACCCACATTAGAATTTTCCGGAAAAACGTAGTACCTAGTAAAGTAGCAGGCAGAAAGTAAAAGTTATAAATAAAATTTCGTAAATTATAAAATTTACGTATTGCTTTAAATGTTCCCGGTTTAATGGTTACACTACAAACACAGTTAATCGTACGTATAGATATTCTTTGCTGCACAATTTTGGTATGTATGGCTGATATGTGATAAGCTGATAAAGGCGATGATTATCTATACCACTTAACAATCACATTGAGCCATCGTCGATGTCAAAAATATATTTCAGTTGCGACTTCCCCTCACCTATGGTTCCAGTTTTAAAGCCCCGGGCACAACCTAGTTTAGTATATAAGGTTGCAATTCTGTAGACATGACAACGTAGAAGATGCATTTAATGCATGGAAGCTTAATCCGGCGGTAACACCGCAAAGCTCGTTATCGCACAGTTTAATAATGTAACCTAATTTCCCACCGTAACACATGCGAGCTAATGGATTTACCAATAAATTATAACAATCGATCTGTCTCGTGACGTACGTGAGCGAAGGTAGGTAATTCTTCGAGATTGTTGGAGCTAGCGCATTTATGCACAACAAAAGGAACACACGAGAGTGTGCGGCTGATTCTCAACGAAACGGTGCAACCAACATCATCTTTCGTCGCTGTCAGCATTACAATGATAAATAATGAACAAAAGTTATAGTCACAGAACAAGAAAACGCCACGACATGACCGCCCACGCGTCTTGCGTCTGCGTCCACGGCGAGAAATAAAAAAAGAAAAAAATCAAAAAAGTTGTTTGAGTGTGTCCATGAGTCGCCGCGGTGCGACTTGCGGAAAAGTGACATAACGACCCCAGTCGCAACGCAAGACGCGCCGCAAGACGCATCGCCCGATGTCGTGACCTAGGTCTGAGTGTACATACCTACCAGTCGTTGTCATTGTAGCAGTGGACGTCTTTCATCCGAGATGTTGGTGATGATGTTTCGATTGATGAGGCTGTGTTTTCGCTGAGGAGCGACAGCGTGAGCAAATTTTTGACAGTTTCAAACGTGACCCTACAATTTTTTCGCGATGTTTCTTTTTCTAAACTGAAATCAGCTTGTACTTCCACTCCTGATATTCAACTAAAATGCAGCCCTATATATCTAACCACAAGATTTAAGATTAACCGATCTTATTTACTAGCAACCGCTACGAAAGTTTTTCGATTCAAGTTCTGAAATTGAAGTTAGTCTTGTTACAAAGTTTGTTGTACACTGATGAGAATATTGTAAATATACACCACGTATGCTCAATTTTGTTGGGTTATGAGTTTGAAGCCTATCTTTGAGATTATAAAGTTATTTATCTTCATTATTATATCCTTGTTTCACAACGTTTGCTAACAAAATGTATGTCATGCTTTCGAAGACAAAATATCCACCCTAGTCACATATAAGTTATTTAAAATAACATTAACATTATTCCTTATCAAGCAATCAATCGCATCAAAAGAGGCGCGCGGTCAAACATTTATGATGTTTACCAATCGCGTAGATGTACAAGTACCTACCTACTCGTAGGTCGGTAGGTTAGAAATGCCGCAAGCGCGCGGACGTAAACAATGTTTGAAGATTATATGAATTGCAAACTCTTTTTTAGTTTACGCGTACCTATTTAAAAAGTGGAATCAGTCTTATTTACAAATATTTAACTATTTACAGAATTCACAGACCTTTTTACAAATGATCACCTCTCAAGCTCAAGTCCCGGGGGTCACGTGCAAACTTTGCACTGCAAAGCGTTCAAAATAATCACCGCCACACACAGTCCACACACTCGGTCTCTGCGTATTCGGGAATAGTCTCGCGAGCTCACGGCAAGATTCAATACATTGTAACCATCACCACACCTAGCATACACACGCACCATTTCGGTGTATTGAGTGTTAGTGTACACTACATACGCCATTGTGAATCGATTCAGTCACATAATAATACAGTACCGGCGCGCGCGCGGCGTAAATTGCAACTGTCGTTAACTAGGTCAAGGACTCAAGGACAAGTACCCGCCCCCGCTTGCCTCACCGCAACCCCTTTCTTTCTTTGCTAACTATTTTACCATACCGACAAAAACACAAGAACCGCGCGCGTGCTTTGTCAGTACCGACTTGTCTGCCTTGAGCTGCGTTGAGTATTATGGCTTTCATCTGTGACCGCCTAGAGAGAAGAAGATCGGAAGAACTAGAAATTTACATAGGTATTTATTTTATTTTATACAAAAGCTTGTATAAATAAGACAAGACCCGACTCCAATAAGGATGGGGTCTATACAGACGAGCCACTGACGCCGGTAGAGGCCATCAAAATGCGACGAATGACGTTAAGCCATCCCATACCCAGCAGTGGGAAAAATCCAGTTGCGGATGATGATGAAGCCATCCCAACGTTCCCCATTTGCCATCTATCTCGGGTTTGACTATAAGCAGAGAATATATAATAATACCAACTAACGTTTAGAATGGGTACTCCTCGCCACCTGACCGCCTGAGCTTCCTAACTTCGTTGGACCCTAGTTGAGCGCGGTTTGAGTCACAAATGCAAGAAATATACTGCACACGCACGGCGCGCAGCATTTTGGCAGACGATCACTGCTCGAATGAAGTTTCTCTCGACGAAAAAAAAACTTTAGCTTGATTCTTACCGATCTAAATTTCACGTAAAGTCAAACCTTATGAAGACCTTACCCATAAAGTTAAGATATATGACCCCACTGCTAATGAGAGCCCGGTGATTGATATATTCAACTATCCAAAGGCGATTTGTGTGCTTCCAAAAGTAAGGAACGAACGCCTCCAGATAGTCAAATACGCCTTTCGAAAGACATCTGATGATTTGATCGACAATCAGACAAAAATCGGACGTGTGTGTATCGGACCTGAAAGTCACTACTGCCCTACGCGACCGACACAAGAAGCAAGTCGCCCACCAGTGCCCCGTCTGCAGCGCTCCTAAATAAATTCATAGCTTGGCCTGCATCCAGCTTATCTGGAGCACAAAGGAACGTGTCAGACGAAACATTGATAACGTATTATGCATTATGAAAGCGCAAGGAAAATGGAGGAAGATTGTTTGAATTTCACGGTAGAATGAGCTTTAAAATGTGGAGCGAAGTTTTTCTCTCGAGATCGAGTTGTGCAAATGTTTAAGGAATGAAATAGTGGAGATTTTGTTTGACTATGAACAAAAGTAGTTGAAAAGAGATCTTGAAATGGGGCACCCCTGGGAGCACGATTTTCCGTTGGCATAATGATTATAAAAACTTATCATAACGAATGATGGGCTTGCAGCATGAGGATGCTGTAAATCATGATGTAAATAATAGTGCAGACTATCAAGTATTATTGATATATTATCTACCAAATAACCTTAGCACCTAATCTTTTTATTTTGAAATCCGCGAAGAATGGTTATTTTGTTTTTCGTTAACACGTTTAATGACACATTGTACCCCGATCAGCCGAGCGATTCTGGTAAAATATTCCATTTAATAGATCGCCATCCGGGGAGACTGGGTGTCAGCTATTTCGGTTTCTAACACAAATGTTACAAAAACAAATACATACAATTTTCGACGAATTGACGACGAAAAGCTGTTAACATCATTATTATCAAAAATATGAAACTCAATTGTAATGTGTTTATTTTTATTTTAAAGTTACTGATTGTTAAACCTCAAAGGTACTATAATATTACTGTTATTATATTATATATTATTCATTATTATTTACTTACACTTGACTTTGTTTTGCTCGACTACGTTTTATTACGGCAATGTATTATCAGGTTGTAAATTTGTTAGCAAAAAGTAAATCGAGATAATAAGAAAAAAATAAAGAAAATGTTAACAACCAACATGATTACCTATGAGAAGAGCTGTGAGCAAAAGTTTCCGTAGAACCCTGAATGAATCAGAAAACAAAACCCGAATCAAATGAGTTACGTATCCAGTGAACAAAATAAAGCAGTAGACGGTTGTTTCGTGAAAACCTGTAGTTCAGAGTGAAGCAATAAACTAGAATGTTGTACTCAGTTCGAACGAGCGCCATTTCGTAAATCGACGAGTTTGACTGCATTTGGTGAATGTAGCGCATGCTGAAACGGTTCAGAGTTACTTGTGTGCTACATAGTTTTATTCCGCTGCGATGAAATCTGTGCCGACTAAAAAGCTTTCGCTGTTGTCTAATTAAATCTTTAAGTAATTTTCGGGTACCAGTTAGTTTGAGCCGCGTACAAAAGTAGGGTTCTGGAGCTGGTTCCGGTCAAAGAAATATGTGCGTGAACTCAGTTTTCCCACCCACAATCATGAGGAGAAAAAATAATTCATGAATGCCATCATTGCTATTTAAGATCGAGTGGTTACTTATTAAGCTATAGGAAACAACCGAGTAGACTATAAGAAATCACCGCACCAAGGAACCATCATATAACTTCTGTTAGACTCCTACTACCTACTACTACTACCATAACCTACTAGCTACTAGCCTACTAACTTCTGTTAGACTACTTGGCGACCTTCAGAAACAATGGTAAGTTTAGTAGGTAACCATATAAGACTTCATTGTTCAGAAATCATAAAACCAAAGAACAAACCGTATTGTCCGTATGTCGACCAACAGGTCAGCAGTGTTGCTCGACTTATCCGGTTTACAAGCTTAGCTGCCAACAAGGTTTGTAAAGAATCCGATTGATCCAATAACCCGCAACCCAATCCATAAATCGGTTTGCATCAATCCTGAAGCTGTATGTTAGCTCTAATGTAGTGTAAGATCAGCGAAACGTTTCAGTTTATGGATATCGGACCGTTCGGCTGCGAACGAGTGAAATAGGTTGTGAGATAAAAATGTTTTGTAGTCTTGATGGGAGAAAATATTGCGAAAATTGGTACTGTGGATTGTGTTTTATAAAATAAAAATAAATAAACAATGCTGAACTATCCAAATTGCATCACCTAGCCTCAAGCTAAGCAGAGCTTACTTTATGGGTACTAGATGTTTGTACATACATATATTTAATTATACTTACTACGTTATAGTTTCAGTCTTGGTCAAAGAATTAGGTGCATGTACACAGTTTTATGACTGAAACTATAAAAATTGTATACTGTAAAAATAATATATAAAAATATACTATTAAAATTATAAAAATTTGTTGAAGACTGAATATATTCAGTCTTCAACAAATTAAAAGGTAATCTATAAAGATGACCTTATTTTTAAAGTTTCAGTCATAAAACTGTGTACCTACTTCCAAAAAAAACTGACTTTTTGAATATATTCAGTCTTCAACAAATTAAAAGGTAATCTATAAAGATGACCTTATTTTTAAAGTTTCAGTCATAAAACTGTGTACTTCCAAAAAAAACTGACTTTTTGAATATATTCAGTCTTCAACAAATTAAAAGGTAATCTATAAAGATGACCTTATTTTTAAAGTTTCAGTCATAAAACTGTGTACTTCCAAAAAAAACTGACTTTTTGAATATATTCAGTCTTCAACAAATTAAAAGGTAATCTATAAAGATTACCTTATTTTTATAGTTTCAGTCATAAAACTGTGTATTTCCAAAAAAAAGGGTTTTTTTTTTAAACTGTGCCGAAATATTGGAAAACTCAAAAATTGAATCATGGTAAATATACCGTTCTAAATGATTTCTATGAAGGGAAATTGTTCGCAACTTGAGCAAGGCTAGTGGGCAAACGAGGCGATGGCCGCTGGAGTACAACCTTGGGCAAAATTGGGCCACACAAATCCAAGGACGACCCGTCCTTTCGCAAGATGGGTTTGCAACATTGGTAAAGTCGCATGGCATACATGAATGTCAGGAGCAAAAAACATAAAAGATTGAAAGAATTGAAAGAAGTGTATACAGGGCGTTCAACGGATTTGCCACTGGAGGGAAACAGTGATTTAATCCAGACTGGAATGATGAACGATGCAGAAACATCACGACACCGTCTGCTAATGAAATGGTGTCATTGTATGTTTAAAAATAGACTTTTTCTACAATTTAGCAGCGCCTCGCGGTTTCACCCGCGTAGTTCCCGTTCCCGTGGAAATTCCGGCATAAAAAGTAGCCTATATTCTATTCCAGACTATAATCTATCTCTGTGCCCGTTCCCCCCCACCCGTTCTGGCGTGATTGAGTAACAAACACCCATGCATCTAAACTTTAAGATTTATAATATTAGTAAGATTGGAACGTTCGTTCGTTTGCTGTCCTAAGAGCGGTGTCGTGTTAGGTACGAACTATGAACTTAAAGCTAAAGTTTAGTAAATAAAGATAAATACTGCCACAAATTCCTTTCGTGACAGTGATTGACCTGCTTATAGTATTGCATGACTAGCAACATTCAATGCATGATCGTACCGTGCAATAACCTTAGCATTCATTTAATGCTTGCCTGATTTATAAGCTTAGTGGAGAATTCCATTGGTGCTTTTCAGCAGTTGTCAAAAGCAGGCATCGTCGTATTGTATGACATTACATAGCTAAATTTATGGTGATTCAGATTCAATAACTATAAATTTATTAAGGCTTGCAAAATAAGCACAATTGGACCAGTCAAATTTTATTCGATTAATTTATTATCCAATAAACATGGTGTTATTGATTTTCTTCTTACTCCATTTTTTGTTAGTAGTGAGATGCACTAGATTATATATTTTTTGTCTAAATCGGACTAGGTAGATTCAGCGCTACGTGGTAACCGACGAATCTTGCAAACATGCAGATAAAGAATACATGGAATATCAGTATAGAACAGGACAAGCAGACGCACAGCGCATTAGCACCCCTACTTGGTGGATATACCGTCCACTCGCACTAAGCGGTTTTCCTCCACCTTCATCATTCGTACCGCTGGGATTTGGAACACTCTCTCACACACTCAATTACAATCTGGGTCTCTTCAAGTCAAGAGTGAATAGGTAGGTATTTCTAGACCTTCGTGATACACCGGGCCACATCTTCACTTTCCGTCAGGTGAGATGGTCAAAGTAAGGCCTACTGACTATAAAAAAAAGAACTTCCGGAAAATAAAAAAGAAGAACAAAGCTTTCTAGAATCGAAATAAGTAAGACACAATGAACTAAACTCGGCTTGATTCGTTGATGTATAGGTAATAACAACGATCATAATCTGTCTTCTGTCCCGGTCTTTTTATTCATTATTTCTTCTTTGCTTAGACCATAAATGGTAAGATACTATCATAGACATAATATTTGCTAACTAAGATGATATATAAGGCTATAAACTAGTAACGTCGACGGGTAATCTCAGTGTAACTTTGTAGATGCAATAAAGTTAGATAGCTGCGTCTTTGATATTGTGAAGTTTATCGCGTAAAGGTGCCGATAAACTTGAGCGTTTACTCGTTATATTTACTGAGTTTTACTTTATAAAACTATATCCAAACCTTTTCGAGCTAAATGTGCTGAAAGAATCAAAGGGAACTTGTAACGGTTTATCCGACTGGTTGTGAACAAGTATGCGAAATTTTTAATGATTTCGTACAAAAAACTTTATAATTCATGTTGATCTCAAATCCTAAAAAGATTTCTAGGACACTATATCCAGCAACGTCATGAAATTAGAAAAGAGATGACATCAAGTCAAGAAACTCAATATTTTTTAAAGTACATTTCGTAATAAGGTTCAAGTAAAGACCTCGTTCCCGACATAAACTTTGTCATGACGTCAGTCAAGCGCGCACAATGTAAGCTTTGACTTGATGCAATTCAATTCAATTGATTTATTTGTACCATGGGCTCACATGGAACACTTAATCAAGCCAAAAAGATGTATAGCCCATTTATTCGTTATGTAGATTCCGGTGAAGCTGGTGGAGTTCCTAGAATATTTAAATCCTAAAATCCTAAAGCATCTTCCTTTCAAACAGCGATATAACTTTACACTCATAAGCTACGGTTAGCGCGGTATCTGGTAAAATATGGTCTATTTATTGGACGTTTTAGTACGTTGTACGTTTAAAACCTTTGTTTTAGGGCAAAACGGCTCCTTTTAGCACCTTTTTGTTGGTTGTAAACATGGGATGAGTTCGTTATGGTAAATTGTGGTTTGGCAAAAGGTAATTTTTATTGAAATAGACAATTAAAAGTATAGAAATCATTTAGAACGGGATATTTACCATGATTCAATTATTGAGTTTTCCAATATTTCGGCACAGTTTCATGGTCCGACTATGACTGAGGTAAGGGAACATAGTTGAACCTAACTTGAGCCATACACTTTCGAGATGGTAATGCCTCATCTCCCTTTTTTACTTTTATCGAAGGTCACAATGGTCTTAAATGATAGCTATTGCCAAAAATAGCAAATCGGCAATAGGCGTCGTAAGATGAAACAGCAGTCTCTCATATCAATACGCCACGACTTTTACCACAAACACTTTAGACTAAACACACGACTGGTACAATAAATTTTAAAAAAATCCGCTTAATTCTCACGCTACACAGAGAACGTGGGCAAATAAAACGTCTGACAAACAGCCGTAAACCGCCTAGCTTGGAGCTTTTGCCCGGTTGGTTTGTGAGCGGTCAGCTATTTTGTAACTTAGCAAGACTTGTTAAACCTAGTCTTGTTTCGTGGTTTGTATTTTGCGGAGTATCTTCACAAAATACAACAAATGAAGCTAATATTAACGAACCTTGCGTTACCAATTTTGGTTGTTGTTTCAACGGAAAATAGTCAATTTCAAAGCATAAAATGGGGTTAATCTCAACGTCTCACGTGAAATGTGCTCATTCCCAACGTCTCACGAAAGTCAGAGCGTCGTGATTTAAAATCTACACCATCAATATTTTTTTTTCAATAGGGACTATCCCTCAAATGATTGTATCCATTTTATGCCACTACAAACATTTTTTTCTTACCACTCATACTTAGATAATTTACAAAATGTATGTATACAATTATAAACAAAGAAAATTACAATCAAATAATAGAAACAAATACAGAAAAAGAACTAAGTATAACTTAGTATTTACTATTGAAGTAACTTAGTATTTACGATTGAATCAATTGAGCTAACTGCAGACTTTAGCAACCAATCTACAGGTAGCTCAACTGATCCATATCAATACCAGTCGGACGCGTGCCCAAGACGCTAGCTGCATTGCCCCGCGCTTTATGGGAATGCTGATCCGCTACGCCAGATACTCATCAGCCCTCGGGTCACGCGTCGCTTCGACCAGACGTTCAGATAAGTTTTCGAAATCAAGTTTGCATTGTGATAATTCCGAATAGCAGAAATACTCTTACTCATAATGCAGTAGAATTTGAGGCAAGAGTTGAGGCAAACCAAAAACGCATGCTTCCACGGTTAGCGAAGTCTCTCAATGAGTCAGTCGGTTACGGTTAAACTTTATGAATATTATTCCGTCGGTGAGAATGTAGGTCAGAGGCAGACGAATCTCGGTTGTGTTTGGTCACCCTTCCGAATCTGAGATGACGAGGCGGACAAACAGAACTTTAATGTTGCCATACTGTTTTGGTAACTTTATTGTTTTCCTGAACAAAGAATATCTTTTCAAATGTACCATCAGAATACAATAATTACTTGGCAACGAATTGGAGATTTGGGTAGCGAAGGGTTGCGATTGCAAAAAATAAGGTTAATGTAGTATTCATTTTAAGGTGAAGGAAACGTCAAATCTGGGCCACGCCTGGATGGCCAAGCCTCTTCTAGTGAGCGCCATAGCGTCTTGTCTTCAGTTTGCCGCATCCACATTTAGAAATAGAAATTGAAATAATTTATTAAGCCATCTTATAAAAACCAATATATTTATTTACCTGCAGCCTTTCGCAGCTTTTCATCCCATCTGGTTGGAGGGTTTGCCAAAACAGATGAAACTAGTAGGTTCTTAGTAAGGATTGAGAAACAGTAAAACATGTAGGCGCAGAAAATCATATAATGTTGTCCAAAAACGGATGATTGTGGATAAGGACCACACAGGACCAAATATGCTTGTGGGAAAACGGACTGACTTTTCGGGTAAATAAACTTTTGAATTTTTAAACGAATAGTGTCTATACCTAAGGCAGACGGCTATAAGTGACGATGCTTTTTATATAGTACTAGCTGTTCCCCGTGGTTCCCCGGCGTTAAATTCGAATTTCATATTTCCCATAAATTCCCATGGGAATTTGATGTTTTACAGGACAAAAAGTAGCCTATGTTACTCTCCAACCAAATTTCAACTAACTCTGTCAAGTTGATTGGTTGCTACATTAGGGCGTGAAGGAAGGACAAACAAGCAAACATAATTTCTCATTTAAAATATTAGTTAGGATTTTATTCACCGCGAGATTGTCGCATATGAAAGTCATCCTTTTGATTCATCATCATCATCAGCCTGTTGTCACCCAGGTGAGTGTAGAAAGTACCCAGCAGTAGGTTTCAACAGGTGGAACGTGTCTCTACGAACAGTCGTAGTGACACGTTAAAAGGTTTGTTTACCCGAAAAGTCTATCAGTTAGCTGAAAGAGGAATCGCAAACCATTTTAAAATCTCGCTAAAATTACGACATGAAATCAGACGAAGAATAGACCCCACCAACTATCCAGCTTTGTGAACTAAGATTAAAATTTTGTCCCCAGGTTTTCCTCTAGACATTTCATTAGGACTCCCAATGGACTATTGACATGAAATATTAAAACTCAGCGGAGCGCGGTCTCCTTTGCGATGATTTTGAATGTAAACGGTATGGATTTCTTTTTGCTAACGCTCTGATGAGGTTTACTTTGAGTTTTAGAAGTCTGACACATATTTTATGAACGCAGGAATATTTTAAAATAAGTTTTATTTTTAAAGCATGATTGCTGTAAGCAATCATCATGGAGTGCTTGCCTGTATAACTATAATAATAATAATGCTTGGACAATTCACACAGCATTATTTAGCCCCAAGCTAAGCAGAGCTTGTGTTATGGGTACTAGATAACTGATATACATAATAAATAATACAATACATAGATAGATATTTTTGATTAAAAATAGAAAACGACCAGAACACTCAACAAATGTCTGCAAATCGTACAATTCTATCTAATTAAATTTTGGGTCAATTTTGGTTGTCTGGTTGACCACGACCACTAAGCATCAACCATGAGCTCATTAAACAGGTCAGCCTAGTTAAGTGAATCGCTGAAAGGTTCCACTGTCCGCTAATTGACTTCTCGTCTGAAATTCAGTGACCCGGCAGAAAATCATAGTTTAGCTTGTAAAACGGGTGATCGGTTACCGAAAATGTAAATTTTTGTGTACATTGTTTAAAGAACATTTATAGCTGGTTTTTGTCGCGACGAAGCGCAAAGCTCCCAACTTGGTGGTGACAGTATTTATGTAATCTACCAATATCAAGATTTTTACACTACCTATGGTTTGATAGGAATTTTAAGTCAGCTTTTAGGTATTCAACACGATCACATATGTATTTACGACCTATGATTATTAACAAGGGTTTTATTAATAGTAACACTATAAAGTGCGTAAGCCCTCGCACTCAGGGATAAATTATGCATTTCTTTAACATATGGAACGTTTAATATATAAAATCATATGTATAATACAGCGATCAGAATGATTCTGCATGTATTATGTTGTTTTGAATCCTTACCTTGCACAGGCGTGTAGATATTCATGTACAAGCAGTCTTCGCTCTGGTTTTTCAGTCGAGGCAGCAGCCTCCTCAAGTACTCCAGTCTGCCTTTGGGCATCTTCTCTAGCACCAGGGTTTCGTTGGAGATGTCCGGCAGTTTCTGAGGGCAGACGGGACCCATCTGGTCCACTGTCTTCACGTCGTCCCACGGTGCTGGCGCTCGGGTTGGTGCGAACCTAAGGATGAATAAGTCATGACTCAACTTTCTGAAGTTTTCTAGTTATCTAAGAGATCATCACATCCTGACTTTTCCTTTAATACAAGCTGGTGAACAAGCTTGTATGTGCAAGCTTTAGGTTCGTTCTCTTGTATTGACACTTTTCTTGCAATTAGCTCGGTATCGATTTTTTACTTTTAGACTAGCTTTTACGCGAAGTTACTCACGCGTTTTACAGGGATACCTAAATAGAAGCTGCAGGTCAATTTTGTAATTTATTTTTCAAAGTAGGTCTTTGGTGTACGTACGTCCGTTCGCATGGAAACTATTTATTACCAGTGATTGTGAAAATGATCATGTTTTACATACGAAAAATTTCTATGTGGCGCACATATAATTTTTTTGAGGATTCAATCGCTTAGGGAACCATCCTCTATCACCTTTTACACAGAAAAGAAGTAATCATCAAAATATATCAACAATTGGCGATATCACCAAAATTGTTGTAGTTTGTCGTGATTTTTCAAAAGTATTTTGTTGTTTTTTAAGCTTGACGGCTTGACGAGATAACTACTAATCCATGGGAATAAGTAGGTAGTCCCATAAAAATAAAATTTTAATGGGACTATGTAAAAATATGTTATAAACATTAACGAAAGAATTTTTAAAATCGGTCAATAATACACAGAGAAATCGACGAACATACTGTTTCTGTAAGTCGGTTAATTATTTTCTTCTTCTTTTCTTATAAGGTAAAAAATAGATAAAAGAAAGAATGGTTCGAGTAAAGGAAAAACTTCATAATTAATATTATTACGTTACAAGAGCACAAAAAAATTCCGAGATATTATTTTGAAGTTTTCCTTTAGAAGTGCTTCACGTTGTTTTCCTGCTATAATTTTATGAATGTCCAATTAGTGATGGTAAAGTTACGCAGGGGAAAATAGGCCTTATTTGGTTAGGAAGCTCTTGACATCGAAAGTCTAGAATCGTTTCTACTACCGAGTTATTTTAATCGGGAACTAAACCGTCACATAATATATAAATATACCTGTAGTGAGTGTGTATTTGTGTTTGTGAGTGTGTGTATAATGTGCAAGGGTGTGTGTGTGTGTGTGGCACCCCTGAGGATACCGGTCTCGTAAGTGTTCTTAGACCATCATTTGTTTAAATAAATAAATCACTCCGGTTGGCAAGCGGGTTGATGATCGCAGTTAGACATGCATAGGCAGAGTTGAAGGGTTCTATTCTTACGTCGCAACCGCCATGGCTTAACACTTTCATGGCACTTGGCGCGCTTGGCGCCCCTGCGTGTCGCACCACCGAGACTGGGCAGTGAATGCGTTTAGCGATTAGTTGTCTTCTAAAATGTGACCGTAATTTCTGAATCTAGCAGACTGGATTCAAATTATTGAACGAGGTGAAATCATGTTCATAAATTACAAAATTACTTAGATATGCGTTCGGTTTTCGGAATCATTGCCAAGCTAACTAAAGCAAGGAACCATGCAGAGCTTACGTTCGGCATATGAAATCTGCTTCCTATGTAAATGCGAGCAAAGGACTTTCAGCTCATTAGCGAAATTGCTTTGTGTGTCTGCCAGAAATTTGGGATGGAAATAAGGATGGGTTTTATTGAAGCGAACGTAGATATAATTAGTATTATTCGTAGATGAAATAATTGCTCAGCTTAGTTAAATGGGTTGCCAACTGAGCTGACGTTGATGTTTCTTTTGTAAGTGCTTAGATTTTTATATGATTCAGTTAGATTGACTATAAATTGAAGGGTACTTACTTCAAAATTCAAAAATTCAAATTCAAAATTCAATAACTTTATTTCTTTAGGCTTACAAAATAAGCACTCAGACAAGTCAAATTTTATACATAAACAGTTTTATAGATTATCAAATAAGAAACAAAATGTCATTGATTTTGTTCGCTACTAAGGTTACTAAGGTAGAAAACATTGACTTTTGTCCAGTTTTTTCAAGACAATTAAATCAATTTTTATATTGCTCACAGTTAGTAATGGACCATAAATAAATTGAGAGCAAATACTACCATTTTTGAGAGAATTTCTGGTTAACGCTGTTCAATTAATTTGACGGCTTAGATTTTCGTATTTTTTCCTTGCATTGATTGTTTATTCATTGTTTGTTTTCACTGAAAGTTTTAAATGGGAATTAGATTTTCTTCAAAAAAATAAACTTTATTTTGAATGTGAGCTGGAACCCGCGAACCTTGTTTGTGATGCATAAGTTAACCCACTTACTTCTTAAAGAACTCGTCAACTACGACTAATTTTAAAGTAGAACTCGCTTCTTGCCGCTTCGCACGCATATTTTAGGTATAATAAGTAGCCTATTAACTCAGCTAGGTTATGTTCTAATAATAATATAATTTATTTATTTAGATAATTCTATCTAACCTAAATGATTTTTCTATTTAAATGAACACCAATTTCATCTAAATTTGTTCAGTAGTTTTGGAGATCTTTAGTAACAAAATCAAATTCACATTTTACTTATTTTCGGCTTTATAAAGTAAGCTTAACTAGTTTCTGCTCGCGGTTTCGTACGCGTTGTTTTTGTGGAAACGTTCAAAGGTCATTTCTATCCTATGCGAACTTATTTTTAAGATAAAAAATTATTTTATTCCATGCTCAGAACTACCTGCATGCAAAATTTCCGCACGCTTTATTCAGTAGTTTTGGAGTGAAGAGGTAACAAACATCCATACATCCCAATTTTCGAAAGTAACTCTGTCTGTCTGTCTGTTACCGTTTCACGCGAACCAAATTTCAGTGAACCGTTTAAGGTTCAATGAAATTTGGTAGGAAGGTATCCCGGGGACGGACAAGGCTACTTTTTATCCCGAAAAAGCGCAAGCGAAGCCGCAGGAGCTAGTTTTTAATATGAGTGTTATATTAATACGATAGAAAGATAGTATTACGAGCGCTCTCACACTTCCGCACAGTACCATAGGTGCGGTGCCGCAAGAGTTTCACAATGACGTTGTCCGTCGTACGAGATGTGGAACAAATGCGAAACTGCCACGAACGCGCTGCGGACCTCGAGTTTCAGATCCGCAAATTCGATTCCGCGTGGTAATCTGAAACGGGCGTAAAACTTACCTATTTGATCCGGTAGGTGGCGTCGCATACGGAACTCCAAGATACGCCTCCACTGGCTTCAAGTACTTGTGCTGGTCCATAGGTAGGATCACTCCCTGAAGCTTCCCGTACCGAGTCCCAATAACTCTCGTCCTCAACATGGAATTACGTCCACCGAACCCCGTACAAAACCTACTCTCACTAAGCAATAGAGCTAACAACAACACTATCCTGAAATTCAACCTTGTATTCAGCAACTTAGAGATTACTTTTATTCCTATCTTTGAGCAGTACTGTTTTATCGAGTTGCAAAGATGAAGTGGCAGTCTGTCGGCCATTTTCTTTATATCACCTTTGCAGACCCATTTCTCTATTCGGTAGTTGTAACCGAATATGGGTTACGGCATTTTGGACTCTATTTTGTTATGTTGTTGGCACATTTTTACACTGGAATGATATTTTTACACCTGCAACAAAGAGAAAAGTGTATTAGGCATTTGTGTGTGAATAAGTTGTGTAAAAATTGCAAAGGGGCAAGGAAAATTGCATTTGCAAATAGCTCAAAAAAATGTATATTCAAATAAATTATACTCTACGGTGTTTCTACAAACCGCTTCACCATTCAAAATAAATATAATAAATTCAACCAGACGCTCAGATAATTATTTGGTGAGCATCTGGCGCAGTGCATCAGCATTGCCATACAGCGGGGTAATGCAGCCAGTAGCGCAGCGTCTTGGGGACGCTTCCGACTGGTATTGATATGGATCAGTTAAGTTACCTGTAGATAGGTACTTAACAATCGACCGCCAGATAAAGCACAGCCAGACAAATAACATTAAGTATAGGAGTACTTTTCAAGTTACCGCACTGATGTTATTCTACCATGATTTTTTATCCGGGCTTTATCCAGCTTTGTAATAAAACCGGATAACCTTTGCACCTCGCTTGTTAGCTTGAATTAATAATGCCGGAACATAAAAACTGGGAGTTTTAGGTATAGCGTATATAACTACATAGGGCGCTTAAAATTTAAATTAGATGATGGCTTGTAGATGAATGCTTTTAATTTGTAGACGAGTTTATCAATATGAAAAAAAATACATGTTGAAATATATTTTGAGACAAACCTACAATAATAATCTAATTTTATTAATATTATTCATTTGACTTGATTTATTATGTTATTTTTAATTAATGTATATTGAATATAATTTTTGCCTTACGTAAACAATTGAATACTAAAACCATTTCAATATTTGCATGCCAAAAATAATTAAAAAGTAAGCGAACTTCATTAATTTTAAGAACATTGTACTACCATACTTTTGCAAATAAATGATTTGATTGTTTGATAGCTGTTTTTTTTACCTATTCCAGAAAAAAACCGAACTATTGCATGAAATTGTATTGAATTATTATGCTTTTGGGCCGACAGAATTTAAAAGTCGTTCGAGTGACTATAATGACAGATAGATAGGAGTTAGAATAATATACCTTATTCCACAAAAGTTGTAAATAGGCGAGCATAATGCTAGATAGCATTCTCTACCTACTAACCTTAGGGTAGTGAGGCCAACAGTTATAGTAAGTATATAATTTATGTAGTGCTACATTACAGAATTTACAGAAGAACAAAAAAACAAAAATAATTGAAAATAAATATATACACATATTAAAATAAATATACTACTCAAAATAATACTTACACAACAAAGTATACGATATTCGTTGGCAAGACTGTTCCATAGCCGATGACGTATTAAACTTTTTTATATGACACAAAATTTTCACATTTTCTCAAGATCCCTCAGCTGTATTATCAGATATGGCCATAACGGAACACCTAAGCTGATAAGGTATTTAACCCCCTTTGGGTTTATTTTTCAACTGCGTTCAATACAAACTGCTCAGTTCAAAAGCTAATGAAGTCCTTATGAAGTTCGTCAATGAAGCTCAGAGTTCAAACAGTTCAGAGAGTAAAAAAATCAGGCTGCCAGAAAAAGACGAGCGGCACTGTTTTAGCAACATAGATATTCAATTTGTAAATAACAAAGCCGAAACAAAGGGTGGAAAGAATAACCGCTATTGTGTATGAAGGTATGTAACAGTGAATTTGTGTAAATTCTTTATTTTTCCGTGGGTTAATCTAGCGGAAAACAAAACGGGAATCTGATGCCGGATGTGTTTGTTTTGTGAGAGGATTAATATCTGCGGATTTGGGGGCATTGGAGCTTTTGTTTTGGTTTGAGCGAACAAATTGCTTGTGCTAAGCTTTTTTGCCTCTTTTGACAGTTTTTCAGGTTTTTTTAGGACTCATTAGCGCTGAAAATTAAAATATTGTTGATGATTTGCGAATGTTAGCGATGATGGTGCCTGTAACTGACGCGAATGTTGTGTACTTACGTGAAAATCTTGTGTAAAAATCTTAATCAATTACAGTTTTTGTATTAGCTAGTTTATGGGTTATCCTAGGTGGGTTGGTTGTAATAAAAGATGCGTTGCACTATTATATGAGTCTATTCAATTACACATGTTCCTAATTACATTTTTACTATATTTAATCCTAATGAAGGATCTATGTCTGATCGCGTTAGATGTATGGGAGTGACTTGGAGTGACTGGTTAAGCTTCGCTTTGTTACTGAAAAATGCCGAGTAGCAGAAACGCGAATGCTATGACTACTTGAAGCTAATCTGTATCACTACACAGTAATTGATAGAGCCGCAAATATGCAGGTCTCGACAGAGCCTAAGCATTTGCTCCCCTTGGAGTCGAGACCCTAGGTCTGTGTCGTCCCGAGGCCCTCTGGGTTAAAAATAAAAATCTTAGCGTCTGGTCGAAGCGATGCATGACCCGAGAGCTGGTGAGTATCTGGCGCAGTGCATCAGCATTGCCGTACAACGGGGCAATGCAGCCAACGTCTTGGAGACGCTTCCGTCTGGTATTGATCAGTTAAGCTACCTAGAGGTTGTTTGCAACAGTCTGCAGTTAGCTCAATTGTTTCAATTTTAAATACTAGTTCCGATTTGTTTATTTGATTGTAATTTTCTTGGTTATTAAAGAGTAAATTATTGATAATCTACATAAGTACTTAGATTATTAAGTAAATATCTAAGAATCTAAGTACCTAACTATTATTTTTTATTCTCTGACTATGCACTATCCCTTGTAAAAAATAACCATTCTCCTCTCATAAAAAAAAAAGTGTTGTGGACCTAACACTTAAAGGTTATTTACCTATTACTTGAGATTTTTCTTCAGCGAATTATTCGTGATTCTTCGGCCAAGCAAATAATAGAATGCGAACTCGAAGGAATGAATCGTAGGTTAAACTAACTGCCTATTTATAAGAGTGATTGCCAATTACTTTTAACCCCGTAATTGTAACCTACGGTTAGTCCTATATTAGTTATCCTGTGTCTACGAGCGGATTGTTTTTCGGATAGGTACTAGTTTTAGTAACGGTGGATTATAGTTTCCTATCCATTACGAGCCTACTAGATATAACGACCTCTGTGGCGCGGTGGGCGAAGGTCCGCCTGCGACGAAATAGGTTGCAGGCTCGATTCCCGCCCTGGGACAAATGTTGGTACGATCTGCAAATATTTGTTCCGGGTGTTCTGGGTATTTTCTATGTATAATAAAAGAAATCTATCTATGTGATGTATTGTATTATGTATATTATCAGTCATCTACTTTAAAACGCGAAACCAACAAAAGCGTGGATCTAAAGTTGTTACAATTGGGTTTAAATAATAATTGTAGTTTTTTCATTTATTTCATGTGTTGTTTGTTTCAAGTTTGAACTAGAATCGAGAGTTCCAGATTTGAAATTGCATAGAATGCAGGAAGTCTACGAAATTCAACAACAAATATCCAAACATTTTCCAACTTTCGTCTTTATAAAGATATTTTATGAAACTTCTCAAGTAAAATGCATTTAAATCCTGAACCGACGTCTCTATAGCCGTTCATTATTCATATTCAGTGTAATGGGAACATTATTGATTTATTACTGAGCTGCGCTAGGGGAATATCGAATAAGGCATTTGTCAATTTTTTAGAGCCGGTATCCGGTTCGAACTGGATTCCCGGTTCCTTTTTTACCCAATTATCCTATAAGCCTGTTGAAAGAATAGAATTGAAACAAACTGTTATTAAATAGTTATTTATAGCATGGGGGAAGGTCACGAGAAAACAAATAGGCTCTAATAAAAATAACATAGAACTTATGACTTCGTATTTTTACTTGATATTGTTGGGATGTTGTTGGGCGTTGAATATTAGGTATATATAAGTAACAAAAAACCGGCCAATAACCGAAATTAGTTTTAACATAGGTTCAGAAAATTAATCATAAATGTATGATTTGCGGCAAATAACTTCATTTGGTAGTTTTATTCCTTGTAAAGCAAGTAGGTACCTTTAACAAGTCGCTGTCAATTTTCATAAAACCTTAAATAAATTTATGGGTACATCGTAACCTACAACGACCTTTCATGACCTTTAAACCCTTCGAGGAATTAACGACTCACAAGTGAATAAAACCTTCACGTACAAAACATAAATCTATCCGAATATTCGGAATATCAAATACAAAACCAACGATTCCGTATGCAAATGAAGTGGAAATGGATCAGCGTAGTTTCTATTGCTAGCTCAGATTTTTTGCCAAAAATATTATTTTCTACAATTCTTTTGTTAGGTTAAGGTTGGAATGGCGAACATAGAAAACGTTTACGTGGATGAAACTCGACGATCGACGGCTTACTAGAAGCCTACCGTCGATACTCGATAACTTTTTATTGCAATATCCATTTTCCCACATTAAATGTACATGTGTAAATGTGTAAATGACATTCAAAGCATTTAAGAAAGCCCTGAACCTCTAAGCTCCCATACAAACGTACTATTCGATTCATATGTAAACTACGTCTCTGATTGTAATGATTTTTTGCATACGTAATCGGATAAGTAATAGCTATGTTTGTATCCTTTGAGTTTTTCAAAATACTTTATCATCATAATGTCATAAGTGAGAGCGAAAATTCATTTTTATCCATTTTCGAGCGATTTTATTACTTTCGCTCAAATTTAATGATGATTATGTATTTTGAAAAACTAAAACGATACAAACATCGCTATTTCTTATCCGATTATGTATGCAAAAGTTCATTACAATCGGGGACGTAGTTTGCAAATGAATCGGATACCTAGTACGTTGGTATGGGAACTTAGGGGTTCAGTCCCACCATAAGTATACTCATAGGTTACTAGGATCTCATAGCATTGAAATATTGTAGATAAACTCTTTGTACATTTGAAGCAAAAATAATAGAATAGTCGTGATTACAATTGATTATTTTTGGAAATGTACTTATCTGAAAGTGTCTTTTTTGTCATTGTTGGATGTTTTGTATGGTGATTCTTCCTCCATGGTACAATGCGTAGGTAGTAGGTAGGTAGTAACTTTGCTTTTCGTGAAACGAAGACAAAAAAAAGTTGATATCAATCAGCGCGAAATCTGGAAATCTTGGTTTAGTTAATTGAAAATGAACATCAATAGAAATGCAAATGGGACAGAATGGCAAAGAAATAATCAATATGATTCCATTTATCTGTTGCGCATCACATGAAATACGGTATTTAAAGACTTAACGACAAATTCGTGAAATAGAAAAGTGAATTCGGCGTGGAATATTTACTGAAGGTAAGTTTCAACTGTCCTATTTTCTCGCACTCAAAGTGAAAAGTACCGTTTTCACGCGCGACAAAACCACCCATTATAACTCAACCCCGTCTATAATGGGGTGGTTTGGTCCGTTTGTATAAAAATACACTATTATGAGGTCTAAGCGCGATCTTCTACATTATTTCAACAGTTTCTTATTATTTTGAAATTTGTAAATCCGTTAAAAAAGTGGCATAACCATAAGAACCGTAGGTACTCTTACTAAGTTATCGATACCACCCACGAGCTCCATTAAAATTATCAATTTGTAAAGTAACCTATTATTAAAATTGAGTAAATAAATTCTTAACACTATAAAATAAATTATGCTATTTAACAAATTCATCAAAGAAGTTCCATTGAAACTAGGTCATAATACAAACTTTGTCTCTGAAGAAGAGATATTTCATAAACCTTCATAATTTAATTACACAGCAAACAGAGTCAAGTAAATTGAAATATAACCGTTGAAGTTACGGTAATTAAACAAGTTTTGAAATTAGATGAAGAAATTATTCAGTCATTCCGTTAAGAATGTAGGCCCTTGGAATGCCGTTTTATGTTTGCTTATTCGGTATTACGACCTTTTATATTATCAGGAGAATGCTCGGTGCTTAGCTTTAGAATTCGGCGAGATATTCTCGTCATTAATGGAATGCAAAGGATCACTTTCAATGGCAGATGTCGTGCGGCGAGTGAATAGAAGTCAGCGCTGCGTTTTGAGTTACAAATATAAATTTCTAACTACTAAACCCTATGGCTCAGCAACTTCTCTTATCGGAGGCCAAGACAATCTTTCTTGGCCTCCGATAGGAGAAGTTGCCATATTTTTGTGTGCAGTTTCCCACCAGTCCTCCGCTTGCTCTCACGTTGAGTCCGCTTCTACCACATCTTTTTAGATCATTCCTTCGCACTTAATAAGTGTGACAAATGAATTTTGAATTCAGAACACCATTATATTTAAAAAGTTTGAACACAGTTCGCTTCAGTATAGTCCTGGCCGGTACTAAAAAAAGCGCGACATTGGCTATCCAAATTTAAAAACGAATACGCTGGAACTTTTTTTTCGTTTGTGACAATTTTAATTTCATTCACAACACACCCAAATTGAGTTATAAATGAGTTCTAGCATGAAATATAACACCAGAAAATATAAAATTAAACGCGGAAATTGAGATAAACAATTTACTTACTTACTAAAATATAAATATTCGTCACTACTAAAAGCATCTCTTATATTTTTTCTCGTATGATGAATTTTTCTCATAGATTAGGATGAAAAGCAGTGCGTGCCACACAGTACCAAAATTATTTAAGGTGAATAGTAAGGCAAATGACCTTGGGCATTTGGCAGCCGAGCGGGGACACCCCCGCGCCATCTATGCAGCAAGGAGTGCATGTTTTCGATTCAAAAAAACCGAGCGCGCGCGGTCCTGGAACCTTAGTCGATATACCCTATCCAAATAATACGCTCCACTGCCGTTAGATGGCGCGCACAAGTGTAGTACGCACACAGAGTAATGATGAACAGAGAGATCCTTGAGAGAAACAGTTCAAAGGAGTAATTGTATCAAAATATTATATGTGTAGAGAATGGTTAGGCTTAGGATTAAAACATTACTAAACAAAATATCTAAACTCTGTAAACTGCATAGGTCTAATAGTATTTTAGTAAAACGAATATTATTAAACTAATTTTTGTTGAAGTTTTTATTTATCATCATCATCATCAGCATATACTAGTTAAGTTTTTATTAATATTGATGAATACACTCTGCATGAAAATATAAATTCACTATCTTGTCATTTTTAGGGTTCCGTAACTCAAAAGAAAAAAAGGAACCCGTATAGAATCACTTTGTTGACCGTCTGTCAACCCTCTTTTCTCAGAAACGTGTTAAAATTCACATCATTTATTTATTTATCATAATTATAACCACCAACAAAAGAATCAAAACCAAAATCAATAATTCTTTATTTCCATAAATACAAAAATGTACACTTAGAAAATGTCAAATTCTTAAAATAAAACACTGACACGGAAATAAAGTGGTACTTTTGATTTCTGTCGCTTCGGTATGTAGACAAAAAGTAAAGAAGCGACTAAGAAACCTTTAGCCTGTTAGTTGTTATTTTTCGAGTTGGAGCAAAACCAATCCCAAGCTTTTTTATCTTCTAAATAATCTGATATTTTGTAGTAAGCCTTTTTGCACAGAAAGGTTTTGACATCATCATCATCATCATCATTAGCCTATATCAGTCCACTGCTGGACATAGGCCTCCCCCAATGAGCGCCATAGCGCCCTGTCTTCAGCTTGCCGCATCCAGCATCTGCCAGCAGTCTTTCGCAAATCGTCATCCCACCTGGTCAGAGGGCGTCCTACACTACGTTTGCCGAGTCGCAAGGTTTTGACAATTTGTTTGAATTTATTTATTTATAGATTATAATTAATATAATGTTTAGTTACGGAACCCTCGTTGCGCGAGTCCGAGTCGCACTTGGCGTTTTTATTTTTATTCATCTTTGTTTTCAGCGCTAGGTAAGAGGTTGGTAGGTACTTATGACGTGGTAAGTTGATCCGGAAAGAAGTAATTCACCGGAACCCTTTATCTTCTTTTTCTGAAAAATAAAGAAATAAATATATTTATTGGCCTGCAAGAAAAAATATTCTCCCTTAGAGAATATTTTTTCTTAGTAGTGCTTTGCGTGAAAAAAACAGTAAGTAGGAAATTAATATTTCATAGAATATGGTAGGTAAACAATGTAATAATAAGAAAAATACATGACATGGTATCCCCCGATGGGATAGGTACGATTAGAAGAGCTTAGCGTTAAAAATACAGTTCTACAGAACTTCAAGTTACCTACAAGAGGTGAGCTGGTAGATGGCTGGTCTGGGGAAAAAGAAGTTGCTGAAGCCGTTTTTCTTCTTTTAGGTTCTTTCAGCTGAAAGAAGAATAATTAACAGTAATATTGACCCACAAGCAAAATACAAATAATTAAATAGAACACCCGTAATACCCGATAGGATTGGCAAAACTGTATATGTGCGAAAAATGCAGTGGGTAGGCAACATAATAGAATTTGGTAAATTTCTTACAGCTTGGACTCTATTGATGTATTGAATGACAATTCACTATCATCAATTGTCACGTTCCATGTTTCCGTGTCCACATTACGACTGCTATGTGCAACAGAATCCTTGTTAATCTCTATTGCAGATTCAGATATTTGTGGTTGCCTGAAATACAAAATTATATAGGTAGATAAGTACCTAAGTTACATTTATTAGGTAGGTATGTAAAAGTTGTGCGAGTAAAAAGTTAGTATTGAGACACGATGCTGGTAGCTAATAGGTACTGGCTAGATCTTTAGTAAAATCCCTATAATACAAATATAATAATAATATAATATCCAAGTAACGAACTAAATATTTAGGTACGTAGTAAGAAAAAATTAATGTAATTCATTTGTGACCATTACTAAAGTTTCTCCTCTCGATATGTTCTAACCGATGGCATCATAGATAAAACCGACCAAGTGCGAGTCAGACTCGCGCACGAAGGGTTCCGTACTGTTATCTATAACAACGAGCAAAAAAATTACGTTTTTTGTATGGGAGCCCCCTTATATATATATTTTATTCTGTTTTTTAGTATTTGTTTTTATAGCGGCAACAGAAATACTGAAAGACAGAGTCTGTGAAAATTTCAATTGTCTAACTATCACGGTTCATGAGATACAGCCTGGTGACAGACGGATAGACGGACAGCAGAGTCTTAGTAATAGGGTCACGATTTACCCTTTGGGTACGGACCCCTAAAATTGAGGGTTAATTGGGATGCGAAAATCGTTATTTGAATGAGTAAAAATCAAGAGTTTAGGTACTTCACAGTATTGGCTCGGTACCAACCTAAGTAGTAAAGGAATAAAAGGAATTTACATAGGTAAGTTTCTGTAACGGCACTACTCTACTCCATGCATCGATGCATCGATATTAGATTATGCCTGAGAACTTGACTAGGAAGACTAAACAATTATTTATTACAGGTAGGTATAGCATAGTACAAGATAGGTTACTTACTCAACAGCATCACCCATTTGCCGAACTTGTGCTTTTAAAGCATTTGCATGACGTGATCTACATTTTCGCAACCACTTCGATGGAACTCGACGTTTCTGTCCACGTTTATTTGCCATAATATAAATATAAGACTAAAACACAACTCCAGAAGAAATATTCGATACAAAAAATAACACTGCATTTTAGAAATTATGTACCTATACTTTTATTTTTGAAACTGCTTGAGTGAGACTCGCGCGCGATCATACAATACACATAACATAGGTACTAAAGCAAGATCTGGCAACGTCGCTCATAGTGCGAGCCGGCGGCATGTACGAGAGCTTGCAACGTCGCGTTTTCTCCTAGCGCGCGCCGCGCGCCCCGTGTCGCCGGCGAGCCCGCGCGCCCTCGCTCGGTCAGTTGTTGGTACTACAACATTGCCTGATCATATTTTGCGAGCAAACGTTTGTGGGAGAGTGATGTTTTAATAGGCGCAAATAGTTTTTACGTTAAAACTCCTTATTTTGACTTCATTTGAAAACAAATGGACCGGGAATAGAAGCGTACGAGCTATAGAAATAACTATACTGAGTTTGGTAGTAAACGAATAAGACACACCGTCAAAAAGTGTGCTCAATTACCTGAAGATATTGTTACTTCAACCTTGTTCTGAGTGCTAACTATAACTACCGGCAAGCATTTGGAACCGGCACTAGATACTTTAAGATATGTGTTACCGGATATATAAATTTCAAACGTTCACGATCTATATTTTCGTCAGAAACATTGTCCAAAAAGACGTCGTTTTCGTCTTTTACCCCTACAATTCGCCTTAACCGCGAGCGAGGTACTTTGAATCCCTCGCTATTATACTTCTACTAACGAACTAACGAACTCGTATGTAGAATCCTTGGCTTTGCTCTGGATTAAAAAAATCGATATCACCCTTAATACATTATTTGTTCCCTTGTGGCACAATCTACTATTTTCTTTTTAATTTTTGTTTGAAACCATCAGCCTGTCAAAGACATTCGTTCTCTTGCATAAAGTCTTTCTCCAGATTTCTCCTCATTCGTCAACTTCTTTCACAAAACCTTTCTAAATAAAATGCAAATGTACATACTTCTCGGATGGTAATCACAATTGTCGCTCACTCAAAACGCCTCAAATTCCGCGAATACTTGTCTCATTCGAGTTTTCGCGAGTTGTGTCGTAAAATTTAATTTCCATTTTATTGTAGCAAGGATTCGCCATAAACTTGGTATTTGTTGGTTTCCGTGGAAACAGAGGCTTAAATTAGGGAAATGTTCGACACTTTTAATACCAAGAGAGCGTATAAAACTAGGATTACCTAAGATAAGGAAAGAAAAGATGCTACAAAGTCTTGGATAACCGTCGCTATACGTGTAAAAAAAATATTCATGAAATTAAAATAATGATGTAGACGTATACAAGGTAAATATCCACATTCTCATACTAAAATTTCAAAGTGCTCTCATTAGGTAAAGAAAAAGTTTTGTCTAATTTTTCAAATAGATTCATCATTCATTTTGATCCAGTTTCACCCAACTCGAAAAATAACAACAGGCCAGGTTTCTTCGTCGCTTCTTTACTTTAGTCTACATACCGAAGCGACAGAAATTAAAAATACCACTTTATTTCCGTGTCACTGTTTTATTTTAAGAATTTGACCTTTTCTAATAAGTGGACATTTTTGTATTTATGGAAATAAAGAATTTTTGATTTGATTTGATTGATTTGATCCATTTTAGGAACATATACTTATGTATTCTGTGGACTGGACTATGCTTATGACCGAATTGTGTTTACGAGTCGCTTTACTATGACAATGGTATGGTCGCAGAATCATCCATAGATGTGATTCTAGAACTCAAGATAGTGCGTGCGGTGCTATTTGCACGGAGAAATCTAAAGAGTGGGTTCAATCTTGACACTTTTGACACGCGTCCCTCCATTTGTGATTCTTTCATCAAAGGTAAAATGCCAAAATGTGTCATTCTGAGACGATAACATGGTTTTTTTTTGGTTATAGTGTTTACCCGTGCTTTGGGTATATCTAAGAAATGAAATAAGTTAGAAGAATAGTATAAGAAAATATTTGGGACCTCTTACGGACTATTATAGTCCAGTAGTAGGTCCTAAAGATTTTCGGCTGAACCGACTAGGGTTTCGTGGCTAAGTTGTTAGAGCGCAGGCGTACTGAGGTTGGGGCGCGGGTTCAAATCCCGCTGAAACCGAAAATTATTGGGAACTTATTTCATTTCTTAGATAACATGGTTATCGTGAAGCGATTAATTTATTGGAATTAGGATAGTCCTGTATAGAAACAGCAATAAGTGGTCGCGATTTATTGATTTTGACAGCTTGGTTTTGTATGAATACCTACTACGAAATTGAGATAGTACCTACCTTCTTAGATAACAAACAGTGTATTTTGAAAGAAGTTTGTATATTCAAGTAGGTATTTCCAATGAGGGAAAGGGTCAAACATCACCTAATTATGGTTATATTCCACCAGCCTTTTGCTTTCGAGCTTAGCTATAAATAACTCAAGCGAGATACCAACTCAGATTGAAAATTAAACCGTTTCATTTTACCCGTTCTTTTATTAGGTTGCAAAAGTACCTAATAAAAGAACGGGGAAAATGACAAAATATGTAGTTGCGGCAAATATGTTTTATATCATAAAACGAATATTATAATTATTGAGGAGAATAGTCTATCTGTTGGTTTTTAATATTTCATGGGCAAAAGGATCGAAATTTAGCTTGTAGGTACAAATGATATTTTGTTAACGTATATACAAGGTTATTGGTTATTCACACACTGCGTCAACTGCTCTGCATATTCTGACCATCATCATGAACATGCTCTTAAAAAAACCAGGTATTAATTATTAAAATTTCTTGTAAATCTTCTGATACAAAATGAAAATATGTGTTTTTCCGGAACCCAATGAATTAATAAAACACTGTTTTTACCGGATTGATCGCGTATATTTTATATTTGTTTATAACCTGACGTTTCGGAGGCTTTTCAGCTTCCATGGTCACAGGCAGACTGAGGTGACATTTGTCTTTACAAGTAATTTGAATTTTACATATCTACCGTCAATTATACAAATTTAATTATAACGTTCCGTATGTACGCAGTAATCACTAACAGTGTCTTGATGGGTTGTAGCTATGGATTGCTGGGTGTGGGACCTGACTCGATGTAGGACTGGATCCCAAGCGGCAGGTACTCTCCAACCATCTTCTCTATTGAAATTATTCGGATGTTTTTGAATTTCAATTGCTTCTCGGAGCATTCTAGGAATGAAACGGTTTTCTCTAGCTAGTATTTGAGCTTTGTCGAAGCGAAGAAAATGACCGGCGTCCAGTGAATGTTCATAGACTACAGACTTTGACGACCGTTTGTGTTTGACGTCAGCTATGTGCTCTTTTAATCGAGTGGCTATACTTCTTTTTGTTTGCCCTATGTAACATGAGCCACATTCACAGTCAATTTTATAAACACCAGCATCTTCAAAGGGGACTTTACACTTGACTGGTCTTAGAAATTGGTGAATCTTCTTGTGCGGCTTGAAATAAGATTTAATCGAAGCTCGTTTTAGGATTCCTTCAATTTTGTCTGTGATTCCCTTGATGTAAGGAAGGATAGCTGGGGCTCGCTCAACTGTGTGTGGCTTTGGACGGCTTCTGTGAGGATGGCGCGGAGTTTGAAGTTTATTACTCCGGAGAACTTCATGGATGTGCTTCAGCTCTCCTGCTAGATGGTGCTCGTCACAGATGCCGTGGGCTCTCTGCAATAAAGATTTACCAACAGTAGCTAACTGACATGGGTGGTGATGAGAATCACCATTGAGGTACCTATCTGTATGGGTTGGTTTTCTATAAACTGAATGTCCAAGTGATTTATCCAGGTTTTTTATTATTAAAGTGTCTAAGAAAGCTAATTTATTGTTTTTCTCAATTTCTATTGTAAATTTTATTTTAGAGTGGATGGAATTTAAATGGGAAAGAAATTCAGTTACTTTATTTTTTGGTAATATTACAAAGGTGTCATCAACGTACCTTTTGTAGATCTTCGGTGCTACCGGAGCACTAAGCAGGGCTTTCTCCTCAAAGTCTTCCATGAAAATATCGGCGACTACAGGAGAGACTGGTGAACCCATAGCAATACCGTCGATCTGATTATAGAAGTCATTATCCCACATTAAGTAACCACTGGTGAGACAATGTTCTAATAGGTCCGCATATTCTATTGGTAAGTCTTTTTCTGTTAGCTTTCTTTTGACGATTTCGATGCATTCTTGTATTGTGTTCCCAATGAATTACTAGAGATGCACTCACTGTTAATTCAGGGTGGACCCGTTTTCAAGTCAAGATTCAAATAAAGTCTCTCTAAATAACGATAATTGAACGGAGAGAGGTACCTACTAACAATTTCCAGTTTAATAATGAAGACCTGGCGTCTTCAAAAACCAGTTCGTGATCATGGGTAGAATCTGCAGTACACACAATGTCAGTAAATTGCAAATAACCCTGTATAAGCTATCCTTTGTCACAAAAGATAATCTTTAAGTAAGTGAAAACAACATAGCTAGTTAGCGTATAACTGAACCTCTGCGTATTGTGAGTTTAAATCCACAAACAAAAGTTTTAATCCGTTTGTCGTTTTCCCTACAGTAGCTTTCTACGGGGCTTATAGCCAGTAATAATGTTTCCCCACTTTAATTTTTCCTTTTTTTCACATAAATCTTTCTCCTTTTTGTCTTTGATTCTGTCACGTTTTCGACTTCCGATCTAACAAAGGTCTATTGTTTGATATTGAATTTTAGAATTTTGCTGTTTCCGGATTGAATTTGATATCTTCATTTATTTGCTGTTCGTTTTTGCGTAATTTGTGAGGAAAATGTTTTTGTTTGATCTGTTCAAATCTGGCTTGTTTTACCGACAAAGTGCAGATTTATTTTAAAACATGGAAATAAATACAGCTCTTAACAACGTAGTTGTTCTGCGAATTTAAAACGTATTTCTGTTCAGAGCATACGATTGCGTGATAAAATAGTTTGTATTCACGCCTCGCTTAATTAAATATAGGTACGCATCAAGAAAAACATCATCATTTACGAACCTTGAATTCAAGGCTCTACAAACAAGATCTGTCAAGTGCGAGTGTAACTCGCGCGCCGAAGGTTTCGAAAATATATTCGAGTAGTACTAGGTTGGAGACTTTGCTATATAATTAATATCGATAAATTGTAAGTACCTTTCAGATGGATCGCTCTGCATATTTAGGAGAGGGTAGTGGTAATTTTTCCTTTTTTTTAACATATTTCAAAAAGTGTGACCGATATAGAAATTTCAAACACTGTTTTGAAACTCACAGACCGATATCGTTCATTTGATTTCCCATTTGCCCCCATAAGTCTTTTAAAAATTTCAACATCACAATTTGTAAGAACTGAATGTATTCTATGGATTTCGAAACCGATCTTGAAACCCTAAAAAGGTAATGGACTTTTTAGGCCAGTTGCCAAGTTGGACAACTGGCCGTCTCTAGTGTCTTAGGCGAAGACTAACTTCTGGCCACTGCACAAAGCCTTCCGGATACACTGTTCTATCTATTTAAGTTGATTGATTGTATACTTTTTCAACCTGTTTGGTTGGTTATCTGGTACTTAATTGCTGGTGCTCGCCACGTTAAGTGACGAATTTAAGAACGAAATTTAAACTTACTTCAAGAGACGTCCTTTTTAGAAACTTCAGAAAGGAGTCATCGAAAGAAGATAGAGATAAAACCTATTTTTAGCAGATTACCAATCGACCGAAGCCTAATAAATTGAAATAAATTTACTACCCTTGAGTATTTGCAATCTAAAACAAATAAAAGTGTAATATCAAGATTTTACTGCCTCCCGCAAGTATCTCTTTTGTGTCCCAGTTCCGAAGATGGATCGGCAATTGGATCGATATTACGCCCGTAATGTGTGAAGTATGAAAGCAATTTCGTCTAAGCGCCTTTTTTGACGGCTTCAGCCGAATGGTTTGAACCAATCTTGTAATTTCGGAAGCTCTATTTTTAGTAATTATTTATTTCAGTCTTTTTTATCGAGACTGAGTGACGTTTTAACCGACGAGAATATTGAGTAGTTTTTTAAGTATTTTCATTGTTTAACTTCAAACAATGAAATACTTTGAAAACTACTTTTCAGAGAGAACCAGATAAACACTGCTAAAGCGCTGTAGGTATACAGCCAATTCAATGCAAGTAATATAGACACACGCTATTGTGAGGAAACAATTATTACATTATTAGAAATGCGTGTTTATTACCAATCTAAAGATTATGTCTGGCCAGGCAGGAACAAAACCTACTTTCAAACTTGAGCAATGAAAAAATCATAAATTGTTCAAATGGCTGACAGCAACTACCATCTGCCGTTTAGAATTTCAATACAAAGTGGAGTTGCTCTGTTTTGACAAAGTAATTTAAAAAAAGGAAATAATTTCAGAGGATCGCAAACGTTTCATGAATTTTGCGAATCTATCTCAGGTTTTTTTATATCAAAACATAAAAATGTTTTGATCCAGTCATATAAAAGTTTTCCACAGTAGTATTTTCTACACGCCAATTTGAATCTCAAACGTTTCATGAGTTTTGAGAATCTTTCTCAGGTTTTTTATATCGAAACCTAACAATGACATTCGGTCATAAAAAGGTTTTTGTATTTACTACACGTCAATGTGAATGACATCACATGACGTCATTTTAATCGAAGTTACGTCGGTTCATTTATTACACTGCAATCAAACTTGTATTTTCTCATATCGTAAATTATTAAAGGGATCCACAAAATAATTTTATGTACTACTAGTTTCTGTCCGCGGCTTCGCACGCCTTGTTTCTATGGACACGTTCAAAGATTATTTATATTCCATGGAAACTGTTTATGGAATAAAGAGCAGCTTATATTTTATTTATTCCAGAGTATACCTAAATCTATGCAAAATTTCAGCCCGTTTCATTTAGTAGCTTTGGCCCGAAGAGCTAACAGACAGACATCCTTTCATCCATCTAAACTTTCGCATTTATAATAAACTAGCAGCGCCTCGCGGTTTCACCCGCGTAGTTCCCGTTCCCGTAAGAATTTCGGGATAAAAAGTAGCCTATGTCCTATTCCAGACTATAATCTATCTCTGTGCCAAATTTCATCCAGATCCGTTTTGCCGTACTGGCGTGATAAAGGAACAAACATCCATCCATCTATCTATCCATCCATCTAAACTTTCACGTTTATAATATTAGTGAGAAGACAGTGTGAGTAAGGCAGTTTTTGCGTAAAACAACTAAAACCAAGAAATAAAAAAGAAATAAATATTTAGAGTAGGTTGTGATCTCTTTGTGATACACACACACGTACCGATAAATAAGATCACAATAAAAAACTTACCATAAAAAATAAAAATAAGAAGCGAACTTAAGATGGTTTCTCAGAACATTTTATCATTATTGTATGCCAAAGGAGTCGTGGATAATAAAAATAAGTTAAAAGGAACTTAATGTTTTTCTGTGCTATTGAGCAACTATTATTTAGATCCTCTTTAGGAGTTGAGTAGGTACATCAAGTAAACTTTTACTTTTGCTAGAGGGCTAAAGCAGTAGGTTAGGTACTTAGTAACTGCTATGTCTTTTAGCCTTGGCACACTGGATAATCCACACAGCATCATCTAGTCCCGAATTAAGCAGAGCTTGTGATAAGGGTACCTACTAGATACTGATTAACTAAATACATTATATTATTATTAAAAATAATAAACTAAATACATTACAGTATTATGTTAGTACTCGTATTATATAATTGTTTTATAATTTCTCTTTTTCAAGTGCCACCGTCTTTTTTGTTCGTACATGTCCAGTCCATCCCAAGGTCGCCTGGAAGAGATCGCTCATAGCGATAAGGCCGCCTTTGTACTTCTTCTCGTAGCTTTTATTTCTGTACTGTTTTCTGTGTTTGTGTGGTACAATAAAGAATTATATATCTATCTATCTATCTACATTACATACAGAGACACATGTTTTTATTATACGTAGAAAACACCCGTAACAAGTATCAGCAGATCGAACAAATATTTGTCCCAAGTCGGGTATCGAACCCGCAAAAAACAAAACAAAAAATAGTGGGAGTTATTTGACCACGGTAAAATGACATGACCTTTTCTGCTTAAAAGTATCTGTGATGTCATAAAGGACCCTGAACGCTGTTGTCACAACAAACGTAGAAAAAACCAGTGGGTAAACTATATTGCGTGAGGACCGAAATAAAAGTTCAAAAGCGGTGACTCAATAAACTCATTTACGATGTCGTAAGTAAGCCCTAAACACGAATAAATAAGAACCAAAATGGTAGAACCGCTTTTACACGTGGAAGTCTTTTCCCATTGGTTGACTTAAGAGTTGTACGCTTAAATATTTACACACACACACACACAACACATGAGCTATTTAGATGCAGCGCAAACTGTGTGCCTTGTAGTTGCGACTAGTCGCGGCGACAAGACGCACATGCAAACGTTTATCCGCAAACCTGTGCCTCTATATCTCTCTCTATAGGGTAAGGTTCGGATTGATGCCCCAGGAGGAATTCGTACGTGTGTGTGAGTGGAGCGCGATTATTTTCGAAAGTAGGGTTATCGATAGTAGTAGTGCCAAAAACCAAGTTTATGAAAATCACAATCAAGTTTAAATAGGATAGACAATGTAGTCTAGAAAATAAGCTAAACTTTAAACTCCTGACTCAAACAAAAATCACAATCAATACTTGATTGCGATTTTCAGAAGTCAGAGTTTTTGGCAGTGGGCACGTAACACCACTACTGGTGCAACTTTTGGTACGGGCTTTTGAAATCCTTTACCCTGTATGTGCAGTTTTAGCAGTAACTAACTTAGATAAGTGAGCGATAGTAAACAAAAACTTTTCCGTATTATTAGTATTGTGAAGACTTTTATGAGCCACTTCTCGTGATTCGACGACCTCTGTGGCGCGCCGGGCCAAGGTCCGCCTGCGACGCAGGATGATGCGAGTTCGATTTAAAAAAAAGTCCAGAGCGAGTTGGACTCGCGTAACGAGGGTTCCATAACTAAACATTATTAACTATAAATTTATAAAACCTTGTTTCTCGCCAAATATCATGATTCTAGCTCAACGGGAAGTAGGTACCCTAATATTACAGTTTTCAGATTTTTTCCTTTGCTAGGAATTTTTTTTGGGTGCAGACTATGTATTCTTGCTACTTGTCGCCGAGCTGTCGCGGTCGCATGTCGCATAGTATGTGCGTTCTGTTAAGGTCATAAGGGGCAATACAAGCCCTTGGGATGTTGCTTAATTTGAGGTTGAAGCCGGTGTTAGTGGTTGAAGTAAGTGTTCGCAATTGCCCAAAACCTTATTTATTAAAGTCGAGATGTAAATGAAAATCCCTGAATTTATAGGTTGCGTAGCGCTAATATTAAAACGTGGAAGTTTGGATGTTTTGGTTGTTTTACCCGAAAAGGGATGTTTATGTTGTATGTAACATGTTACGAGGGTGAAGGTCGGTATCAACCCTTGTGGTTACTGTATCTTACTTTGCAAAAATTATAGAAAAAGGTAACGGGGCTATCGCCATTTTGACTCGCCTACCAAAGGAGCGGTTATTTCAATTGATTTACGCACTTTTTACTATATTGTGAGTAGTACAAGTATTTCTTATGCTGTTATCTCGTTTGCATTTATAAGTAACGGTCCACCCCGCCTCGCACGGGTAAATTCTATCGCTTAAGTTCGTCAGGGATAGCGTAGGATTCTATAATGGTGAAAGAATTCTTCAAATCGATCCACTCGTTTCGAAGCCTATTGAATTTAAACAAACAAATATTTCCTCTTTATAATACTAAGTGTAGAAATAAGGAATTAATCGTTATTTTTTTTCAAACAAAATTTGAAAAAAAACTTGGCAGCACGTTACAAAAAACGGCGAATCTACGATTATGCTAATTTCAAGATTACCAAGTAAAATTTTAACCTGAGTTTTAATATCTCCATTTTTTTATACAAATTTGGTTTTAAGATATGTATTGTGTCAAGAAGCGTAAAAAATTGCAACCTTTCGGGGATTAAACTAAAGGTTACCACTCTAAAGGGCCTGGCACACTTTTCACACAGGAAACGGTTTGGGAAACAATAATAACATATAACTGGGTCCCGGCACGGCCCTTTTATCGTCGGATCGCTGCCATTACCGGTTGAGTGCTCATTGGCTCTCGTTTCGCACGTGACGGACTTAGGAGGTATTTCCACTGGAGATGAGTTAAAAGGAAGTACAAATAGTAGACGGAATGAGCAGATGTATATATATATAAATTAACACAGCATCATCTAGCCCCAGCTAGCTAGGTTAAAAAGGCCTTGAACCTCTAAGCTCCCATACAAACGTACTTTTCGATTCATTTGGAAACTGCGTGTGTGTAGTGTGAACGTGCCAAACCAAGTGGAAAACATGCTTTATGTAAAATAAATTTCATGAATTGTTGCTTGTGAAAAAACAAATTTTTCATTAGCCAAAATGCATGAAATTCATATTAAAGTATGTTCTAATTACAGGCGCTGGCAACAACGGTGCGGTCAATTGTGATCCGCGAAATATATTATTATGTCGGGAGTTCTAGGCGTTTCTTTGGATAAGTAAATTGAAACAGTCGAACTGACTGAAGACTGTTGCAAACAATCTACATTTAGTGCAACTGATTTACACCTTGTTGATTTTCTGAGTTGAGCAACTTGAGTTGAGCAATGGGAACCAAAATAAGTTTGATAAGGAAGGGCCTCGTTGCGCAATTTGCTCAACTGAGTTGCACAAAAGGAACCTCGCGAATAAAACCAACTATATCACACATTTCAAACACGAATATTTGGATCACTACTATGTTGTTGAGTATGATTAAACTTTGTGTACCATTTCATCATCTACCTACCTGGTTCTAGCATTCTACTTTTTTCTAGTTCGCGATTAAATCACTGTCAAAAGTCCGGCACACTTATCTCGAAAAAATCAAACAAGCCTGCCAACCCAAGGGACTAATTTTCTCAACATGAGTCGTAGAAAACAGTTCACTGCTAATATATAAAAGAAAAAACTCCGCTCAGGGCTGTCAAGCGTGAGAAATCCGCTAAGTAATGCCCCCTCGGCGGCAGAAGCGGGTCAAGACACGTACTTGGCTGTCGCTGTGCCGAGTGGGACGAAATGGTACCTGTCGGTGGCATTTCCGCTGAGAGAAAGTAAGACAGTATGATTATTTACATTGGAAACACAACAAAAGAGAAATTGAGATAAAACACAATTGCAAACGCGACTGGAAAATAAAACTACCAATGAAACATGCGTTTGGGGCACACTACTAACAAGCCTTCAATTTGATAGTAACATAGGTTAGATAATATCTTCGTCGATGCCGGAAAGCCCGGTTCCACTCTAATCTGATCAAATGCATTTATGAACTTGTTTCATAAATCGTCATCCCGCCGGTCGGTGGGCGTCCTACACTAAGTTTGCCGAGTCGCGGTCTCCACTCAAGAACACATTTACCCCAGCGGTTGTTGGTTCTTCTCGAGATATGGCCAGTCTACTGCCACTTCAGCTTGCTAATTCTTTGAGCTATGTTTAATGATTGTTGTTTGTCTATCGATCCCCTAAGACGCCAAAATGTATTCACGATCGTGAATAATTTACGAAGCGACACAATTTCCAAATTCAAAACATGCGAAACGATTCGCACGTTCCATTACCCCGTTTATTGTTAACGGCCAATCGAATCAGTTTATAACGAAACGTAACGACACAATTTTATGGGCCGACCTCATTTTAACCAAGCACTTTTTAGCGAACGAATTTTTACAATCACTCTGTTCGTGACCAATTAGTCTTAAAGAGTCAACACAGTCCTAAGGTTGTTGTAGGTTACGTTTCTAATCAGAAAATATGAAACATATTGAAAAGAAACTTTAAACTCTATTTTCCACAACATAGAATCTTTCTTTGTGTTCCAATCTTTAATCCAAAGAATATCACAGTGTAACAAAAGATGACCGCAGCTAAAAGACTATCACGTCACGTCCATTATAAGAGAAGCCTTATAAAATACAAGTCTCGTACTCAGGTCGACATAATTGAAAACGCATTCTACACGACAAAAGGGGCCTCTTTGTTCTGGTAATGGACTCTTTTAGTAATTTGATAGCTATTTTCTTGAGAGCATGCGCGGAACGAGAGTGGGATGATTCAGAATTGATTTCTGTTGTCGGTATTTGTAATTTTAAAATGAACGAAATTACCCGCTGACATACATAACTAATTCGTCAAAATATGTTTTATAAAGTTAACCAAATTGAGCGCTGCTGTCTTTTTATAGGCCTACTATGACATTTCTTGCCTGAATATATATTTTTTTGCCAATGTTGATGAAATAATTTATTTTTATTTATTTCAGAAACTAAATCCACAGCTCTTAAATCTAAATCATACAAACTTTAGAATGGGACCGACAGACAAAATTTATATTTTACAGAATAGAGTTGCACAATTAAAGAATTGCACATGTTAGAACAAACATGATCAAATCCGGGTAATATGAGAGATGCGTTCATTTTCAATGCCAACCTCTAAGTGTCAACGCGACTTATAAGGAAAAGGAAGGTAAGTCATTCCACTTATTCGTTTAACAAAGAAAGCAATTTGTTCAATGCACTTTGCGGAAATAATTAACAACTTCACTAACAGATACCAAACAAGATGGAAACGACAACCAGTTTCACAGGACGAAGAACGACTCTTTGGAATTTACTAAAGATTTTAATTCTATCGCGATACAGGTTTTGAACCTAGTGCGGGGACCACAAGTAATCTGTCTACAGGGTATATAATTTTTTATTTTTGTAAATAAATGCCTTTTGTGTTTTGTGTATCTACCAATATAAAAAACTTAAAAACAACCAACTCAACAAATAAATAACATTCAAAATTAATAACTTTCTGAAAACTTGCTTAATGTGAGTGTTTCAGCAGCTGTAGCAAAGAAAATCTTTTTAAAATCTAGACCTAGTGCTGACCAAAACGAACCCTAAGATTTATCAAACTTAAAATAATATGCATAATATACTTTAATAACAAATAAAAATTACAATCAAATAATAGAATTAAATTAAAACTAGGTAGTATAAACTTACAATTGAAACAATTGAGCTAACTGCAGACTGTTGCAAACAATCTACAAGTAGCTGATCCTTAACAATACCAGTTGGAAGCGTGCCCAAGACGCTAGCTGTATTGCCCCGCTGTATAGCAATGCTGATGCGCTGCGCCAGATACTCATGTAAATAATATACCTACTTGATAATAATGTTTATTTAAAATTATAATTTCTTGCAAAACATACGTATTATATGTGTTTAAGACTGTGGTTCTCCGGTTTGCAAATTGTGGGTATTGTACTAAATTTGCGAACAGAGAACCACCATGCCAAATAAGAAATAATAATAATAAATAATGCTGGACAATTCACACAGCATTATCTAGCCCCAAGCTAAGCAAAGCTTGTGCTATGGGTACCAGATAACTGATATACATAATACAATACAATACATAGATAGATATTTTTTATTACACATAGAAAACGACCAGAACACCCTGAACAAATGTCTGCAGATCGTACACACATTTGTCCCGAGGCGGGAATCGAACCCGCAACCTCCTGCGTCGCAGGCAGACCTTCGCCCACCGGCCACATCGGTCGTCATGAAACCATGCAAGTCATAACCTTCAGCCATAGCTTGTAAAGAAACCCCTAAAAGCGAACTAAAGTAGACTGCGCCGCCCTCGTTTTGATAAATTAAGCCATAAATTGAAGGCAGGATGGGTAGAAACATTGACTTGTCAATCAACATGATGACGTCAATTTTTTTTAAACCTTTGGGGTGCGTTTAGTGTGAAGACCGAAGCCAGAGCCGGATTTTAGGTCCACGGCCGCATTGCAAGGTGGTTGGTCCGCGGCTAGATTGGCTGGTTGCTTCTACGATCCAATTGAACTCGCCGCGACAGAAAATCGTATTTAAATACGTCAATAAAAAGCAATAAAATGAAAAGTAAAGGTTCTTATAAGGATGTCATATCCAACTATTCTACTAAGCCGGGTGTATGCAATTTTAAAGACCTCGAATTATAGCTTCCTCTTTTCAGTGTGGTAATTTTTAGGGTACCGTACCTCAAAAGCAAAAAGGAACACTTTTTTGTCCGTCTGTCAACCCTCTTTTCTCAAGAACGCGTGAAGGTATCGAATTTAAAACATCAAATACTCAAGTTAGGTACCACTTCCGCTTCCGATTCTCACCTTAAACATTGCTGAATCGGTGCTGAAAGAGCATATAGCTGCGGTCTACTATAGCGGAACACTACTAGACTACTAGACTCAGGAAACCACCACCGGATTGAGCTACATGACCATAAAATTTTATCCCATGGACGCCACTACTAAGGATGGTTCAAGAAACAATTGAGATCAAGAAACGATCAGATTTTAATCATAAAGATGGTTTTCGCCTTTCTTTCTCGTGGAATCCAGTACTAAATAAATAATACCTATGTGCGCCGACTATACAGCAATCGGCCACGGTCTGTGTAGTGTTTCGTAATGTGAACTAGGATATTCCTGATTCTGAAGACGAATTGAGGGAAGACATGGAAATTGTCGTGCCGCTGTAACGCGATAGAAACGTTGGAGTAAATAAAACAAAACGTACGCTATTAAATACCCTATAAATAATCTTTATTATCCTTACCTTAAACATATCATCATAAAGTAGTCTATTGTATCTCATTTATACTTTTTATCGTAAGCTAAAATCCTTTGAAGAATAAACATTTTACAATCTGAAATGTTCCACCCACTCAGGCTTGTAAAAAAGATCAAACTAAATTATATACTCGTAAATAATACGACCTTCCCACGCTTTGAAGAAACTTACCTATTAAATTACTTTTCATACAAAGAGTAGAAAAAACCAGACCATCACCATGGAAAAAACCTGACGCAAGTACAATAACTATTAACGGGTATTTATCGCGATATCTACATTTTTCATGACGTTTCAACACGTTTACACACTGTCCTGGTCACGGGATCTATGAATAAGACGCTACTGCCTCTTATACAAATAAATCGGTATTAGAAGTCGAATATCGAAATGAAATAAGAATAACGCAAATTAAAACATCATACGACGACATCTTGTACTCAAAATGGGGGAATACTTTTGCCCAAGTGGGTGACAAGGATTACTAACGGTAATTAATTATGAAAACACTATCATTTCCACCAAATCAAACCTAGATAAAACTGAATTAAGTTTTTTTTTTAATAATTAATTAGTTTAGTAACTGTAAACGTATTTTGTGATACAGATTCTGTATCACAAAATTAAGCCCAAACCGGATTTGGTTCATTTAAAGCCCTAAAGAAACCAAATTTTGTGACGTACAAAGTTCTTTGTACCCCTCCTCCTCCTTGCGTCGTTTCCCCAATACTGGGGGTCGTGACCCATCACGGTAGCAGCTTCTTGTACCCCTTATAAATTCCTTAATTTATGAAAATTTACCTTTAACTAATGAACATAAAACGGCGTGGGAAGCCTTTGACTACATTTATATTGGTTAAAATATACACTGATAAGATCATTCGTCCTTGAGCTTCTAAAAATATTAGTACGTAGGAAAATTAAGAGGATAATATCAATTACTGGAGTCTTAGTTTCCTGATGCCTATGCTTTGTTTTATTAATCAACGAAGACATTGAAAAATGTGGGTTTCAGTCGTGAGTTCAGACCGTCTGTGTCAATTAATCAAACTAAAGAAAAACCTGCTGTAGCCATTTCGGTCTCTTCGGCTCTACCACTGAAAAACTTAAAGTAAGCCATTTCAAATATTTCTTTGCAATTTTTTCATCCGGTCAGCATTTGCTTGTTTTCGCTGACTGCGTCTACGTTGAGATAAATTTCCAAGTTTGAAAAACGTCACAATCTCAAGATAAGCAGGATTTACGACACTTTCGAAAAAATCGCCAGAATTAACACGAAATCCGTAAAAATTCTTAATCCGCCGAAAGATTTATAACAGTCGAAAAAATGTTAAAATGCCCGATTCTTATCGGAAATTTCGGGCGTTTTCTGTTTACAAGAGAAATTGTTAAGTTTGTTAAAGGGATTTGGTAAATAAGCGGATGGTGTTTCTCTGTTTTGTGGTTTTTCTTGGTCTTTTTCTTTCAAAACACAATTTAGGTATTATTTTGTCTTCAAACTTTGCTGTTGCAATTTTTTTCTCCATTATACATTAACACTTGAGTGCACGTGCGCTCTACTGTAGTAGAACGCACTCACTTATTTCAGCACCTTTCATTCGTTTTAACACCTGAACCCCCACGCTCTTAGTTAAGCTTCGACGACAAAATCACGGAACGTATTGATACGACACCCACCCGAGTAAGCATAAGCACGTGTTCCGGTAATAATGTGTTAAAGTGTAAAAAAGTATAAAATAATAATAATGTACAGCGCAAACGGTGTACCAGGTGGATTTCTCCTGATCACTAAGTTATAGTACGTATTCAATGAAAGAATGGTGACCAATTAAGACAGTCATCTATTATTAGAAGTGTTTTCTTGAGCTTATCTCAGAGATGTCAAATATTATATTTATTTCGTTGATAAATTGTTCCTAAGCATATTCGAATAAAACTCGATTTCGTTCATTAACTGTACGTTATAATAGATAAAGAAATATATTATTAATGTTTATTATTTTAAAACCACCTGCTTTTAAAATATTTTTATTAATGTTTTCTACAAAAGTAGCGTTAGTAAAGTAAGGGGTCGTCCACAGTAGTGTTCAGCTTAAAACCAAGAAAAAGTATGAGACCTCTTTATCTATGTAAGATTTATGATCAAAAAATTCTATACAAGACCATTTCCCATCTAGAAATTAACCAGTGTAGATGGTGCCTAAGCGATCGCATATTCAATGTACATCGTTTGTTGCAAATGTCTCTGGTCAATATAGCCCCACAAGAAAATCCCGTAACGATCAGGGAAACAGGCTATTTAAAGGGCGGAAGGCTGATTCTATCGGATTTGGTTAACGGCCAAGAAGGTCAACTTAACTTTTGCGTGGAACCCATACATGGCTTCGATATAGACGACCGATGTGGCGCGGTGGGCGAAGGTCTGCCTGCGACGCAGGAGGTTGTGGGTTCGATTCCCGCCTCGGGACAAATGTGTGTACGATCTGCAGATATTTGTTCAGGGTGTTCTGGTCGTTTTCTATATATAATAAAAAATATCTATCTATGTATTGTATAATATTATGTATATCAGTTATCTAGTACCCATAACACAAGCTCTGCTTAGCTTGGGGCTAGATAATGCTGTGTGAAATGTCCAGCATTATTTATTTATTTATTATTTATATATGAAGTATTCTTCTTCATGTTGTTCTCGTAGAACGAAGAAACTTTAAACCTTTTCAACTCATTAATTGCAAGAATCCAGACAGTTTTAAGTATTTTATTTATGCACTTAAATAAGTGCTTCCTTTCTGCCTGAACTACAGTTTTAATATCCCTCTGATTCCAAGTATTGATAAATGTTTTCCGCACTTATAAAGCTGCCATGAAATTTTTCGGGTTACCGCGGTTATTTGGCAGCCCTTGCCAGCCGTCGGATTTATTATCATGAATATTAATAAGTCATGTACCTATCCATGCCATGACCATAATTATATGTTGTAGTTATGAAATCTGAAATTTGTATCGAAAATTACGTTTTGATAATATCCGTTGCCTCATTAATTTGACCACAAATTCAATACAGCATGTTAGAGTAAGCTTTTTTTGTTTGCTGTTCTAAATACAACTAATTATACTCTCTAAATTAAAGTAGAAATTTAAATTATTTTATGTTGTTGTTTATATATTGGTCTTGTAAATTACTCAAGACCAAAACATTAATGATCAACATTTTTTTTTTAATCGGAGTCGGTGCTACAGATAAAAACCTAAATTACTTTATACACCCATATCAATCAGTCATCTACCTACAGTCTTCGACTCACATTCCACTCTTACATGGCTGATGATGCCTAGAGGTAACCTCAAAACCGTGCTGGAGTTCGGTATGCAAAGTCGATATAACTTGGTTAAAAGTTAAGTCTATCTACTCGATTACGGGTCAACGAAGTTTTGATTAACTCAACGTCACGACTCGTGACATACCTGAAGTGGACAGCAGGCTTAGTACCAGTAGACACAACCAGATCACGATTTATGTAATCGAGAAACATTGGCGTCTTATACGAAAAAGGCTTAGAATGGTAGTAGACGAGGTGTAGCCAATATGCGACCAAAAATATCGTCTCTTTTTCCCATTTGTTTTCGTGCGCTCGTATGCGTGAAAGCACTGAAGTTATAAATATGTTTGTCAACTAACACATAGATTATGGCTTTGAATTCAAGATAATTGTGGAGTGCGCATGTTTTACGTATACGATTGTCGTGTTTGGGTTATACTTGGTACGCTCATAGATCGCAAGGGAAAAACTAACATTCGGTGCAAGTACCGAGTGAAATGTTTTTATTTTTCTTAAAGCACCAATAAAAGGCATTTTCACCAAGCTATGTCGCAATCATGTCATGTCAAAGTGCAACAAATCACTCAAAATCATTCGAAAACTATCATCAACTTTGTAAAAACAATTGGACCGTTGTCTACAAAAATAAGTTCCGCTAGTAGGGGCGCTACAAGGTGCTAATTGTATAGAAAGGACTCGAAAACGATGAAAGTACTCGTAAGATAATACGCACAACCCATACTAAGCACTCAGATGATTCTTAAATTTTTATGAGGTATATAAGAATTTGTTCTATGAAGCATTTAACTGAAGGTATTTTTACGATAAAGAATACTGAAACGTATGTTGAAGTTGCTTCGAGAGGAAGAGTCATAGGAGTCAAGAGAAGATATGGGACTTAGTATTGTTTCAAGTTAACGGAGACCCTAAGTAAAAACCTTATTGCTCTATATAGCTCTGAACTTAAATCGTGTGTCAATATTTTTAAAACAATTTTCCGCCGCAAAATGCTGGTCGTTAGAAATCGTGATACACGCAGCCGCGCCGTCACGTAAGCAAACTGGGAACTCCATTAACAGACACGAAAAAAGCTGACATCATAGGTAAACCAATTTAAGGAAAGCCTGGAAGTTGCGGGTCGGATTCCTGTCTTCGAACATATCACATGAGTTACATTAGGAGGTTCACGTACCCCCTGAATAGAACTAAACCAAAATGCATTTTTTTGGCTGGACTTCGTAAAAATAATATGTTCATTATTCATGAAGCATCAAAAAGTCAATCAAAAAAGTTTTTATGTAAGAGAACTAATTTCTTGTACTGGCTGATGATTTCAGTAAATTTTTATAAATAAAAATTACTTTAGGCCCTACGTACGTAAAATCTAATTTTACGCCCGCTAAGCTACGCTATAATGACACACTTTTTATGCAAGAAAAGTAAAAAATAAAAGAAGTAATAGTACAATGAAATAAAAGAAACAAATTAGAAATGGTATTTACAACAAGATAACTAAGTGACGTTTAGTTATGTTATTGAATATTGATTTTACATCAATCGGCCGCGACGTAGGCAATAAAATGGATAACTGGATTGAAGCGAACAAAATCAATAACATTTTATTTCTTATTTGATAATAATTACTATTCATTAAACTGTTTTTCCGTGCTGTTTGTTTTTTGTGTTGAACCGACAACCGCTGGGGTAAACATGTTCTTGAGTGGAGACCGCGACTCGGCAAACGTAGTGTAGGACGCCCTCCGACCAGGTGGGATGACGATTTGCGAAAGACTGCTGGCAGATGCTGGATGCGGCAAGCTGAAGACAGGGCGCTATGGCGCTCATTAGGGGAGGCCTAAGTCCAGCAGTGGACTGATATACCTAGGCTGATAATGATGATGATGATGAAACTGTTTTTGTATAAAATTAGACTTGTCGAAGTGCTTATTTTGTAAGCCTAAAGAAATAAAGTTATTGACTTTTGAGAGCGCCTAAATAGCGCCGTTTTGCAATCGACCTAGCCATTCTACAAACTGGCTGATTCTAATGCCGGGTACAGACCAAGCGAACAAAAGCGAGCGACGGCTAACCACCGAACGCGATTGAACCAGTGTGGACGTCATGGCGATAGCAAGCGAGCCCAAATGAGGGCCTTCGTTCGCCTTCGGCTGTGCTCCGCCGACTGTTTCTCATGTGTTCGTGTGGTGTGGATACAACAGCGAAAGCGAGTGAACGTTCGTCATCGATCGTCGAATCCCACTCGTTAGCCTTCGCTCGTTTTTGTTTGCTTGGCCTGTACCCGGCATAAGATCCGGCAATAACACATGCCTACATAAAATCAACTAAACCACGATTCTAGGTATTGTTTGAGTATAGAATAGAATATAATTTATTTGTTAAAAGACTTACACATACTTACACAAAAACACATAATAAACTTGGCTTAAATACAAAAATGTAAGTCCAGTAACAAAATGGCTCTGCCTCAGCATGAGTTGGTTGACTAACGAGCTAGCAACCAACGCTGGTCTTCCGTCAGAGCCACTTGATGGCTTTACGGACTAACTACTCAAACAAACAAGAAAAACAGACAAATATAAAAAACTATCAATATAAAAATAAAAATAAAAAGAATTAAAAAACTAAACTGAGCTATCCACGAGTAGGTACTCGTGGACAGTTCAGTTAACAACCTTCAAAGAACGTATCTTTGTAGTCATGACTCTTTAATCAAACCCCTTCTCAATTTTCCACTTTGTATATTCTCTTCATAGTTAGTAGTAGGTACTCGACTAGGGATCAATCCGAAGATCCTACCAGGCTTGTATCCCGAATTATACAGGATGTTCTATTGATTGAACGGTCAATTTCTCGGAATACTGACGGAAAACAATTTTGATATTAATGATAATACATTGCTACCTTTTTAGGGTTCCGTACCGAAAGGGTAAAACGACTGTTCAATCTTTGTCAATCCAAAATTGAACATCAAATCCCTGACAGATGCGTTTTGGGACGTGATAGTTGGGACTCTGTAGGCTATCTACACTTATAATACTATAAAGAGGAATTATAATATGTTTAATTGTTTGTTTGAATTGCATAGGCCCAAAAGTATTAGACCGATTTGAAAAAAATTTCATCACTCACTCTTTCACCATTAGAATCCTACATTATCCCTAACAAAATTAGTTTTTTTTTAATTTTGCTTTGACCTTTTTTATAGAGTCCCCTGTAGTTGAGAATATTGGACACCTTTAAATAGGAACCCTACAAGTGCCCTCTTAAGTACTCCGATGAATAGTTTTGAAATTGACTTGGAAATTGGCATTTGAAAGGGTCGAGTTGCCTTGTTGATTTTAGTGAATTTCAGCAATACGGTTTCCTATACCTTTAGACTAATATTGTGAAAGCTGTTTGGGCGTTGTTGACAGCAATTTACATACAATAACGTTATTTTCGGTAACAGAAACCAATTTACATTCAATAACGTTATTTTGGTAATAGAAACCTATTAAATAATAGAATTAAATTAAAACTAGTATTTACAATTGAAACAACTGAGCTAACTGCAGACTGTTGCAAACAATTTACAGGTAGCTCAACTGATCCATATCAATACCAGTCGGAAGCGTGCCCAAGACGTTAGCTGCATTGTCCCGCTGTATAGCAATGCTGATGCGCTGCGCCAGATACTCACAATTAATTTACATACCAATTTACATACAATAACATTATTTTCGGTAAAAGATACCAATTTACATACAATAACGTTATTTTCGGTAATAGAAACCAATTTACAAACAATAACGTTATTATCGGTAATAAAAACCAATTTACATTCAATACTTAGCAATAGACACAAATTATTCATGTATACTTAATTGTATACTAAATAATAGAACTATCTATTATCTGTAGTAGTTAGTTAGTAGTTACGTATAAAGTAGTTAAGTGAACTATAACATTAAGTGAGCTAAAAATATGATAGTAAGGGCATTTTCGGTGGACAGCAAAAGAAATACCTAATTTTTGGCAGTTTTTAAGTACATACCTACGTACTACTGTGTTTTGCTCGGCTTTTGAAATAATTATCTAGTATTTCACTTAGGCGTGTCGTGCTGACTTAGAATTTGCACCACCCTGTTTACTGTATTTTGTACCTTATTACTGTTCCCGGGGGTATCCGAAGAGGCGACTAAGGGATATCCACCTTCAGCAGCGCTCGCCTCAGAACAGATCTACCACTGACCTGCGATCCCCAACCCGCATGGCCCGCGTGGGCATTACGAGCACTATAAGAAAAGATCCAATGATGCTTATCAGGAGAAGTCCTGCGTCATATAAACTAGGCTATGCTGTAGCTGTGGTCACCTGGGTGAGCTAACAAAATAAATAAACTACATTCGTCAACCATGGGTTAGGCAGTAGGACACCCCACAAATCATCCCAATAAAAGAACAAAGTAAATAGAAAACCGCTGGAGCGAGCAGTATCTATAAATTCCACGAGCGTCTGCGATTTAGGGTCATCAACCATCACGGTACATTGAACGGAAGAATTAATTTATTGACTCGGAAGATATGACTTTGCTTTGTCTTGAAGAATCTGTTAGTCGTAACCTTTTGATGACCTTTTTGGGTCAGAGTTCCTTGCGTTGGCGGAACACTTACTAAAGTAGGTAATGCACGAAAGGTATTCTTCCGCAAGGTCCCTTTTGTGCAACTCAGTTGAGCAAATTGCGCAACGGGGCACTTCACTATCAAACTTATTTTAGTTCCCATTGCTCAACTCAGAAAATCAACAAGGAATATAAATCAGTTGAGCTAAATGTAGATTGTTTGCAACAGTCTTCAGTCAGTTCGACTGTTTCAATTGTGTATACTATATCTAAATTGATTCCATTACTTGATTGTACTTATATTAATTATTTTATTAAATAACTAAATATTCAATTGAAAATAGCGAAAATAAAGTCATCGCAACTTTATTTTAGGAGCTCTAGTTTTAAAACTCGAATAATTATATTAATTTTGCTATTATAGTGCGTAGCTTTTCTTTTTTCAGAAATCTAAAAATTCTTCGGTTTCGACAGGATTCGAACATCGTGGCTGACGTAGTGGTAGTGTGAGGCGCGGGTTCGAATCCTGCCGAAATCGAATTTTTTTGGACATAATAAAATTTTCGTGCATTCATGTGTTGATCAGTAATAAACGTACAACTATATCGCAGTTGTTGAATCCGAGTTTGGCAACGGAGTTGTTACTCGTTGCCGGTCGGTTGGTTAGTCGTCTCTCATAGACGCAATCAGGCAGGGCGCTATCGTCCGTAATGGGCTTCTGCATTAAAATAACTCACAAACAACAACGATAGAAAAACTTAATTAACATATGAAAATACACGATAAAAAGTTAGAAATGTTCACTTCTCTGATGCTTTCACTTTTTATGAAAATCTCTGTTAATTTTAATTAAAAAAAACTATTGAGTCTTACATAGACAGAAATAAATCTCTTCATTCAAGAGTTAAATGAATGACACAAAAAACCAAAAGTCCCAAAATAATAAAAGAATCCTGCACAATTTAAACACAATTAAAATTTGTATTTTACAAACGTCCATCAGGTACCATCCAGAGTAATTAAAATATCTTTTGTGAACAAACCCTACATTTTTGTTCAGCTTTTGTTCCACTAATGGGTTCTTTAAAGCTGCGAGCAGATTCGATACCAACCTTTTTAATTTAAGGGTAGGTTTGGGCTTAGAAAAGATTTTTGTTGTACTTAGGTCTACACTTTTCTCTGAAAATTGTAATAGTTTTGTCAAAAATCCAGTCCTACAGTTAACAAAATATATATTCCTGATTCTGATCTGGTTTATTTGGCAGTTGCATCTGCCTGCGGTTTCTCTGGAATAATTGACTGTTTTGTAAAATCAGGTAGTAAAGGGTAGGTAGTATGGTAAAGTAGAGAGAAATTACGTCACTTTGTCATCGAATGCGTAACTTACTTTAAATTCATTAATTCAACTTCAAAAATGTACGCAATGTACGATGATGCGATGTCATTGTTGTTTATTCTACCCTAGAGAACAATCCCGTGCTTGTCCTACTGAATGACATTGCAATCAAGCGCTCAGCGTGGCTTAGCACGCCCTAACTAAGCCACCAATCCACTTGATTTTTGGCACAGAGTGAGTTGATAGAATGGATAGTAACAACGGCTACTATTTGTCCTGGTAAAACATCAAATTCCCATGGGAGATTTACGGGAATATTCTTCTTTTTATCCCCCTAGAAATGTGAAATTCGAATTTAACGCGGGTGAAACCGCGGGGAACAGCTAGTTATGTATATATAAGATAATAATCAATATTTTTTTCAACCTATTGTATGCTTGAAATATCACATGAAAATAGCTGAAAGCAACGCGGTTTGGCCGTCTAGACTTATCCGAGGGTCGGTTAGAATTAATAATAGACGTTGGTGAAATGATTGCAGATTTAAGGCTTATTTCGCTCCTGATGGCCTGGTCATTACTTAAAATGAGTGCTTTGTTCTGTTTGCGTCAATAGAGTGGTAAAATTACTTGAAAATTAAGTACGAATCATGAGAATTTTGTCTGTGCCTCCCTCAATATAGTAATCAATTGAAATTAAGTGTCCATTGTGGGACAACAATAAAACCGGCCAAGTGCGAGTCCGACTTGCGCACGAAGGGTTCCGTACCATTATTTATAAAAACAGCAAAAAAAATCACGTTTGTTGTATGGAAGCCCCCTTAAATATTTATTTTATTCTGTTTTTAGTCTGTTTTTGTCTGTTTGCTCAGCTGTTAAAAATGTAAACAATACTTACCAAGTTCCAATGTGTCTCAATTCTTCAAAATGATCTTTATTTCAAATGAAATTTCTATTTTGATTGTAACTTATCTGATTTATTTAATTTACTCATTGGAATAGAAGCAAACTAAAACTAGGAACTAGTTTTTTCAAATGAAATAATTGAGCTTACTGCATACTGTTTCATATAGTCTGCAGAAAGCTCAACTGCTCCATTAATTCCATTGATTTAATTGTAATTTTCTTTTATATAGTTACTAGTAATGAAATAGTATAAACAGCTAAGAATCCACCTAACAATATTTATCCTTCGTTTTAGAATATCATCTTTGTATGTTTGACCTAGAATCCCCCGCATTCGCTCTGCCCATGGAATTTTCATGGCATTACCATGCGAGAGGCATATAAACGGCTTCACGTTATTTAATACGGCTATAGCAGCTGTAGTAGGGTGGTTAGTAATGGGTGGAATGGTTGGAAATTCGTTAACAAAAGTTATTGCAGGAATATGGCTTCATAACAATTTTAGTATTGACTTCTGCGCAAAAAATATATGTATTATAAGACTTTTGTTACTAAACTGTGATTTATGAATAAGTACCACCTTATAAAATAAGTACTAATAACAAAAGGAAACTACGAAATCTGATTAAAACTGCTAAATTTACTGACGTAATATATGTTGATTATTTTAAAACTAAAACAATTTTATTACTAACTGTACTCTAAGTCAAGTCAAAGCTGTCATTGGTCGAAACGGAGGGACCTCGATACGCAGGGAATCGAGACCGCGGTAACAAACCATTTTTAGAATCTGAAAAAACTTTTGTTTTCCACTCTTTGGTTTGGTTTTTTAGAGAAAGAGATTACGGACTGTCGAAGACAAATAAAGCTAAACATGGTCACCTTCCAACAGCGCAATGTAGGTTTATGAGAAGTGTGGCGTGTCTGGAAAAAAATTCTTTCAGCGATAAGCCTTGTACTGTTTTAATTTAGATATAATAAATAAATATAAATAATGTAATATTGGGAGCGAGTTTAGAAACCTCCTAATATTGGACTGTGTCCAGCGGTGGACTAACATAGGATGTCTGTGACGATGATTTGAAATAAAAATTAGAACAATATTTTAGTTAGGTATGCGTCATAAGTAATTCAATGTTAATTCATTTATTAATTCAAGTGTTCGAGATTTTTAAATCTATCAATGTAGGTATGTACCTACTGTACCCTATGTCGTCGCCGGACCGTAGATTCAGCCACATATGTACTTACATTTTTTTCTTTGATGTCGACTGGTACTTGTCGATTTTTTACCCCTCAATCGATATTAAGTATCTGTACAAAAAAGCCTCTTAACGTACTTTGATTAAAAATATTAAAAGCTTTTTATAGACTGAGCACTTTCTTCAATTACACAGATAAAATAATTTTGAAAATTGCCGTAACCAGCCATTTGTTAAATTCTTCTCATCAATTTCAGCATAAAATTTGATTTTCCGTATTTGGACCACTTTGGGGCAAAGTGAGTGGGACGAACGCGGAACACCTCAAAATGGCAATGTCCTGGTTTAGACAGATATTGTGAAAAATTATTTAATATTTTCATCAGAAATAAATTATTAATTCCAAGAATAAAACCCCGTAAACATAGGTACCTACTCTTTCTAGGATTACGACCAACTGATAACGATACCAATTTTAAATTTAACCGCATCAAAAGTTCAGAGCAATTAAAACTTTTGGAGTAAGGTTCCTTCTAAAAGCAGAAACCTAACAAAACCAAAGTTATCGTCTTAAAATATCGCACTTTAAACTTTACGTAATTAGATATAAGGGTCTTTCTAAAGGATAATTGGGAGCAAAGATAACGGAGAAAAGATTTGAACAACAGAAAATTATGCAAAGTTATTTTTAAACTAGAATTATGTACCTAGTCCAATGAAATATCATATTATACAACCAATGTGCGATGTGGCGCGGCGGGAGAAGTTCCGCCTGAGACGCAGGAGATTGCGGGTTCGATTCCCGGCTTAGGAGAAATATTTGTGCGATCTGCAAATATTTGTTCCGGAAGTTCTGGGTATTGTCTATGTATAATACCAAAAAACCATATATGTTAAGTATTGTATTATGTCAACTAACTCATAACACAAGCTCTGCTTAGCTTGGGGCTAGATGATGCTGTGTGAATTGTCCAGCATAAAAAGTACAATATATCAACTATTTTTAGTACTAATTCAATGATTTCGATTAGGTACGTAATTTTATGCTCTATTTTTAGAATCATTCATTCGGTTCTTAGGCCTTACACAATTCTATCACAAAGAAAACAACCCTGAATGAAAACTCTTCAATTTTGTAAGTAAACCAGCGTGCAAACAACATGCGTGCCGCGCTCCACTAACTTTGTAGAAATTATTTCAATTTACTGGCCATTTTCAAACGAGGCTTAATAAGTCACCTGAAAATTTCTACCCGATTTGAGCTTTCATTTTGAACATGTAAAGCTCAATTTCGATTAAGCTCGATGTCGAGTAATATTCTAATTTGGACGTATTAGAAGCATTGATTTGAATGGCATAATTTTGTCGGGTATTATGAAATTCTGTTTCATTTTGGATGTTGAGTAGATAGATAGAACTTTGCCACACAAATACAGAAAACAGTACAGAAATAAATGCTATGAGTCGACGAATTACAAAGGCGGACTTATCGCTATGAGCGATCTCTTCCAGGCAACCTTGCCTGTTGAGTTAAGGTAATTCAAGTCGCCGTTTCATTTCTTTGTAATTTGTTAAAGCTTTGAATAAATGGAAACGACTTCCAATTCAAAATCCATTATGTTGTTTCAAACAATTTTTACATTACATTACTAGTGGTTTATTTTTCGTTTTTTTCAAAAAATTGAAGCGAATAAAATCAATAACGTTTTGTTACTTATTTGATAATAATTACTATATATATTATATTAGTGAAGCCATCCGTGTGATCAATAACGATCTAAACGTTATTCTTGCTTGGAGCAACGCGCATGGGTTGAAAGTGAACCCCACTAAAACGCAGGTAATCATTATTGGTAGCTCTCGAATGGTGTCTAGGATTAACTGGGCTCACCTTCCCCTAGTTCTCTTTGATAATGTTCAAATTGAGATCAGTAAGACTGTCAAAAATCTTGGTATTCTCATAGATAATCAGCTGTCCTGGGGACCCCAATTGTCAGAAGTTAGCCGAAAGATCTTCGCATCGGCGGCTTCGCTCAAACGGTTGCGAAATCTGTTACCCATATCAACCAAAATTGCGCTCGCTCAGTCACTCCTTCTCCCTATCCTAGACTACGCCGACGCCAGCTATCCTGATTTAACCCAAGTACAGCTTGATAAGCTTGAGCGGCTTCAGAATCTCTGCTTACGCTTCATTTTCGGTCTGCGAAAGTATGACCACATCTCAGAGTACCGCAAAAAGCTAAAATGGTTGCCCATCCGTCTTCGCCGGGACGCGCACATCCTCTCACTCCTATATTCTATCCTTTTCGTCCCAAATACACCCAGTTACCTCATGGAACGTTTCGAATATCTCCACCAAACCCACAGCCGCTCCCTCCGCTCAACACACACTCTTCAACTGAAAACTCTCCGTCCCTTCCACTCCTATAGCTCATCCTTTACCGTACATGCCATAAAGCTGTGGAATGCTCTACCCGCACTTCTATTAGACTAGCTAAGTCCCTCCCTATTTTCAAAAATATGGTCTATGAACACTTTCTTACATCAACATTAAACTGTTAATTAATATATATATATGTAAACTATATTTATATTATATATGTATATATATTATTTTATTATATATTTATGTATGTATTAATATTTATAGTAGGTATCTGTTCATGTGTTTTTTTGTTTAATTAAATTGTTATTATCCTGTTATAACACGCCACCGTCTACACTTGTTACACCACTCCCTGTCCATCCAAAGGTTGCCTGGCAGAGATCGCTCAAAGCGATAAGGCCACCCATTGTACAACGAAATCTGTATTTTAAGTTCTTTCCTGTCTTATGCATCTTTTTAATTTGGTGTGCAATAAAGTGTTATTGTATTGTATTGTATTGTACTATTTATTAAGCTGTTTATGTATAAAAATTTACTTGTCTTGTGTTTATTTTGTAAGCCTAAAGAAATAAAGATAATGTCTTTGACTTTTTTGACTTTTGACATACCCTTAAAACTACTGAAGCACTAGTTGTAATCTTTGTGGTCTGAAATTCAGGCTTTTATTTGATTTTTGAAAATAATCCAAATCGTAGAATAAAGTCATGATAAAATACAATATATAATGAATAAACTACAGTCTATTTGTAAACTCCTCCTTTTTCCTCAAAGTAAGTAAATTTCGGATAAAATAAAGTTTAAACAAAATAATTTAAAGCTTGGTCAGGTTATTTAAATCTCATTTACCTTGACAAAAAACGCAAAATGCCGTTATAGAGCTTTAAGCTTTATAAATTGAGTATCGGAAGCAACGGTAATCTTCTCATGAGTCATGTTTATCCCATAATAGATCGATTGTTAACCAGAGTTGACTTTAATAGGCTGGAGAGTTCCGGCTTTTAAAAAAGGCCGTCCAGGAGTTGAATAAACATAAATGATTCAACCATCTAGCTTATCATCATCATCCGCAACCCAATTTCATCAATTCTCCAATCTCTTGAGCCACTCCACCCGATCCCGAGTAAGTTTTTATCATTTATTTAATTATATTTATCGAGGTAAACCACAGCTTTACAACTTCCATTAAAATACTTAAAATATACAGGGTTATTGGTAAATTAGTAACACTACGAGAACTGCAGGTCCTGCCCATCATCACAAACACGATTGAGAAGACGCCAGTTTTAATTCATAAAATCTTGGTATTGGTAATAGGTACCCCCTGCAATTCAATAATCTTTCGTTAGAGAGGTTTTATTTGAAACTAAAGTAAAAAAACCATGTTTGTGATTTAACAAGGTCTTCCACCACTCTGTGACCATAAAATCTATGGTCTTATGAAGTCTACACACTTAAGTACTAGATGAAACATCCCAACGGATTCGTACGACTTTTATTTCAGTGTATGAATATTGTAGGCAGCTAGGCAACCGACAGTGTTTTGTCAATTTGTCGACGACCCGTCAACTTTGGTGTGTAGACTCCCTACAAGGAGCATCGCTTACTGCTAAGACCCAAGCGACACGCATCTGATTCTTATACAGGCACTTAGCTGGGCGGGTCGCCCACAGTGTGCCACTGATATATAGTATGCAATACGTCTGTTCACTAGGATCAGTCAGTCAAGCAAGTCGCTTGGTTATTAGCAGCAAGCGAATTTTTTTTTGGTGTGGCATTAGCCTAACGCATGTTGTCAACGAATAAAATTATCACTTAAGTACGCGGAATTAAAAAAGTAGGTAGATAAAAGTCCCACAGAAAAAGTCTTCTGCTATTAAAAATTATTTCTGTGGGTGGAGTCTTCCGGGGAAGCCACAAGTTAAAAGGTCCCCAACCTACCGCTTATGAGGAAAAGTGAACTTATTAATTTTCGTAAAAAACTAGGCGCTCCGGAGTCCGGCTTTTCATTTGCATGAAAAGCCGGACCCAACTCTATATGCAAACTGCAACACGCAACGTTAAACGACGTTAAAAATATTATTCTGTTCTGCCAACTATGAAGAGAAGATAACACTCAATCGGTCGGCCGTGCCAGAATGCATACGTAATGCTTTTGCCGAGCAATTTTGAAACTTCACTGTTTTCCGTAGATATGTGTTTAGCTTGCGGTTTTATTTTGATTACTAGATAGCTTATTTTGTTTTTTGGTCTGTTGTAAAATATACTCACAATTTGACTGAGCATTTTTAAAACTCCACAAATTAGATTTTGGTTTGTCTGTCGTATAGAGAGTATTTCAAGTCTCTGGATATTATGACGGTGCCTAGTTTTATAGTGCACGTATTTATCATGTTTCTTGTTTAATATCTACACGAGTACGAAACACCCGACTTAAATAGGAAGCGTGTTAAGAGCGCTCTCATACTACCGCGCGGTACCGTAGGTGCGGTGCCGCAAGAGTTTCGCAATGACGTTGTCCCTTGTACCGAGATGCGGAACAGATGCGAAACTGTTGCGGAAACGCTGCGGAACTCGAGTTGCGGCTCACAAATTCGATTCCGCGCGGGAAGCAAGACGGGCGTATTAACTGAAAGAAAAATTTAAAAATAAGGCATTCCCTACACTAAATATTATGATACACTCCACGACATATCAAGCTTTATGGTAACCAAACTACCTCTAAAATTATCAAAGGAGTTATACCTACACAGAGAACACTTCACAAAACAAATTAAAAGTTTTCTCTTGGAGAAGTTTCTTGACATTGAGGAATTATAACTTTATAATTGGCAGTTATTTATTTTATTTTATAGTTGACATTTTAGTATTACAGTTGACGTTGTTATATTCAGGTTAATATTATATATAAATATAATAGCATTTTCAGTAAGCTGTCGCGGTGTAAGGAGGACTTCAACATCTCATCTCCCAAGCCAACCTAACCTGCACGTGCACCCTGCTAGATAACGAACTAGGCTCTGGTGTACATATCAGACAATCTTCATAATTTGATTACTCATATAATTTACAAGATTTCCCATGACTTGACACAGGAAAAATTGTGTCTACCCGGACCCCCTACACTTTCTATCATTTGACACTAAATTCATCCTTGCCCAAAGTCTCCTACTTCCTCTCCTCGATTACGCGGATGTTTGTTTCTTGGACGCGACAGAGGAACTATGGGATAAGCTCGAGCGCTAATAAAGAATTAAATAAATATATTACATATTGCTGGACAATTCACACAGCATTATCTAGCCCCAAGCTAAGCAGAGCTTGTGTTATGGGTACGAGATAACTGATATACATAATACAATACATTACATAGATAGATATTTTTTATTATACATAGAAAACGACCAGAACACTCTGAAAAGATGTCTGCAGATCGTACACACATTTGTCCCGAGGCGGGAATCGAACCCACAACCTCCTGCGTTGCAGACAGACCTTCGCCCACCGCGCCACATCGGTCGTCACATCAATGGTACTATAGACACAAGGGGTCTCCTACTTCCTCTCCTCGATTACGCGGTTGTTTGTTTCTTAGACGCGACAGAGGAACTATGGGATAAGCTCGAGCGCTAATAAAGAATTACAGAATCACTGTGCCTGACCGTACAAAACATCTGGTATTATTCTTTGGACCGAATCAAGCGGGCCGAGTGTGCACTAACCCGACCATATTGACGTTAACAAAGAATCATCAGTAAGCTGTCTGACTATCTTTATTTCGCACACGCTTTTCAAAGTAGCCTATGTCCGTTTCCGAGATATCATTTACCTACATGCCAAATTTCATTTCATCCGTTCAGCAGACACTTTTTTAAAATTGTATGTAATCTATTGTATTGTGTGTTGTGTATTGTATTGTAATCTTGTCCTGACAATAATGAACAAAAACAAGAATTATCCAATTTGGTGCAGTCGTTCGGAAGTTATGCGCGTACATATATTTCGGCGATTCATTTTTATTTGTATAGATAAGAGCTTTTTAATGTGCTATTATTTTGTGTTTTCTATATGAATTATTTTTTAAATTTACTTGTTTGTTCAATAATTTTTTTGTGAAGGTACTCAGTTAAGTAGTGTTAGATTTACGTTTTCTACTCACAATTTATTTTGTTTAATAAGAAATAAATTATTTGAATTTAATTGTTTTAGATTGTGTTGAGATTTATTACTATTTCTCTTTGTCGAGTACATATTAATGTTAAGATAATATGGCATCAGTTTTCTTTGTTTCTACTTAGTTGCTAAGAACTGGAAAATTTGAAACAAATTGGGCTTTTAACATAGATATGGGAGTTGTTTAGTATTTTTTTATTCTACGTGATAAACCACGGCAAGACGTGTGTGGATCCATTTCGGTAGATACGCAATTAAGACGTTTGAAAGAGCTTTACGTTTGAAAAAAAAGTTTGAAAAGTGCGGGTGGCGGCAGTTACATTGAGATCTATCATTTTAATTTAATTCATATAATTTTAACCAAGAAAAAACTACAAACTATCCGACTCCTTCACATAAAAAAATAACCGATCTGAAAATGACAGTAGGTACTAAAAATATTTAACATCAAACCATTCTAAAAATCCCGAAAGCAAAACCTAACGAGATTCATAAAGATCCCAAAGTTATCTTAGCATCCCTTGTTAAATAACGAAGCGAGTAAAAATCTTTCGTAAAAGTCGATAAATTTTATCCTCAACTTCTTAAAAGTTCGGTATCAATATTGAATAATAGAAATCCATTGGTGGGCGGAACGAGAATTAATAAGTCCTCCGGTTTAGGTAATTGTTCGGGGTTAAGCCTTTTGGGTTTATAAGTTTTACAAGAGTATTGAGGGAGCGTGTGAGGGTGTTATGGAAATCAGGCAATCATATATCTAGAATAATAAAGAGCTAATAGTCGTGCATTAGTAAAAGTGGAAAAATGAAGCACGACCTCTCTACCTATCGCAAAAAGATTGAGTAGAAATGAATGCTGTAATGTACATTAAAACAAAAGAAATACGTAGATAACTCAATTAAAACAGCGTTAAGTTATTTCAGCTTAGAACATTTTCGACGACGCACGACAACACACGACAAAATGCGGTGACGACTCCGGGCGTCATACATTTCTATGAACCGTTTACACACGCAACGACACCACACAGCAACGATAGGTTCATTCAAATGTATGACGCCCGGAGTCGACACCGCATTTTGTCGTGTGGTGTTGTGCCTGGTGTGAAAACGCCGTAATGATGCAATCAGAGTTTCCAGCACTGCACTAGCTTAATTTGATACAATTAACTCAAACTCGGTATCACTAAAATCAGGATTATATTAAGGGGGAAATACTTTATCTCAAGATTCAGAATTACACTGAAGTTCCTTACAATTTCCAAAATTCTTACGTCAACTTATCTATCTTCTAACCATCGTCAGCTTATCTACAGACAAATTCTGGGCTAAAACCGTTAAAAGCATCCCTACAGTTTCTATAATGGGTAAAATGTCTAATTGGGTCAGATAGACCCTTTGTTGGCCTCTCAGCCGAAACCGCGAGAAATTTGGGACACTTGAGCCTTATACAATCTAGTTCTAGCGCCATTTTAAACTTATTTCCTACTAAACTTGTTTTAGAATATAGCGCAGCTGTGTTCTAACACTAATAAAAACTTTTCAAGAATAATGTTTCTGGATTCTGGGAATCGGGATAGTATTAATACGTGCATGATGTTTTGAAACTTCTATCCTTACCTAAAAATTTTGAACACTTTACGTAGAAGAAATATTTTCTTTGTAACCAATCTAACAAAGATGGTTGACGGATTTCTTTTAGCGTCAGAGCCAGAGAAAACAACTTAATTTTTCACTGAATTACGCAGTAGAGTATGAATAGATCATGAATATTCATTTACCGTGGCACAAAGAAAACAAATCATTGTTTTCTGTTAACATTTTCACAAGAAGCAATCACTCTTCCAAAAAACAGCAATTAATTCTAATTATCACAATAATATTTACAAACGACGCATTTCGCGCGAATTCGGCCAAATTTCGCCAAATTGTGCCTCAAGGGTGACGTTATTGCGATACTTTGTGTCGTGTTTTAGGTTTATGGCAACACCGGCCGTTAATACAGGATGAGTTATGCCGGTAAATAGTTTACAAATTGTTATCACTTTGCTGGAGTTATCACTGAAGTTTGCCATGTTGGAGCTAGCAATTATTGTAGCGGGAAAGTCAAAGAATTCTCGTTATTGGGAGAAATTGTTCCTTTTCCTTCATCATTTTTGGACGGAATGTTAGGAGGTATAATGTCGGTCGAATATTTCCTTACTGTATTTAGTTCTCATGTCATCAAATAACTAACATCAAACTTTCAAAGCTCGCAATTATCGAACCAACCCGAGTTGAAATACGTTCCAGGTCAGATTGGCAGCACTCTGTGAAGATTATTCTTTACGATCAGGATCGGTCCCTCGCAAGACAAAGTAGCCTCCAAGGCATTGACCCAAGGACTAGCCATACCGAATTCAAGCCTGTATCAATAAGATTCAAATTTCCTTATTTTTACCCGGCCCTGGAAAAGGAGCTCTACGTTTGACTCTTTGTATTTTACACGTGTGTTCACCGATTTCTCTGTCAAATGTAAACCGATTTTATAATATTTCTGTTTGTTTGACAGAATTAAAGAGGAACCTAGGTACGTGTAATAAATATAAAAGTATTCTTCTTGAGCGAATACTATTTGTCCCGAAATAACTTAAAATGTAGTGTGCAAATTCAGGACCCTGAAGTTGAAGATCACGTAGCTTAGTTGGAAAAAGAGCAACCCTGCGCTGAAGGGGAAGGTGCGGGTTCGAATCCCGTCGAGATCGTAAATTTTTGAGATTTATTAATTTCTTATATTTGTAAAACTCATAAAGTTGAGTATGTCTTTCGTACAATGTGTTAACTGCTTGTGACGTCAGTACCTAAGAAAAACAGAAGACGATCAAGCACATATTAAAATCGAGCCAAAATTCTAAGGTACTACGAGATTCAAATTCCTGTATTATTTCTGCACATTAGCATAGCACGGAAGAGTTTGTTTTAAACTCGCATGTTTTTGAAGGAAAGTACGGGATTTTAACAAGTAAAAAAACAAATAAATAAAGTTTAAATTTGTTTGTTTGTCGGTTTAACAATGTTAGAAAGGATTGAAAATGAAAAGAACAGAGAAATGAAAGCAAATATTCTGAGGGAGATCCCGGTGCTGCCAGTTATTTTCGTGTTTAACAGCTGTTCCTTGGTTGACTTAGTTGAGAGGAAAGTATGGTTGAAAGTATGTAATATGTAGGTATTCTTGGACAGCAAGAATATTGAAGTTTTTTCTATTATTTTGGTGTCTTTCAATTTCCCACACAGCGGGGCAATGCAGCGTCTTGGGGTCGCTTCCGACTGGTATTGATAAAGATCAATCTAGCTACTAGATTGCTTGCAACAGTCTGCATTGAGCTTAATTGTTTCATATTTAAATACTTGTTCTTATTTATTTTTTCTTAGTTTCTTTGTAATAATTAACTTTTTCTGATGGTACAATTAACCATGTCATTTTGGTTGACAAGAGACAGAGTTGCATATTTTTTTATTAAAAATAAAATAGCCGAATACCATTTTGACACGACTTCAAATTAAAGAGGAGGTTCTATGTTCAGTTGTATGCTGTGTACAGGTTGTCTGGCAGAGATCGTACTTGAGCGATAAGACCGCCAATTGTCACTTAAGTTATGATTTTTTAATTTGTTAATTGATTTAAGTTTTGAGTGTGCAATAAAATATGTTTTATTCATCTATCTATATATTTTTTTCCTTATCAAGAGACCAATTAGTTTTCTTTGAAACTCATTTATTCAAACCGAGTCGCAATAAATATGTCTGTCAACTTTGAAAAATGAGAAATTGCTACTTAATAGCGAAATGGCAACCTTAGGCAGCCTTAATAGCATTTTAATTACATTTTTATGGCTTTTTTTCAACAATCTTAAATACCAAAAACTAAATGCCAATAGTAATGGACTTTACCATAGGTACCTACTGTCATGTAATATTGTTCATAAATAATTTTTTGTGATAACCGATATGGCGCGGTGGGCGAAGGTTCACATTCGACGCAGGTCGCGGGATCGATTTCCGCCTTGGGACAGATATTTGTACGATCAGCAAATATATGTTCCGGGTAATCTGGGTATTTTCTAAGTAGGTATAATATAATAAAAAACGATCTGTGTAATGTTTTATATTACGTATATCAGTCATTTAGTACTCATAACACAATCTCTGCTTAGCTTGGAACTAGATGATGTTGTGTGGATTTTCCAGCATTATTTTATTTTTATTTACTTATACAGGGTTATTGGTAAATTCGTGTAATACGTGAACTGCAGGTCCAGCCCATCATCACAAACACGTTATAATTTTTAAACTTAGTAAAAGATACCCCCCGCAATTCAAGTTGCACGTAGTGTTACTAATTTACCAATAACCCTGTATACAAAAACTAAAAGCTGACGCTGGATTCCCTAATATTTTTATATGTTTTTGTTTTTATAAGACATACATTAATTTTTCGTCTCTAACTTTTATTAGATCATTAAAATTAGTGAAATATAGGTGAAGATATCGAGTAACAACCGTTCTTTGAGTATGTGTAGGTTCTAGCATACATAACAACGAGAAAAAGATTGCCTGGAAGAAATCGCTACTAGTGGTAAGGCCGCCAATGTGCCACTAGATATAATAAGTAATAAGTTCATGTTTAATTGTTTTCTGTATTGATGGTGCAATAAAACATCTATCAAACAACGTAAAAAAAGCGAAATTGGAAATCTCATAAACTATTTCAAGTTTTACTTGTATCCAAGAGGATTAAGCCTACGTTTTATATTTTAAAATAAAGCTCTATTACATTTACGAGTACACGCAATTATAGCCTGTAATCCCTAGAGGCTTTGGACTATGTTTGCCAGAGGTAATGAACGGTCTTACAATTCGAAACTTTGTGAAAACAGTAAAGCTCGTAATTTGGATGTTCAAAGCTTCATGTGGGCGATGGTATAATTAACTAAAGGTGAAATTCTACCAACATATAATTTGATTAAAAACAACTAAAATTGGCTTCAAATTCAAATTTATTAGTATTTTATTTAGACTGTAGTTTTTCGGGACAAATACTAATTTCTCGGATATTTTTTTATAAGACAACTTCGGGACCATTCCCCATAAAATATAATAATATATACAATAGCAAAAGAATTTTCCAACTCGGTCCATAATTGACGGAGAAGTCGACGAATTATACATATATCAAACCGGCCAAGTGCGAACTGGACTCGCGCACGAAGGGTTCCGTATCATTATCTATAAAAACGGCAAAAAATCATGTCTGTTGTATGGGGGCATTATTTTATTGTGTTTTTTAGTATTTGTTGTTATAGCGGCAACAGAAATACATCATCTGTGAAAATTTCAACTGTCTATCACGGTTCATGAGATACAGCCTGGTGACAGACGGACAGACGGACAGCGGAATCTTAGTTATATATATAGTTATATAGACATTCAGCCGAACATAGAACCTCTTCCGTTTTTTTATCTTCGGTTAAAATAAACATGATGTCCAAATCTTATGCATATACATACATATTTGTTTAATAAGAGCATCATTACCGTGTCGCAATGTATCACACGTGGATTATCTATTTATGTGTTTTTTTTTAACTAAATGTACTTAAATGTCTAGTAAGCCACTTTAACGCTTTCACTGCCCAGCTTCGGGACCCAAAAGAGCGCGATAGCTACATGGGGTGCGACGGGGGGTGAAGTTAGTTTAAAAAAAAGAGAATCTGTATTCTCTTATTTTTAAGGCATAATGATGTTATTTTTCTACAATTTTCTGAACCAAAAATAACTTTGAAACAAATCTCTTTCCCAGCATAACGATGTTATTTTTCTACAATTTTCTGAACCAAAAATAACTTTGAAACAAATCTCTTTCCCAGCATAACGATGTTATTTTTCTACAATTTTCCGAACCAAAAATAACTATGAAACAAATCTCTTTCCCAGAAAAATCTATCTAAATCAGGAGAAACACACATGCCCTCGAGATACGCGACTCCGTATCGACTTTTCCTCTACCTTGGTAAAGTAAGACCATCATTACTTGCTTGCCGCATGCGATGTCTTCTTATATAAAGTATAGCTATATGAACCTGTACAAGGTGCCACGTAATGGGTGTTTAAGTTGAAATAGGTGATTCGGACACTGATTGTGTTTTACGATTTTTATTATATTTTTTATATGTATAGCAACTACTGACTGCCCGCGGCTTCGAACGCACTTATCAATAATCCTATGTCCCCGGAATACCATTAACCTCCCTGCGAAATTTCATTTAGTTCTGTTCAGCCGTTTAGGCGTGGAAAAGTAGCAGACAGACAGACAGACAGAGTTACTTTGGAATTTATAATTTTAGTATGGATGCATCGTTCAAAAAATACTTATGACGATACGAAAGGAAGTTGAACTAACAAGTCATTTCGATTTCGACTGTTTTTGACTGTTTGATACATAAATATAATGTCAAAATACGTTTAAAACGTACGCAAGCATTTATGCTCGTTATAAAAATAATCAAACAATCGAATCAATTCAAAATATAAATTATTTGTTCGTTATTCAAAGCTTGGACGTTCTGTCATAGCCAAATTACGGCCGCAGGACCCAGCATCACCCTCATTTGGGTTATATTATGTATAATACACCCTGTAATAACCCAAAAGTACATAAACGTGACACACTGGTGCAAGGACAAATTGGAACTGAGCATTATTTTGATTTAAAGGAAGTCGTTAATATCGACTCATGTTCGGTGTAAATGTTTCTCTATCTACGTAAGGACCTATGTGCAAGGACGAAGGTAAAAGATAATTTTATTAGAAGCATGTTTTGGATCTTCAGGTTGGGGTAATAGAGCTCAATTTCGACGAATGTAGCAATTATAAGTAAGACGTATGGATTTATGACGTAGGTGGGTCGTAGAGCTGCTACGCTGCGTAGCAGCTCTACGGCGTAGCATAGGTCTACGCGGCATAGGCATTTGTTACCGTAACAACTTTCGTGGATTCAAAACGGTAATAGGACTTTTGAACTTACTTGACGGATGTGTTCGATATTTATTTAGTTGATAAGTGGCATGTTTTCTTTGATTATAGCAAAAAAAAATATGCTGCAAAAAATACCATAGTTAATTTAGGATTTATAAGCAATTCATTATTTTTATATTTTACTATCTTCGTACAATTTATTTTGACATTTTGTCACTAAACCTACACGTGTAATATGAAGCCTCTTAACTCTGACCCAAGCAAAAGGTCACATCCACGCTTACCGAACGGAGCGAACTCCAAAAACTCCCAAAGGAGTAACAAATCCTACGACACCTTTCAGCCATTTACCTCAAAAAGTGTTCATTTATCTCACTTAACAATAAATTACTTACATTTCACCACCACTTTCCCAAAACTCCGTAATTCACTCACTGACACTTTCACTTCACTTCACATAATAATTATGTAGTTTAAATTTCGAATCGCGCACGTGTTCTTTTTTCAAAAATGCGTTGGACCGCAACTCTTCGACGTTCGAAGCACACTGAGTTACCCGGCGAGAACAGGATTTTGCGTCTCTGTTGCGCACAGGGGTTAGTCCGGGTTTAAAGATGTTGTTTCTCGCTCACACACCCTGAAAGCGAGTACTGTAGAGTACGTATAGGTCAATATGAAGGCTCTTCGGGCGCCGGAGGCTGCAGTTAGGGCGTCCATGTTTATTGTATTTCGAGAGATGATTTAATTATGCCGACATGTAGGGAACGGAACGTTTTGTGTTCTTAATTTGATAATAAAATGTAATGTCATAAAAGATCGGGAGTTATTTTGTTTTAAATTGTAATGGTGATTGTTTTTGTTGCAGAATTGTGTTGATATTATTTGCAATTTTATTTGGTAGTTGGGTAGTTCTACCCACTAAAAAAAACTCAAATGTATATTTAGGTAGAGTGTGATTTATGACTGCTGCCGTATCTCAAGAAGAATGGGTAAACGTGTTCTTGAGTGGGGACCGCGACACGGCAAACGTAGTGTAGGACGCCCTCTGACCAGGTGGGATGACGATAAAATGCTGGATGCGGCAAGCTGAAGACAGGGCGCTATGGCGTCCATTAGAGGCGGCCTATGTCCAACAGTGGACTCATATAGGCTGATGATGATGATGATGTGATTTATGAGTTCAAATGTTTTAGAAATAGATCTTTGTACTCAAATGTCGTCTTTCTAATAAGCCTTTTGGTCTCTTCTTATTAGCCTACTCTTGACAGAGTCAGTAAGGGTTGAATAATACAGATTAAAATTCAAATCCTAATCAAGTTAATCATCATTCCAATCAGACCGGACCGGACATATGGAAAATTTAAAATAAAAGATCAAAATAAATTCTAAAAAATAAAGTACCTACCTACCTACTATTTATTTTCTACCTTATATTTTTAAGCTACATTAAAAAGTTAAAAAGAAACCTCGATCCGTTTCACACGTGACAACGTTCCGAATTCAAAAGTCCTACATCCCCCCAAACCAACCACCCTCTACAGTTTCAGCTCACTCACGCATGCGCCGTACCCAGACGGACACAGCACACACCCCAGAAAATTAATTATTTCAAACTGTACCGTACAGACAGACATAATTCAAAATATGACGTTATTCTACATAAGCGTTACCTTAATTGAGTACGAATTAGATTGATCAAGGGAATTGATTGATGATTGATTTAATATAAGATTACCTTCGCTGTTTTATTAATTTATTACTTTATTGTTTGAATTATTGGATGCAGAATTAAATTGATACCTTTTAATTTAAATTGCAATGTTCTACCTTATTATGACTTCTACCCCATTGATGTTTTGGTTTTTAACATTTTCAAGAAGCAGAGATAATATTGAACATATAAGCTATGTTCAATAAATGTATGTAGTTATTTAAAGATAAGTATGTAAATAGGTAGTAAAATTTATTGTCACGGTTATTCTTAACACAAAGATTTGATTACTCAAAGTCGTAATTCGATGTTTCGAAGGATCAAGTTATGTTTTTCTTCGAATTGTTTCTCGTTGAAACTACGTCTTAGATTAATGATGGTGTTATAGTTCAAACACTATAGTAATAAAAGAACAAAGACGTATTATATAACTTTGATAAAACAACTCGTTATAAGCACAAAAGGAAAGAAACTAAAAAAACACGTTTTCCTTTCACGTCCTTATCAAGAATCAGGGAACAAAAAACCTTAACAGGGCAACTGAAAAATCTGCGTGAAATTTGCGAACGATTGTATCGAACCCCCTCCCCCCATGGGAAATGCCGGGTCAGGCTTAACAAAACACGGGGTTTTATAATAAGTTTGCGGAACCAGGTTATGGAAATTATGTTTTCTGAATAAATGGATCCTGAGGGATATGGTTTTTCTAGTGTTTCATTGGTGTTTTTGTTTCAACGTGTTGAAATGAAACTATTAGTAGTTAGTAATTGAATTAATTAATTGATTTTTTTCCTCTGTATCAGGTGTGTTCTTGGCAAAAGTCAACAGCACAGTTCATTATTAAAACTGTACACAATACAGATTTTTCATAGAAATCGAACCCGCACTGTGAATCCTGCTATAGTGCCAAACCACAAAGGTCGTCAGTTACGTTACTCGTGATAAAAGAACTAATTAAGTTTACTTTGTTAAATTACTCTCGAAATTATAAAAGCCAGAAATAAAAGTAAATAAGGTCTTTTTATTGGACTGATGACTTTTTAATTTGTGTCATTGTATGTTTAGGTACGATAAGTACTCATTAACCATCCAAAGAGCCTAAGGGAGCGATTTCGGTGAAAAACGGGAGCGAGAGCGAATTTTTAATAGACTTCAAAGCAATGTTTTTTCCGCTGCTCGGTATTTTGTTCATGATTATCGTTAATTGCCATTTAACTTAACCCATTATTGCTTGATGTGGTCTCCATACTATAGTGCCATTTCTAACGATCTTGATTAAAATCAAGATCGTACAGGAATTGCACAGGATTGTACAGGAAAAAAAATATTTGTATGATTTAATAAATTAAATCATATTTTTATATTTTTTCATTTTTTACTCAAAACTTTATCAATTTTTTTCCTGACATCTAAATTTCGGCGATGAAGATGTCAGGTGTACTATCTCAGGTGTCAATAACCGATAAGTAGGCATTGGAATCACTGATTCTTACCCTGGCGTATGAGTATAAGTATTAAAAGTATGAGTAAAGTATGTATGATGCGTATGAGTACTTTTAATTTATTTAGCCTGGTATTTTGCAGAAAGTCACGTTTAATTTAGCCATCCTTTCACCTTCGCTCGCTACTGCTCTTGATTTTAACCAAAACCTTATAATTTGTCTGTGCAGCCTCTACATAGACAAATTATAAGGAAGTTAAACCTTGTTTACTCCTAACGGCTCGACACATCACCTCCATTCTTCCGTAAGAAGCCTATTTATCAATGTTCACCTTAATTTACTTTAAAGCGTGAAGCTGTTTTGCCACTTCCTTTTTTTCTTTAATCAGTGATTTGACGGAAGCTAATGGGGCCAATCAAACAACGCCAATGGAAATGGGGATAAAAGAACATTGGCAGGTTTTACAAGTTGAAGTTTTAGCATTGAGTTGAACAACAATGAAGATACTTTTTAACGGATTGCAAAAAGGAGGAGCTTCTCAATTAGGCTGTGGTAAAAAGACACTTATTTGCTCAATAAATAATGTTATTTTTAAGCATAATGTGTATTCGAAATACGAGGCTCTCTCAGCTCTATTTTAATCGATTAAAACATGGAGAGAGACGGAGCAATTCAGTAGATTGAATTGGGATAGCATAATATATTTATTTGGGATGCGACTCTTACATTCCACTCTTATCCAGACAAAAGAAACAGCTTTAGCTCACATAATACGGTACGTACAGAGTATGGACCTAAAACATATTGGGTCGTTTTTGAATCGATCAAAGCCCGAAGAGATAAGTAAAACATATTTCGCATATTCGCGCAACTCTTACCCGAATACCAAAAGGCAAATCATTTATTCACGTCGCATGCCGCTATTATTGGACACTAAAAAAATGGCGACTAGTAATTTCTGGGGTGATTTACATAACTATGAAAAAGTGTCGTCGTTCATGTTTGGGTAAAACCCAAACAAAAGAACGACGATGTTTAGCGTACCTAATGCGTAGTTGATCAAAATAGTTTAGTTTTTTTAAACTTCAGTGGTAATTTTATGAGTAGCTCGTATAAGTACCCACTCGTATATTATTTGTCAAAAAAGGACAAATGGAGACGTTGGCACCTAAAACATATTGAGTCTCTCTCGGCTCGAATCGATCAAAACTCGATGCGATAATTAAAACATCTTTCGCTTGATGGAGCGATTACTGAGTGATAACGGTTGCCCATCAATCATTTGTGGGCGGCTGAAGTGATTTTTTTGTATGCTTACATGGTTTTTGTGATGGGATATTCATGGATGACTGGCATTTTTGTAAGGGGTGTGCTAGGGTTGTGTTTAGGAAATTCATTTTTTTTATTTTGGAAATATTATTCGCATCATTCGATGCGAAACGGAGTATGGGAAGATCGAATGGGACTCGATGGACGGACTATATTGTAGCGATCGCAGGGAGTCCATGGATGGAAACGGCTCAGGACCGCTATTTGTGTCGTCGTCAATGATAATGATGAGTATTTTGTTGGTTTTGTAGATTTATAAAGGTGAACGCACTTTTCACTTACTTTTTTGTATGTAAATGCTTGATTTTATTTGCGCCAAGCCAGAAAAATCGTATTTATTTAAGTCAAACGAAGGTCTATTGATCATAAAAAACAATTTTACATAGATCAAGCAACACAGCATCTGAAGTCGAAAAAGCACTTATCGAGAACGCTCACTCCATTCACAAACAGCACTGGCCTAGTTTTCACTGAATACATATGAGTTTCAAAGCGATATGATGTTTTAGTTCAATGCCTAGTGAGTCTACATTTGATACTGTTTCTATTGCTACAAGCAAACTTAGCAAGAAATCCAAAACCACAAGAATTTGAATAAAAAGAAAAGTCAATAACTTTTTTTCTTTAGGGTTATAAAATAAGCACTTACACATATGTCAAACTTTATACATAAACAGCTTAATAAATAGTAATTATTACCGAATAAGAAACAAAATGTTATTGATTTTATTCGCTTAAATTTTTGGCCACTAGTGGAAGAAGCGAAAATAAACCACTCTGGTAAGTATGTATTTGAAGAATTTGAGTACCTACATAGAAAATTATAATCAAACAATAGAATTATATTAAAACTAGTATTTACAATTGAAATAATTAAGCTAACTACAGACTGTTGCAAAAAGTCTACGGGGTACATTTAAGTACATTGATCAATAAATGATTTAACCACAACAGCTGTACCCATTTTTATCAAAAACTGCTTCAACTCTCTCACTTCGTGAGAGAGTGTGACTAACCTTAACGACGTGAACTTTTTTTCTTATCAATCCGGTTAGAAAATAATCACAATATGGTAATTCAAACATTTAGAGGTAGCTATTTTTTGTCCTCGACCTATGATATTTTCGAGATAATTTCCATGAAGTTTTACCAACACAATATATGTCGTTCAAATGTGAGAAGATTACACAAAGATCCAGACAAAATAGAACTAACAATGACAGTTTGATCTATGTACTTATAAATGCGTAATATGATGACTTAAACATTAATATTTAAGCTGTATACATGTACATGTGAGCAAAATGAACATAAACTCAGATCAGCAGTCTATGATTAATTTAAAGTTTTTATTAACTTTTCACTATAATCAAATCTCATGTCACGCAGTTTTTCCTTTGCTAAATTAGTCATTGCTTCATGTTACACCACTCCCTGTCCATCCAAAGGTTGCGTGGCAGAGATCGCTCAAAGCGATAAGGCCGCCCATTGTACAACAAAATCTGTATTTTAAATTCTTTCCTGTCTCATGTATCTTTTTAATTTGGTGTGCAATAAAGTGTTATTGTATTGTATTGTATTATAAATATAGAGATAACCAGTGTACAAATAACCAGCTGATGACCGACCTTCATTGTAGACTAATATTAAAAGTCTCATAGCTGCTACTGTAACCGGAGGTCAGAAACCTTCCTTGAATAATTCCAACAAGACTGAAATAATATTACTTCATGGACTGCCATCAAAATAAAATATGTAATTCTCAAGCAGGGATAAAAAATCAAGCTTATTTCATGTCAGCTTCCCGCGTAATGAAAAGACTCATAACTCGTTTAGCCGACTCCAGTCACTGTGGGCTCATTTCTTGGGATAATGTGTATTAAGTGAGGGGAGTAAGACTGAATTTTGGGATAAAGATTAGACAGGGATAAAATACATTTTTATTTAATTCTAGACCATTTAAACAGCTTCTTCTAACCAAGCTGAGCAGACCTTATGGTTTGGGTAACTTAAAAAATGGTATGTCTTAATTACCATGCTTGGCAGAGCAATTGATTCCTATAATACTTTTAGCTAGAAAATAAGATGAAAGTATAACTTTAAACCTATGTAATATTTTTAAATATTATTGTATGTCCGAATAAGATAAAGTTGTTGACTTACTACAATTACTATAATTTCGTTACAAGACCTTTATGTAACTATGATTCACACAAGTTTACAATAAATTATTTTTATTTAAAAAAAAGGAAATTTTTACTGAGAATTATTTTAGGCCATTGATGGCGTCTCTTTCTGAGTGTGTCGTGACCATCGAAATAAATAGCATAGCGATATTTAAAACTGTACTTCACGTTAGATTCGTTTATTTCTGTACCAACCAAGACCAATGAGTTAATTAAAGAAACCCTCAGTGTTCAGCTATTGAAAATCGTCTATTAAAAAAATACCAGTGACAGATGAAGTTCCCCACTACGACTTCCCCTACCGCTGTCTCCACAAAGCAAAATAATCATAACGTTTCAACTCATATCTTGAGATCGTGCTTCTCATCCGAATGAGGAGCTGACAGGCATACTAATGGGGCCGTTCCTTATTGGTTTATAACTAGGATACGGATTTGTTTTTATTTTGAATTTTTTTATGCTGGTCGGTCCTTGCTGTGCGGTCTATGTATTTTTTACCGAGTTACTATACTTTTATTGCACTTGAAAAGTAAAGTAGCCTATGTGTTGCCCTGTTAGTTAGTTAATGGTTGACCGCTCACCTTTACAATGGGATTTTTTCCAAAGGGCAAGTAGTATAGAAAATGTAGTTCATTTTGGGTTCATTAGATTTGTCTTCCCAAACACTTTGGTCCTAGATGAACAAAAAACCTTGTTTTTTTTTTATAATAACCAGGTTTTCAGTATAAGTATATATAAACCTGCGTTATTCCTAGGCAAAAATATTTTTGTTGGCTAGTAATGGAAACGGTTTTGGATTATTTCTATTCCACAGGGACTGCTTTATGGGCAAAGTAGCCTATAGTAGCCAGTTACTCCAGGTTTCTATAAGGCGTGATGAAGTTTTTCTTACAAGGAAGAAAGCTATTATTAGTTGAAAAAATCACCGTAGTAGCTACTCTTAAAAGTGTTTGACTTTTTACTCTTATTAAAAAGAGGTAGGTATAGATTTTGAGGTCTAAGGTGCGTCGACCACTGGGTGCCTAAGCCACGGACCCATGGCATCTCCTGCAATTGACAATTGCGTCCGATTAGACCGAATTATGCTGAAAATGTTTGGCTTGTGTGCTGTAGCCTGAAACCAATTAGTATTTGGTGTTCTGATGTTTATTAATGCTGGATGGTTTCAGAAAGCCTAGTCCCAACTTCATTAGTACATCGTCCATACGTCCTGCTGAACAGGATTATATATACATTTAATATTTTTATATACATAGACCTCAAAATTCATGCACCTTCATACATCATAGATATTATTATAATAGACAATTAGACATATTTACCTAGGTAACAACTGGATCCCGAAAATTACATGAACAACAACAACGTTGTACAAAAACTGAGGTTGAATCGTTCTTCTTAAGATTTCGTTGTTTACCTATGTTATACCACTACTTTTTTATTTTTTGCTAACTATTTCTTACTAGGCGCTGCCCGTGGTTTCGCCCGAATTTTTCAAGTATCCTATGTTCCCGAGATACTTTTTACCTTCCTGCCAGATTTCGTTAAGATCCGTTCAGCCGTTGAGGCGTGAAAAGTTAACAGACAAACATACAGACAGAGTTACTTTAAAATTTATAATATTAATATGAATATTGATTCAAGAAAAGTCAAAAACTGGACTATACCACCTTGGGATATTCTTTAAATTAAAAGGGATCGTTATTTTTTTTTAAATCTCGGATTATTTCCTTTCTAAGAATAAAATATCTCCAAATGAAAAAAGGATTGTATCCATCAAAATGAAGTCAATTGTCCTTTAAATACAGGATGTTTTGTAGAAAGCTTACTATTTATCTAGAAGAGGCATCGTTTGAAAAAATGATTTGTATGATCGAGCCAAAATCAAAGAATGACTTTATTGCAAATTCACAAGCTGCTTAGCTTGGGGCTAGATGATGAAGTGTGAATTGTCCAGAATTATTTAATTATTATTTAGTTTATTTTACAAGAGTATAGGTAAAAAATCAAATGACCACCCGCACAAGTACATACAAGGCAGATTGTGATATAACCGACAAGAAAACAGACTACAAAAGACCATTAAATTAACATTATAATACAAAAAGATAAAAGAAAAGATTGACATAACTAGGTATATCAAAATGTAAAAAATAAACACCCTCTAATCACCAAATACTTGACCCAGTTTTCCTAAATCCATTCAATTCTCCGTTTAAAAGAGTAATCCTTCAATTCATCTCAATTTTCCGAATGATCGCTAATCCCAGCATCTTTCATCCAATACAAAGTAAAGTTGAACGATTCCGTATAATTTGTTTGTAAATTACTTCTAAAGCTAAACGAAGGGAGTTCCACTTCCCTTGAAAGTCAATAAAGGCCATTATTGGCCTCCCGCGGTTTTACTCACAAATACTTTGTAAACGTACGTAGTACATTTTTTCGCCACGGGGTACCCAACCAAGAGATGAAACAGTGAAAACTAAAGTTTTGTGTTCGTGTTTTTGAATCGAAACCACCCTCTGATCAATTCAGAGGTGCAAATCTATTTAACGGTAGTATCGAAACGTAATCGTCACGTCTCATGTTCTCATAGATTTTGGCACAGCGCCTCTATCGTGCGGACAGGGAACTACGCAAATCCCATAAAAATAATCTTCGATAAAAGTAAAAAAGGAAGATACGGTACGTTCTACCAGCGCTCACTCAAAAACTGTACCGTGTTACAGATGAAATAATGATATGGTATCGGATTATCAGAAAATTTAAAGTTTCTGAAATATTCAAAAAATATTCAATCAGCGGCGAAAATACACTTACGAAATCATCTAATTAACCAGCAGGGTTTTTTTATGGAAACAATAAAAATGTTTAAAAAAAAACCGACGACATCGTACTGGTCGTAGGGAGTCGATGAATGGAGGCGGCTCAGGACCGCACTTTGTAGCGTCGTATGGAGGAGGCCTATGCCCAGCGGTGAACGTGTATGATGATGAAATAAAAAACACATCTGATCGAATCTTAATTTTCTGAATCAAAAGTAACAGGCAACAATAACCTTCTAGGTGTTATTAGACACTTACACCTTGTAACAGTGAATACAGAAGTTCAGTAATCCAAATGTGCTTATCCCGAGGGGCGTGGAACAAACGACGCCTTAGATTGCACACTTACACTGTTTATTTCATCCCAGTCGTCACGTCATGTCATATTTACACTGCGAGCGAGGTGAGATGTGGGGTGTGGTGTGATAGCTAGCGAGTACGGGCAAAGTTGAATGGAGAAATCAAGCTAAGAGTTGTACGTTTTACATCTATCTTTGACTTAAGGTTGCTTTGAAAGATTATCTGATGATCAACAGCTTAACTATACAACGTACGCACGTATAATGTATGAAAACTAATAAAAACATAAAACAAAAGTAACTACCATGTAATATAGGAGAATTATAGATCTTTTAAAAGAATATAACGTTCATGAGCCAAAAATTTACGGGTAAAAAAAGGAGACGGTGGAGGATCCAGGACAACATTGTATAGTGATAAAGAAAATATTATTAATAGAAAACAGATAAATTGATGGTAGAAACAGAAGTGTGTTCATAAATGTAAATCCATACATAGGTAAATTGTAAGGAAGGTAATGTTCCAACTCTCCCGCTCACGGTCCAACCGTAGCTAACCTTCGTCAAAATGTGAATAGGCCCAAATTCCATGTTGATAGAATTCTTTATGCCCCACGCTAGCCTAGTTTGAATTACTCTTATGTTCGCCTAACTGCGAATGAGATGTTTCTGAGTCTAATGTAATTTTGCGAAGCGGCCAACTTTATTACAAGTTGCCGGATCTTTGGGATGTGTGGGTTTGAATAATTCGGTTGAAGTTTTGTTTAGGATAAAAATACTTTTCTAAATATTAACAGCCCGTGTAAGAATATCGACCCTTTTAATTCAGCACGTGGATGTCGTAAGAGGGAACCTACAAGAGAAAGTTTTCTTCTGAGAAAGCACTTTTAATCAGTACAAACAATTTTGAGAACGAGGTCAAGCTGAGGATTCAGGTAGGTTGGGCAGCGTTTGGGAAACTACGTCGAGTCTTCTCGTCATCCCCATGCTCGACCGCAACGCTTCGAAACGAAAGTTTTCAATCAGTGCGTCCTACCCGTCATGATCACCAGTTTAAAGTCACCTAGCAAGCTATAGAGCTATGCTCGGAGTTTCTCTGAAGGATAGGATTCGTAACGAATACATCCGACTGAAAGTTATCGACATAGCTCAAAGGATTAGTAAGCTGAAGTGACAGTGGGCTCGCCATATCTCGAGAAGAACCGACAGCCGCTGGGGTAAACGTGTTCTTGAATGAAGACCAAAACTCGGAAAACGCAGTGTAGGACGCCCTTCGACCAGGTGGGATGATGATCTGCGAAATACTGCAGGCAGATGCTGGATGCGGCAAGCTGCAGACAGGGCGCTATGGCGCTCATTAAGGGAGGCCTATGTCCAACAGTAGACTAATATTGGGTGAGGATGACTTTTAATCACCAATCCACCTGCCAAGCGGGATGATGATGTCAAAACTGGAGGCACGATCAGTTTTGCCATCATCACAAGGAACCAATTGTTGGAAGGAGACACGTTCAACAGTGGACTGCTTGATGATGAGGAAACATTAACTGTTTTCAACCAACATCATCATCTAGTAGAGCGTTTCACCAAATATTCTATAATATCATAAAGTGGGCTCTATTTTTTGCTAATAATTTTTCGCGAAACGTTTTTCAATAAATAAATACAAAAAGCAAATACTTGATATGGTAAGTAATGAGCTAAAATTGAATATTTCACATTCGATATTACTAGGTATTGTAAAAGATTTGGAACTTAATGAGTCTTTGACAACTATACATGTAAGAACATTTTCTTATAAATAAAGAACTGAAATTAATTAAAAATTTAAGATTTTTATTTATAATATTTTGGTAGAAGGTACAATATGATTGCTATTGTGTTGAATAAAATAAATGATAAAATACGAAAGAATTTTGCTTTGGTTTCTCCAGCTTATTATAGATTCATTCACAGACCTTGTAAATCGTCACAAAGGCTGCATCAAAAGTAAGATATATACGAAAATTATACGAAAAACGACACGAATAAATAACAGCGAAAAATAATTCATAAACTCGCGAGTATCAAAAATAAGACGGCATAATAAGACAGTGAATTAACAAGTGAATATTTGAGGAAAACGAATTTGGTCAGAAACGAATTTAGATTGAAAATTATTTTCGACTTTATTGTTTTTAAAATAAAAGCAATTTGATAAAATAATATCTTGGTGGCCTTGTTCACAAAATTGATTATAATTGTCCAGCTGTCTACTCAGCTTAGGTATCTGACTATTAGGTGACTGAGTTAGTCAAGCACGGTAGCGATAAAATTTCTTGATGACGATGTCTTTCAACCTTATTTCAGTGACGGCCAGTCAAAACGGAGATCAGCCATGTGCCCAGGACATTTAATAGTGCACCAGTGTTTGCAAAAAAACAGGCGCACTCTTCATCTTCTCACTTTTATAATCCGATGAGACGGCAGAATGACAGGACCCGGGTCAGGCGCAGGACCAACCAGCTTTACGAGGCACGGGGCAGCACCGCTAACTCCAGAGTTTTCTTAGTCATCACATACAACCTGTGTTTCTTCAAACCAAGAGTGAAATAGGTGTTTTTAGCCCTTCGTGATACATCGTCTGAGACATCATCATATTTCATAAGGATTGTGGTTGAACGAAGGTCTATTTAGACGACGATACCTGAAATCGCTCAGCGTCAGCGATCATATCTTCCATAATACTGAAGCATTTCCTTTAAGATTAATATAATTTTATAGATCATTATTGATGCTAGAACGCTAGTGATTCGAAAACGCGATTACGTAAAATTTTCTCGAACAAAAAAGTCCGTAGCTAGCTCTAAACTATAGAATAAATCGTTGCTATTCAAAAAATACTTTAAAATTGGCCTCAATATTTTGTTCAGTAAACAGAGCTTAAAGCAGACGGTGTGTGTTTAAGGCCCGTATTATGAAAGCTTGCTCAGTCATCGATCAATGCTTGAGTAACGCTTGTTGAAGACTGAACAAGTTTTCATAATACGGGCCTTTATTTAAAAAAAAGTATTATTTTTAAATAATAAGCAAAAACGCGAAAACCTACGCCTATCCTTTGGAGAAAATGGCGTCATAAGTCACCCTTAACATAAAAATAACGATTACCATTTACTTTATGTAGGTAATTCAGCCTCAGTTCCAACTGTGCCCACAGAAAAGCTGGAGGCATTGGAACAGTCTTCCGCTAGATGGTGATTGATGACCTGACTTGTAAACATCGCATTTTGATCGCGATAGGGTTGTAACACACGAGATTTTAATTGCCTGTTTTGGAAATTGCTTTTTCGTTGGTTGGTTGGGTGACGCTGTGATACAAGATGGAAGCTTGATAAAAGTGCGTAATGTAATTTATTTTTGCTGTTGTGAAATAGTAGTAGGGAAATAAATAAAAATATAAATAAATAATGCTGGACAATTCACACAGCATTATCTAGCCTCAAGTTAACCAGAGCTTGTGTTATGGGTACTAGATAACTGATAAAGTTCATAAAAAAATACAAAAGTAAAAAAGTTTAGATTATTTGTTATGCACGACGAAATGTTTACCAATTTAAACAAATTCATGTACCTACATCACTTTAAGCCTGTATTTTACGTGAACTTTCGTGAATTTTCATGCATTATTTAACAAAACATTAGCTTCTTATTCATTTCAGATATAAAATAACACTGTGCTTTCAACAATCAGCTATTATTAAAGCTTTTTTACTTTATGTCAAAGAAAATAATTCTGTAAGTTTCTTTTGGAAACGCTACGAAAATACAAAAGAAACAAAAAAATATCTTTTAAATTCTAAGAGAGGAGTCCGTATCTAACGTTATCTGATCTGGATGGAATTTATTTTGTTCAAGAATTACGCAGTACACGCCGCTTTAACTAGCGGTTTGCGTTGAATCTTAAAATGTCTCTGTTTAAAGTTATTTTGTCTGAAATAGAGATAATTTTGTACGTTTTGCTAAAGTAAAAGGAGGACTCGAAATTCAGTGTTTTTGTTGGTTAAGTTAATTATTTCGTTGTCTCTTTAATATGTTTTAATATCTACAAACACTGTAGGTACATAGGAGACTGTCCAAAATCGAATGAGAGCAACTTTTTTTTAAAAAATTTTTTGGGCTCGGTTTACTCTAATGTTAGGTACATCCGATTCCAAAAAAATACCTTTTTGAATGTTTTGAAAAAACTAAAAAACCTATTCGAATACCTTGTGGTATTAAGTTTTTTTTAAAGTTTTGCGGGATAAATACCAATCCCTCGGGAATAACAATTTTATGCAACCATCTCAAAATTATTCTACGTTCTACTGCAAAAGAATCATCCAAATCGGTCCATAGATGACGGAGAAAACGGCGGACATAAGTACATAAAAAAACCATATACAGTCGAATAAAGGACTTTACCCTTTTTTCGAAGTCGATTAAAAAGCTAGACGTTATTGGTGACTACAATGACTCGTTACTGCTCTCAAATTTGTCCATTATCAACCTCGTCGTCGACCTAGTATAATCGAACAATCAATTGAAAGGCGAAAGTTTGACAGTAGATGTATATAAATATATTTTTTGCCTAAGAACTCAAAAACCACTCAACAAATCCAGATAGAACTTTGCGTTCATGTAGAACATAAACTATCGTAGTTGCATCAAGTTTGTCGCATACCTAAAAAGCACTAAGTGCATTCAAATAGGCACTCCATCTCAGGGATTCGGCAATTGTGACATTTTGATCTATTTTATGTTGACGGCATCAAATTGTAACATTTTGATCTATTTTTTGTTGACGGCATCAGACGACAGACAGCTCGCGGGCTGCGTTTGAGGCTTGTGGGAAGCCATTTTGTCACTGTAAAATATAACTTAAGATTTAAGTTATATTTTACAATGACAGTGAAAGCCCTTCTAATGCAAATTTTTGCAGCTATGCGCCGTGATATGCGACAACCTATAATGCTAAATCTTATTCGGTAATATCTCGTGCGGAGACGCGGGCTGCAGCTAGTTTATGTTAAAGCTCTATTACACATCACGTATCGCTACCCCGGCACACCACCACGTTTTTTTTAACAACAATGTAGGTATCTTCAACCTACGTACGTTCCTTTCCCCGGCTTTAATCGAATCTCTTTGTACAAAAATCCCTACTCAATTTGAGAAAAAACCTTTCAAGTTGAAACTTTGCTTTCAAAACTGTAACAAAAGCAATTGCCTCAAGTTTTCTAATAATCAGGACTTAATGATGAATGGTTTATTGGGCTGAAAATTGAGCCTTATGTACGTAGTACCTAAAAAATAAAAGTTGCTTGATGTTCGGCTTCGAAACATTGTTTTGTTTGCCAATAAAAGTCAAATTGAAATTGATTTATGTGTTAAGGGTTCGCAATTGGACAGAGGTAGAGTTTTATTTTAAGGTTTATTGCAGGTTTTATGCCAATTGGAGATGGAATTGTCAATTGGCTGAGCACATAATTAAGTTCATCCAAGATACACAATTTATATTCATCTTCGTCATTTTACATTACAACTTATGTGTTTAAATATTGCTTAAACTTTTTAATGTCATAATAAGTTCGAATGTAATAGGTTAGTAACTTACAATATACAATACAATAATAATTACAACTAATATTTACACTTAAATCTCATTTCTAAAAATCTAAGCCGTCACCAGAAGGCAAAGTGCCCAGAATGCTGGCAGCATTGCCACGTTGAATGGCAATGCTAATTCGTTGACCGAAATAAAAGCCAGCATTCCGATCACCTGTGGACTCTATTAGGAGTTTTGTTAGATCTTTGTTGATAGGTTAGTTTACTATGTTCATGTGCAATACCTGCTCACGTCCAATCAGAGAGACCCGTTAACGTGCGTTATTCGCTCGTACTCCTTGCCAAACGAACGCAGGTATGCGTGCTCCACTGCATAGAATGACAAAAGCATATAATAAGTACTTCTCTGAAACTGATCCAACTGCTGCTTCACCTGCTTTGTTTAAAATACCATCAATCATATCTTATCATCTTATATTATTTATAATAAAATCGTTGTACTATTAACTACATATTAACTTAATGTTCTTTGTGTGCAAAATACAAGATTTGCTATAACAGGTATATTGATTGTCAAATGTTCACTATCACCACCCCTTTCAATAGTAACTTGCGGATAATTGGGCTGGTTCACTTCCAGAAATAAGTTTATTTAAATTTGTATTGTTTATTTAAGTGTTACTGTTAGTTATCCATAAAAGAAAAAGAAAAATACTTGCACAGCTGCGCAATAGGCCTCCCCCAAAAATCACCACAAAAATCGGTTCGCGCCTGCCAAAATTCAGTGTTTTCCTTGCGACCTTTACTAGGTCATCGGTCCACCTTGTGGGGTTCACCCATATTACGCGCGCAGTATCAAGCTATAAAGAAATTTATGGAAAACCTATTTATGTAGAAATAAACTTAAAAAGAGAAACTCTAATAAAGCTTTAGAAAATATTTATGACGTAGCTTATTCTAAGTGTCACGAACTAAAACCTCGGGATTGACTTTAGTTGTATTTGCTATGCTTTTTATTTCAAATAAAGAAGAGAAAATAAAAAGGTTTTAGTGCAAAAAACGTCCACACTGCATTATCAGAGCACTCTGCACAAAATAAAGTAATATTATTCAACATTTTTAATTATTTTCAGACCTAGAAAATGATTATTCAAATCTTTAACCAGCACGAAGTTAGCTCAGATGGAAAGACGACATTTTTAATATAAAATGTAAGTTTTAATAAGCACGTTTCATAAAACCCAAACAACTCTGGAGTATCATAGTTTTTTCTAAGGCCTTCGTCTAATGGCGCGATGCGTTGGCTGTGCGGTGCGGAGTTTCAACGCAGTAGGTATGCATTGTACGGTATACAATTTATACATAGTCTGGCAAGTTTATGGGTAGATTAAGCATTAAAGGATCTAATAGCTGTGGTGTGTATTGTAATAAAAGAAAAAAACACTCAATTGATTAAAAAAACAAAATATCGTGCCTCTTGCAATCAGTAGCCATACTAGTAAGACCACCGCTTACCTACCGGTGTTTTTGAATGAAATGGTATATATCAATAACAAATAGCTTGTAGTTTTTCATTTTATCTAATTTAATAATACGCAAACAATAAATGATTGTGTCAAAATCGTACAAACATTTAAAATAAGGCAACATATTCGTATTGTGGAATGTATTGATAGTAAATTGTCGGTTGTAGCAAGAGGTTGAAACGTGTGGTTATACAATTCGCAACATGTGGATAAGTCACAAGAGAAGCATTTTTATTTCAATGCACACTCAGTAAGAGCAGCAAAAAAAGCGAAAAATATTAATTAATTCACGGCCGCTCGGTCACGAACTCCATTAAAAAAGTGATTATGGACAGTCAGCAAAACAATATTTACATCTCATTGCAACTTTTCTACGTGACAATAATTTTTGCTTTTGACTTTTGCGTGGGCATTCCCGTTGGAAGTAACGTACATATGTGACTTTATTTAAATGTTGGGGCCGTTTGTTTTAATTTTTGCTTCGTTCATATTGTAGAGTGAAAATTGTGGATTCTCTTTTCAATTTCCATTTCGAATAAATTGAATTTGAAAGTATTTTTGATAAAAGTAAGGCTAAATAAATATCAGTCGGTATAGTGGTTTATTCACTTGAAACATATTATTTAAAAATCATTTTTGCGTCTCAGCAGGCGAGTAGTGGTCTTTATTTCATTCGTAGTATGAAAATAATAACAATAAGATATACGGAGCATAGCAAAACGTGAGAAAAGGGACTCTCACGACACAGTTTAATTAAAAAAGTAGAACAAACTACAATTTTATGTTAATTGAATTAAGTTCTAAGAACCGAGGAGACAGTGAAAGATTCTAGTAAGTAGTTTAAAAGATTTCGGGGAAATTTTCGTTCATTCTTTTTTTACTTAATAAATAAAACATAAATAATGCTGGACAATCCACACAGCATTGTCTAGCCCCAAGCTAAACAGAGCTTGTGTTATGAGTACTAGATGACTATATACATACATAATACAAGTTATTTGTATACTGATAAGCTTAGTGTTGATAATATCAAAGGTAACAACTAATTTAAGTGATAAGTTATTTGGTTAATTAATAGCTAAAAGTTGAAGCCGCAGATTAGATTATTTTTACAAATAACTTGGGACAAATGCGTCAATAATATTAGTGATTCTCATGGCAACAAAACCTAAACTAACTAGTTAATAATACGTCAAGTCCAAGTTGACTCGCGCATCAAGGGTTCCGTACAAACTTCTACTCGTACGTAATCAAATGTTTTTTTTTGTGAATTAAGAACTAATTTAACGCTTTTAGATTTTTTCCTTTAATTTTGCTGTACAAATTTGCTTCTTGCGAAATTTCATGATCCAAGGTCAACGGAAAGTACCTCCTAGTTAAGTTTAGATTTTGGTTCAATAAAATCACCTATGTCGAATTAGATGCCAATGCCGATGTTGAGTCGAAAAAATTTAAAAATTGAATTTTGATATTCACCATTAACCGTAGAAAAAACGGCCGTTGAGGTTGCAGGGTCTCAAGTGGTGACCAGCGTGAGTAACCTCCTCCTTATGAATTGGACCGTTGATCTCATCGGTGAAGGTCGCTGGATGGTCGGCTGGTAGATGCATTCTGCGCAGGACCTGGCATTGTAGCGATCTATGGGGGAGGTCTATGCCCAGCAGTGGAGATTGTTCATCTGAGATGATGATGATCCTCTTACATACATATAAATATAACACACGTTATTAATAAATATTTTACTAATCACAACCAAGAATTCACAGCTATTGCAAATGAATAACTTCTCCTAACAAAGGAAGTAACAATCGCCCACCATTCATCGAAGTGTTGATATAAATGGAAGCACATTTTCATCTGCGAGACAACTGAATCAATCTCGACTCTATCGAGGCGAAAATATATCCATTTGTGATCTCGGCACGTTAGTAGCAATACTGCATAACTCGAAACTACATTTTTTTGAAGCTGCGGTTCATCAGCCGTATTAGAAATGAGGCCTAGTGTCTGAAAACTTGAGGCTACGTTCCAGAGGTAAATAAAGTTACAGGTTTCTTACTAGCAACTGTATTATTTTAACACTCAATCTGCTGGACAATGATGGCTTACCTTTGTTGGAAAGGTTGAGGGTAACCAAGAATTAATTAATTAAGAACACCATTTAAATTACAACCAGTAAGAATGTCAACTACGAGAACGAAGTAATTAATTGTTGCACAAAAATTGTACTCACGCGGTCTTCTGTTTGCAGAACTACTAGTTAGATACTTGTTTTGTTTTTTTATGCAACCACATCACAATATTTTCCTAGAATCACAGTTATTCATTTCGCCATCCGACATCCGATAAGTCATGTCATAATGAATGGCGCACTAAGTCCATCCGCACAAAGCCCTGCTCGTGAATATTCGTCAACGTCCAACACATTTCATTAGCAGTGCCATAGAGAACAGCATAAGTTGATAAATGATTCGGTAAGTTGGTACACTTGTCATGAATCTGGGCCGAAGTTAAGCTCTATTCAGACCCGCGCGGTATTCGCTACCCAGAGCGGCAGCTACAAAGTTCGGTCGAATTGGCACGTCTCATCCCGCTGAGCATGTTGTATATTGGATACTCACGCAGCTTTCGCTACCACTCTCAGTAGCGAATACGTAGGTTTGAACAGGCCTCTAATTAGGGTCAGACTCTAAACTTATTCCAAGTCAGACAGACTATGGATTTATTCCAAGTCTTCATCACACCGGTACATCATGTCCCACTTTATCACATCAAACAATGTGGCTTGACCTGAATCGTATGTAGTGATTGAACGAGACGGATTTATTAACTTTTTCATATTGCAATTTATCACGTAATCAAAAAAAACTTAGCGTGATAAAGAAGGATATGATGAGTTTTAGAGGGATATACCCGACATAATGTATTTGGTTTCTATAAATATTTGAAACCGCAATTATTATGGTGGTAGCACTGTCTGTGACGGAGCCTCGGGACTAGCCAATGCTCAGAAGTGAGTGTTTGTAGTCTGATGCTCGTATTGGCCCACCATCAGGTGATGAGCATTTAATGTATATGTACATACGATAAATCGGGCTCCCATACACCTTCATAATGTTCGACTGGCTGCCTCAGCCAGGCTGCTTAGTCCGCGAGCTTTTAGGGCGGGTGCGAGTCTCTAAGCTCCCATAAAAACGTACTTTCTGATTCATGCGATAAACTACACCATTTATTGCAATAAAATTTCGCATACATAATTGGATAAATAGTAATGTTTGTACCGTTTTAGTTTTTGAAAATACATATTTATAGGTAATCATTATTAAATGAGAGCGAAAATTCATTTCAATTCATAGATAGATAGATAGAGATAGATAATTCTTTATTGTACCACACAAACACAGAAAACAGTACAGAAATAAAAGTTACAAGATGAAGTACAAAGGCGGCCTTGTCGCTATGAGCGATCTCTTCCAGGCAACCTTGGGATGGACTGGACAAGTTAGAACAAAAAAAAACATTTTCAAGAGATTTTATTACTTTCGCTCTAATTTAATGTTGCGTTTGTTTTTTGATAAACTTAAACGGTACTAACATAGCTATTTCTTGTAAGGGACATAGTTTTCAAATTTATCGGAAAGTACTTTTGTGTTTGGTCTTAAAGGATCGCACCCACTTTTAGTTATTGTGCTGTATAGTAGATTCAAGATAAACAAAACATCTTCGTTTCATTACGTTTAATATTCATTTAGTCTCAAAAAGACAAATTTTATAATGTCACTGACATGAGAACAGGGTTCTTAGGTTACGTATAGATAGGATACATAGGTTGTGGTAGTTCAATAGCTGACTCATTTAATGTGTTCACTTAATAAGAAATGAATCATCATTTATGATGTTGAGCTGATTTGAGTTTGAACGCATTAAATGAGCTTACACTTTTAATTTGGTAAATTATTATAAAGCGCCTTCACATAGTATAGTTTTTTTCCATAGTGAGTCCGAGTCAGCGGAGCCGATTTTAGTTAGATACCTAATAAGCTAAACAAAACTAGTTTTTAAACGCTAAGAAAGAGACTGTCATCATCAATATCACCATCCAGAGTATAAACCAACACACGGCTTTTACAACAAAACTCCTAGTGAGTTGCAAAATCTATCAATAAAGAAATTCAAACAAATTGTCAAAACCTTTGCAAAAAGGTTTACTACAAAATATCAGAATATTTAGAAGATAAAAAGCTTGGGATGGGTTTTGCTCCAACTCGAAAAATAACAACTAACAGGCTAAAGGTTTCTTAGTCGCTTCTATACTTTAGTCTACATACCGAAGCGACAGAAATCAAAAGTACCACTTTATTTCCGTGTCAGTGTTTTATTTTAAGGGTTTGACCTTTTCTAAGTGTACATTTTATTTTATTTATGGAAATAAAGAATTTTTGATTTTGATTTTGGCTAATCATGCAACCGTACTTAACATTATTCAACTACATAATAATATTAATGTAATTAATTAGACAACTACACCCTAATAGCGTACCATAACACACAACATAATGCGCATCAATCTGGCTCCAACCATTCCCTTGCAAGGTCATTAACCTATATTGATTCCTGTTTAGATAAGGCCCATTACATGCGCCGCTTCAGTGCCAGGTAATGTCATCTTGGAGGACAGTGAAATATGGACCTTGTTGGTAATTTGCGAGAATATGTTTCAGACTTTTTCATGAATTTGCTCTTTAAAAGTGTAAAAGTAAAAAGCTGTAGAATTACGAAAACCCACGAATCTGAAATTGTACGGATCGCGTGTCATTTGTTTGTTTTGACACGTTTGGTGTGGTATTCGAAGTTTGAGATCTAAGAAACAAATGAACATACGACATTTATCCAAAGTCGATCGGACCTCCTACCGCGCCAAATAGGTTGCGTTTTTCAAGGTTTTATTACAAGTCAATTTAAGAGTAGGTAGATAAACTTTTAGGCTGATCGTAGCCGATCGCGTGGAAAATTCAAAGTATAATGTTTTTTTGTATTTTCTGCTTTTTACAAGTAATATAACATTGTATATGGCTATCTAAAGAGTAGGCAGTTATGCCATTATTTAGATTCCGTTATGCGACAATTTCACACTTCATCAACTATCGTAGAATGACGAATACATTACTATTGTAAGAAATAGGGAGATTAGATACTAGTTTCTCAAAAGTGGACGGCTGAAATTAGGTTCAATTAGGTTCACCTATCTCAGTCATATGTCGGTCGAGTGACGCTGCCAGCGTTCGTGTTTCGCGTGCTTGGTACGAGGTACTTGTGTGATTTATTGAATAAAAGTTACAGCAAAAACCTTGCATGTGTGTATGTGTACAAATCGCTACAGAACAAAACCAAAGCCCAAGGCGTCACTTTTCACTCTTTTCTTACTAGAAGCCTTGCACGACATTTGCAGACAGGGATAGAAACATACGAGCTTAAATGGCAATACACGTCCTGTTGCCAATCGCCATGCATGGGTAGCGTATTGTTGTCTCGGTCGCATTTCGGTCTTTACATCATGTTCATTAGGTAGGTATATTGCATATGATTAGAAATAACGTGTGTTTTTTGCCGCCCGCTGGGAGAACGTACCGTATCTCCCTTTTTTACTTTCATCTAAGCTTTAAAAATGTGTATTGCATGCCGATATGCAGAACGCACGAGTCTAGATTCGCATTCACCCTGATGATGACGTTAAGAGGATAAAACGTTAATGTTTCTTCCAACACGAAGGCACAAATTCGTAATTAACTCATGCGAAAGTAATTGTATAAGTAGAAGAGTCATTATTCCTCCCGCAGCAAAAACAATCGATTATAGAGGAGAACCGGTACTGACATGTGTTTCAAACCGTGTGTTACGGGCTTTTGCAGCGTCGCGATCGGAATACTAATGCGCGAAATCAATAGTTCAGAGGTCGGGACTTTGCTTTTAAAAAGCTGTAGCCAGTTTTTACTGAGTTCGTCTCTCTAACCAACCAAAAGTAAGAGAAGGAGGTTCTGTGTTCGGTTGTATGTATTTTTTAGGGTTCCGTACCCAAAGGGTAAAACGGGACCCTATTCATAGACTCCGTGTTTCTCTTTTAATAATGTAGATATTTTATGTATGTATGAGTATTATTATTAGGTATGTCTATTTAGGTATTTTTGAAATTATAGTCGTTAGGTTATTGTATGTAAATCTTATTTAATAAACGATTTGAAATTTATAACCGTATTAGCTACATAATAATACACAAAGATCCCCATGCTCAATCCAACGATCCTATTCATCCACAGTTGTCTGGTAGATAGCTACCGCTCTTGATTGATAAGATGGCCAATTGTTACATTTTTTTTTTTTGTTTTTTTTTTTATTTGTTAAACGTGCAATAAAGAATTTTCTATCTATCTATTCTAAGCATTCCTGTCTGTATTGTTTCCTTTCTTTTTGTGAATAAGCAAGTGTTTTCTATTTTTCTGTTTTTATTGTTGGTTGTCGTAGCTAGCCTTACGTTATATCTGTCTGTATTAGCTCTAAGTGTACTTTTCAAGACCGTTACGCAGTCGATCGAAGAATCAAAAGAGATCAATTAACTTCAGTAGGCATCTGAAATTACACAATTTCAGCTCATCTAGAATTTTTATTAGTAAGAGTACGGAACCCCCGAGTCCGGTAAACGGCAAAATAAAAATGAAAATGAAAAATTCTTTATAATAATTATCCTATAGTTAGGTGCATAAAGTTTTTATGTACCTATACTGAGCAGTATACGCTTCACTGGCTGGTTAGAATAAAAAAGAAAACGCGGGTAACTAACAAAAGAGCATCGCAAATATTTACGCAAAATTTTTACATAATAACGTTCTAATAAATTTTCGTGAATAAATTGTGAAAATGAACTCTTAAGACATAGACATAGACATTCATTTATTTGCTGCTGCAGTACAAAACATAAGTAGGTACATGAAAATATAGTTTAAGAAAAAAAAAAGTAACAGTTTAACATCGAGAACATAAACAATTTCACAAAACATTTTTCAAAAAGACTGACTGTGCCGTGTTACAGCAGCAAAAAGGTCTCGACTCAGCATAAATGCCTTACCACTCAAGAGTAGATAGGCAAAATAGGATAGGGTAGATAGGTTAAAGCGACGAATCCTCCAATTCAATTTAAATTACTCGCATTGTTTGAGTATAGTACTATACAAGCCTCGGTCCGCAATTTCTGTCTGGCCACGATAAGCTGGCCTCAAGCTAAGCTTGCTATGGTCTCGGCCTTCAAGCCTGGTCATCACGGCAGCCCTTGCTGACCACGCTATAAAGGTTTCTTTTCAGCTAGGCCATCAAGGGCTGCAATGCTGACCGCGCTGTGGTGGCCTGGAGCTGCGCTACGCTGCGCTACGCTTCGCTTTCAGCCATCTTCAACCGCGGCCAGCAACCCACCAGACTTCTGACGTAATGTACATAAAGTTCATACTAAACCATGCCCCCAGGATGAAGGTATTTTATTACTCTTATCAGCGTGACGTTTAATTAGACGCTCCCGTTAGTTTATCGATGTTCACACTCCAACGGGTTTTTAATACATCTCCCTGTAAGCCAGGATTTATTGGAAAACTGTAATGAAATATTTATTAACTGTAATTAAATATTTAAATTCACAACCGCGGTGATTCGGAACGAAATTAACTTTATAATTAATTGCGTCAACATTTTTGGTGTGATTAATGTTATATTAACAATAAACCGTTGTAGCTGCGGTGAAATTGAAATTATGGACTGAAAGATGTCTCTTATTAAGATTTTCAGAAATATGTTTATTCTTACTTATTTTTTAAGGACTTAGTGTCATTGATCACAAGGTCATTGGTTAGTATTGTTACTCTAGTATTTAAACCAAGCAAACTAAGTACTTAAAACTAAATTAAATAAAAAAAAAGCGCTTCACTCAATGATAAAATAATTTGGATAACACCAGTTACTAACAATGTATGCAAAGATTCTGAACTGAAGGTGCTTTTCACTCTCTTTGTGTGTTTCACAATTCACATTCACGACCTTTGATTAGTATTTAAGGTGGTTTTAAAATGCTATAAGATTATTTAGATATATTATTATATGACTCGTTCAAATATTACATACTTATAATGAATAAACTATCTAGGTATCCATCTATTTCGGTTTCCGACTTGCTTGTTAGCCTTCATGTTATTTTCGGTATAGAGCAAATCCTTTGCAAAGTTTCCCGATTAGTTCAGTGGTTTCGGTTCGAACAACATAGTTGGTGCAATCAATAACAAATACCAACAATAAAGATCTTTAAACAATTACTAAGAAACTCTCAACAACCCAAATTTCATAATTCGATGTTTTTGAAACGTTAAAAATAATAAAAATAAACAAACGAAAATAATCTTTACGTTTGCGGCATTTTACGGCTTAGCAATACAGAATAATCTGCGTTATTTTCGCAGAAAGTAATAATTTTGCCGTGGACATTAGGGATAAACTGTTTCTTTGTGTGCGGTTGAGCCTTAGGACAGCCAAGTGTGAACAGCTGGGACTTACATTACTTTACTTACTTTACCATTACTTTTCATGCCATTGATTATTACATATTTATACCGTTTATTGACCGGCCTATGTCCAGCTGTGGACTAATTTAAAATTGATAATAATAAACGCTAACGATAAACACATTCTTGTAGCGCAGATGCTGACCGCCGTGTCTCCGGTTACTCTCTGGCATCTCCGAATAAAAAACAGCCTTAGGTAAACGACGATCATCCATGCGGAGGACATGCCCACACAATCTAGGTTGGCGTTGCATCAGAAGTGCTTCCATGCCGTACATTCCGGAGCGACGTAGAACCTTAGAGTTAGGAATGCGGTACTGCCACTGATCTTTATGATGGATCTGAAACACCTGAGGTGGTATGTGTCAAGCTTTTTTATGTCAGGCTTTCAGAGGCACCATGTTTCTGCGACGTATAATTAAAAAGTAAAAAAAATGTTTTATTGACATAATATAAAGTTTTACAGACAAAATTGAGTCCATAGGCTCCCAGAGTCCATAATAGGACGGGGATGATTAGCGCTTATAGACACTTTCGTCTCGAGCATGATATCATGGGACTTCCATACACGATCAGTGAGTCGTCCGAAGTTGGCAGCGGCGTTTGCAATGCGTGATGGTCTCTGGATGGATCTCCGAATCGGTTCATTCCGGAAATCCCCCACGGCCATCCCCCACGTGGGGGATTACCGGAATTTTTTTCCGGAAATCCCCCAAATCAAATCGATCAGTCTCGTGGGGGAGGGTTCCAAGGTCGCTTCGGAATATCATCACATATCATCTAATGAAATGAAAAAATCAAAGTGTCTGAGCTTATCTACCTAACCTATGACGCAGACAAGCTTAGCGATAGGACGCTCCTAGCGGGTGGCATCAGATTCAGAGGATCGTGTTTTGTGACGAAATCATGTTTAGGTTAAACGAATATAGACCTTATACACCTGTGTACAGAATGTGTTACCTAAATGTCATAACATGACCATTATTATGCCTTGCTAGATGTTTGACATGGTAGAGTCTTGCACAAACAATAATTTGCGTATGATGAGTAGGTAGGTACTTAAAGACCACCAACAGACCAATGTATTGTATGCTTTCTTGCCACGATGGGACGGAAACAGTTTACGCGTTTAAGGTAAGAATGTAAAAAGTATTGTTAGTATCTAAGACATTATGCTTCTGATAATATTTTACATGGGTACAGAATTATGCTCGGATTTTCTCTGAAGTACAGAATTAGCTTTTTTTTGATTGATAGTGCGTTACTCGCACTGGGTAAATCTTCTACGAAATAGAGATGTAACGACATAAGAAAGTTTTCGTAGAAGTACACAATTTGTAACGAACATTATCCAACAGAGAACTAAAGTTATAGACATAATTTAAAGAATAAGCAAGCTGAAATGGCAATAGGCGGGTTATATCTCGTGAAAAACGGACAACCGCTGTGGTAAACGTGATCTTGAGTGGAGATCGTGTCTCGGCAAATGTAGTGTAGAGTGGTCACAACAGGGATGATGACCTGCGAAAGCCTGCAGGCAGATGCTGGATCGGGCAATCTGAAAGGGCACTATTGCACTTTTAAGGGCAGGCCTAGGCCAGCAGTGGACTAGTAGAGGCTGATTATCACGTTGATCAATCAAGTAGGTATTTCACTGTTGATCATTTACACAAAGATTTTGGATATGTGGAGCTTAAGCCGCTGTACGGCACCGTTATCAAAAATGAACCAAAAATTGACTCTAGAAATTCGTAACAATACGCTTGGATATTAGGAATGTTCTTAAAAATACAGAATATTACTAACATAATCACGATGATGAAAACGAGTTATTATCTCTTATTATCCGTAAGCTAGCACCATCTTTATACGTTATTGAATTATGGAGACACACCTGTGCCCTGGGGTAGCGATAACCACACATGTGACTACGTCGCTAGAGTAGAGGGGACACGTTAATAACTATAAGAAAATGGTATGTTTTGAAGTATCAATTTAGTAGTTAACGACATAAATTGGTTAACAGAGTGGCTCGTAGTTTACACAATACCAAAACGCGAAAAAGTATTCGAGAAAGTTATAGTTTTGTTGACGACTGGAACGGAATAAGCCCGATTTAGCGTAACCAACACGAGCGTGACTGTTCAGATTTTTTCACTGTTCAGAAAGTGCGCAAATAAGTTGACGCTTCAATTAAATAGATGCAATGGTTGTCTGGGAGAGATCGCTGTTGAGCGATAAGACCGCCAATTGTAGCTTGATCGATAGATACCGTATTCTTTTATATATTATTTCTAAGCTAAGTGCAATAAAGTATTTTTTATCTATCTATCTGTAAAAAAAAAAATTCTTGTTCGTAGCAAATCGTCTTTCAACTCAATTAATAAAAAAAACTGCAGAACACACAAATTAAATCATTGGAACTTTTGAACACCAACATTGCACCAGTTTCAACAGCTCAAGGAAACTTTACCACAGCAAAAGCCACAGCAATCCGACGAACATACGTTCTGACAGATAATAGAGATAGTTTCCTCGACGATACATCAAAGTACGGACCACAGGGATAGGGTCGGTCCACACTCTGGAGAAACGTAAAGTTAGGACCGGCACATTTTGTTGTTACGTTCTGTTAGTCTGTTTTAAAAAAATGCTCAGTAGAAACTTGATTTTCTGCATTTTTTTTGTGAGTGACGAAAGAATACAATTTATTTCAAAGGTTTAGTTAAGTAGTTTGGTCGATGTCTAATCGAAGAGAGTGAAAATGGAGTCTTATGTAATACTAACAGCGCCTCGCGGTTTCACCCGCGTAGTTCCCGTTCCCGTTAGAATTCCGGGATAAAAAGTAGCCTATGTTCTGTTCCAGACTATAATCTATCTCTGTGCCAAATTTCATCCAGATCCGTAGAGCCATTCTGGCGTGATTGAGTAACAAACATCCATCCATCTATCTATCCATCCATCCAAACTTTCACATTTATAATATTAGTGAGATTATTGAGATGAGATGAGATAATAGGTACTTTTATGAAATAAGATCATGAAAAACTTGAAAATTAAAGCAGTGTAGCTTTACCTTAATCCGGAACGTGCAAAGTTGGTGAGTAGTTTTTCCATCGTTTGACGCTTTCCTAAGATTTCCTCCGATTTTTCTAACTTTGTTCAGCTAACTCCTGTGACTGTAAGAAATTAATGAAGAAAGCGTAGGTAACTTTGACCACCTAAGTAAGAATGGACTACACTAAAATTAATTTTATGGGTTCAAATAGTAATAGATCAGTATAACTAGTAACCAGAAAGGTTTATGTCCAGCATGGACTAATATAGGTTGATGATAAAACACAAGCTTTGCTTAGCTTGGGGCTAGATAATGCTGTGTAAATTATTCAACATTATTAATATCATTTACAAAAAAACACAAGTAAGCATATTTTTCTAATCATCATCATCAGCCTATGATAGTCCACTGCTGAACTCAAAGTGCTTTATTTACTTTAGACCTTACAGGACTCTTGGACATGGTGCCCTGTCTTCAGGTTGAAGACAGGGCGCGTAACTATCCCTTTTTTTATTTTTCTAATGAATCAATTTATTTGGCGTTACTATATTTCAATAAACTGACAATATTTATTGACATAATAAACAAGCTAAAATAAACTCCAACTAAGTTCCAAGAACACAAAACAACAATTAAAACTTGAACAACTAAACAATTTCTGAAATGATAGTGGCACATTACTGGCTCCATAACGAATGACTCAAGAAGTTACAACTTTGATTAACTCTCACTTTGGCTATTAGGGAGGTTACACATTAGTAGCTCGCTCGGTAAGTAATTAGTTCCTTACTTTGCCATGACTTGAGTTAAACTTTGACCCTTAGTAATATTTCTGTTCCTACAATTCTTCTTGTGAGTACACCCTACCTTGCTGGGCTTAATTTAAATATTTTCCTTTATGTTGCGACTTTTCTCGTGGTGCTTTTCATGGCTCTTCTTCATCTGCCTCTGACATACCCTGCTTGCGCTCTTTTTCATTCAACTGTAAGAGAAATATGGAAGGTCATTAAATGGAAATTATTAAACTAAAGATCTCGTGAATAGAGAGATCTCTAAACGGTAGACAGGCCATCCTATACTTACCTATGTAACTCAGAGGATGATGTGCTCATATTATTTCTGAAGGACATTGGTTCTTTTTCTGCTAATAGGTTTTCAGAATCATCATCATCATCATCATCAGCCTCTATTAGTCCATGCTGGGCCTAGACCTTGAGAATAAGCAGCGGAAATATGATGCGCTAGTCAATCAAAATTGTCTAAGTGCTTATTTTGTAAGCCTATAGAAAAGTTACTGACTTTTGACTTTTTGACTTTTGAATCACTGAGTGGCATAGGTAAATAAATAGGCTAGTCAGTCTAGTATTTAGAGATCTATTTACGAGGTATACTCGCACTTGGCCGGTTATTGTAATGCCTGTAGGTATACAACAATATCCAGATTTGTGAATCGGAGTATAGACATAAAGTTTTCAAATAAATATCATCTTTTCCTGACCTTCGCTTCTTCCACTAGTGGATAAAAAATTGAAGCTAACAAAATCAATAACATTTTGTTTCTTGTTTGTTAATTACTATTTATAAAGCTGTGTATGTATAAAATTTGACTTTTCTAAGTGCTTTTTTGTAAGCCTAAAGAAATAAAATTTTAACTTTTGACCTTTAAACGAAAACGGCTTTACTTATAAATTTTAGCCCACTTAGATATTGCCTCGTTCAATGGAATCACCCATTTTCTTCCGCTATTAGTGTTTTGAAACTTTGCCGAGAAACATTGTAGGTAATTATGGTTATCTGTGAATTATGCTGTTAACGGCTTTCGAAGTCTTTAGCCTATCCACTGCCAGTTGCCAGTTACCGGACTGACATAACCGTAACCACAGTAAAAGAGCCTAATAAGAAGAAGTTACTGTAACTTTGCATCACCGCCTTTTTGTCTAGGTATAAAAGTGAGTACCTACTTAAATAGGGACTTACTTGGCAAATCCCAAAGAAACAGTCAAAGACAAATTCCTAAGGAAGGAATTTAAAAAAAAATAAAAAAATATCGATCTTATTGACGACTCCATGGCGCAGTGGACGAAGGTCCGGCTACGACGCAAGAGGTTCGATTCCTGCCTCAGAACAAATATTTGTACGATCTGCAGATATTTGTACAGGATATTCTGGTCGCTTTCTATCAATAGTAAAATATATATAGGTATCTATGAATCGTATTATTTTATGTATATATCACTTATCAAGTACCCATAACACAAGCTCTGCTTAGCGTGGGGCTAGATAATGCTATGCGAATTGTCCAGCATTATTTTTTTTATTTACGTTTAGTGGTCGGGGATAATTTAAACACCATCATCATCACTATCAATGGCCTCTTCATGTGCGAAGGATGGTTTATGTAGTGTTAAGTTTTCGGCACTTATGTACGAGTTTTAAGACCTTTACAGGAAGGACATAAGTACGTTAACGCCATAGGTAATTTGTAAATGGCTATAACATCCGCCTCGCAAAGACAAAAATTTTAAGAAAAAATCGAATTTTCTTTAATTAGAGCAAATGCACTTGTTATATGAAAATTGAAAGTTGGCTAAGTAAGATTTCAAAGAACGCCTGCAGTGGGACAGAAACGGGTCCTAACAATCCTAGATAGGTAGGTAGGTACATCGCTTTTGAAATAATGTGAGTCTATATAGAAGAAATAAGATGAAAAGATTTAATGTATAGCCCACAAACGCGAAAAACAAAGGTAAAGTAACTTAATTAATTAACATGTGAAACAAACATTATAAAATTTTGCCAAAGTTCTAAGGCCTGTATGATGATAGCTTGCTTCATAAATTTATTCTTGAGTAAGCTTTATTTTGGCAACGTTACTCAAGCGATCGATGACTGAGCAAGCTTTTTTAATACGGGCTTTAATTATTATACTAAACTAAACTTATATTAAACTACCAAGAGAGGAATTCACCGTTAGTATCTTAAAACGTTATGTCCAGCAGTGGACTGATATAGGCTGATGATGATGATGATCTTAAACGCGATCAATGAAACGCGTTTCCGGGGGAACAAAACACGTTTTGTTCATGCTGGTAAAATGTCAAATGTGCCACCAAAACTCAGTTTAGAGCGGAAACGTGTTTATGCGTCAATTGAACGCGTTTAGTTTCAACAGTGAATTCCTCTCTTGAGTTCTATGATAAATTTCCCATGTCGCTTAAATTTTATTTTAACAATACTGTTGCTACAGTTATTTCTACTGTGCCGCCACCGTACCTATAAAATGCTCATTATACTGATACCAAAGCGGAATAGGAATAAGTTGAAGACTAGAATCGAGGGTAAGTGGCCCAATCTATATTCTAAATTTAGACATAGTGCTGAAAACACGGGAAAAAAGTATATTTAGTAATTGCCATGGAAAGTAGTGTTTCTTTAGAACGAGGAGAAAACTGTATCGAGTTCTAACCAAGGGCATAAAGTATTTTGCAAGTTTTTTAAAATTGACATTGTCAAGCAACTTTTGGTGATTGTAACACACCACTATGACCCATTGTTAACTCTTTTGTGCGCTCCATTTATTGCTAAATCGGTTATGCTCTGTTACTTTACAATGTAGAAAGAAAGAAACAAGATTGCTCGCTGGACCCGTGCCAAATGTTGCCTGACCCAATATCTAGTGCTAAAAGACAACGGACACAGGAGTCAAGAAAAAATTCTTTTTATATCTCAAATAGTTTTACTTCATTTCAATGTCAACAGGATTTCAAAGGAGCAGTATTGTGGAAATTTGCGTGTAGGTTTTTAATGTATTATGTAGATTGCACAAAGTATTAATAAAATTTGAGAACTCCATTATTTTTTTGTAAATGATTTATAAATGACGACCGATGTGGCGTGGTGGGCGAAGGTCCGCCTGCGACGCAGAAGGTTGCGGGTTCAATTCCCGCCTCGGGACAAATGTGTGTACGATCTGCAGACATTTGTTCCGGGTGTTCTGGTCGTCTTTAGAATTAAAATGAAATCACGGGATTATTTATTTGAAACCGATCTTTTCATTAATATTTCAATTTCTTAATTTCGAACATCAATCAATTTTTTGTTAACAAACAAAAGTTTGGTTAGCTTCATGTTTGTGCACAATAAATCGTTCACAAACCAATTGACCGTCGTCCCTTATAAAGAAACACCTCCAGTAAATTATTAAAATTCCCACTTGGCTGATCTTCGCTCGATGATTTGTAGAGGACACCGCCTTTTGTGAAAACGTCCATTGCAGTTTTTACAAGTTTATTTGTTGAATAAAGACTTCTATTTTTCGAGAAGAATTAATATTGTTGTACTAAAAGAATGGAATAAGAATCAAAGATTCCAGACGATTTTATATTGATTCAACATTTTGACACCTGCTCGCAGAAACGTGTTTTGCTTTTCTTGTTTTTCTTTTCTAATTTTGGCTTTGGGTGTATGCTTTGATCTTCTTATTGTTAGAAGAAAATCTTCTCTGTACTTTTTTTACAGCCCGAAAACATATACCTACCTAGGTACTCACTCACTCACTATCCTGACGCATCAACTCCGAAGTGGGTTTTGCCTTCCGACACTGGATCGCTACTGGATTCTGTGCTGCGCCGCCTCCAGTCCGGTGTGAAGTCTTGAAGTGTGAACGCATTTTGCAACAAGATAAAGTTAAAAACTACAACCCGACTACGTGAAAGTTATAAAAGTTTGAAACATTTACATTGACAAAATAGAATGACGTATCGGTCAATTCAGCATATTTGGCACGTGCAAGGAAGAAGACAGGACGCTATCGCACTCATTCGGGGAGGCCTTATGTGTGGACTATCCATAATCATTATGCTGATGATGTTGATGACGATGGAGAAGGAGCTGTAATGCAAGTGCCTGCTACAGGCATGTGTAAGCTCACATGGAAAACCTCAAATCGCAAAACTTCTACTAGAAAACCAGATCTGTCCGGAAGGCATATCAACCCACTACACAGATTCTGGAAAACATATAGGTAAGTATACGTATTTTCGTTCCATTAGCAAGTGAGTGCCGGCGATGGAAATTTTAAATTCCAAACCTGCCTTACGTCGAGGAAATGAAATTGAATAAATTCTACCTTATATTATGCTAAGTGCAATTATACCGATGGATAAATACAGGGGGTTTATTTTGAAAATCGCAATACATTTATAAATGTGAATTTTAAGTGTTATATAAACTTACTGGTTTATTTTTCGCTTCTTCCACTAGTGGACCAAAACTTAAAACGAACAAAATCAATTACATTTTGTTTCTTATTTGATAATAATTACACATAAACAGATTTATAAATAAATCTGTTTATGTGTATAAAATTTAGAAGAATATAGTTATGTTGTTCTTTACTTGGAATGTCACACACACCACATAATATGCACCACGTTTCTAATGCGATCCGAGAGTCCTTCCTAATGTTTTTTATACTTGAAGTATATATTTATGTTTATTTTTTATTGATATGCTTTATCTATAGTTATTCCTAAATACCTTCACATTCAAATTACTGAACGTATAAGACTGACATTTATCACAGATGTAGGTAGTTCTTTAATAAAACTATAATTACAAGGCATATCTCTACAAAGACGTGTGAAGCCACGGGCAGAAGCGAGTAACACTATTATTGTTAACATGATAGTTTGGATGGATGCATGGATGTACTCGTATATATGTACAAAACAACTCTCTTTTCTCTCTGCGTTAATCACGAATCAACAAAAACAATGTACAACTTAAACTTGAATGAAACATTTCTCGGAAACATAATACCACTTAAAGATCAAAACCCTCAAACCATCCCAACGTGCTTTATATTCCCTCAACTTGCCTCAAATTCCTGAACTTGCTCGTAGCGAGACAGATAATTGTATAATCCCCGCAAAATGGAATGAAAACACTAATTTCCTGCATGCCGTAGTGTGCAGATAGCTTTACACTGAGATTTGACTTGGTACGCTGATCATATTGTGTTCTAAAGAATGACCTCAATGGAAAAGTAAATCTATTTCGTTGTATATAAAGTGTTTTTATTTCGTGCATGCCTATTGCAAGACGATATTTTAGTGAAGAAGCAGTTACATCACTAGGCGTGGCGCTCGCAGGGAAGCGGACCCTTCAGCTCAGACCTTTGATGTCGTAAGAGCTGACTAAGAAAATCTACCAGAGGATGAGGAGTAGTTTCCTTTTAAATATTGTAACACCATCCCTATGATAAAAATTTCGCCTGCCAATGGCGATGACGACGCGTGATGAATATGGCGAAATGTGTTTTATAAGCGTTCAGTAGGTTGTGGTGAAATGAGGTGTACCCATGTGTACTGATGAGGCAGTGACATCTTGGTGTTGTAATGATGAGCCTTGACCTAGACCATACAGGGTGTCAAATATTTAGTCATCGCAGTAGGATATTACCCCATTATCTCAAAATGGGACGAATCCGGGGGACGAAACATTTTCAGCATAAAATTTGAGTATCCAGACTCTTCCCACTTTGGGTCGAATAAAGTGGGACGAGTCATATACGCATCAGCATCAAGTTCCTAAGACCCTTAGGCTGAAGTTTTCCAACGAAAGCGGATTTTTAATAGCTTATGAGGCGTTTTCGATTTAAAACTTTTCATAGAAATTTGTGAACATGCAGCGATTATTATATAATATAACACACTTCAGGAAGAAAGCCAATGTTGTGCGAATATATCTAAAATGTTAATGTCGAAGCCGTGCATACGAAATTCAAGCTGTTTTCACGTTCTTTGAGAGCACTACACAAACCTAGCTCGTAAAGTCGGGCACTTGGGCGGGCTGCGCGGGAAATTTCGGTCGTTTCGTTATTTTGCCTGCTGTTCCTGTCTCTTTGAATTTGCTGGGTTTGTAAAAGGCTAGAATTAGATAGATTTGGGTGCCATGGCGTAGATAGTTTTTAATTTGATTATTATTTTGTACGAGTGGGCTTTTCTAATATATTTTAGCTTTCGCTAATATATACGAGAGTTTGAATGAGTTTAACAATATACCCGACCAACGGACGAGGGTTATATTATAAGGTTGCCACCCTATTTATCAAATCAAATCAAATCAAATAATCATTTATTGGACACAATTACAGTGTTTCAGTATATAATTGAATCCATAGGGTCCTGAACTAGCCTAGGCTGTATTTCAGGATCCAAGGCTTCTCCTTTTAAAGTATTAACAATTGTGCCTCTACTAGAAATTAATAACTACTTAACTAAAAATGAAATGAAAATAATGATGAAAAAATCTACTATTCTAATAGTTAACAAAAAGCACGAGACAAATAATTATTATAAAAATGTAATAATAATGTACTAGCATTCTACCTAAGAAAAAACAATGATAAAATGAAATAAATACTATAGATACTACATAATACTATTTAGTTATTAAAGATTATATATACCTACATATACATAATAACCGTAAAGTAATGTAAAAATAATAGATAATATGAGTGTTGCGCATGTTTAAATTAGAAATATAAGTCAGCGAGCATTTTTTCGATGCCCTCATAATCATAGTTTTTAATCCAGTTTAAAAGTGATTTTTTAAATTCAAATGTTTTTAATGATTATTGATTATTTATAAATGTTTGTATGTAATAGTTTTATATATAATAGTTTTATGTTCTCACGAAGCGCTGAAACTACATATCCCATTTCAACAAAACATCTATTGATTCGCCTCAATGTCCCGATGGTATATGACGTCAGACAGAATTTGGGGGTCTAACTAGATAGTCTGGTCTAAGTAAGGGTCTCAAAGATACATGTTAGTAATTTATGCTCGTGTGGCATTATTGCAAAAGCCTTACTTACTTACTAGTTTGAGAAACACTTTCCAAAACTGTTTCTCAAAGTGGTAAGGTTGACTATTCAACATATATATTTGAGCAATAAGAAAAAAAGAAAAATATATGGTTTGAAACGGTAATCTGACTTCATTAGAGTCGTAAACAAGCGTTTACTCAAAATTATCATTTTCATTAAATGAAAATGTGGTAAAATTTTGATACTAAGGTAGTTGGAGGCCCCACTCCTCATACTAGGAACGAAGGCCTCCGACTACCTAAATATAAAAAAATTATAGTCATACTAGCAGCGCCTTGCGGTTTCACCCGCGTAGTTCCCGTTCCCGTGAGAATTCCGGGATAAAAAGTAGCCTATGTTCTATTCCAGACTATAATCTATCTCTGTGCCAAATTTCATCCAGATCCGTTCAGCCGTTCTGGCGTGATAAAGGAACAAACATCCATCCATCTATCCATCCATCTAAACTTTCACGTTTATAATATTAGTGAGATTAATTTTTCTAAGTTCTAGTTCTTATAATAGTTACATTCCTAAATATAAGGCTGTGCTGCCGAAGGCTAAAACTTACAAAACTTTTAGCATACAACTCAAAATTGTTGTAAGTACCTACATTATTTTAATTAAATTATGTAGGTTCTATTAAGGCATCGAGTCCCGGAACAAACATCAGCAGAGCAATATACGTGAATATTAATAAACGTTTTTAGCTTATTTTTCTTTCCTCATCCATGATCCGGCATTTATTTAAGAGCCCTGTCAAATTTCATCAACCAAATATCTTCGGACATTCCCTGAGGGCTTCTTGCCTCCATTTTATCTTTTTCACATCATAAAGCTATTTTATTTGGTACAAAAATAGGCAAGTAATAGCGCAGATAAATAATAATAAGTGATAATAATTTTACGACCGATGAAAGACGGTGCATGAAATACAAAAGTTTGGATATGACGCATAACGTAATAAGTCCCTGTATTGAGTGAACCAGCCCCCTAGCACAGGGATTGTTGTCTAGGGTAGAATAGAAAAAAATTACGTCACTTTGTCATCGAACGCAATCCTTCAACTTCAAAAATGTAAGAAATTAATTAATCCCAAAAATTTACGATCTCGACGGGATTCAAACCCGCACCTTCCCCTTCAGCGCAGGGTTGCTCTTTTTCCAACTTTTGGGATTTATTAATTTCTTAGAAATTACCCAGAGTACTATAATAAATAAAAACCTTAGAATTCAATAATGTACGTAATGTATGTCGATGCAATGTCATTACTGTCTATCCACCCTAGATAACAATTCCCGTGCTAGTGGGACAGAGGTTTTTCTTAGAGTAGACACGCTTTTGAGAAGGATCCCATGAAGCTTACTCTGGTACTGGCCGAAACCTCTTTTACTTTGCGAATGTTTAAAACCTGTTCTAAGCTGCACTGGATTTTCTCGCCTAATAGCGTGGATTCAGCGGCAGTGGGTATTTGTTGTTACATTTTCCTTCGCGATTTGATAAGAAAGAATTTAGTAAAAAAATTGCCCGCGGTATCCAGATAAAAGTGGTTGTAATCTCATCAGAAATTATACCGAAAAAAATTGCCAACGGTATCCAGTTAAAAGTAGTTTTAATCTCATCAGAAATTATACCGAAAAATTATTGCCAACGGTATCCAGTTAAAAGCAGTTGTAATCTTATCAGAAATTATACCATAGTCAACTAATACATTTTCTTTACTCCATGGCGCAAAACCAGCAGGGAACTCGGTGAGTTTATGACAGTTTTTTTTACTTTTCTAATAATACGCGCTATAAATTGTGCAATAAACATAGTTGTGGTGTAATAGCTAAGCGAGCTTATCAATAGCGTGAGTAACTGGTGGGAAATAGACAGATAGAAGTTTTATTGGAAAAATATTTTTTTTAGCTTGTACATATTAATTTCGCGGAAGAAGTGCTACTTATAGTACGAACTAACCTCTGGCCTTAGTTACACTAAATTGGGTAATCGATTTACCATAATAATGGTACTTCTCAGAATTACACATTTTAGCATTTTACCTTTGCTGATAACAAGTACAGATGGAGGGGCGCGTGTGTAGTGTCAAGGTAGAAACAGTTCTACCAATCTCTCCGTGCAAACAGCATCGCACGCACTATCAAGAGTTTAAGAAATTAAATAAGTACCCAAAAATTTTCGATTTCGGCAGGATTTTAAGATTTGGAAAAAATTTGGGAACTTATTTATTTTCTTAGAGATTACCCAGAGTGCCAGGGCTTACGCACTATAATACAAACACCTATCTAGGGTTTCTTTCATCTATGGATGAATCTGATACCATTATCATAGTAAAGCGATTGGCTAACAGCAGTCCGTCTGTCTCATAGTCACTGATATTTTAATTCTGGGCCTTTCATATTTTCACCACCTCTATTTAGAACTAAATACAAAGCAACAATGCTCTCTATGCGTCTGTCCACAATAAAAATTACTTAGATTAACTGAGGGATTTCTCCTTCTGTTCATCTTTTTAATTTTTAACCCTATGTGAAGCAGATACGATTTCTATTTCCTCTTAGCCATATTCGTAGCTATATATTTCCGACCAGCTGCGAAAGCAGAATAATTCTTCTCTGGCAACAGGTTGCAAATGTCAATACAAGTTATAATAATAATCCATACTAATAGTATAAATTCGAATGAAACTATCTGTCTGTCTGTTACCATTTTACGCATAATGAAGTGTGGCAGGGAGGTAAATGACAGCCCGGGGTGGACATACGCTAGGTACCTACTTGAAAAGCGCGTGCGAAGCCGCGGGAAACGAGAGCTTCTGCCGACAAACTGTTTCACAGTTTGGCAGAAATTATATAAGAAAATGTACTTTTAGTTGATAATAAATAAATCAATAAAATAAAAAGAGAATTCATGAGAAAAACAATGTGAGACCATAAGCCTGCCAGTCAGCGTGTGTTGCAGGAGCTCGGAGAGTACTGCAGGGTTGATCTTCCGTGGCAACTTAGCATAAAGCGCATCATTATGATTATTGTCTGTGTAATTAGTCCAATCTCTTCTTTATCAGCAATATCCCGGACCTCGTGAAGATTAGTGTCAAAACATTATTTGAGAAGTAATTGGTAGGTACTATTACTGTTGATCAAAACCTGTTACAATATGACATGTCGATATTTTTTACGATCAATTCATTCCCCAAGTTTGCGGATCGTGAACATCTAGAATTTATGGGCTACGCTTCCACCGCATCAGATCGGGTTATGAGGGGTAATAACCAAGCTATGGTGATCAGTTAGATAGAGAATTCTTTAATCATCAGCATCATCATTTCATTTAAAAAAGAAAAACAGATTGTATTAAATCAAAGATACTAAACAAAGCAATGGATTTGGCGGCCTTATCGCTTAAAACGATTTTTTCCGGGCAACCAGAACACTTGTGAGAAAAAAAATAGAGGATGACGGTGCTTTACATACATTAAAAGTAACAAAATACATAAATTCAAACTATAATACACATAATACTAACAGTTCAGTTAATTTTGATCAAAATTTCACTTAAAGCGAGTATATTGAAAGGAAGTCAGAAGGAGACTGACTAAGACTGAGAATCAACATGAGATTTAGTATTATGATCAGAATGAAATACAGGATGAGAATCAAAATTTGATTGATTAATAGAATGAGAATGACAACCCAGAAGATAGTCTGAACTAAACATAGATAAAAAAAAACGCTTTCAGCGATAAGGCCGCCTATTGCACTGGTTGTTTTATAATTTAGATATAAGGATTTTTGAAGTTATGTTTTAAGTGCAATATAGTATTTATTCATTTTATTCATTCATTTAATTGATTGATTTTTGTCTCCCGACACGGGAGTAGATTTAAAATCAGCGCCGCATGTTCCTCATGCAGCCCAGTGCCGAATTGACTCCCTTTGATGAGTGTTAGTATTTTTGTGTATAATTCTAGTTAAGGTTAAAAAATATGGACTATAGATGTTTTCTTTTTTACGTATTTTTTTGTTCTGATAACAATTGACCGATTCTTGTAATATTTTACTAGAAGGCCAGTTATCACAGGAGTGAAGCCAGGAACCAAATAAGTCTTTTACAAATACGTAATTGACCTATACCTCAATTTTAAATCGACACGTGACCCGAGAGCTGGTGCGTATCTGGCGCAGTGCATCAGCATTGCCATACAGCGGGGCAATGCAGCTAGCGTCTTGGGCACGCTTCCGACTGGTATTGATATGGATCAGTTGAGCTACCTGTACATTGTTTGCAACAGTCTCGACTCTGCAGTTAGTTCAATTGTTTCAATTGTAAATACCAGTTTTAATTTAATTCTATTATTTGATTGTTATTGTCTTTGTTAATAAATACCTTATATATTAAGGAGTTCATACATACTCATAGGAGAGTATGCTCTTATTTGAAGTAAGGAAACATACGACTACTCCGAGAATAGGTACTAAAACAGATTTTAATGGTGTGAGCAGAGTGGAGGTAATGGCTCCATATTGCGAGGTATCAGACAAAATGTTGTTTTTATAGACGTTATGGTAAGTTTTGTGGGGTAAGTGGTAAAATATTACTCTGGTGCATAATGTTTGGTGATATAACATTAATAATGATTTTTGAAGGATTTCTCTGTAATAGATTTTCCCTAGGTCGTAGAAGAGGTCCATCAGTTATTGAATAGGGAAGTTGAAGCCCTGACTCCGACCCCTCCGGTCGGAGCGAGGACTTCGACTTCCCAAGGCGGACCCCATGAGGGCGATGGCATTGTGTGGCAAGTGCCTTCGTAATTTTCGCGGGAAGTTGGGGCAGTATTTGAATGCCCCCGGAGACATGCTTAATTTTGGCATTGCAAGATGGACGTGGCGCGGTCCAACGGTGTTCCCAGGCCATAGAGGCCGGCCACCGGGGGGTAGTTTAGTGGGTCGTGGAAGTGTTTTTTTTTCCACCGTATATAGGTATTACATAAACACTTGATGTCGTTATTACTAGAAGTAATATTAAACAAAAAAACACTATAAGGGATTTTACAACACAAGAAAAACAGAACGACAGTGATTCCTATAAGTAGGTTCAATAAAATAATAAATGTTGGCTGTAAAAGGGCCTAAAGCTTACAAAAAAAAAAAATTACAAAAAATATTATTTCTTTGACATCCCCACATAAACATTGTATACCCTATACGCACTATGGTATCTGTTTTTAGATTATTCCCCTCAAAAACCAAAAAACCAGCCAAGTGCGAGTCGGACTCGCGCACAAAGGGTTCCGTACCATTATCTATAAAAACGGCAAAAAAATAACGTTTCTTGTATGGGAGCCTCCTTAAATATTTATTGTATTCTGTTTTTTTTAGTATTTGTTGCTATAGCGGCAACAGAAATACATCATCTGTAAAAATTTCAACTGTCTAACTATAACGGTTCATGAGATACAGCCTGGTGACAGACGGACAGACAAGTCTTAGTAATAGGGTCCCTTTGGGTACGGAACCCTAAAAATACGGGTCGACTTGTATTCGATAACACAAGCTCTGCTTACTTCGGTGTTAGATGAAGCTGATGTGCAAATTTCCAGCATTATTTATCAAGTTATTCTATAAACCAGAACTTCCAACAATAACAACAGCTGTACCATTTACGTATTTACTAAAACGTTAACTTCAACGTCGATAGGCACTTTCAGTCCAATTTGAAATGCAAACATGCAGCCAATGAAAATGCAATCTCGCCCGGATGCGCCGGTGGAATAGTCATAATGTATCGTAATTAATCGAGCCTTGGGTCCTCATTTGCATGTGGTTTGGGATCGAAATACTGGTTATGTAATGCCTAGATAACGGTTATGGAGTCACAAGTACCTACACACATAGACATAAGTTGGTGGACATGGATAAGAAAATCATTATGTTAACCAACTGCTTAGTGGACAAATCGCATTTGGACGACCTGCGATGGATTCTTGATGAACCGTTTATTGGATGAAACGCGATTTGGACGAACTGTCAATCTTGAACTGTATCTTAGTAAAAATTATTAAGATTGAGAGGAAACTTTGCGATTTTTTTGTGTATTGGGTCAAGTTGAGTCAGTCGTGTTTCGACTCTCATAAATTACGAACTAGAATCTTAAACTTTCGATACTCAACAAATTTTTAAAAAATTGTTTATTTTTATTTTTAAGAATTTGTTTTCCCATACAGTCAAAACGTGGGTTTTTGACTTAGATTTAACTCATTTCGCCTTAAGCAGAGAGTAGAGTGTATTAAAATTGTAATAACAGCAGAGTTTCGTCAATTTATTTGACAGTGGTGCGTGTCCATGTTACATTTAAGAGACTGATGTTCACATGTTATCAAAAATAAGTCAAAAAGTGCTGGAAGGCATCAGAGACAGTACTGATTTTCCACTATCTCAAGAAAACACGGCATTGAAAATTATAAACAGAGTAATTTTTAGGTGTCAAATTCTGCCTCCCCCGGCTGTACGATATGCGTGCGCATTTCCCTCAGGATAATAATAAAAAAAAATAAGGTGTCAAATTCTAATAAAAAAATTCTTCATAATTCCAACTCGATTTAAAACCATGTTAATGAATCACGAAAGTTTGAATAATTCCTTAAAGAAACATACTTAAATTGAGAAAGAAAATCTAGTGCATCAGCGTAACAAAACGAACTGAAATCACGATGTAGTAACAGGATTGTAGCTCCGTGATAAAAGGATCGTGTAGGATCACAGTCGGAATGAGCTGCATTCACACCGATCGACTCTAGGCTAGGTCTCGTGAGAGCAAGTAATAATGAATTCTAAAATGTCCCTCTTATTGATTTATTTTAAATAAGACGTTTGTTACTAAACTGTGATTTATGAATACGTACCACCTTATAAAATGAGTACTAATAACAAAAGGAAACGACGAAATCTGATTAAAACTGCTAAATTTACTGACGTATATGTTGATTATTTTAAAACTAAAACACTTTTATTACTAACTGTACTCTAAGTCAAGTCGAAGCTGTCATTGGTCGAAACGGAGGGACCTCGATACGCAGGGAATCGAGATCGCGGTAACAAATCTAATGCAACAACATGTCTCGAGACAATTAGCTGAGATCAAACTGAATTTTTAAATAAACCTTAACCATTTACCTATACGCATGTAGCATTTTTTGACATGGTAGCAGCTTAGCGATTAGCTACCAAGGAGACTTACTTTACTATCGAGAACCTGTTTCCTGAAGAAACAAAGTACGAAGATGATTTTCACATTTCCACGTCGCTCGGTGTGACATCGACCCTGCCTAAGCCATACTAGTTCCCCGCTATGATTTATTGCAAAAGTCCCCATTGTTCGGGTTCTATCACCAACTCTCATTCCATCTCGCTCTCCCATCACCCACAAACCTTCCATCTCTCTCTAAGCTCCCGACGAAGTCCTGAAGAGGCTCGAAGAAACTGTGAGAGGATCATCTTTAGTTCATAGTTAGCTTTGAGTTAATAAGGCTTTGTAGTAGTTTTGAAGTAATTTGAATGTGTTGACACTTGGTAGGAAATTGAGGTCATTTATAGGGTGTTGTTTTGTGGCTTTGAGAACTTGAGTTAGTAAAGGCAATTAACTTTGGTGATTTCCTATTTTTAACCTTACAAAAGCAATGAAATCTGGGATCATATAATCATACAATCATATAATTTCTTAAGCGCAGAGTTTTGGCCGAAAGGTGTTAAGTTCCGACGGTTCACTGGCCGCCTGCAAGGAGACACCGCACGCCGTGCACCGTCGTCAGCTGACACCCTGATTGCGTCACGTCTCGCCGTCAAATAACGCGTCTTTAATTTTAGTTTTTAATATTGTATGTATGTTAGTTTTAAGGTATATATTACTATGGACCGTAGAATAAGTTAAAATAAGATCTGTAACTGTTCTATAGTCTGAAATAAATTATTATTATTATTATAATTTGCTTATACACTTAAACCAAAAAAAATAATAATAAAAAATCTGCACATTGTGCCAGAATCTACAAATACTAAAAACTACTCCCTGTAAACCCCAGTAAGTAATGTAGTAGTTTCCTAGGTAGTAAAAATATTAATGTTTTTATTCTGCCGGTTAGATTATTAAAAGTATTGGAAACGTATTTTTTCTTTTGTCAATCAAACAAAAAATTACAAAGATGAAGCGCGTCAAATTGTGCATAAAAGTGTCTTAGGGAGTGATGTCACAGTCTTATTTTTTGTTTCATGTATCATGTACCCTAGTTTTAATTATTGAATTGTAATTGTAAATACATATAGATCTCGTGTCTGAAATTAATAATTTATTATTATATTATTATGTCACATCAGCATCATCATCAGCCTATATTAGTCGACACACTAAAAATTTCTAGGACGTTGTTAGAGAGGACCTTATTGACGAGGAAACCTACACAACCCTGGGATGTTTGATCACCCTCGCGAAAGTAGAGAAGATGGCCCGAGTCTAGGGTTACGGTGTCCTCCCCCTCTCTGCGGACTTCACATAACCCCAGAACATGCCATTCGATGTTTTCGAACTCCACTTCCAACTGCGCTAGATGGTGGTCAAGTCTCAGAGTGCGTCCGTTGTACGTTGCCAGGGTCAGTTGTTTGTGGCAGCCTGAGGTAGCCCTGTGATTCCTATCTTTTGACGTCACGCTGTCTATATCTTTGTCATTTCTTTAACTGACAATAAACAAACACAGGTACACTCTTTATTTCGTCTCCCTGGTGGTGTGGCCGTCCCATCGGTTTAACCTTGAATAAAGTTATGATATAAATATATAATGATATATTATAATAACAACGGTTGGGCTTTGACAGGGTTCTATTCCATTCTTATCGCGCGCAGTTAATACCTTGTACTATGAAGGCTGGTACCCTTGATGGTACCTACCTTTATATTTTTCACGAGATGCTTTATGATTTTAGGTAAACGAAGCGTGAAATCAGATTATGGGAAAAGTCTCACAAAGTCGAGCCAAGAACTCCGTGCTTAGAATATTATTAGAGAGTTCGTAAAAACACTCCATTCTTAGTGCATTTCTGTGTCGAAGTAATCCCATCTACACAGGGTGGATCCGCAATGTTTAAATTGTATTATTAATTTTTATTCAAGTTTAATAAATACAATTAAAAAACACGTCAGATGGGACTGGGATTTTATAAACCAACGATTTTTGTAAACCTGAATTTGGATACATATATTGATTCATTAGATTTTAATTTATTAATCGCGTCTTATACAATATGCTGATGGGACACAGAGATACACTTACTTACAATTACTTACTTAGATAGATTTATGTTGAGTTAAATTTATAAGGTTAATGAAAATGATTGATTATTTTACCAAAGAAAGTTACAATCAAATTATAAAATCAAATTAGAAATAGTATTATACTTTTATTGTTCAGCATTATTATTATTTACAGTTGAAACAAACAATAAAAATGTAGCTCAAGTAATCCATCACACTTACTTAGATAGTATAAGTTGAGTTTCATGGTTAATTATAATGATTGATTATGAACAAAGATACAATCAAATTATAAAATCAAATTAGAAATTGTATTTACTTTTGTTGTCCAGCATCATTATTATTAACAATTGAAATACACAATAAACATGTAGCTCAACTATCCATATCAACACCAATTGGTCAACGAGTCATTTTATTTGAAACTGAAACATAATTTTAGAAAGTCAACAATCAAACATTTAAATCATCTAAATACATACAACGAGTTGATTACTTATTCAAACACCCTGTGTACTTGTTCCATAGCATTTCCGCAAGATATGTTGTACATATCCGAAATTCCAAATCTGTCACAGACCCAGATTTTATCTCATGACGTCACAGCACCGAAGTCGTATTTTTGCGTTCCCCCGGGCCGGTCATAATTCATAGAATATGGATCACCCGCGCAACCTACGTACACGTGCCTATTAGCCGGGATACATGGGCTTACGAAAAAATGGATAGAATTGAGTCTAAAAATGTATTTAACTTGGAAATTAATGTACGTTTCTACGATAAGTTCGAGCTTTCGTTTCTATGAGGTGGATATGAGAAAGAAAGAAATAACATAATATCTATTTGAACCTAACCTAAAAAATAGATACCTTGGTAAAAAAACACAGATTTAAGAAGAGTGTTTAAAAGATACCTAAAGTTTCAGACTGACCGAGAAGTATTAATGCTAAAAATTTTGTGCTAAAAATTTTACTTTGTACTAGTTTTAACTAGATTAACTGGACTGAAGAGCCACAAAATTTAGAGACTCTGACTTATAACACAACTCTTTTGGTCTCGGACTTGGCTCGAAAATAATTCTGGCTGTTACAAGATAAAGCGTAAGTTATTAAGCTTCTTAATTAGGAAAAAGCTTGAGACGACCCCGAGGTTTCGAGCTAACTTAATTTAGACCATTTTTATAAATTTTTCTACACCGTCTCAAAATGTTGGATGATACAAAATTTGGAGATTATTTGCTTTCATTATTATCTTTACGTTGCCATTTCTTTAAGCTTGTAGATCTATGACTACGAGTATCCACAGTACGTCACGACTGACCAAACGACGCATCCTGCGATCGAACGCAGTTCGTTAGAATAGTGCCACTTATGCGTTCTTGGTAGCGGGTTAAATACGAACCTTATTTGTGTTGGAAGAACACCACGTTTTCACCATAAAGAAGAAACGTTGGTATTCTTTCAACACAAGTAAGGTTTGTTGTTAACCTGTTTAGTTCCGTAATGAATTCTTTAAAGTACGATAGTTTTTATAGTAAAAAAGATCTAGGTTTACTTGGAATGAAGTATCTAAAGACTGTTTTTATCCCAAAAACGGTACATGTAAAACCGCGGGCTGCAACTAACACATAAAAAGGCCGCATCTCTTGATAGCAGTTTCCTGAAAGAAGAATAGAGTATGCTTTGTCTATTCTTATAAAGTAAATATCAATTACTTGCTATCCGCTGTCGTTTACTAAGACACCTATTTTACGACATTTTCACGACGCATAAATATGGCTGAAGGTCCGAGCCAACTTCTGCTTACGTGCACGATATCCTGCAAGTTTCTACTACAGGATCGTGGCGTCGCTAAGTATCACTCGTATATAAGTATCATCGGTCATACTATCTAACTAATATGGTAGCAGTTCATTGCATTGCAACCAAATACCATTCAAAGTTACGGCTAGTGTTAAATAAATAAAAAAATAATTAGTGTCTATAAATTTTTTAATCTTAACTAGAATAATAATAGGCAAAGGGAGTATATTCAGCATTGTGCTGCATGCAAGGAACATACATAGTTCACAAATATTAATCTAGGACACTTAGTTAATACTTGTCATACAATGACACACACTCTGATACGTTTGTGTATTAGAGTGTGTGTCATTGTAAGACAAATATTTACTCAAAATTTACACCTCCTCCACCTTATCACATTCTGGCGTTCGTCAAACCGCCTACCATGCGTAGACCTTATCTTTTCAGGGGTAATTTCGTTAACCAATGGATTTACTTTAACAATAATCCATTGATGAAAGAAACTCAGATAGAGCATTGCAGATACGTGTGGTGATATTTGCACAGTCATAAATATTGATACAATGGTTCTAGGTTGGTTTCAACCGCTATACTTTTGACTAGCGTCCATTTGTTGTTTGTTTTAGATAGAATACTAAAACGTGTCTATGGTGGTATGCCTGCGACGATATCATTGTCATAGTGAAGCTATTAGTTTAGTGGAATATTGCTCCAGGTTTCAACCGTCTTTAGTCTATAGCGCACAATCAACATGAGAAACTTCGCTTGCCGCAGTTGACCGGCACCTTCACCATGGATTAAGTTAAAAGTAACATAAAACGTAAGCCATGCGAGACACTTTACTTATTACTACATTTATGGCTTTTGACGTCATTTCCGTGCTAATTCGATTTGTCATGGGTAACGTAATCATTCTCATGATGTGAAGAGGAGATGATGTTAAGAGATTATTCATGCTTAAGGTGGGCCTGAAACTCTAAGTGAAACTCTAAGCTCCCATACAAATGTACTATTCGATTAATTTGGAAACTAAGTCTCCGATTGTAATGAAATTTTGCATACATAGTCGGACCTAATAGCCATGTTTGTATCGTTTTAGTTTTTCAAAATACATAAACATCATAAAGTGAGTGAAAATTCATTTTTATCCATTTTCAATTGATTTTATTACTTTCGCTCCAATTTAAGGATGATAATGTGTTTTGAAAAACTAAAACTATACAAAAATAGCTCCATATTCTTTATCCGATTATGTATGCGAAATTTCATTAAAATCGGGGATATAGTTTCCAAATGAATCGTAAAGTACGTTTGCATGGGAGTTTAGAGGTTCAGGCCCACCTTATGACATAAAATAATAGGCGTATCCATAAAGGCCATAACGCCTTCCACGTTAAACGTGGAAGGCGTTATCGTTGCTGCTTAGTTGGTTAGAGCGTACCTGTACTGAAGGTACTGCGGGTTCGAGTCCTGCCGAAATCGAAAATTTTTGGGACATTATTAATTTTTCGTAGAAAATCAAATATACAATCATTAGTTGAGGTGTTCCGGGTTCGTCCCACAGGCTTCGGCCCAAAGTGGTACGAACAGAAATTCAAATTTTACGCTGAAACCATTCCGGTTTCGTACCACTTTTTAAAGGCAGGCTTTAATACTGTCGACCACACACTTTTCATGTCAAATTGTTTAGTAATTTCTATTGTGTCTTATAGCAAACTTAAAGAAAAAACCAATAACCATTGCACACCATAACCATTTCATACAGTCGCTGACTGTAGCATTGTTTGAGTCAATCAAACAATGTTTAAAGTACTATAGTCGACAACTTAGGACTCACGATAACTTCAGACCGGTTTGAGTTCTCGACGAACCCACTTGACTTGCAAGGCTGTGCATTGTTATAGAGGATGGCTAGTTAAGTACCTATAAACGTGTTCTTGAGTCCACTCAAACACTACGTTTGCCGAGTCGCAGTCTCCAGACAGTGACTCGGCAAACGTAGTGTAGGACGCCCTCCGACCAGGTGGATGACGATTTGCAAGACGGCAAGCTGAAGACAGGGCACTTTGGTGCTCATTAAGGGAGGCCTATGTCCAGCAGTGGACTAAAATAGGCTGATGATGATGATGATGAGATACGTACCACTTACCATCAGGTGGATCTTTACTAGTTCCGTCATTAAGTCGTAAAAAGCCATGCAATACGGGACACTGCCTAGGACATAAACTTTCAACATGTTTCCGCCAAATGTCTCCATTTGTAGCAACCGTTGGAAACCTTTCCTAAAAGCCCCTACAAAAATCCCAGCATCATTCACAAAAAACGCGCAAAAAGAGAAATAGTTTCTCCGGCAACTTTCATCCCAAAAGAACGTAGGACAAAAAGTTTGCAATCTCAGACAAGCACGTGTTTGGGTGATTCCTCTAAGAGAAATTATTTGGCCACGGCATACACTAGGTCCTGGTGTTGGTGACGTGGTAGCCTTGAAAGTGGATGTGTTTTTCTTTTGCTTCGTCTATATAACGGTCTTTGGAGGAGACCTTCACCCAATATGGGTTCCTGCAGGTATTGCTATATCAAACTAAATTATGTTACGCAAATTAATATGTTATCTCACTAATATTATAAACGTGAAAGTTTAGATGGATGGATGGATAGATAGATGGATGGATGTTTGTTCCTTTATCACGCCAGAACGGCTAAACGGATCTGAATGAAATTTGGCACAGAGATAGATTATAGTCTGGAATAGGACATAGGCTACTTTTTATCCCGGAATTCCCACGGGGACGGGAACTACGCGGGTGAAACCGCGAGGCGCTGCTAGTTTTAAATAAGTTAATAAGTAAAGCTTAAAGCAGTAACACAAACTAACTAGCTAAGCGTATAAAAAATAGTAATAAGTAAAACAATCAATGAAAAACTAGTTATGTGAAGTTAATAAATTAAATTAGATAATTAACGCAAAAATCAATGAAAAAAAGTAGGTAAAAAGTTAGTAGGAAATAAAGGCTTTTTTTTCTTTTTATTTATTTAACGAGGTTTTGTTACCAAATAAGTGGAAGGGGTTTTTGTTTACTTCAAGTGGAAAATGTTTTTGCGGCAGAATTACGAAAAATCATACCCATCCCACTAATATTATTAATGTCAGAGGTTGGATGTTTGTTACTCAATCACGCCAGAACGGCTCAACGGATCTAGATGAAATTTGGCGCAGAGATAGATTGTAGTCTGGAATAGTATATAGGCTACTTTTTATCCCGGAATTCCGACGGGAACGGGAACTACGCGTGAAACCGCGAGGCGCTGCTAGTATTTTTATAAATGCCAAAGTTTAGAACGGATCGTACTGACTGAGGCCTTGAACTAACTGTATGCAAAATTTCAGTCCGACCCATTTAGTCATTTTGGCGTGAAGAGGTAACAAACATCCATCCGAACATCTAAACTTTGGCATTTATAAAGATACTAGCCGCCTCGCGGTTTTACCCACGTAGTTCCCGTTCCCGTGGGAATTCCGTGATAAAAAGCTTTGCTTATGTGCTATTCCAGACTATAATCTATCTCTGTGTCAAATTTCATCCAGATCCGTTCAGCCGTTCTGGCGTGTCTGAGTAACAAACATCCATCCATCCAAACATTCACATTTATAATATAATTGGGATTAGTGTGATTTTTCGTAATTCAGCCCAGACATTTTCCACGTAAAGTAAACAGGAACCCTTCCACTTATTGGGTTACGAAGCCTGATGAAAGGTATCCCGAGGACGGACATAAGTTATAAAACGCGTGCAAAGCCGCGGACAGCCGCTAGTTATATGATAACATGTTACATAATCTGGACGCACCTTTATGAACATAATGTACGTGTGGGAACGATTTGAAATTCCAATCTCTCCATATCAATGTTTGCTTACAAATGCAACGTCGAATATTAATCCTCCTCAGAGCTACGTCAAGCATAATTCAAAACTCGAAGCCAGATTTTGAATTTCGAACAATGCTTGTTGCACACCTAGAAAGCTCGGCACAAAAATGTGTATTTTTTTAAGGTTTTTTGTTTATAGTGTTTACCCGCACTTTGGGTATCTCTAAGAAATGAAATTAGTTCCCAAAAATTTCCGGTTTTGGCGGGATTCGAACCCGCGCCCCACCCTCAGTACGGGTGTGCTCTAACCAACTAAGCCACGAAACCCTTAATCGGTTCAACCGAAAATCTTTGGGACCTCTTACGGATCTTTTTTTTTATTGACTCTAAGGCCCGTATTATAAAAGCTTCCTCAGTTATCAATCGATGCTTGAGTAACGCTTTTCTATGGCATAAACGTCACTCAAGCATAGATCGGTAACTGAGCGAGCTTTCATAATACGGGCCTAAGAACCCTATCCCATTTGGACACCCATTTTGTTGGTGACGCCACCAGTCACGTCACCAACAAAATTTGCACACTTGTATATGGAGGTACCTCACCTGGTATCAACTTGTGCAACCAAATTTGTTGCCGGCAACCAAATCACCACTAGGTGGCGCAACCATTATTATGTATAACGCTATTTCATTGAGATCCATTCAGCTGCTTAGGCGTGAAAAGGAAACAGACAGACAGACACGAAGAGTTACTTTCGAATCTTTAATGTGAGTATGGATGGATAGTCTGGATGTTTTACACGTCCAAATCGTTAAAAATTATGTTAATATTATAAAGACGAAAGTTTGTTTCGTTGCGAAGATTTTTGGCTGAAAAGAATAGAAGGTCAAAAGTATAGAATAAATCGGGTTAACATTTTTCTGAAATACCTAATACCTGGACTTGGAATACTTTTTGTTCCAAACAACGCGTGCGGGACCGCGAGAAGAATAACTATGTTTTTTAACATGTTACTTATAATAAATTATAAAATATATGTATTTTCATGTATGTATATTATGTATAACATAATTATAGTCACTGACTGAATATCTCATTATGTAAAAAAGTCATTCTGGTAAATGGCTCGTGGCCATGTGAGTAACTTAATAATGATTTACTAATTCTTACAAAAAAAAAGGATTTTTTTCAATATTTTTTTAGCATACATTTTTTTGTATTTATCTTGCCAACCTACATTTTATTCAAATTTAAAACCTCATCAGCGTTATGTAACCAATAATATATTTCGTACTTCGTCCAATGAGCTTGAAAACCTATTTTATGTTTAGAAATACATAGGTTTTCGCTACAAGACAACTAAAAATGAGGTTAAAACGTAATACGAAATTCGTACTAATTTCACTGAAAACTGCATTCAGAGAAACGGGAGGGCCGGAAATGAAAATTTCTTTCAGTAATATTTACTGCGACTATAAATTCCGCCAAAAAAAATTCTTACCCCAAGCAGATTTCACTATTCAAACAAACCTAACATTATTACTAATAAAAATGCGTGCCTAAAGATACCTTTCAATTTCCAATCACCACTAACTTTTGTTCGGTATCTAGTATCGACCTACCCTTTCAACTATAAACTTATCTCGTATAACTTACTCTTAAAGAACAAAATAAAATTAGCTCCACAACACTTTACTTGTTATGTTCCACAACACTGTTCACTGAACTTATACAAAGTATATCCCAAAACAATTTTATATCAAACTTACCGCATAAATTAAACTTCCAAACAATTTGGGACTTTCAAAACTGTCACCCTTCAGTGTTATTATATTCTGCTTATTGTGCGTCAATATTTATCTCTTACTGTAAAGCTTTTAGGGCTATAATCCCCTGGCAAAAGTTGTCGGCTGAAGTGGGAGATAGCACAAAGCTGGTTAATTGATTGCTCTAGAAATTTCTGCGTATATTTAGGGAACGTCGTCGCTTCAGGTGACGATAGCATGGCATGACCGAAATTAAACAAGCAAGGGGGTTTTGCTCGTGTCAGAACAGCCTGTAACAGCATGTCGAGCAGAAAGCTTATCGCAATAGAGAAAGAAATAAATCCAACACAAAATACTCGTAACGTAAGGCACAAGTGAATCCTAGGCACATTCGAGGTGTAAAATTACACCGAATAAAGCCTGTTCCCAAACATTGATATCGTATCTTTGACTGTTCCCATTTCTCTGGTAGATTCCGTTTGGTCAGCTCTTATGACGCCCATGAGCTGAGTTAGAAGGGTCAATTCTTACGCCGTGACCGCCATAGGCTATGCCGCAGGGAAACTGCATAGCTTGGGAGTCTATTTCAATGTGTTTGTACTTATTTACCATTCCATAACATAGGCAAGTCAGAATAACAAGTAACAAACTATTATTATAAAAATCTTATACACATTATCTTAAATAAAATGAACTTGTATTTTACTACAAGGGTATTATAATTTCCTACAGATAGAAAGTGAACATGACATAAATACATCGGTTGTGGTAAAAAGGGTTACATTCAAAGAAAGTTTTAAGTATACATTAACTTATACTTTTATGCATATTCTACGTCTACTTTACCGGTGAACTTGAACCGCGTGCATAGCGTTGACAGCGTTGAACTGCGTGTGCGCCATAGGTATTTAAGCAAGCCATGCGTAGTAATGACGTCATTAAGCTCGTATTCGTGCGTAGCGTATCCGTGGGTTGCAGTCGACGTTGTCACATACATTTTCTTGCAAAGCGAAGCTAGACCTCTCCATGCGTGGCGGTGGGACAGCGATTTTACGCCCATTATTGACGCCTATAAATGAAATTTGATTATTTTTTGTTGATAACTGTGTACCAAAAGCTTTTTTAAACTTGTAACACTTTTTTTTTACCTAGGACTAGGAGTTTTGAACCAGCGTTCGAATCAGTAGCCGAGTTGTAAAAGAAAGGACAGCTCTCGCGACAGGTTGACAGAAAGACTCCTTCGAGTCAGTCATCCTAGTGTCAAAGTCACATAGACAGACACCAGTGACTTTTATCTGTCAATGTCACTTTTTTTTGTAGGATATCAGTATGAGCAATGAAGAAAGAGGTCCCCTTCGGTATATGAGGGTTACAAACTACCCAGAAAGAACAGTTTATCTAAACGCAAAAAAGTGTTTCCAACCTTGTATCGCATACTTTACGTGCGGAAGCTCCGATGGTCCGTACTCAATACCATTGGTACCCCATAGTATTGACTTCCAGTCAACATTCGTCCATGACATACAATATTTAAGAAGGTACCTCCTTAAGTCGCATTGCAAGTTTCGTAATTACGCACTTATGCAGCTAACCGTTCACGAACGGCAAACTTGTAAGTGCTTGTTAAATTGTTGAATTTCTGATAAATTACTACCGGTTGCCGTGTGAACTTGTGAAGTTGAAAGTATAAGATTCATGGCAGTTTAATTCTGTTGATTGTGGGAAATAGACGGTTGAGTTCTTTGTAAACTAGCTCTTTCAACGAACAACAAAAGAGAAGGAGGTTATAGAACCTCCTTAACTAGTAGTTCTACGAACAGTAGACCTCGCGAGTACTTAACTAGTAGTTCTACGAACAGTAGACCTCGCGAGTACTTAACTAGTAGTTCTACGAACAGTAGACCTCGCGAGTACTTAACTAGTAGTTCTACGAACAGTAGACCTCGCGAGTACTTAACTTTTTTGAAATAATTAATAGTTAGCAGTTTAATATTTATTTTTAAGTTTTGTACATATTTTTTATAAAGTACTTGTAAATAGCCGAACGATCTCTGGACTAAAATCACGACTAATTTGGTTCAGAGGTCCACGGAGAAGGTACGACGGACATGGCGGAACGAGTTAGGTGCACCTTCCAGACTGGCCCATGGCATCTAGGTACGGAGAAAGCTGCAAAAAGGGAGCATTTTCGTGGACGTTAGACAATATAGGTTGAAAATAACAATAAAAATAAAACATATTAATAAAAAAAAATGATTAATAGACAATAAAACTGGTTAAGAATATTAAAAAACTTTGAGAAATTTCTACTACGAGAAAATTATAATTACGCACTTCGACTTGTAAAATACTGGTATAAGCCGAAAACTCCGTAATAAGTTTAAAAAAGTTCCTGCGTAGATAAATTGGTTAATTTTGTTTGGGATCGTTGTTCCGAAATTGGAATTATGAGGTGTTTCCACGTAAAATTGTTTGCCCTGCCACTTTTTATTACGAAAATAATAAAGGGTCCTTTTCACTTTCGTAGGAAATTTAACGGAAATTCACAAATCTCAAATTGCCTACTAACTAAAATAATAAATAATGTTGGACAATTCACACAGCATTATCTAGCCCCAAGCTAAGCAGAGCTTGTGTTATGGGTACTAGATAACTGATATACATAATATAATACAATACATAGATAGATATTTTTATTATACATAGAAAACGACCAGAACACCCTGAACAAATGTCTGCAGATCGTACACACATTTGTCCCGAGGCGGGAATCGAACCCGCAACCTCCTGCGTCGCAGGCAGGCCTTCGCCCACCGCGCCACATCGGTCGTCAACTAACCTAAAACAACAAGGTTTGATGAAGATAGTTGATTGAAGGGTAATCGTGAAATTATTCTCTCCTCTGCCAATTGATTCCGATGCATTGACCACAAAATGGGCAATAGTCATCATCTTGACGACCTCTGTGGCGTGGTGGGCGAAGGTCTGACTGCGACAGAGGAGATGGCGGGTTCGATTCCCGCCTCGGGGCAAATGTTTGTACGATCTGCAGACATTTGTTCAGTTCTGGTCTATTTCTATGTATAATAAAAAATATCTATGTATTTAATGTATAACAGTTATCTAGTGCCATTGTCTAGCATCATTTATTTATTTTATTTATTAAACTGAACGGTTTTATCATATGTTTTTCTAAGCAGCTTCAGCAGTGGACGTGTATATGATGATAATGATTTTTATCTATCTTAAAATATGTCATCATCATCATCGTCATTATCAGCCTATATCAGTCCACTGCTGGACGTAGGCCTCCCCTAATGAGCGCCATAGCGCCCTGTCTTCAGCTTGCCGCATCCAACATCTAAAAATAAATTTAAAATATGTATTAATAACATATTAAAGTCTTCCTTTTATTCCCAAAAAAAAACACCTACAAAGGCGTAAGGAAGGACCAGTAAGTAGTAAAAGTCCCTAAGCATACAAACATACACAGTACTTCTAGGATTCACGATGTTTTTGTGCATCAAAAGGCCGTAAATCCTTCAATAAGGTTGCCTTCAAAATAAAGACGTGCGAGCATCCGTCAGTGATAATTACTAAAGTTGCCGACGACCGCGGAAGCAATTAGTTTAGCGCGAAGTGTGAAAACTAAATGTTTAAACTGTTTTTCTTGATAGGCGGCGGGAAGTTTTGTAACAGGAAAACTGTAAGGTCAGCTATTCACTAGCGAGCTGTAATCTGTTACTGTGACCTTAACTTATACAGGGTTATTGGTAAATTAGTGACAATACGTGAACTGCAGGTTTAGCCAATCATCACAAACACGTTTGTGAAGACGCCAGGTCTTAATTCTTAATTTTGGCATTGGTAATGGGTACCCCCCGCAATTCAATAATCGTTCGTTAGAGAGGTTTTATTTGAAACTCAACTTAAAAACAGCTATGCCTTGAATTAACAGAAGATATGAGAGTGAAAGATCGGTCTTAAAGTAACTCGTTGGGTTCCAGACAAAGATGTTTTTTTTCATTTAGTACCTAATTTACCAATAACCCTGTATAAGTGTGTATAAGGCGTGCGAGAACAAATGAAACCAATTAGTAATTATAATACTTAATTGTTCAAAACACGTGATATTGTTATATTTTACCATACTATATAAAAAAAATATATGATGGACAAATTCACACAGCATTATCTAGTCCCAAGCTAAACAGAGCTTGCATACATAATATAATACAATACATAGATAAATATTTTTTTATTATACATAGAAAACGACCAGAACACCCTGAACACACACATTTGTCCCGAGGCGGGAATCGAACCCGCAACCTCCTGCGTCGCAGGATCTTCGCCCACCGTGCCACATCGGTCTTCCAATACAATGAGGACTTTTTCTATACAATTTGTCTTCAGTTTCCTCGAATTGAAAACTCCAAAAACAACAATAAACAAGTAAGGTATAACAATACAAAGATCATTTTACAATTCCTGAGTAAATCAAATTGGATGAACTAGACCGAAATTTCTTATCAACTTTCAGCGGAAAATGTCAGTTGATTCGTCGCATTCACATAGAAAGCGGGCACAAGAAAGACTTTGCCTACATATACACTCACATAACTAAGTAAACAACTAAGATAATGTTACAAAAATATGCAGTTAACGTGGCTCACAATTAAAAAAAATACGAGGCCAAACGCGGTCTCAGCCTAAGGCCTCGAGGAATTAAGTTTGTTGTCGAAAAGCGAGTGCGCGTTGAAATCTTTTCCTTGCTACGTGAGTTTTGCGTATCGACGTAGCATGCGCTACAAAGCTCTACGATAAAATGATATCTATTTGGACATGGAGAAGAATTAGGGAACAGGCTCTGCCTGAAAGCAAAAACATAAAACGAATAAGAGTAAACTCGCCTACACAATTATAAAATCTGCAACTCTCTATCAGCTTGCCGCATCCAGCATCTGCAGATTTTCGCAGGTCAATGCCACACGACTCCGAAACCAGTGTATTCGGTCAGATGTCTGAAGCATGACATGTGTTGGTGTTGGTACTCTCTTTTACATTCTTTAATGAAAGTTGAATCCAAGTTTGGAATAATGAATTCATTAAAAGTTTACAAAAACATTTATCAATGAAAACCAAACAAAAACTGATAATTATCACAGGAGACAACAAAAAAAGTTAGGCACGGTAATCACCTAAACCATTAACACAAATTACGGAAACGCATAATCAAATACTTGCAGTAAAAAGGGCAAATTCGAGGTTGATAATGGACAAAAATAAAAAATCGAAAAAAATTAGGAAAGAAAAAAGAAACACATTTATTGGTGCACAAAGGCAAACCCTAAATACATAGATATAGATATAGAAGGTATATCTTTCATGAATGAAAGATTACTACCAAAACATTGTTCCGGACTACTGCGATTTGCTCCGACAATACCAGTCGTAAAATATTTTCCACCAACATATTTTTTTTCATAAATTTTGTGTACCTTTTGTTTACAAAAATTATGTGTGATTCTCGAACCGAGTTTAAATATCGCGTCGTCCCGTTTTCTGTGCAATTGCTTCCATAAGAGTTGGTAACTTCATCGTACACTTGACTAGGCAAGTTTCGGAGTGGGCTCATTCGGGCGGAGTGTTTCGGTATAAATATTAAATTTACTTGTTCACGCCATCAAGGAAAATGGCGGCAGATGGCGCAACACGCTTTTGAAAATTTTTGTTAATAAAATAAATTTGAGTTGATGTCAGGTAGCTTTACGAAATGAAATATCATTTAGGATTCATACCTACCTATTATAATTAAAGGAGATAATGGAGTCCTTTGTAATTATCAAAGGTACTTGTGTCGAATTTAAAGACAAATAAATAAAGAATGCTGGACAATCCACACAGCATCATCTAGCCCCAAGCTAAGCAGAGCATGTGTTATGGGTACTAGATCACTGATATACATAATACAATACACAGATACATATTTTTTATTATACATTGAAAACGACCAGAATACCCTGAACAGACCCTGAACAAATATCTGCAGATCGTACAAACATTTGCCCCGAGGCGGGAATCGAACCCGCAATCTCCTGCGTCGCAGGTGGAGTTTCACCCACCACACACTTTGATACAGAGGTCGTCATATAAAGACAAAGTATCTAATTAGAACCTCCATTTGTGCCACTAAGCTTTTAGACCAACATTTAATATGTTCTTTTGTTCTGTTTTTAGTACGTTTAAGTGTGTCGAAATAAATGGTGTGACCTTCATCGATGCCGCCTCTTTGCGTTAAAAAATCTTTATTGATTTATACGACAAATTCAAACCAATGTGAGCAAGCGCAGACAAAGCACACGTTAAAATTTGCTTTGTCTTAGTGATTATTTTGTAAGCCTAAAGAAATAAAGTTATTGAAATTCAAAATTCATTTCTTTTGGCTTACAAAATAAGCACTTAGACAAGTAAAATTTTATAGATATACAGCTTAATAATAGTAATTATTATTGACTTGATTTTAATGAAAATCAAATTCAAACTTCTGGTAATCTTTTGATAACTTTTCTATATCTATGTTATAAAGAAGAAAGATTTGTATTTATGTATGTAACGAATAAACTTACAAACTACTGAACCGATTTCAATTTTTCTTTCACCATTAGAAAGCTTAATTAGGAAGTGACATAGGCTATGTTTTATCCCTGAATTCACACGGGAACGGGAACTACGCAAGTGAAACCGCAAGGCACTGCTAGTCATTTATAATTATATTTAATTTTTAGACATTATAATCAACCTGCATTAAAATGTTGATACCTACCTCAATTTCAATTTTAATACAAAATTGTAAAACAAACCGATACTTTTACGCGTATCCAGAAATAAATATTTTACAACTCCTAAACGCGCAGACATGAAACTAAGAGGACAATAAAAATCTCTGTTTTACGTCCAATGAGTGCAGATAAACTTTTGTATTTTACGATTTTAAAGCGGCAACTGTCGAGCGGAGACAGAAGCTGCTTATGTTATTTAGCAGCGAAAAAGGTAAACTTACATTCTGAACATTTTTTATTCTAAACCAACTTGACTTTGCTGTGTTTTTAGGGTTCCGTTCCAAAGGCTTAGTAATAGGGTCCCGTCCCATTACTAAGACGCCGCTGTCCGTCTGTCTGTCCATCTCTCAGGCTGTATCTCATGAACCGTGATAGTTAGACAGTTGAAATATAATTTTCACAGATGATGTATTTCTGTGGCCGCTTTTTATAACAAAAAATACTAAAAAACAGAATAAAATAAATATTGAAGGGGGATCCCATACAACAAACGTGATTTTTTGCTCGTCATTGCTCGATATTGATAACAACAACAGGCAGACGCTTGAAATATTCACAGAATATTTACTTAGACATTCACTTTAAAAATAAATAATTTAATTAAAATAAAACAAATATCTCAGGGTCCGTTTTTAAAGATAATGAATTGTACAGAACCCTTGGTGTGCAAATCCGACTCGCACTTTGCCGGTTTTTTAAACCATCTGCGAGGTAAACTTGACACTTATTAGAATAGTTTTTGTGGCGTAAAACTTTGTGGAACATTTAAAGCAGATACTTCGAATTAAAATATGGATACTTCGAAGTTAAGTTTAAATTGGAAGGACTACATAATAGGTAGGAAGTTAAATAAAACAGTTACACTAAACTAAATTACTACACTATAACATTGACAAATTACTACACGTCCACGTTGTTAGTCATCAGTCATCACCTTCCCTTTGATCGGATAGCTTTATCTATCTGGTACGGGAAAATACTATTTTTTTTAGTGTATAGTAAAACTACATTAATTTTTATAAAGAAGGTCAAAATATCTTTGAAAGACCTACGCATAAACATATTTACAAATCAATGTTTTTTCTGAGCCATCTAATATTAAGATTATTTCAGATTCCCGTTCTTATCCCGCGGGGACTCGAACCGGTTACGTCGAACATCTGAACGGAATAATTTGTTAATATTTGACAGCTGAGTGACGTTTACGAGGGTTAAGTTTTTTACGAAGTTATAAAAATTGCGAATTTAATATTTATTGCTGTGGGCCTAGGGTTTGAAGTTACAAATTGAGTTGTTTCAGATAAATAAATAAATAATTATCATTATAATTATTATATTATTCTTTATTTATTTATTTTATTGCTGTGGGCCTAGGGTTTGAAGTTACAAATTGAGCTGTTTCAGATTTGAGTTACTCTAGACATGCTCTAGCTAGACTAATTTGAGGTGCTTTTGAGAGTAACTGAGGCGCGTTTGAGAGTAACACTCATAACACTAAGGTTAACACTGGTTGTTACTCTGAGTAATGCTTTGTGTTTGTGAGTCCGTCTAGCACAGGTCTTCATGTCTGTAACCGGAACATGAAGCGACTCTTTTTTGTAGAATACGAGTAACTCGGCTTGGCTTGGCTCACCACAATAAGTAATAAAAATAACATTTTTCGCCAGCTTTACACTCTATGCCATATGGTGCCGGCTTAGAATTTGCACCAGTCCAACTCTCCCCGTGGGTGTCGTAAGAGGCAACTAAGGGGCATATACCGGGGAGCGGGTAACAGTGCTTCTAGCAGAATAGATCTACCACCGAACTGCGATCTCCAACCGATGCCCAGCGGAGGGATTATGGGCATTACCCCCATGAGATAAAAAATCTTTGAGCCGTTTAACAGGGGGAGGCCTGCGTCCAGCAGTGGACCATCAAAGGATGTTGAGGTTACAAATATTGCCTATTTTACGAAAACCTGTCGTAGTTTGACAAATTTAGTATGAATGATGGTGTTCTTCCAACAAAAACAAAACTTTTTAGAAACTTTTTAGCTAGAGCATGTTAACCCAGTCGCAGTCATAAATGAGATCTGTTTACTAGTTATCTCATACCGAGACCAGAGACGCCCCGCAACGCGACGCTGCACGCACTTTCAATCAAAATATTATTTTATTTTCTACGCAAAAAGATACCAATTGGCGCAAGTGTGATCAAACCCTTAGCTATTACTTAAGATTGTGGACCGATTTTATACCTTACGACGATGATGCAACCACAAATACTCACAAGAAGTTTTCAAAATGCTTACAAATCACGATGCTAAAAGTAAAATCCAAAGAAAACATCGTGCCTTCTCGTCACGAACACAACATTGAACGTAAAATCTAGAACATTCAACGTGCTAACTCAACCTTCTCGAATGTAAATCTCGAGTTACGATTCAAGTGCAGTCATAAACCGGAGTTGTTTGGATTTAATACAGGTACAAACATACAGACATTATACTTGAATCCACGATTTCGTTGGGATTATCTGTGAGGAGATACTTTACTGTCCAATAAAACCTAAGACTTGTTCTGTGATTTCTTTTGTTTTTCGATCTATTTTCAAATCGACTGCGATGTCATTTGTTTTTTTCGTGATCTTTTTTCCCAATCATTCTTCGCGTTGATTTTCTTTTAGAAGATGTTCCAATGTTAAAATACTGTAAATCATGGAACAGTTTAACTACGAGCCGAATCCAAAATGACGTTGTTAGAAGCCAGTTAGAAGCCTACTAGATTAGTTAATGATTCCATTCAAATATCCAAGTGCTTTTTATCCTTCAGACCTTACAGAAGACTCTTGGACACGTCACAAAATGAAATTACTTTATGAAAACAAGGAAATAAAGTGGTGACTTTGATCTTTTCTTCAATTCAATCTATTAAAGGTAAAGTATAGGAGCAAACAACCTTTACCTTGTTAGGTTGTTAGTTTTAGAGTTGAAGCAAAATTTGGCCCAAGCTTTTTCTCATCTAGTCTAGCATCTAGATAGTCTGATATTTTGTAGTAAGCCTGTCTATAAAGGATTTGTTTCACAATTTGTTTGAGCTTATTTATCGATAATTTTTGTAACGCACTTGGAGTTTTGGTAAAGAAGCGTATTGAATACATTGCCTTTCAAAGATAGATTAATCTTGTGTAACCTAGTTGTAAGCACAGCGAGTTTATTCTCATTTCTTGTACTAAGATTATGTATGTTTTTTTTTATTTCTGTACTGTTTTATGTGTTTGTGTGGTTCAATAAAGAATTGTCTATCTATCTATGTCGCTATTTTTGGAGAACCGATTGATGTAATTTGGCAAAATGTTCCCCACGACCTCCATCCTGATGGAATCAATTTTCTTGTGCACTCAAATTATTATTCTTGTGGAAGCAACCTAACCCCTTTTCGCGTTTCAGAGGGTAGTATAGAACGCAGGTCATCCACCTCTGATTCAAATAACTTTTACACCAAAACATGTTACTTACCGCTTCAATTTTGAAGCTCCCAAAATCTTGAAATATTCAGCCATAGAATCAGGTGCCGTAAAGCGACATCGTAAAGTTGACAGTCCCATAGCAAGGTCAGGCGGACATACAAATGAAACTGCTAATATTCATGGCTTTGGGAATTCCGCAGATGTCATAATTTTAGTAGTAGTACCTACTACATGCTGTCATTCTGATTTTCAGCTTCCAAGCCACATTTGTGTTTCCTTTTGAAGAGAATTTGCTAGTAGAGAAAGGTCTTCATCATCATTATCTTATCCAGCATAACTGCTTGGAGGCCATATTCATCCTTAGCCCTGCTACGCATAAAAAGTAAGCACCTCAATGTAGGTACATACGATACATAGGTGATTTAAGGCCTAAGTTACATCAAATATTTTCATTCAATCATTGATATCTCAGTTCAAAGACGTCCCCAGACACCAAGACCTTGACAAAAGACACTTTTTGTCTGTTAATAAATCCTTTATCATAGTCAATTGTTTGTATATTATAAGAAGTAGAGCCTATACAATAACCTCTCCAAAACCGGTGTAGAGCTTTGGTTTGTTAAAGGTATGTTTCAAAGCTCAACAAGACATTATCAACTACAGTAAAATAAATAACATTGTCCAGAGTGGACCAGTGCTCCGCTTTTATGGTTGTTATTCTATAATTTAGTGTCCCATTGCTTTTACACGCTATTAAACTTCGCAACTGTTGAAATTGCAACGGAACATGTGTTTTAAAATGCGTTTTGGATGATATTTTGAGGATAGCACACAGTTTCAATGGCTGTCCATTGTCCTGTTCTATGCAAATACAAATGTAACAAAATGAAATAGTTTGCCAATATGTAAACGGTACAAAAAGTGGTATCTGTCCCTATCCGGGAGCAATGTGTGTACGATCTGCAGATATTTGTTCAGGGTTTTTTGATCGTTTTTGTATGTATACCTTAATATATCTGATATACATACTACACATTACTGTAGTATTATGTGTATCAGTTATCTAGTACCCCATAACACAAGCTCTGCTTAGCCTGATGCTTGATAATGCTGTGTTGATTGTCCAGCACTATTTATTATTTATTTATTATTATTTTATATTCCAAAATATTATCTAAAGTAAGTGAACGAAAATTAAGAGAAAACTGCAATATTTTATGCGATTCCGAATAAATCTGTCCTCTTTCTGTAGATTTTACACATTTATTAATCCAGTAGAGTAGGAGGTTACCTACATAGATGACATTGATTAATATATTTGATGACACTCATTGATGCTTTTTAAAGAGATGGTCCGTATAAGATTTGATTCATTAGGTATTTTTTGATATTTCGGAAGTCTTAGTCCATATTTCTTTTAAAAAATTCGTGAATCAAATCGTACTTTTATTTTTGAAAATTATTCAGTCATAATTATATTACCTATTTTTTAAATTTTAAACGTTTGATTGCTATATCGGTGTTATGTTTAAGCTTAAATGACTACTTGTAAAAATTTAAGGTCTGTATTATAAAAGCATGCATAAAGTTCATAAATGCTTTCCAAAACCTTCCAATTTGAAACTAAAACTAAAATTGATGGTTTACAACACCATGGTACCACTTAATCTAGCTGGCACAGTTGGCTGCTTCCCTTGGAGCCCGGCCAAGCTCAATAATGTCTCGTATGAGTCTTAAGACATAGGGTATAACTATCTAGCCTTTGCCCATGACTTTAGTTAGTTTAGGAAGCGCACAAATGTTTAACAAGAAACAGAATCTACTTAAGTATTGTTTACAAGCTTTAATTTAAGCATGTCTGTTATAGCACCAAGTATTTTCTATATTGAAGATTGTAACCACCTCTTCTCCATTTTCTTCTTCTCATTCGTAGCGTTCTTGGCAGAACGGTCGTGGTCGTCATGACGAGTCTTGTTGTAGGGGCTGTTTCACTTGCCTCACGATATATCGCCATCTCTCCCTGTTAGTGGTCATTCTGGAGCATTCATGCTCCTACGGCAGATTTTATTTGGTCAGTCCACCTCATAGGCGATCTCCACAAACAATCCACTTACGACTTTGAAAATAATGCAGATTTGATGGCAGTGCACCAGGATGATAGAAATAACCTGATGCTGCAGACTTGCAGCCAGGATTGTCTCCTCATGAGGAGACGCCTCGATTGTTTTATGCTGTAATCACAAGGGTTAGTAATTCTGTAGATACATGATTGAATATTTCAATTCAATTTGTTTTATTTCGGTTGTTCACGACAATAATAATTGTAAGTAGATACACTACCTATGGTACTATGTTAGTAAGCTTATAAACAGATTCCAATTATTTATGTCACAAACTTCAGAAAACAAACATTCAATTAATTAAGTATTAATTATTGCAATGTTATTTCACTTCTCTTGCTTAAAAATATGTCAATATAGATTAGCTTAGCGGGGGGAAAATGCGTTTTTAAGGTCTAAAGCTTAAAAGTTTTTTTTTAATATTTGTTTGAAATCATCAGCCAGAACAAGACATTCGCCCTCTTCGTCGACTACGTATAATATATACTATACTCGACTTTTTGGTGTTCCTTATACAAAAAGTTTACTAGATTTTATTTTTGAAAATGGAACATAAAGCGGTTTCTTGGTGGTGATTGTTTATAGAATCACCCATTCTACCTTTTAACGGTAGAATGCGTACTTTGCGTTGCACGTTATGTAGAAAAGTTGGTATGGGCGCGAAATAAAAAAGAAATTAATTAATTTAGTAAATAAATAAAAAAAAAGTAGAATGTTTCACTCGGCCCAAAGCCACTCATAACAACCTCGTTTATAATGGGGTGTTTTGGTCCCTAGTAAAACAATCTACTATTACGTATAATTTAGAATGATGAGCTCGTTTTTAAAATTGATTCCAGATCAAATATTGTTCTGCAAGTTGTCCTTCTGTGTGAAGAGCAGTAGCTCTTTTGCTGAAGATGTCCGAGTCGCCAAGCCAAACGAACTCAGCTGAAGTACTTCACTGCCTTTTACTGATTACGTGACATTGAGGTCACTTTACCTAAAATTTTAAGTTATCTCAAATTTAGCAGTAAGGTAATAGCTACATTACGTAAACCGGACTAAAGTTTTGACAGTTTTACTGTTCCCGGGAGTAATGGTACCGCATTATCTGTGGGTTAGGATTCCGAAGAATTTGTGATTGCTGGAATTTTTGAGATTTGCAGAAATTTTTAATTATGATAGTGGAATGGACTAGATTTTAAATTCAAAAAGCTTTTTTGAAGACGGTATTCTATAGCAGCTCGAGTTGAGCCAGCGATGATCCATTTTAGAGTGGATAGTATGATTGTAAGCGACACCTTAGTGATCATCCCAACTCATTCCGTTATTGGGAAAGAAACCTGCCATCCTCTTGATTCAGAATTTGTGCTGATTTAAAAAAAAGGTATTTGTATATATTGTAGTAGAGTTTCACTCTCTTCCTAACTACATATAAATTATATATACATCGCAAAGAGCATTCGTTTGTTCGCAGTCTAAAAGACCCTTATGATTCTTAAGCTAAAATCAGATGTTTACTTCCACTACAAAAAACGACCCCAAACGAAAACCACGTAGCAAGCCCATTTCTAAACAAAAAGGTCCTGAAAAAGGACCAAAATGACATATCGAATAGCAATAAAGTGCCTTTATCTGGTCGCCGTGAGTTGGCACGGGACTTGGGGTATTTTCCATAGGCACTGGGTACAGGGGTGTGTAAAATGGCTTTTATTTTGTACTTGTTTAACGTATTCACTGCCCAGACTCAGTAGTGTGACTGGCAAGGGCGCGTTAGACAACTACCACTGTGCGTGAGTCATCATGTCTCTGTGGAAGCAAAACCTTTAGGAACCTATATTCGAAATGAAAAAAAAAACACTTATCTGACAGGAGGTATCCATCTGGGGAGCCATATTAGTGCTTAGTTAAAAAATACTAGGTAGTTTTAGCCCGCGACGTTATTCGCAGCCTTTGCGTTTTAAGCTGTTGTTTATACAGGGTGGCTTTTTAAGATGGGAGTGGATGGCTAAATCTGAAACCATAGTATGAAAGAAAAGTTGTGAAAGGAGTCATGATCTCGATTAATCAGAAAATAAAAACTGCGCATTTCTTTTCTTAACCGCTACACTTGTTTGGACCCAAATCAGGGGTCGGTTTTATGACTATGGTAGACCCTGATCAAGTATAAACCCTGAGCGAGTCTAACGTAGGCGAAAAACCGAGCCCAAACGAGTGCAAGGAGTGAAGGCGTAACCTCGACCCATGCTGGTGCCGCCGCCAAAAGGGTTGTACGCGCAATTAATAAATAAAAGCCACGCGACTCTTTGAGAGAATTTTTAAAAGATATCAATATTTTGTCAGCAATATTGCAATACATCTATGAAAATCTAATGAACACGCATCAAATAGAAATAGAATTTTGAAAAACTGTATATAACAACATACATACAAGAAACAAGAACAAACTACGCATTCCATCATAGAGATTACGAAAGGTAGGGAAACCATTTATGGGCAATTGCATACACTTCTATGACAAACTTCCCTCTGAAGCAACTGAACTCACAAAAAAAAAGTAAATTTCAACAGTGCATAAAACCAAATGACTTTTCTCAAGATTTCATAGTTTCGGGTATGACCATGCACTCCCATCTCAAAAAGACACCCTGTATAACTTGCGTACCTACATATAAAATTTGATTTATAATGCCGTCATCACTGATGCTGTTTCTCAGATCGGATTCGGACTGAGCAGGACAGCATGAGAGATGACGTCATTCTCAATTCCACATACAAGTACGCAAGTTATACCTGCTAAAATCAAGACCGTTCAAAGGTTTATTTGTGAAAAGGTATCAAACAAACAGACAAAAAGAGTTACTAAAGCATTAAGAGTTGATAACTTTAATCGTGGGTTGGTACTTGCATGATAAAGGTCTCAAAAGTTCAAAGTTTACTTTAAAAGCAAGGAGCTTTGAGAACAGATATTACCTTGCGTTAGTCTTAATATTTTCGTTGACTTTCGTCTAAATTTCAACAGAAAATTCAAAGTATATTCAGCATTATGAAATTTCTGAAGGTTATCAGATGTTGGGGCCGAGACCTCAAATTACCTCGCTACAGTTTATATCATTAATCACTTAGGCATAATAAAACTGATGACTAAGCGTCTACTTTTAGAAAATTTTTAATTCAAAACATGACGGCATATTTTAGGAGAAAATTTGGAAGTTTTTTCCTGTAGAATTTTGCGAGCATTTTCTGCCGTGTCGTAATTTTGCGAGAGTTTTTTCAAGTGTGTAGTTAGCTAAGAGGCTTTTTTGTGTCTCGGCAAGTTTTATCGTTGATTATACATGTTAGTGAGGCGTGTCTTCGAGAAACTTTAGATGAATTTTCTTTTGGCTGCTTTACATGGCTTCCTTCATTTGATCAAATCAGTAGGAATTATGGTACCTCATGGATGGTTTTTGTTATTGCCTCACTGAAATTGAGCTGTGTTTCCTCTGACGCAGACGCTAACAAACAAATTTCAGAACCGCGAGAAGGTTGTAAGATTGGATTATTCAACAGCAAAAAGACAGGGAATAAATATACCTACATGTAGGTATGTGTGGGGATTTCTAAATATCGAAGATATTTTTTGGAAGGCTTTTAATGCTAAATTCGATGAGCACCAAAATGCAATCATAGAACGTTCATAAAAAATAAAGACAATCATAATAGAGGTGGAGGATATGAAATGTCAAGTGCAAGTTGGACTCGCGCACCGAATGTTATTAAATTTTAAGTTTCCGGGTCAATGGGAAGTACCATAAAGGTTTTTTTATCAATGGCGAGAATCAGTTTTTTTGGTGAATCAACTTCGATCAAAAATAGGGGGGCCGGCAAAGCCGAAAATTTTTGATCGAAGTGAATCAACTATAAATTCGTGATTTTCGGATTTCCACCTTCATTTGTGCTTTAGGAACTTGCTTCTCGCCAAATTTTAAGATTCTAAGTCAACGAAAAGAAGCCTTAGGTTTTGTATGCATTTAATTCCCTTGGAAGTTTCAAAAACTTTGTCACTAGATAACATTACCGTGACTTTGTGCATAACTGGCTGTAACTTTTGATTTCGTACACTTAGAAGTTTGATTTATATCACGGCTTAAAAAAGCTACGGACTTCAGTATTTGAGGTTAAACATGCACGAGTTCCTGAGAAAAGAGGGTTAACAGACGGACAGACTGACTACAAAGTGATCCTACAAGGGTTCCTTTTCTCCTTCTGTAGTATCGAAGCTTAAAAAATAAAAAAAAAGAAGATGTACCTTATCTTGATTTATAATGAAATTTCTGACTTCCAGATAGATAAGTCAGTGAGAAAAAATAACAAAATCCTTTCAGCATAAAATGTTAAAGTCAGAAAATAAAAACATTTAACACAGTAAGTTGTAGCAAAAACTATACTTGTCCCGCTAAAACCCACAAAAGAAACAGTGATCCTGCCAATCCTCCTGTATTTACAGCAAGCTGTGAAAAAGATAAAAACAGGTGAAGTGTGCCTGATAGCCAGGGTGAAAGGGTTCCTTAGGGACTATGGTAAATACCTCAACAAAGAATTTTTATAAATAGTAGGAAGTAAGCTTCTCCCCGCGGCTTCGCACGTCATTTTGTGGGATAAAGCAACGCGTAGATTTTTACTATATAGGTAGGTACATATTATTATGATACATCTAAAAGAACAAAAAAAATGTTATTGTACCATTGCAATTTTTTATTTATATCCTATGAGAACTTATGTAAGGAATGAAAAGAAGCTTTTGTGTTATTCCAGATATGGAATAACACAAAGACTACTTTTACTTTTTTTTGTAGATTCGTAGAGATATCTATGAATCTACTTCTTTGGAAAATTTCAGACCGATCCGATCAGTAGTGACTTGAACAATTAACAAACATCCATCCAAATATTCGCATTTATAATTATTAGCACAATATTAGTTTGATGATTTTTCATAAAATTATATGACACGGTAGGTAACATGAATTTCATTTTGTTAACAAAAATACTATTCCGCCTGAGCGGCTGGACGAAACGGAACTAGAATCGAAAAAGGATTTTTCAACCAGTTTCCGGAGATATGAAAAACAGTGAAAAAACGAACCTTACCTAACTAAAAACTAATACAGTTTTCGGTGGGAATAAAGTGGATTTTACTAAGTTTACAATGGATGGTTTCACAGATTTTCACATGTCTGGAAACTGGTACCTACAATTCGAAAAAATCCTTTTCCTAATAAAATATGATTAAAAAATATAAATAAAACTTTGACAAAAATCAAAGCGAAGCGCAAAGGATTTCAAGACATCCAATTCTGTTGTAAAATCTATATAAATATGGGATAAATAGATATTAAAACGGGTATAATCATATCTAAATCACTAAAATAGCCTAGAAAGAACCCTAAAAAAAGAGGAATGAGGTAGTTAGGTAACAGCAAGCGAGACATTGCACAAAAGCAACTAAAAATACTGGTTAAAAACCGTAGTTTTAGCCAGCAATGTTTGCCCGACCCACTTTATTAGGCCCGGCTGTGGCCACGAGACGGGGAGAATTATGAACCATGGTATGAATAACGAGAAGTGTTAAATACGCTTTTCAGCTGTGTTGACCCAATATGGCCACTGGAGAAATTGTTCATGAATGGAAACTTAACCATGGTTACAGCAGGTTGGCAGGTAAGTTATATTGGCTAATTGCTTGTATGGTAGCCTAGCTGGTTGCTTCGATGGGAACTAGGGCCGAGGCATAGAATACTAAATCCAAAAAACAGACAGGCAAGACATCATTATTATCATCATTATTTTTTATCTTTAAAAGCTCTTTTTTTAAGGACACAAATTGTATTTTACATGGGAGAAACCATTGATTCCTGTACAGTTTATATTAGTTCGAGAGTCTATGGATTCATTATCATTATGTATCTTTGTGTCAAATACATGTTCTTTTTTTTAGTGTGAACGATACACTCACAAATAAATGTCATTAGAATAACATTGACCAGGTGATCTCCATTTCAGTAAGTTCCTTTTGCAATGTTTTATGTGGTTTTATTTTACCAAACGCCTGTCTCATAGCCGACCAGCACTGCCTACTGTAGCGAGTTCTCTCAGTGGTTTGTTTATTCAAAACTTTTTTCCGCCAGGTGTGCCCGCCTGCAATTTGATGACGTAGCCGGCCATGTGACGGATCGCATCTGTAATTTATAGGGTGCTTTGCTTTCTGCTAAGTGGTGTTTTTAGAAGCTTTTATATAACTTGGCTTGTTAGTTAGTAAGTATTTACAATGCATGTATGTAGGTATGTGTGGGAAAAATCTTGCAACTGAATTTTAGACCAGTTATCCGGTGACATTGCAACGTTATGGTACCATCGACCTGGTCGTTAATGGAGACAAAAATTGGCCATAAGAACTCCGAAACGAAACGACGTAACCCCGTCGAGTTTGGGTTCGTTGGATTTGTCTTTGCGAACATTTTGGAGTTTTTAAAATAGAGCTTGTTAGGGTTCCGTACCCAAAGGGTAAAAACGGGACTCTATTACTAAGACTTCGCTGTCCTCATGAACCGTTACAGTTGGAATTTTCACAGATGATGTATTTCTGTGGCCGCTATAATATACAATAATTACTAAAAAACAGAAGAAAATAATTTTTTAAGGTGGCTCAAACTAACTAACAAACGTGTTTTTTGCCGTTTTTACAGATAATGGTACGGAACCCTTCGTGCGCGAGTCCGACTCGCACTTGGCCGGTTTTATTTTTTAAAAGCTCTATGTTATTTTAATCATAGAATCGGTGTATTAAGTTTAGGTTTTTTATCAAAACTATAACACTTGATTGTTTTTACCACAACAAAATTACTTGTGATTGATTCAATGATTGGGTAATATTTTATTTTGTCGCTGTTGGGTTCTTTAAATTGGTACGTATTGCTTTTATTATAATTATATATATTTAGCTAGATTTTCACACATTTACACACACAAATAGATTGGGCTTATTGTGCATTACCAGAGTGTGTCCGACAACTTGCTATAAATCGGTTTCAATCCATTTTCTGAATCGCACATAAACTCCTTATATTTTCCACCTTCCTGTCACTTAGGAAAAATGTAATATTTCTTCGTCCGTCGAATTGATTTATACCTGGCTACCTGCGAATGCTTATCGGACTGCTATTGACCTTAGGGCGATCAATCTTCAAGCCCCTGTTATTTTGATCCGTTAGGTAAAAATATTGTTTTAAAGGTAGGTAAAGGAAATTCTTGTAGAATTCTTTATTCTTTCATTCCTAAATTATCAGAGGCAGTGGGTTTTCGGGGAATCCAATCTATGTAGGTACATGTAATGAAATTAACGTAACGTAGGTAGTTAGTAAAAATAAAACCGGTCAAGTGCGAGTCGGACTCGCGCACAAAGGGTTCCGTACCATTATCTAGAAAAACGGCAAAAAAATTACGTTTGCTGTATGGGAGCCCCCTTAAATATTTATTTTATTCTGTTTTTTAGTATTTGTTGTTATAGCGGCAACAGAAATACATCATCTGTGAAAATTTCAACTGTCTAACTATCACGGTTCATGAGATACAGCCTGGTGACAGACGGACAGACGGACAGCGAAGTCTTAGTAATAGGGTCCCGTTTTTACTCTTTGGGTAAGGAACCCTAAAAAGAAGCCCAATTTAGGTAATATTTCGTTCACAAAATTTCCAAAAAATATTCCAATCCTAATAAAGAACTTTCAAAACAAAATGTTGTTTATAAAGTTCAGTTTACACTGTATTCAGAGTCAGCCGTGGAAAGCCAAAATGATATTGATTATTGGGTATAATCCTTAGAAAACAACAACACCTTCATTAATGTCTTCTAGAAGAACCATTTGTACCTTTCAGAGAGCATCAGTTATGGTGTACATACATGAACACTAATATTATAAGTGCGAAAGTTTGGATGGATGTTTGTTACTTATTGACGACAAAATTACTAAACGGATTGGGCTGACATTTGCATAGATTTTCTTCTATGCCTGGAATCAAAAATGAAATCAAATCAATGCGGGCAGAAAATAATCACATAAATCTGTCTATTTTTTAAGGAATGGGGTTCCACCCAGATGCTATTTGCACATTTTGTCAAAAATGTCAACTGTCGAGGTTTCAACTTCGCCACTTTTACCATGCGTCCCTCAGATTCCTTTCATCTAAGCCAAAACGCATCTATGATGGCAATATGGACGTTTTCATCATTGTCATGGTGGAGTAATGTGGAGTTATTATTTTAGCAGAATAGGGTCAGAACAGCTTCAAGTTAATACCCAGTCCGCCGGCGCAGCGGTGCGTCAACATTCGTGACCTCAATGCATCCAAAGCTGGGACGCGTAAATACGATGGAGAAAACGAGGTAAATATTATGTTTCGGGTTTTGTCGGTGAAACTCGCTGTGTTCTACCAAAGACTCTTGTAGCCTACGTTCTAACGTTTTCAAGAGACCAAAAGCTTGTCAAAGGTACAACTTTTTTATCTATCTAGGTAGACCATGAGCATTGGGCAAGAATATGGCCCAACATTAGTATTTTAAAAAACAATGTAATTTTGTATCGTCACATGAGTAAATTAATTTTCCTTTAACCATGGGATAGACAATCTTTATTATTTTTGCAATATTTTGAGTTGACTAGTTTAGTTTTTTTAGTTTTCTTAGGATTATATTACTTTTTGTGTATGAATTATGATGAACTAGCAGCGCCTTGCGGTTTCACCCGCGAAGTTCCCGTTCCCGTGAGAATTCCGGGATAAAAAGTAGCCTATGTACTATCCTAGACTATAATCTATCTCTGTGCCAAATTTCATTCAGATTCGTTGAGCCGTTCTGGCGTGATTGAGTAACAAATGTCCATCCATCTATCTATCCATCCATCCAAACTTTGACATTTATAATATTAGTGGGATGATTACCTACAACTGTTTAGAAATGGTGAATAAAAATTGGAAGTACATACTACTATGTAGGTACCTACTGTAAATTTTTTCATTCATAATGTACGAAGAAGGTTCACTTAGTGTGCTAATGGTTCACTGGTTCATTTATTGGTAAAATATATAATTACACGTCAAAGAATCTAATAGGATGGGCTAAGGACAAAAAGAGACGATGACCTACTTTTCTTTGCAGATGCAGAAAATGCAGATGCAGATTTAATGCAGATTTTTGGTGTAGCTCTTGTATAGCAAGAATTCTTTGGATGACTTTCACTCCGCTATCCTGTATTTATCCTGTTGCTTTTTCCATTAGGAGCACTTCGGCACTGTACCCTAGGATGGTTTCTATGTTCGTAGAGTTTTAAATACCTATGTATTTGTTCATTAATTAATCGTTTCGATCCATGAATTCTTAAAAATTATTTTGAGCTATCTAGGAATGCGCGGAAACAACCAAAAATGTGACCATTGTGAAAGCCTATTACAAATATTTGTCCCGGGTATTCTGGATATTTTCTATGTTTGGTAAAAATACGTGTCTGTTTTTTTCTATTTCATTTCAAAATTCAATAACTTTATTTCTTTAGGCTTACAAAATAAGCACTTAGACAAGTCAAATTTTATACACACGTGATGATGATGATGATGAAATTTATAAAACTTTCATCTTTCATTGAATGCTGGACAATTCACACTGCGATATCTATAGCGCAGTGTGAATTGTCCAGCATTCACACAGCATGTGAACCTGTCCTCTGGCTTAAGGTCTGCTGTTATCTAAAGAGAATCGTACGGATTACCGTATTATATACAATTATGTATAAAGATAAATACGTGTTACAAATTTATTATGTTCATCATCATCACATATCCTCATCAATAAGCTAAATCATTAGTCTTACTTTTTCTGGTGGACTCTGGGCAATTTCGTGACTCTGACCAACCACATAATAACTAGGTATATACTACCGATGTGTAACTTTTAGTAAAATCTTTCATACATTCCTCGAACAACTATTTACAAACCACCGAATTAAGCAATAATTTTTTTTATACTCATCTATTAATCAACTATTCTTGGTGAATATAAAATACAGTAATTAATTATCTCTTATCTTTTGCATCACAAGTTCTTTGCTAGTTATTTCCAAATCCTTTCAATTCGTATCCTATCTGCGTGGAACGTCGGTTGGGGTCGTAGCTGATGTCCAGGTCGTAGGCCTTCTTCTCAGTCTTGCCGAAGATGTGGCGGCTGAGGCTTCGACTCACTTCGCTGTTGGTGTACTGAGGACAAAAATCAAAATCAAAAAATCAAATAATCTTGGTAATAAATTGATAAATTAGACCAGGCGTGCACTAGCTGCCAGGCGGCATGGCAGCGGCGAGCCAGATACAGACATATTATTAAAATCGCCATGAAGCACGAGCACCTGCTACAGCTGGCCGTAAGCAAACAGGTGCGCAAGCTTCATGGCGATTTCATGGCCACTGCGGCTTGGCCGCTTTGGCCTGGCCACTAGTGCAAGCCAGGTATTTACGGGAATGCACTACCAATTGCACTACGAGGTCAAGTGATCAAAAGGAAAATCTTTGGGACTTCCTGCGGAATAGGTACAGCCGCTTAGCTCAATCTACGCTACTCAAGAGGCGCAGCAGCCCACCCCCCGGTGTAGTCCTTAGTCGCCTCTAACGACACCCACGGGAAGAGTTGGGGTGGTACAAATTCTTAGGCGGCACCACACGTCCTGGATGAATGGATGGAGAGGCTGAATGCGTACCGTTCGTGAGTCGTAGTCCTTCCGCAGTTGTCTCACGACGTAATCTTTCGGGCCCCATTCTTCGGCCGGCGCGAATAAACGTTTCCAACTCTGAAATAGGAAGGCATCGAAATACTAACGGAACGGTGGAGAGCTTTGGGAGTAGTGTGCTTCACTGGCTAGAGCGACATACAGAAACACAAAGATACACATACAAACATAAAGAAATGTAATATTGGTGCAAATATTTCTTAAGTCATATAGTGTATATAGTAAAATGCATATCGGCCTGCTAGATAACTCTATACGGGACTGGTATCCATTGATAGAGATATCAAATAAAATACACTGGTACGTGCACCCGACTTAACAATTTTCTTTGTAGAACTTTAATTACCAGAAAAACAGGGAAGCTATATAATTAATCCCAATTTGCTTCTTTATGTTTCCAGCTCATTTGAGCCAATTAATAATTTTCTATTTTAAAGCACCTTCAATTATTTTTTAAGCACCCTGTTCGTTAAGGGATGAAGTATAAGTATAACTATTTTCAAAATAACACGTCGTCGTTCTGAGGTGAATCGCACCGTCCAGAAAGTGTTTTAAGGGGAAACCGTTGGGACGTAGAGAAGTTGGCTACCCAAGATCTACTTTTCACTTGTAGTTGAATCTCATTTACGCGAACACAACGCATAGCGAGAGACATCTCATATCTGAGATACCTGGAAAAGCCTTGTTCGGAGGCCAAGATCCATTAGCACTGCTAAGCAATAAGAGTAATACTTTTAAAATAATAATAGTTCCTATGTGCAAATATTTCTAACCCTTCTTGACTTCAGGACGTATTTGTAAAAAGCATAACACATGCCAGCAACTACAGGGACGGCAGCAAATAAAAATGCCACCATCATCGCTGGAAGCATTCGCTTACGCCAATAGGTAGAGAAAATATGCACAAAACATGTGTGTAAACTTTTATATGCGAAATACTGAAAAAGTTAAAACATAATTAACGAACGGAACGACCTTTGTAGTGCGGTGGGCGAAAGTCCGCCTGCGACGCAAGAGGTTGCGGGCTCGATTCCCGCTCTGGGACAAATATTTGTACGATCTGCAGGTATTTGTTCCGAGTGTTAATTTACATGCTTAACAATATACATTACATGTATTTTTTTCTTTTTTCGTAAAAAATACCCAGAACACTCGGAATAAATTTATGGAAATCGTACAAACATTTGTCCCAAGGCAGAAATTGAACCCGCTACCGCAGTCCTACGCCGCAGACGGACCTTCACCCACTGCGCCACTTCGGTCGTTAGACATACGTACAGTATACTATAATATAAGTAAAATAAAATATTTTAATACTATAATATTAAAATATTTTATTTTACTTATTTATTTATTAGCTCTCACGTACAAAATGATATTTATGGATTATGGGATTGGAATGAATTTAAATTTATTCACTATCATAACCTCTAATCTGAGTTTGAAGCACCGTTTTATAGGTACTTTAAGATCTTTTTACATTTTATGCCGGGTACAGACCAAGCGAACAAAGGCTAGCGAAGGCTAACCACCGAACGCGATTGAACCAGTGTGGACGTCATGGCGAAAGCAAGCGAGCCCAAATGCGGGCCTTCGTTTGCCTTCGGCTGTCCTCCGCCGACTGTTTCACATGTGTTCGTGTGGTGTGAATACAACAGCGAAAGCGAGTAAACGTTCGTCGTCGATCGTCGAATCCCACTCGTTAGCCTTCGCTCGCTTTTGTTCGCTTGGTCTGTACCCGGCATTACATAGTATAATAAAATAAGGTTTCCATGAAGGAAATAGAAACCAAGCGTTTTATTTCCATCACACAATAAATATTTTCTTTATAACGTTGATATGAACACGAATCTTACCGAAACTCCCAAAGGTGCGGTTATCAGACAAAATAATTGAACCGTGAGGATTGGATAGCCATGGTGGAATGATATGTCGTCAGTCAGCTTGAAGAGTGGGTACATCCAGATTACTATGACTAGTTCCAGCACCGTCAATGTTAACTTATTAAAGAACATGACCAGAATTGTATTCTGTTAAGTAAATTGTTTAAAATAAATTACGGTTTGTGGTTTAGATCAATTAATTTTTAAACTATGGGTATTCAGGGGAAAACTGTTGTAACAGTAAATATTTGATAGATGTGAAGGGCTTAAAAATCATATAAATAAAAAACCGGTCAAGTGCGAGTTGGACTCGCGCACAAAGGGTTCCGTACTGTTATTTCATTCTGATTTTTGGTTATTTGTTGTTATAGCGGCAACAGAAATATCATCTGTGAAAATTTCAACTGTCTGACTATCACGGTTCATGAGATACAGCCTGGTGACAGACGGACAGACGGACAGCGAAGTCTTAGTAATAGGGTCCCGTTTTTACCCTTTGGGTACGGAACCCTTTTTTTTAAACTTTATACACACACATTAATTACTTTATCCTCTATTTTAAGTAAAAAACATTTGTTAACCTATTTATCGTACCTATTTATAGAATAGGATTGCAAATTACTTAATCTCTCATGCTGACGTCCCGCAAATCGAATTCAATCTGAGCGAGACTGCATCAGATATGACGTCATTATTAATCCAATCTGAGCGGGACAGCATGAAATATGACGTCAGTATCATCCCAATCTAAGTACGCAGGTTATACGTACCCAACTAACATAACGTTGCAGGCTATTTGATATAACTCCGACTGTAATTAAGACCAAACCGATAATGCGTCTAGGCAACTTTTTCCATGTATGCATAATGATATCGAGAGTAAGTTCTAAATGTATAATCTGAAAAAATAAAGAAATAAAAAACTTGTTTTGCTATGTGCAATAACAAGTTTTATAAAACTATGTGCTTACACACGAAGTTATTTCTGTGATAAACAGCTGAAGGAAAAATAGCAGGCTGAATACTTCTCCAAAATAGAAAAGTGAAAAATACAAAGGAAAGTAAATGAACCATGTACTCAAGTGATCTGAAAAAAAAAATACGTATTAGGTACCATGAAAGTTATCAGACAGAGAGAGAGAGAGAAAGATCAGTAAAAATGTTTCCTTTTCCGAACTTCACTCAATATTAAAACATCTTTAAAATTTCTGGCCATAAACATCTAGGGCATCAAGACGTATCGGTATTTAGCTACTTTTTAGGAGTAACAAAAAACTGTCTAACTTCTTTCCAAGGTGAAAATGATTTTTTCTATATAATTGAAAAACCATCTTAATTATACAGAACAAATATAACAAATACAAAAAACTACAAAATAATAATACCAAACATTCGTAAAGTAATATACCTACTCCTTTTTCTAGTACTTCTGGTTCATGCGCCTAACTGGCTCAACAAATTATTACCCAAGATTGAAGTTCAGCTTGACATAGTACCTATTTCATTATCATCATCATCATCAGCCTATAGTAGTCCACTGTTGGACATAGGCCTCCCCTAATGAGCGTCATAGCGCCTAAAAATAAATAACATTGTGTTTGGGACGTATTAAATAAAATTTTAACTTTCCGTCAGTGATGGTTTTGTCTAAAATATATAATATTCCATGACTACAATGAAAATAATACGACGGACAGACTGACAAAGTGATCCTATAAGGGTTCCATTTTAGCTTTCGAGGTACGGAACCCTAAAAATAAATGCCTATTAAGAAGGTGTCTTCTATATTTTTTACCCGACTACCGACAGGGTGCTAACCTCATAACCCGGAAGGGTTATGAGGTTAGCACCCTCTGTTTATAGACTTACTCTTGGTGGACATATATAGTGGCAATTGAGCCAAGGTCTCCATATAATGCTTTGTTTTGGTGGTTGTTAGTATGGCCAGAGAAGTGTACAGCATGTTTGATACAACAATGATAGCACTGTCTCGACTTGGTTGTATCTGAAATTAGTTACGTATAGTCAGCAGTGGCGATCATGATTAGCTAATTACCTATACCTCTAAACTCTAAAATTTATGAATAAGTTACAATTTACGCATTAGCATTTACATAAAGACTGCTTGAAGATCTCTAACATAAACTTCAAGCTATCATAAGTTATGAGCGCGATTAATGCAAAAAATTGTGAAATGGATAGGCATAGGATTTCGCCATCATAGATGCGGAACAGAGCAGAGCAGCGTCAGTGAAAAAATTAAGTTTTTGCTTATTATTTAAAATTTATGCATTGAATAGAAAAAGTAAACGATTACTCAAATAAAACATTAGTCTAGCTATGTAATTTGTAAAAAATAATGTGGTGTTGTCGCTGATAATTTAAGCATTTCAGTTTAATTCAATTCAATTTAATTTTGATTTAAACCGTGTTTTCATGCGAATTTTGTATTTTTTTTATTAGAGAAACCAGTTTATTTTCATATAAATTCTATTCGATTACTCGACTTATTCAGGTTTTTTCCCTACCTATCGATTTTTTAAATCAGAACATTTACCATTATTTAATAAATGTACGTGTTTAAAAATACACATTTTGCCTGATTTTTGCATTAGGCGCTCTCTTCGAAAACTATTATTCTAAGTAAGGATTTGACCCAGGCAGCTGGAGTCATGCCTCGATTATTAAACCAGTAACGTTTAACATAACGTTTAGCCCGGCAGTTGAATACAAAAATTATTTTTATAACAAATGTGATATGGAATAAATACGAAATGACTAGGCAATCATTGTGCTTATTGGCATAGAACCGAGGAAAAATAAATTAGTGGTAAAGCCAGCGTCAAATTCATATGAGCGTCTATAGTCAAAATTACATTAAAAACCTAAAAGCAATTTTATATACGCAGTTCGATTCATCATATTGTTGTTAGCACCCAAGGTATTCAAAATATCTTACTACTGCTTGTAAAAAATAAATCAACATTTACCTCATCGGAACTTCTAGATTTCAAAATATGGACCACAGGAGGAGCCATCAATGATACAGAAAACAAATTGAAGTTCATTAACTGGAAATTATTAAACTATTAGTTGTCATGTCATAACATACATTATAATCATAAACCGTTATTTAAACGCTTGAACCGTAATCTATCAAAAGTAAACGTTTATTCATTTCGCCGACTTAAATCTTCGAGACAAAGCCGGCATTGGTCACCAAACCCTCTGTTGTCTGAAACCAGCTCTGTCTAAAATAAAAAATTTAACAACTGAGGTAGTTTCTCTCTGCTTGTTAATGTTAGATTTGAAATATATAAAAAAGAATGGTCTTTCCCTGCCCTGTGTAACTATTTTTTTGGTGTCAATAATGAGTTATTGTATTGTATTGGGCTCTTTGTAGTAATTCGTCAAAAAAAAATTAGCTCATTCATTGTCATAGCTTGTCTTGCTAAGCATGCCTCACCAATTCCAAAAGGGGTTGTGGCTCACTCCACTCGGTGATACTTATTTGTATTCGTTGCATAACAATCTTCGCAGCCGCCGCAATTACTCCAACCGTTTCAGGGCTCGCTATTATTGATTTTTTATACTCTTCTTAGTTTGTTCTGACCGCCCGAAAAGGTGAAAAAAAGAAAACAATCGGCGGCTCGCTCCGCTCGCCGTTACACTTTTATTGTCCCATAATTTTTTTTAATCGCCGAAAGAAATCGCAAAAGTACTACGGCTGTGTCCGCTCACATGCTCACTGTGTTACGGCCGTCGCGTCGCCTTAGCTTCCTTGTCTTTGCTGCCAAGCCTATCTCGTAATTGTTTAAGGCTCGCTGCGCTCGCCGGTTTTACTTTAATTTAGTAGATGGCAAAAAAAATTCTTTCGCCGCGGTCATACTTGTATTTATGTTAACCTCACTGAACTCCAAAATTACCAAAATTATATGTATCGTTTTAGTTTTTCAAAATACATAATCATCATAAAGTGAGAGCGAAAATTATTTTTTATCCATTTTCAAGCGATTTCATTACTATCGCTCTAATTTAATGATGATTATGTATTTTGAAAAACTAAAACGATATAAACATAGCTATTTCTTATCCGATTATGTATGCAAAATTTCATTACAATCGACAGACGTCGTTTCCAAATGAAACGAATAGTACGTCTGTATGGGAGCTTAGAGGTTCAGGCCCACCTTAAGGAGGGGCGCACTTCACAAGCGTCAAGTTTGAAAGCATTCTTTCAATCTCAGTTTTCGTTCTCCATGCAAATAGTACCTAACGCACAAACTAGTTTGTTAGCATAGCGTCCAAAACGCGATTCGTCCAATCCTTCTGAAGTTTTTTTTCATCTTAAGATTGAATGTGACGATTCTGTGTCGATACCATTGTCACAGTGAAGCGATTGGTTATCAGAATTATATATTGTTTGACATAATTTCAATTCTGATTTTTGTAAATCCTTGGCCCTTTTATAGCCAACTCTTATTATTTATTATTTTACAGAACTTATAGGAATCACTGTCCTTCTGTTTTTTTGTGTTGTAAAATCCCATAAAATGTTTCCTTTTGTAATATTACTACTAGAAATAGCGACCTCAAGTGTATATGTAATACCTACGGTGGAAATAAATGAAATGAAAGAATTGGGATCCTGTTCTTTGTTTACGCTAGTGTATTTAGTAATAATTATAGTAAAGTTTACTTACAGGAAAATACTTAGTAGTTGGATGAAGACTACAACCAATATCGGGGATTTTTTCGCCAACGTTATTAAACAAGTGGTATGTGTAAGATACGATAAAGTACGCGAGAAGGCTATTGTGAGAAAAATGCAAAACCTGAAAATAAATTAGACATTATTACTTAATAGTTTTCTCTGCTTCCTACGCATTTTTCTGGGATAAAAAAGTAACAGATGTCCGTCCCCAGGATATCATCTACCTCCCTGCCAAATTCATTGATATCCGTTCAGCCCTTACCGGTACTGGTTATCCGATTATGTATGGGAAATTTCATTAAAATCGGGGACGTAGTTTCTAAATGTATCGGAAAGTACGTTTGTATGGGGTCTTAGAGGTTTGCACACACATTAGGGCGTGAAAAGGTAACTGACAGACAAAGTTTCTTCCTAATTTAATATTATAAAAGCGAAAGTAACTCTGTCTGTATGTCTGTTACCTTCTCACGGCTGAACGGATCTTTATGATTTTTTTCAGGGAAGTAAAAAATATCCCCGGGACGAACATAGGCAACTTGATGTCAGTGAATGTCTCATTAACTGGCATCAAAAAGCCTCTGTATGGAGGCCTTAGAGAAGAACTAAACAGTAGTAAGTACTAGTATACATTTATTACTTTTTATGTTACTAATAAATTTACGGTACTAGTGGAACGAGCAGTTTGCGATTGCAAGACATGGAATGACAATTACCTAGTAGATGAAGGAACGAATATTAAACATTCAGGAAATATAAATAATTCTTGCCTTCCAAATCCATCTGCTATATATCTTCTCGTAACATATTACTACTATAATCCATATAAAAATACCATACAAGACCACCATCCAATTTGACATCAAGGCTTTTCGAGTGCTGAAAAATCACAATGATAATAAAAATGCGAAAGTAAGATATAGATGTTAAAAGTATGGATGTTTACATACAGGTAGTTTTTGACCTGGAACAACAAGAATACTTTTTATCGCATAAATCAGTTCCCAGGGGAAAGAAATAACTTTAAAACGTTTCCATTGAAACAACGCGTGTGAAGCCGTGGGTAGAAACTAGTTTATTATATTGCGTTTTTTATATAGTATATTTATATTATATAACTAGCAGCGCCTTGCGGTTTCACCCGCGTAGTTCCCGTTCCCGTGGGAATTCCGGGATAAAAAAAAGCCAAATTTCATCCAGATCCGTTCAGCCGTTCTGGCGTGATAAAGGAACAAACATCCATCCATCTAAACTTTCACGTTTATAATATTAGTGAGAAGTGAGATTATTAATATAGAAAGTACCTACAGTTTTCATTACGGATGTAAGCGGGCTTACTTGTGTTGGACGAACCTTATTTGTGTTGGAAGAACACCAACGTTTCATCCCTTAACGAAGGACTTCTTCAAGTTAAGTTAAGGGATAAACGTTGGTGTTCTTCCAACACAAATAAGGTTCGTAGTTAACCCGCTTACATCCGTAATGAATTCGTCAAACTACGATAGTTTTTATAATAATATTTATGTATGTATAATTACCTTAATAATTCAAGACTTTAAGCACGGCATTATCTTGCCGCAAAGCATTCAGTAATTAAAGTAACTGCTAAACTTAATTTTTTATTGTACAGACCTAACTTCAACTTCTTTTTTGTACAGACCCAGAACACCCAGAACAAAGTATCTGATTAATATCCCGCTGCACCACAGAAGTTGCTTATCACTTTCACATCCTAAAACGCAGATGCTCTTCTACAGCTCTGTTCACAATGAGATTTGTTACTTTAGTTACCATAATACATCTTTTTATTTGCACCACCACCGCCGCGTGACACGCCCCTAGGAGTCGCTCCGCCTAGGCTGCGCAGTGAATGTGTTAACACGTGTTTGCCCGGCCCATCGGGTCCTCTAAAACTAAACGCGCATCTATTGATACCGGCAGGTATTGCCTGCAGTCATCGAATTTCCTCATGCCTTCTACTGAAATGCCGCGGGTTCGCTGCCGATAGGTGCGCGATGCTGCATACTATTTCTTAAAGAGATTTATCGCGTGTCCAAACATAGCGCGGCGAGTGCGTGGCAGCAACACGCGGCAATTGCACGCAGCGGCGTGCCGCTCACGATTGTCGCGCTATGTTTGGACACGTCTTTAGAAAATTCGATGACTCCAGGGAACTCCCTGGTCTCCCTGGTCGCACGGCAGACGCGGAACTCCGCGTCTGCCGTGCGGGCAAGTGAGCGCTCAGCTTTACCTTCACCGCGGTTGACCAAGCCGCGTTTACTAAGCCCTCCTGGCTAGGCAAAGCGAGAATCCTTTGGGGACCCCTGTTTCCACATCATGTTATCTAAGAAGGTCCGATTGTTGCTACTATCTAAATAAATTTGCTCACTTGTAATACAGAGTTTGTCCAAATTGAAACCTAATATTGTCTTCTACTATTATGTAAGAGGTTTGATCAAATATAACGGTTTTATTTTTTATTCTCTCTGCAATATTGTCTAGATGATAACAATATACGTTTTGATTCTGACGTATAAAGTATCCTTCTGCTGGACATCTGAATACAAAAAAATATTCATATTAATAATACAAGGTGTCTCAAAACTCAACGTCAAGCTGAAAGTGGAGGACTGGTGGGTTCATGACGACCCAGTAAAACACATAAAATCATGTCATCATGTCTACTCTCAAAAGGTTTCAGAGTGATAGCCTATTTACTAAAATTCATAAATTCTCTACCCGGTGCAAAACTTTTGTATGTTGTGTGTGTTGTAACACACACAACATACAAAAGTTTTAGACAAATGGTTTTTAAGTTTATAAAATCACTAAACTTAAAAAATTAAATTTTATAAACTTAAAAATCATTTGTCTACTGTCTTTCTCAAATGGTCAAAAAATCATGTGTATGTTGTGTGTGTTGTATACAACACACACAACATACAAAAGTTTTAGACAAATGGTTTTTAAGTTTATAAAATCACTAAACTTAAAAAATTAAATTTTATAAACTTAAAAATCATTTGTCTACTGCCTTTCTCAAATGGTCAAAAAATCATGTGTCTGCTACATGATTTTTTTAGTTTTTAAAATCACTATTTTAACATCTGTAGTTACATTTTACTAATTTATTTAAATTAGTAAAACTATGTGTGTACACAGAAATTTTGAAAAATAACTTGCTTTTTTATAACCTAGTAAAATCCATGAAATATTATCCAGTACCTATTCTTTATGACACCACCCAATAAAGTCAATCAGAAGAATAAATCTGTTTTATGAAAAAAGCATATTTTATTAAAAAAACACCATGAAATCTGCCAAAACTAGGATGAGATGAAGCACGGTGACTGGTTCTTTTACAACATTCACAACAATCAGGGTGCTAGGCGACTGATATTACTGATAGGTACTGATTAGATATTGTTATATCTAATAATTTGGACAATGACTAGACAATGCTTTGTCCAACGTGTGGACTTCGGCACGGTGCGCGCGGCGTGTAGTGAGTTGTGGCGAAGGCGCTTGCTTTCAGGCGTGGTGACATTATTATGATGTCCTCATATTGCACAAGTGTGTGCGCAAACACTGGTGCACTGTAATCCAATGGGAAGAATGACACGATTTGGGACTTACACTAAGAAATGAAATAAGTCCCAAAAATTATCGGTTTCGGCGGGATTCGAACCCGCGCCCCACCCTCAGCACTGGTGTGCTCTAACCAACTAAGCCACGAAACCCTTAGTCGGTTCAATTGAAAATCTTTGGGACCTCTTACGGACTATAGCGCCGGTGGCTCCCCGAAATTATCGCCGAAACCGATAATTTTTGGGACTTATTTCATTTCTTAGAGATACCCAGAGTGCGGGTTAGCACTATAACAAAAAACCTTAGACTTACACTAGATAATAGAGGTCAGGCGGTGACCTCTTACCGGGGTGTAAGGGATCCATAAAAAGTGCTTCGTCTCCCTAGTTATTGGCAGATTTAATGGTCTTACACTTCTTTTATTAATATGCAATGTCTGTTGGAGATTTGATTCTCGTAAGAGTCATTTAAAAGGCAATCAATAGCAATCGCTGACATAAAAGAACCGCATAACGACTAAGCAGAAACCTGTTGGTCACACTTATGTGGACTAAAAATTGTAACACTAATGACCTTTTTGTGATGAGAGACCACTTGGCAAATTTCTGGCTTGTCAAGGGCCACCTACGGCAAGGCGTACCCAGAAATTCAACAGTAGGTCCATCAATAGGCACAGATCCTGTGCTTGACTAAAAGAACGATCCTCGTTCAGGTAAGCAAGGGCCGGACCGATGAAAATTACCAGCTAGCGAAGCGAGCCGCGAATAATTTATTATAAAGGTTTTCTTGTAATTTGTTTTACCGGTGGTGGACTAATGTGGGGATCAGGTTCTGTCAAAAATCACAAATAAAGAAAAATGTTAACGTTGTTAAATAATGTCAATGTTAGGATGCCGCGGTCCACTTCGGGGCTTCGCGGCCCACTTCGGATGCATCCAGGGACCACCAATGGTCCGCGGACTACCAGTTAAATACCCTGAATATTTTATAAAGAAAATTGATATACCTATACCATAGGTAAACAGACATAACCGTAATAAACTTGTAACACCTGAATCAAAACAAAATATTGAGTTAGCACAGGCTCAAATAAAATGGCGGTAAAGATTTATAATAAGATACCTGATGATTCAAAGGAAACATCTGACAATATTTTCAAAAATCATTAAAGGAAATTCTAATAAAAAATGTTACTTTACGCTTTATGAATTTTTTGACGATAGAACTTATTAATGTTAACAACCCATCTTTTACCTTTGCTACACCCGGACCGGGTAAATAATTATAAACTACCAATTATGCGTGTTAGAATAGTAAAATATTCATGTACCTATGTATATATAATTATGATTATAATAAATGAAACATGATATATAAAAAGTAAAGGGTGTTATTTTATTGAATATTAATGAGTCCCTTCCGGACATAGCAAGTAGTTTTTCAAAATAGCGTGAATGCAGTTTTACTAATTTTTAAAAATAAAGAAATCTTTTTTGGGCCTCCAACACAGACGTAGTTTGTCCTTCTTCATAACTGTCTATAAATATTGAAAGTAGCAACTTACTCATTCCAAGGATTCTTGGCAAACATCGCGTTAAACAGAAAATCAAGAATGAATACACCGTTTGTAACATATGCAAATAGTTCAAATATAGCAGCAATTATGATGCTTATTGTAATTCCTGTAAGCACATGTAACTCATTAGTACTCATAAATTACCTGCCGTCTTTGATGGTATTATTATTGTCATGAAAACCTTGAATATATTAGTAATAAATACTTAACTTCCATGAATGGTACCATTTTCGCCAAATACAAAGGCGTCTCCGGAACGTAACTTGCAAGGAATACGTGCACATAAGTGTATGGAAGATTAACGAATATTGTACCAAAAACCATCGACCAAAATCGCCTGTAAAACAGAGAAAAAATAAAATAAAGAAATAAATCATGATATTAATAATTTCTGAAGTTTTCTTAAGAAGGCAGACCTAGCGTCTTTGCTTGTCAGACTACGACTAGAACTCAGTACTCACGGGATTTCTGTGGTAAAAATATCGAATAACAGAAAATTCTATTTTTTTTGGCTCCTACAACGTACGTGCATGTATACAAACGCTTCAGTGTGTACGCACGTAACTTACGAGATGATTTTTAAAACTCTCATTACCAAAGCGCTTCAAAACGCCTAATGTGTGCACGGTTATTAAGTTATCCATTATTGTTGGTAAATATCCTTTACCTAAATTATGAAGTTAGTAATTTTAGCTGGTTTGGGAAGTTTTGTTGCAAACAATCCTTTCATGGAAAACCAGTGTATGGATTAATTACTACCTACACAGACAAAATATATTTCGTGGTATGTTAAAAATAAAATAGAGATACATACATATTTAAGTCCTGGGTATATAAGCACATTATTTGGACCTTATTGGGCGAATTAGTATAGGTTCTGTAAAATGCAAGTCGTTCCCAATAACTTGTAGGGAAATTTTTGAACTCCGATGGTCCTTCCCTCTGAAAATAAATAGAAGACATAAACATACACAAGAATATGTTTCCGTTCTCGGTTCGAATCATGAACTCCTTTGGAAAAAAAAACTTTAAAAAATCATAGTCATTTTGAACGGGATATTTACCATGTTAAATCATGGTTTGACTTTTGAGTTTTCCAATATTTTGGAGCAGTTTCATGCGCCATGATCACGGAATAACTGATGTGGTAGTGGTAACTTTCGTAGTAAAAGACAAAAATGAGGGTATATCGGTATGTTTTCCAATAGAAACAAACTCGCAGTGACTTCAGTTATTCCGTGATCATGGTGGCGCATGAAACTGTGCCGAAATAATGGAAAACTCAAAAATCAAACCATGGTAATACCGCGTTATAAATGACTTTTACGTTACCTACTAACCATAAAATTTTTACAAGTTTTATCTTAAAAAATGGATACTTACTTTTTTGTCTTACCTACTGCTAAACAATTTCAATCTGAAATTTCTTTTCAACTAAGGTTTTCTATGACACAACCGATAGGTACACTAAAGATTTTTTTCAATGGTCCGATCTTAGGTATAAATTTAGCGGACGATAATAACATTAATTACTAACACTGGTTAATGGTACTTCTCCCTTATTCCTAAATAATATGGGTGTTATTATTATTATATTCTATTATTAATTAATTATTATTAAGCGTCTTGGGCACGCTTCCGCCTGGTATTGATATGGATCAGTTGAGCTACTTGTAGATTGTTTGCAACAGTCTGCAGTTAGCTCAATTGAACACAATTTTTTACTTCGTCACTTTGTTTGGACTAGTTAGAAAGTGAACAAATCAAAAGTACCCGCCCGTACGTAGCCCTTGAGCTGGGGGGAGGAGGGAGGTTTGAAGGTCCCATTTTTCAGTTTTATGCTTATATCTCAGAAACTATGCGTCCTAGCGATCATGATCATTCATTCAAAATGAACCGGATTAAATTTTCTAAAAACTTTACTCTTTTACTATAAAAATTATAGTAGTTTGACGAATTCATTACGGATGTAAGCGGGTTAACTACACTCGGAGGGACGCGGAACGCGCGCGGCTAGAACCGCACTCACCCTGTAGAAGTCCCTCGTTAAGGGATGAAACGTTAGTGTTCTTCTAACACAAATAAGGTTCGTAGTTAACCCGCTTACATCCGTAATGGAAACTTTACTCTGTCAAGTTTTTCGTTATTTTGTATAGTCTTCGAGATATTTGCTCTTGAAAGTCTGTAATTTTGGAAAAAACTTTTTGCCATAGGTACATTTTTGGCTCTTTTTGAACACATAACTCATTAACGTTGTGTACCCAAAAAATTGAGGCTGGCAAAAGGATTATAGAGCTTCAAATTCCCTTTTTGTTTTGACGAATTCACTGATGTCATTTATAAAAGCAACAAGTCACTTTATACTCATTTCATAGGAATAAAAACCACAAAGCAAAAACTAACGTGTCTTAGCCTCACAAGGTCCGACGACCCCCTCCTCAGGTCAGAATCGTGCTCTGGCAATGCAAAATCAAAAAATGTTCTTCAATGGAAACCACGACTCGGCAAACGTAGTGTAAGACGACCGACGAAGGGGATGATGTTTTTTATTGATTATTTGAAAAGCTGCAAGCACATGCTTGATGCGGCTGAGAACGACATGAGCTGATGATGACGACGACTATTATTCAAGAAACGGTTTTGCACAGTGCATTCTTAAATTGACTGCACTAAAAAAAAATATCGATTTCAATATTGATACCTTTCTCTTCAGATGCAGGTGGTAACTCTTGTACTGCAGGAATTCTTGGGATGACTGTCGCTTTCCCAGCATGTATTTGTCTTCAGATCGGTATTGGGGACCACCTTCAGCTGATTCCGGCTCTTCGGCACTGTAGCCGAGGCTATCCTCCATATTCGAATAGCTCAAAAATTCCCTCTTATTTAGAAAATAGAATAGTTCTCAAGCTAACAAAATATTTTATCACACGCCGTGCTAAACCACAGCAAGTATAAAAACGTTTGTTGACTTTGAGCTCCGAATATTATAATTACCTCGTTATTTCTTTGAATCTATCAATTAAAAATCTCTGACTCTGACTTACTGAGGACTTACTCTGACTGGCATACACAGATTTATAAGTATAGTACTAAAGTACTGGCATACGTCTATGACAATGCTTGTCATAGATGTATGCCAGTCTGATGTAAGTAAGAATCAATGAAAAAAGAGATCCCCTTCGTAAGAATAGACAAAAGTTTATATGCATAGAGTTACAATTGTACATAATAACTCTATGTTTATATCAATGAAAAAAGAGATCCCCTTATTATTTTATATGGCTAGCAACGATCAAGGGGGTGATTTCTTCCGTCCACGGTGCCAAGGTGGTGAAAAAAGAAAACCCATCTAGGGCACAGACATTATCCTAGCTGCGCGCGGCGCCCTTACCTTTAAAGCTCTGTGATCTAGGGCGAACATTGATCTAAAGTCTAGGGCAGGGTTGGATTGTCCATAAGGCAGATTAGGCAACTGCCTAGGGGCCCCGCATCGCCTAGGGGCCAAGGAAATAAGAAATAAATAAAAAAAAACTATGCTTTTATACCGCCGCCGCCCCTGCACAAAAAATTGAAAAATCATGGTGGTGATTTGCGAAAGACTACAGACAGATTCTGGATGCAGCAAGCTGAAGACAGGCAGACAGGAAGACAGGGCGCTACCTATGGCGCTCATTAAAGTAATTTATAACGGAATATTTAATATTACCATTATTTGATTTTTAAATTTTCCAATATTTCAGCACAGATTCATGACTGATTGATTGACTTCAATGGTAATAACCATGATAATTTCAAAAGTTTTATCGATATGACGCTCATTTAGCAAGGCCTATGTCCAACAGTGGACTAATGATGTTTGTGGTAATGGATGTCATTAAAGGGTATCATTTAAACGGTCAGCAGATAAAATACGGAACAGGAATTATGTGGTTCTATCTTACACCTTACTTCCGGATTCGCCATCCAATTTGTTTCCTATACCTGAACCTGTCTTGAATTTAGGCACTTTAGGTCTGCTGTAGTCTAAGGAGAAACGTGCGGTTAATATAGTAAAACAAGAAAACAAACAAATACGGGTTATGAATATATTATATTCATCATCATCACTTACCCTCATCTTAAATGCTAAATTAATAGTTCTATTTTTTCTGGTGGACTCTGGGCAATTCAATAACTTTTAGACCGGCTCTGCACCGAAAATGAACTTAAATCACATTATAATCTAGTACTAACATAAACCAAGTAGTATTAAGAAAGATCTATCTTTTTTCGTGATAACTGATGTCACTTTTAATAAAATCTATCATACCTTCCTTGACCAATTATTTACAAACCACCGAATTGAGCAATTAATGTGATTTTTTAAAACTCAAATCTGTTCATTATTATGTTAATTTTACAATAATCTTGAAATTTTTGCGTCATAAGTTCTTTGCTAGTTATTTCCGAATCCTTTAATTTCATATCCTATCTGCGTGGAACGTCGGTTGGGGTCGTAGCTGATGTCCAGGTCGTAGGCCTTCTTCTCAGTCTTGCCGAAGATGTGGCGGCTGAGGCTTCGACTCACTTCGCTGTTGGTGTACTAAGGAAAAAAATTCACGTGAGGCCAGGCGTGCAGCCAGGCTGCTGCGACTTAACAAATAGTTTAAACTATTTTCAAATTATAGCAATCGTTTAAACCATTGTCAAATTAAAACAAGCGGATGAAAAACGAAAAACGAATATAGCATTATATAGTACTCATGTATATTGATGAAAGTTTTGTTTATTTGTTTTAAGAACCAAGTCTTGGCTTGTCCACACTAAACACACTAGAGGTTAACAAATAGTTTAAACTATTGTAAAAATATAACAAGCGGATGAAAAACCGGCTGTAAGCCTCGAGGAATTTAATGTGTGCCCCGTAAGACGTATCTTAAACATCATTACTTCTTGATAATTTCCACGATTTCCATTTTCACAAATGGTTTCCATGGCAACGAGCGTAAACAAACATTTAAAACCCGAGTTTCAACTAGATGTTGCCACTTTTAAAATCAGATCGCGCTATAAAATAATGTAATCTGGGTTTTAAATACTTCCAAACATATTTTCATTGTACAAGAATTTGGAGTCCTTTTAAAGTTAATTAAAATACTAATCATGTTAATTTTTGATCCCTCAAAAAATCGCGTGGCCTTAATTTGTAAATTGCGCGTAGCCTTTTTTTGAAGAACAAAGATAGTCTGGATGTCGGCTGCCCGTCCCCAAAGCAAGATACCGTAAGACATTATACTATGAAAGTAACTGAAATAAACTAACCTAGCCGTATCTACATCGGTTATAATCTAATTGTTCGAACCGCATAGGCTGTCAACAGCCTACCACAAATTGATGCTCTCGCAGGCAGGCTTAGTTCAAACTAAGCCTGCCTGCGAGAGCATCAATTTGTGGTCTCCATTGAAGAGAGGAATCAATATGTAGTGTAGTGATCAGAGAGTTTGTAGTATGATGACAATGATTGGATGGAGAGGCTGAATGCGTACCGTTCGTGAGTCGTAGTCCTTCCGCAGTTGTCTCACGACGTAATCTTTCGGACCCCAGTCTTCGGCCGGCGCGAATAAACATTTCCAACTCTGAAATACGAAGGCATCGAATTCTTACGTTACGGCGGCGTAGAGCTTTGGTTGCAGGCTACTCTGGCGTTGAACGAGTCTTCGCCATGCCGAAGCCCGCAGTTCTGCGATATTTACAATGACGCTCTCCTGCGTATTTATTAACAAGGTAGCAATATTCACCCACAATAACAATAAAACCGGCCAAGTGCGAGTCGGACTCGCGCACGAAGAGTTCCGAACCATTATAATAAAAACTGCAAAAAATCATGTATGGGATACAACAGACATGATTTTTTGTTTGTTTTATTTTAAGAAATTAATAAATCCCAAAAATTTACGATCTCGACGGGATTCGAACCCGCACCTTCCCCTTCAGCGCAGGGTTGCTCTTTTTCCAACTAAGCTACGTGATCTTCTCACGATCGAAGATCACGTAGCTTAGTTGGAAAAAGAGCAACCCTGCGCTGAAGGGGAAGGTGCGGGTTCGAATCCCGTCGAGATCGTAAATTTTTGGGATTTATTAATTTCTTAGAAATTACCCAGAGTACTATAATAAATAAAAACCTTAGAATGTTTTATTTTAGTTTGAATATTTATTTTTAAATAGAATGTTTAAGTAAATATTCTGTGAATATTTCAAGCGTCTACCTGTTGCCGTTATCAATATTGAGCAAAGAGAGCACGTTTGTTGTATGGGAGCCCCCTTAATATTAATTTTATTCAGTTTTAAGTAGTTAATTATTGTTATAGTGGCAACAGATATACATCATCTGTGAAAATTTCGGCTGTCTAATTATCACGGTTCATGAGATACAGCCTGGTGACAGACGGACGGACAGCGGAGGTATAGTAATAGGGTCCCGTTTTACCCTTTGGGTACGGAACGCTAAAAATTTATTGATTGATTGATATTCTACTCAATAAAATGAACGAGTTTCACGAAATGCCAATGACCTGATGTACCTCATAAAGCTATTGTATTGATTACAAGGTCATTACTTTGAGGAGCTTCAATTACCAGAATAACCAGGGAAACTATACAAATTATCGAAGAATTTTTTTTTAATTTCCAGATATCTACTATTTTAAGACAAATAAACTACAATTATTATTTTCCAAAGTAGGTACAATTTATTAGTGATGCGCCAGGTTAATTTGGAGCACCTGGATCGAGAAGTTCCGCGTTCGTCCAACTTGCTTCGGCCCAAAGTAGTCCGAACACGGAATATCAAATGTTATGTTGTTTCTTTCGTCCTATTTTTAAGAGGCAGGCTTTTGTACTGTCAAGAAAGCACATCTCACCATTATCATCAGCCGGTGGACATAGGCCATCAGGTGAGGCCTATGTCCAGCAGTAGTCCACAGCTGGACAAAGGCCTCACCTAATGAGCGCCATAGCAGCGCCCTGTCTTTAGCTTGCCGCATCCAGCATCTGCCAGCAGCCTTTCGTAAGTCAACATCCCACCTTGTCGGAGGGCGTCCTACACTACGTTTGCCGAGTCGCTAGTCGATAGTAAACAGAATGTGAAAAATTTTCTAACCCTTCTTGCTTTCAGGACGAATTTGTAGTAAGCGTAACACATGCCAGCAACCACAGGGACGCCAACTAATGGAAATGCCACCATCATCGACGCACTCAGTCGCTTACCCCAATATGTAGGTAACAAGTGCACAACACATACTTGCAAACTGTTATAAGCATTATACTGAAAAAAAAAAACATTACATATTTATGTTAAACTAGCGACCCGCCCCGGCTTCGCACGGGTGCAATGCTCTTGTATTATATATACACACATCAACATTGTCTAGGGATATTTCATTTTGAAATGATTTGCTTACAAAATATTTGCTTTTTAGAAAAAATTTATATATGGAATTAAACCTCTTTTGTTCCCTTTTCAGACTTTGAAAAAAAAAAAAAAATAACACTATAAACAAAAGATGGAATGGGGACTCCGATTTAATTTAAACAACGTTAATTTTGCATAAGATAAATTAACTTTTATTTAATTATCAATAAGTGCTATCTAAGTAATTTTAATTTTAACGGATCTTGTGATATTCGTAATATCATGGAACGTCGACATTTAAGTAGAAAAGAAATGATAAGAGCGATAGGCATGTTACAAGCCGGTGCTATCCAACGCGTGGTTGCCAATACCCTAAACACCAATCAAAACGTAATTTCTCGATTGTGGTCACGTTATCGTATTACTGGGGATGTAAGAGAGTGCCACACTGGAAAAAAACGAGTAACCACCCCCAGACAGGATCGTTTTCTCCAAAATTCCGCCAGGAGGGAACCCAATCTCACAGTAAAGCAGTTAGTGCAAAGGCTTCAGTCAGACCATCAGCTGTCAGTCAGCGACCAAACCGTCAGAAGAAGACTACATGAAGTCGATCTTTATTCTCGTAGGCCACTTCGTGTGCCAGCTCTACGACGAGACAATCGCGGAAGGCGAATTCTTTGGGCTCAAGAACATTTGTTATGGAACAATGGCCAATGGACAATGGTTCTCTTTACTGATGAGTCTCGGTTTGGATTCCACTCCGATTCACGAAGAACACGTGTTTGGAGAATTCCAGGCAGAGAAAGTCGACTCCAGCAGCCACAAGAGGTCCATTCGTACCGAGGTGGGACAATCATGGTTTGGGTGGGAATTCGTATTGGCGCGCGAACCGAGCTCATTTGGATAAGAGGCAGCATGACTGCACTAAAATACCGGAACGAGGTCGTAGAACCTGTGATCATCCCTCATAGAGTTCAAATTGGCCAGGAATTTCAGCTGATGCATGATAATGCCCCTCCACACACGGCGCGTTTAGTGTCAGCTGCCCTTCAGGAACAAGATGTCGCGGTTTTGGACTGGCCTGCACAGTTACCCGACTTAAACCCAATTGAACACGCTTGGGACATGTTGCAGCGAAGGGCTTTCAGAAATTTGCCGTCAAATTTGACCACAGAAGACCAACTTTATTGCCATTTAAAAAGAACATGGGATCGCATACCCCAGCGAGACTTTGACACCCTAATTTTGAGTATGAATAATCGGTGCAGATGTGTTATCAACGTCAGGGGAGGCAACAACGATTATTAAATTGTAAAAAAGTAATTTTATAAAGTCATGGCAACGTAAAAATAGTTTTAACACAATTTACCGAACCTTGTTGTTGTCAAACAGTTGTTTTATTATTATTATTAATATACAACACAAAATAAAGATTCTGGCCATACCTAGTTTTCTAAAGAAATTATTTTCAGTTTTTGTAAAAATCAACAAAATGTTGAATATCCCTAGACAATGTTGATGTGTGTATAAACCTTCCACTTGAACACTCTATCTATTAAAAACTGTATCAAAATCCGTTGCGTAGTTTCAAAGATCTAATACTCCTGCTGTGTGTCTCTTTGTAGATTGTATGCACAAACAGACAGACAGCGGGAAGCGACTTTGTTTTATACTATGGTAGTGATTTTTAAAAGCTGGCGTGATCCCCTTTTTAGAAGATCGCCACCTACATGTAATAATTTTATTCAAAAATATCTAACTGTGAACAAATATACCAAGTGGCCTTGTTCACGCACCTAAATTTGCACCTGTTCCAGCGCCGAGGGATTAACGCAGTACGCACTCTCCGCAGCAATAAACACGAGTACAGGCTGCACAAGTCGAAGAGATCGGTGTCCATCTCGGGCCCGGCAGTGTAAGTACAATAGACTATCAGGCAGTATCCGTAATGTAGCCTCCACCGCAGCGTTTAAGGGTCGTTTGAAGACAGATGCCTATCTTTTTTACGAAATGGCGTGGTAGTGTATAGTGGTATAGTGGTCTGTTAACTTCAGTAACTCCGATACAGAGAAATCGGATTTTGATTTATGAATCATCATTTTTTTATTAATAAAATTATAACTCGATTTTTATACGTAGAAGTATTTATTATTTTATTATTATCTTGTAAATATTTGAAAGAGAGAAAATATATTTACTGGCTGTGTAATGCAAAATTGTTTGCAACCACTGTCAGTAGGCAGAGGTCATTGTACGAAATTCCATCTGCATTGCATCTGGACTTCATCAAATCTTACCAAAATGATTAAAGGTGCAGTTAGCAGACACAATAATTGGACGTTGTGGATTGGATAGCCATGATGGAATGACACGTCGTCTGTCAGCCTGAAGACTGGGTACATCCAGAATATTATGATTACTTCCAGCACCATAACTGATACGTTAGTAAAAAACATGGTCATCGTCGTTATCTGAAAGTAAGTTTGAGAATAAATTACGATTTGTGATTTATAATAATTAATAATGCATGACAACTTGAACAAACTGTCGATGATTTTGTTTTCTCGTGATCTTAATTTATCATTTTAGGACTTCATATTTCAATAAAACAACTAGAAGTGGAGTGCGTGAGGTACTATGTGCCTAGATTAATAAATGCAATGATAAAATTAATAACTCCAACTGAGCCGGAGAAAATTCGATTTAGGGTTTTTTTTCATCACTAGGTTTGATCAAACAAAACTACTTGCTAGTGTTAGGTTTGTGGAAGAATTAACTGTCATTTATTTAGGTCGTAGGTACAGGACAATTGATTTTTTAATTTAATTTTGCATAGTCGTTTATGGGACTTGGTAAAATATTAATATCTATTACCCAAAAACTTTTGTATGCTTTGCTTTTACTACCAAGATGACTGCAATCGTACGTAACGTTATGTCATTTACACCATTTTTTCCCAATAAATTGTGTTTAGCGTGTCAAAAATGCTAGATCGTATCATTTTATTTTGAATTTGAAGAAACTAAATATACAGTTCGATGGAAAATTTAAAGCTGAGTAAAACTGCATTATTTACCCAATTGCGACCAAATCTCCTTTACGCCCTTTGAGCCCAGAGTAATATCTGACCACAAATCGATTTGAAAGGTTGAAATTAGATTGGGAAACTAAACCATCATCTAATTACTCACACAACAACCCAAATGTATTGTAGTTTTTTTAACAAGTTCACCAATGCGTTCGATTCAATATTCACACCCAAATAAGTCGTAGTCTCAGAAAAACTTAATTTTAGTGAGCGGGCAACAGTACGTATACGTAAGAGTAGACAAAAGTTATTTGAACTGTATAGCTTTTTGATTTTGCTATCTCCTGTAATATGAAAGAAAGAAAAAATCCTCGACCACCCGAGGTCACTCCGCGAAGCCTGTGAAGACCCCAGGAAGATTCTGCGCTTCTGGACGAAGTTGGGCTGGCTACGCTACCAAAACGACTCCGCACAATGGATCAACCCGAGTCTCAGTGCGAAAAAAGAAAAAAGAAAGAGAAGTAGAGTACACGCACACAATATGAAAGAAAGGTAAAGTCCTCAAGTTAGTTGCTTCTCGACTTCTTTATTAATATTTCCTAAACTAACCATGATATCATTAATAGATTTTGTTAGTCGACAGATAATTATTTAGCATTTTACGTAATAGAATGAGATTGAGAATGACGTTATAACTCATGCTGTTCCGCGAACGGAATCTGATCTGAACGAGACAGCATGAGAGATGAGGTCAGTATCAATCCCATTCTAAGTACGTAGGTTATACATACCACATTAACATAAACTGCAACGGAATTTACGATAACTGCAACGGTAATTAAGACCAAACCGATAATGCGTCTAGGCAACTTCTTCCACTTATTCATAATAATATCGAGAATAAGTTCTAACTGTATAATCTGAAAAAATAAAGTCATGAACAAACTTGATCTGCTGTTTGCATTAACATACAGTATTACATTAATTATGAGCTTACACAAGATGTTATTTCTGTGATAAACAGCTGAAGGAAAAATAGCAGGCAGAACACATCTCCGAAATAGAAAATTGAAAAATACAAAGGAAAGTAAATAAACCATGTACTCATGTGACCTGAAAACAAGTATTACTTAATTTTTTACTATTTTATTAGTATTGTGTATTAGTAAAATTGTATCTTTTTCCAAACTTCACATTATAATATCTGCCCATACACCTACAGATAATTATGATGATGTTTAGGATGATCGCCGTGGACAGAATCAAGCTATAATGTAGCTAGGTTATAATGCTTGACAATTCAATCATTATTTAGTTTCACGCTTAGCAAAGCTTCTTTATGGGCACTAGATATTTTTAACAATGTATCAAAATACCCAGAATACAGAATATAATAGAAAATTATAGCAAATTTTCTTTTCAAAATCGAATATTTTCATTAGCTTTGATTGGTTGTATAAAAAATATTTCGCTTGTTATTTTTTTCTGCAACCTATCTTGAAATTACTGGTTTTCATAAAGAATAAATTCTGAAATTTTCATTTGGCTAGTACTAGGGCATCAAGTTGAAAAATGTACTTAAATTTTGTAATAGAGCCAAAAATCTGTGACCAAAAAGCGTTGTTAGCCAAAAACTACTTGTTCATGTTAAGGAAAGGATAGCTAAATAAAATCATTATGTCTCGCTCTTGCATGGCTGTGATAGGCTGATTAGATAGTATGGTATTTTTGAAGTTTGAACTTGACTTTACCGTGCCACTCCGCACGGAACACAAAGGATTTTTTTTAAGGAAATTACGGCGGTAATCAAACCGGAAACCGCTTGGGTCGCATTCCTTTGTCCGCTGCGCCAAAGAGGTCGCCAATACTGATCATAAATGGCGCTGTTCCATCGACGCGCGACGTCAACAACCGCTATAATTTCAGATCAAAAAGCAAGTTCGAAACTAAATATTAAAAACTTTCGTTGTTTTCATAATATATTATACTTTTAAAGACTTACTCTTGGCGGGCATATGGATTGGTAATTGGGCCAAAGTCTCCATATATTGCTTTGTTATTGAAATAGTTACTAATCTCAGACTAGAAAACAGTACGTTTGACATCACAATGACCACACTGTCTCGACTTGGACGTATCTGAAATGAAAGAAAAATCTGAGTATCCGAACGTACCTACATAATTATAAGAATAAATTAATTAAATCGAGCCTTTTTACCACGAGGTTCAAATGTCTCTATGTCATGTCAGTGAGAGCAAAAAAATATTAAAAGAAAATTTATTTTTATCCATTTCCAAGCGATTTTATTACTTTCGCTCTCATTTTTAATGATGATTTTGTAATTTGAACAACTAAAACGATACAAACAATTGACATAGCTATTTCTTATCCGCTTATGAGTGCATAATTTTATTGCAATAAACGGTATAGTTTCCAAATGAATCGGAAAGTACGTTTGTATGGGATCTTAGAGGTTCACCCCACCATAATGTATATGTACTAGAATCATAAAAACTCAAAATACATTGTCTAACTTTGTACAATTTGAGTAAACCATACTGCATGATGTCTTAAAACCAGCCCGGTAATGAAAACAAGAAAAATAAATCAACATTTACCTCATCGGAACTTCTTGATTCCAAAATATGGACAACAGGCGGAGCCATCAATGCTATAGAAAACGCGTTGAAGTCCATTTTCTGGAAATTGTTAAGCTGTTAGGTACAAATTACTATCTAATGTTAAAATTTCCCCATAAATCCTTTTTTTGATCCCCAACCTGCATGCCCAGCGTGGGGATTATATGCATTACCCCCCATGACATAAAAGCCAATAAGGCTGTGGACCATTATAGGCTTGAGGTTAAGGTTCAAATTTCAATAAAACTTGAACTTGGTTCTCTCAATAATAAAACACTGTTTTTACCGGATTGATCGCTAAATTATTGGTAAAAACAGTGTTTTATTATGAGTTCTCGCGAAAATAACCTTAGAATATATTACTTGGTTCTCTCTTTTAAATAATGCTAGATATTACTACGTATAGATAGGTTGATCATTTGTACATTATATGTATAAGCGCGCCTAGAACCGCACTCACCCTGAAGAGGTCCCTCGTTAAGGGATGAAACGTTGGTGTTCTTCCAACACAAATATGGTTCGTAGTTTACCCGCTTACTTCCGTAATGAATTTGAAGTTGTTTTCGAAAATGTATTCAAGTCAGTTTCATGGCAATTTTTACTTACAGGAAAATATATAGTAGTTTGTTCAAGAGTACCACCGATACCGGGAATTTCTTCGCCAACATCATTCATCAAGTGGTATGCGCAAGATAGGATGAAGTACGCGACAGTGCCACTGTGAGCTATATGCAAAACCTGAAAATAAATTAGATATTATTACAGCAAGCGCTGGTAGTGCCAGAGTTATAGTATATTTATTATGTCGCCGATTCAATGAAATGATGGATATGGGTCCGTGATGTACGTCATTGCGATGGACCATCGTATCATCATCATCATCATCAGCCACTGCTGGACATAGGCCTCCCCTAATGATCGCCATAAGCGCCCTGTCTTCAGCTTGCCGCATCCAGCATCTGCCAGCAGTATTTCGCAAATCGTCATCCCACCTGGTTGGAGGGCGTCCTACACTACGTTTGCCGAGTCGCGGTCTCCACTCAAGAACACGTTTACCCGGTGGATGATTGCCGGTTCTTCTCACGATATGGCCAGCCCACTGCCACTTCAGCTTGCTAATCCTTTGAGCTATGTCGACAACCTTGGTTCTCTGTCGGATGTATTCGTTGCGAATCCGGTTCTCTTACTTAGTTACCCGTACTCCTTCAGAGAAACTCCGAGCATAGCTCTCTCCCTCTCAGCAGTATGTCGAATACGCGGGGTGCAATTCCGAGGCTTACGCTACAAAAACTGGTGTGAGTCAGGGTAGTAATCTAAGCCCAGATTGTGACTCTCCTTATTATTGTAATTATCAATTTATGCACACTATCGCATAGTCTCTAACCTATTTAAAGGCGTGGCTCAGTTTAAGTACCTCGGCTGCACTGTCACTGACACTTACACAAGACAGGAAGAAATTGACATTCGCATACAAAATGCCCTTAGATGCAGTGCAGCACTTCACAAAGTGTTGGTGTCCAAGATTCTAAGCAGAAAGACTAAGGCCCGTATTATGAAAGCTCGCTCAGTCACCAATCTATGCTTGAGTGACGTTTATGCAAGCATCGATTGATAACTGAGGAAGCTTTTATAATACGGGCCTTAGATTCGGATTTACAAAACCGTAATTAGACCGATATTGATGTACGGCTGTAAAACTTGCACACTAACACTGAAGGAAGAGAATAAGCTCCTGGTGGCAGAGCGGACGATCCTACGCAAGTTCCTGGGGTCTACTTGTAGAGAGGACGGAAGTTGGAGAGTTCGTAAAAATCTGGAGATCGAAGAGCTAGTGAAACAACCCAATATCATCGGCGAAACGAAGGCACATCGCCTCCGCTGGCTTGGCCACCTAGAGAGGATCGGAACGTCTATAATGTCTGTCTCGGTTGCCCCGTCGGCTTCGGGTCACTGAGCCACAGGAATAAGTAAGTATCGCATTAGGTGTGCCTGTAAGGATAGATGTACAATATTTTAGATAAATAAATAATTAAATATATTATTATAAACGAAATAATTATAATTCTTGCCTTCCAAATCCATTTATTATATATCTTCTCGTAACATATAATTACAATAGTCCATATGAGAATACCATAGATGAGTACCAACCAATTTGACATTAAATATTTTCGAGTGCTGAAAAAAATGTATATTGCGTAAAATGTTTTTATTTTGTTTTAGGCATTTCAATAAACATACTCCTAAATAATTCTGCACATTTAACACAGCATCACCAAGCTGCAAAAAAAGCAAAGCTTGTGTTATCTTGTACCCATTAGGTACTATATAATTGATAAACTTACCGTGTATCCTTCGGGGACCTACCCATGGAGGTATTATTAACTAAGAAGATCCGATTGTTGCTTCTACTCGTATATAAACAAAATATCTCACTTGTTATACTGAATTTGTCCAAACTGAAAGTTTATATTGTCTTCTACAATTACGTAATTCATTTTATCAAATATTACGGTTTTATTTTTTATCCTCTCTGCAATATTGTCTAGATGATAACAATATATATCTTTATCCTGACGTTTAATGTATCCTTCCTTTGGACATCTGAAATAATGGAATTATTTTAAATCTCAAACCTTTCTAGAAAAGAAAAAAAACAAAGATTTTGTTCATTTTATTTTTGGTAATTTAACCGACTCGTTGCTGCGCGGATTATCGATAAATTCTGATCGTGGCAGTGAACAAATATTTAATGCCACGACTGGCGGCGTACCAAGGTGCCATTGAAGTTGATGGCATTATTATTATTTTGCCATGCCATAAATATATACCTATATATATATTTTTTAATCACTAAATTACACTTGATATAGTTCAGTTGGCATCAAACCACAGAAGTGAACGGCCGGATACAATATTTTATGTAATTTTTAAGAGCTGAACTGTGTGTATTTCTTGAAATGGATGGTAAGTGACCTTTTAAATTCAGAGACTTTCATTTTTTTTAAGTTATTGCAATTATTAAAATTTTGTGTATTGCTAGCACAAATTAATGACATAAGGTGTCATTAATTTGTAAGCATAACGTCTGTTAGGTTTAATAAAACATAAGATTCGTAATCTACTCATGAGCTGTATTTTACCAGCTTCAAATAAATCAAATATCTATATGTTACAAAAGATGCACCATGTAGCCCCAAGCTCAGCAGAGCTTGTACTGTGATAAATGTTGTGACATATAATCATCATCATCTCATTAGCTCATATCAAGATATAAAACAGTTACCTTACACACGTTGGCAACACAAAAAGCAGTACATATTATTCGTATTCGATTATGACTATGACACGTTTCTCGTGTGATACACCACACGTTAATGACAAGTTAATGACACGCCTATCGTTCCATCCGCAATTTCCAGATAATTCTCTTGTAAAAATGGTTGAGAATCCATGTTTTTTCAGAGGCGAAGTCTACAAGCTTGATCTACATGTGAAATCATGATATTTTTCGTCTGGGTAGACCCCATACAAAATATACCTTGATTTATTTTAAAAATTACACGCTTCTCGTGTCTTACGCTACACGTTAAAAAGTTGATGACATGCCTGTCTTGCCACCCGTAACGTATCAATTTATAATTATAGAAATTCAGCATAGCCATAGTTTGTCCTGCAATAAATACTAGTATGACGTGATAACTTATTTTAGTTGTGTATAAATATTGAGAGTAGCAACTTACGCATTCCAAGGACTCTTGGAAAACATCGCGTTGAACACGAAGTCAAGAATGTATACAGTGTTTTGTACATATGTAAATAATTCCAATATAGCAGCAATAATGATGCTAACTGAAATTCCTGTAAGCCCATGGTAACTCATTAGCACTTATTAGTTAACTTCTGTCTTTGATGGTATTGTTATTGCCGTGATCCAAACAAAATCTAAAATAATTAGTTGCTACAAAATATGCTGGACTTCACACATCATTTTCTAGTCCCAAGCAAAGCAGACTTAGATGAAAGTAAAAAGGTAGATTAGGTACTAGCGTCTCGAAAGTGGAAGGCTCAAATTAGGTCCACCCACCTCTTTCATAGTTGGACTGGCGGGGCGGCGCCGCTGCCGTGCGTGTTTCGCGTGCCTCTCACGATGAAGGTACTTTTATGTGATTTATTTAATAAAAGACTACAGCATGGCCCTCGTGTTCGTTCACTAAGTGTACAAATCGCGCCAGAACTAAACATTATTTTTTTTATAGTCAATACGAAGGCCGTTTGACCACAATCTCACCTGAAGGAAAGCGAAAATGTGGCCGACGATGTATCATGAAGGTCTAGAAGATACCTATTCACTCTTCACTTGAAGAGAACCAGATTGTAATTAACCGGAAAAACAGCAGCAGGGAGCGTGTTCCAAACCTCAGCGGTACGGCTGATGAAGGTGGAAGAAAACCGCTTAGTGCGAGTAAAAGGTATATCTACCAAGTAGGGGTGGTAATGCGCTGTGCGTCTGCTAGTCCTGGAGTGGAAGGGGGATAGTGGTATCCAAAGGTATAACTTTTTAATCGTAAGTCAATTATTTGAACAATCTACTAGCTTTATACCGCCGTTTGCAGACAGGGATACAAATATGCGATAGGTAGTACATGCGTTCGTAAAAAAAGATAGCAATACACGTCTTGTTGCGAATCGCCTTGCATGAATAGCGTAGTGTTGTCTTGGTCGCACTTTGGTCTAGGTAGGTCCTTTCGTCATTGTGTAGGGATATTGCACAAGATTGAAAATAGCGAGTGATTTTGCGTTTGGTTGTAACACAACAGATGCCATTTCTTGAGTTAGCGCTGGGTGAAAGTACCATAGCTCTCCTTTTTTACCGTTCCCCCCTCTTCCCCTATTTTCGAAGTTTGCGGAGCGATCCATCTGAAGTGTATGTGGCGTTGATAGATATGGGATTCTACCTACCCGGGTGGGGGATCAAAAGAAAGTACTTAAAACATACACAACATACGTTTGTACATAAAACAGTTTTTGAAATTTCTGTAGGTTTCATTCACATATATTCATTCATATATTTTTAAATGGCTCTATCCGGAACCTATAGTACAATTTGTATAATTAACATAATATGTTCGAAACCCTCGGCGCGCGAGTTACACTCGTATTAACGGATCTTGTTTACTTTCATCTTAGAAAGCAGAGCTTGTGTTATGGGTTAGCTGATATACTCAATTTTGTTACACTACTTCGATATATTATTTTTTCTATACTCAGAAAACTTTCAGAACTCCCTGAAAAATATCTGCACATCGTAAAAAAAAAATATCGGGCGGGAATCGAACCCACAACCTCCTGTGTTGCAGGTGGGCCTTCGCCCGTCATTAATTACTCAATAATTACTTAACTTCCAGGAATGGTACCATTTTCTCCAAATACAAAGGTGTCTCTGGAACGTAAGAAGCAAGGAATGCTTGCACATAAGTGTATGGATAGGTAGCAAATATTGTTCCCGCAACCTGTGTCCAAAATTGCCTAAAATCAGGAAAACACTGAGTTAACCAGTATCAAGGTTGTTGCAGATCAGGGACGCACCGCTACCGCACATAACAAAAACGTGCATTTATACATGGGCTGTCGTAGCTTTTGGATACATTCTATATTGACGGCATCAGACGACATACAGTGGAAAGCCATTTTTGGGTTCCATACCTCAAAAGGAAAAAAATAACCCTTATAGGATCACTTTGTTGTCCGTCTGTCTGTCAGTTATGTATTCTTTTATGTATAATTTATATTGACATTCATTATTATGCCCGAAAAGCAGAATATGATGAAACACGTATTTTACGACTAACTGTATATTTAATTCAAAAAATACAAGGGAATAAAACATGCACACAGAACCTATAGGGTACTTCCCGTTGACCCAGAATCATGAAAATTGGCAAGAAGCAAGTTCTTATAGCACAAGCAAAGTTAAAAATAAAACCCGTTAATTTGTTGTTAGTTCCCAAAAAAATGTTAGATTACTTGCGTTGCGTTAAGCTTTTAGGTTAACAAAAACAGAGGCTTATGCTATCTCGCTCAAATGATATGTACACGGGAAGACAAAAAAGGACCAACGTTTTTTATATTGTATCCCACTCAAAATACGACTCGCGACTGTCGAGATCGCGATGCCGAATGCGGACGCCATGCGCTAGGAACGGCGCGTCGCCATCAGCCAATAACAAACACACAAAATGCCTACCAAAATTAAGACATCAGTGCAGGTACATCGGTGAAACTTATAAATATGGTACCTACTACTGTACACTATACGGATAACATGATACATAAGTACTATGTTATCCATTGTCCATTTACTTTACCTAGAATGGACTTACTATCTCTGGCTAGTACCAGAAATATTGTTGTAAATAATTCTCTCAGGGAACACCAAAGTCGGATTCATTAGTAAGTAGTCTAGTTGTCAAACCTTTTGTAAAGATAAATAAAATATACATTATTAGTACCTACATCAACGATGTACGGTTTTCCGTGGTATTTTCTCACTAATATTATAAACGTGAAAGTTTAGATGGATGGATAGATAGATGGATGGATAGATAGATGGATGGATAGATAGATGGATGGATAGATAGATAGATAGATAGATGGATGGATGTTTGTTCCTTTATCACGCCAGAAAGGCAAAACGGATCTGGATGAAATTTGGCACAGAGATAGATTATAGTCTGGAATAGGACATAGGCTACTTTTTATCCCGAAATTCTTACGGGAACGGGAACTACGCGGGTGAAACCGCGAGGCGCTGCTAGTAAAAAATAAAAGTAAGAACGAGGTACATACATATTGAAGTCCATAGGGTATAAACTCATAATTTGGATTTTAATGGGCGAATTAGTATAAGTTCTGTAAAATGCAAGTCGTTCCCAATAACTTGTAGGGAAATTTTTGAACTCCGATGGTCCTTCCCTCTGAAAATAAATAGAAATTTTCATTATTATATATTATCCCACTAATATAAATGTAAAAATTTGGATGGATGGATGCATAGATAGATGGAGGGATGTTTGTTACTCAATCACGTCAGCACGGCTGAACAGATCTGGATAAAATTTGACATTAAGATATAGTCTGGGATAGAACACAGGCTACTTTTTCTCCCGGAATTTCCACAGGAACAGGAACTACGCGGGCGAAACCGCGAGGCGCTGCTAGTTCGTCATAAGTACAAAATTTACAATATCTGCAATGTTCTATAGAACATTGTAGATGACAGATTTGTATTTTTGTATGTAATGAATAAACTTAAAAACTACCTAAATAAAACTTGATCTTCAATGGAAAACACGACTCGACAAACGTAGTGTAAGACGACCGATGAATAAAAATATCATCATCCCCAATGATATTTTTATTCATTACTAGCACTGCCTCGCGTTTTCACCCGCGTAGTTCCCGTTCCTGTGGGAATTCCGGGATAAAACATAGCCTGTGTCACTCTCTAAAAAGTAGGTAAGCTTTCTAATGGTGAAGGTATTGTTGAAATCACATTCCCCTTTAAAATATTAACATTAATTTAAAAGCTGCAGATATAGGTATGATTAATGCAGCTGAGAACGGCATAAGCTGATGATGACGACGACTATTCAAGAAACGGTTTTGCACAGTGCATTCTTAAATTGACTGCGCTAAAGAAAATATCGATTTCAATATTGATACCTTTCTCTTCAGATGCAGGTGGTAACTCTTGTACTGCAGGAATTCTTGGGATGACTGTCGCTTTCCCAGCATGTATTTGTCTTCAGATCGGTATTGGGGACCACCTTCAGCAGATGCCGGCTCTTCGGCACTGTAGCCGAGGCTTACTTCCATGTTCGAATAGCTCGAAAATTATCTCTTATTTAGAAAATAGAATGGTTTTCAAGCCAAAAAAATGTAATAATTAACCTTTATTATTTCTTTGAATCTTCAACTTCAGCTTCTTCTTCTGTATGGCGCCACTAAACCATATCTCCGAATTAGCTGCCACAAAGGTAAACATAGGGGATACCAGTAAAAAATTTACCTCCTTTGTAGAAGGTAACTACGACAGTATTACGTTTTGTCGTAAAAAAATCTAGGAATTTTAATTTTAACCAAAACTTGTCAACTGGTCAATAAATTAAGGTCCTGGCATATTTTTAATCTAGTACTTTAGTTTCTTACAAAGATAATAAATGATAAACATGTTTTATGGGTAATTATTTTGTGCCACTGGGTCATATTCTGAGGAATGGGGAATAGTTCTGTCGATGTGCATTGGTACTGCACATTGGGTACAAAATGTAATGAAATGTTGCCGTTGCGGATGTTTTTGGCCTATATTGGACTTTTTTCTACCTCTGCGGATCTTTTGCGGACCGTGACGTTCTACGGGTCTTTTCGGACCAAAACGCGTATCGGAACGGCATATACTACAATAGCATACACCATATTTATGCATAGTGGCCACTGTACTAGCAGAGAATATTATAATAATACCTAACGTACCACTTTAATAGGATATTAAAATACTTATAATGTAGATATTACAACATTTTTATAATGCCGTCGTATTTTATTCAGTGCCTCAAAGAAAGAGATTTAGAAAAAATCGGCCTACTCCGCTCGCCGTTGCCCTTTTGTATATTTTCCAACAGTCAGTTGTTCAAATTCAAAGAAATAAACATAATGACAGTCAATATATTTATGAAAACTTATTGTACACATAAAAATATCAAAAGCTTTCCTAAAAATAGCGATATACATAATATAAATACTAGAAATAAACATAAACTCGATGTGCCCACAACCAGGCTTCACAAGATTAATGTATCTTTTAAAGGGCAATGTATAAACTTCTACAACAAAACTCCTAGTGAGTTGCAAAATCTATCAATAAATAAATTCAAACAAATGGTCAAAACCTTTCTGTGCAAAAAAGCTTACTACAAAATATCAGATTATTTAGGGGATAAAAAACCTTTGGACGGGTTTTGCTCCAACTCGAAAAATAACAACTAACAGGTTTCTTAGTCGCTTCTTTACTTTAGTCTACATACCGAAGCGACAGAAATCAAAAGTATTTCCGTTATTTCCGTGTCAGTGTTTTATTTTAAGGATTTCACCTTTTCTAAGGGTACATTTTTGTAATTATGGAAATAAAGAATTTTTGATTTTGATTTTGTTATCTTCATTATATTCGCCAGTTTAACCTCATGAGCTCATTTTCTTTTCCTTGTCATCTCAATGAATTTTTTTAGGCAAGCTGTAACTTATGTAATGTTACTACTTACTGTTTATATTGTTGTTAAAAATAAATGTATTTCTATTTCATTCTATTCTTACTACCTGCAATTTGGGGAGTCACGTCTGGTGAGGCCTTATGTGCTCTTTCTTGTGATTTATTATGTAGGTATCCTGCGTTGGTATGAACGTTTTTTATCTACGTATGTTGAGCTGAATTGGATCATTCCACTTTTCAGGGATTGTAGCCAAAGGATAATCCATGTTAGATAAGCTACCCTGGTACCATCCTGGTTTCATTCAAACAAATCCGTTCAGTCTTAGAGCATGAGGGCGTCACAAACACACTATACATTTTTTACGTAATTTGTGCCTAGTGATATTAAGGTTTTTATTTATTATACTTATTACTTTATTAATTTCCTAGTGATATTAGTTTTATAGGTGATTACTCTTTCTATTTTCAGCTTGCAATATATCATTTTGCAGTTTTTCTCATAATATATTACGAAACTAATCATTTTGTCATATTTCGGACAAAATTTGGGTTCGGTCTGGAGCTTTTTAATTTTGACTGCGGCAACACTACTTTCGTTTCCTGTCTCGGAGAAAACAAAATAATTTCAAGATTTTCTTCAAGTTCTTAGAGGTTTCCCGTCCTTCGCCCGTTCTGGCATCGAATGTTCTTTCTCTGGCTGCGCCGCCGCGCCGCCGGTTTTTGCTGTTGGTGAAGTTATATGCTACCCCACAGAACTGTTCTGTGTGCTACCCGTTAAAGTGATCTTGCTGTGTTAGAGTTATTGTTATTACCTGGTTGTGTGTGTTTGCTGATAATGATAAAGAGCCTGACTCTGAGCCAATGAAAAACTGATGGTAATAAATGTGTACAAGCAGACGTACATGAACTATTGGTCGCGTGTGTCAACAAAACAGCCGAGCTCTTGGGAATATCGCAAAGAACATGGAATGGTTGTAAAAGAACACAAATCAACAGGAAGGGTTTCTTCGCCCACGAAAAAAGGTAGCAAAACCAATTTTGACGAAGTATTGACCAATTCACCTATTCTGCTATATGAAGAATCGTCCGTCAGTTTTTTCGCCGAAATTAATTATCTGTTCTAACGAAGGTAAGAATTGATTTAGGTATCTACCTCAATTTTAAAGAAAAGTCTATGTCTTTATTTAAAAAAAGTAAAAGGATAAAAAGTAGCCTATGTGTTTTCCAGACTATAATCTATCGTTATGCCAAATTTCATACGGACCCTTTCCGTCCGTTTGCTGTTTTGCCGTGATTGAGTAACAAACATCCATCAATCCAAACTAATATTAGTGGGATAAAAAGCATTCCTACTGCTTCTGAGAAATGACTTATATCACTCATGCATTATTGCTTCCTGTGATCTGCATATTAAATATATCCTATTTTGTTGCAGGCCATACAGTAATAAAAACAAGGGTGGATACTGAGGTCAAGAGACATCGAAACAAGCTTTCTTGGAAGGCTTAACAACAGGCTTGAATACTCCAACGGGATAAAGACTATAATTGATAATCAGCTGTAATTATAGGCAACGAAGAAATACAAAAACAAGAAAAGTATTTGTTTATATTTATTTCTGAGGTCAAATAATGCTACGCCTTTGTAGGACTAGGATATTAGTAATTTAGGCAGTGAAAACTAATGTACTTATGAATAAACCTTCCTTAAAATGTAGTTCTCTATGAAAAAAACACCTATTTGTTTGTTTTATTTACTCTCAGAGGGCATAACCAAATGTTGCTTTGCTTTGTTGTTAGGTACAAGCATAGTGAAGGGTGGTGCGTGAGCCTAGGATTATTATGACTCGCAGAAAAGAACACCAGCAGCGCAGCGTGTGTAGTTTTACGGCGGGAGGCCCCGCGCCTTGTGAGATGAATGTATTTAGTAAAATAATTCTAGCTTTATGAAAATTTCCTGCTCAAGCAAAGCCGAGGGCAAGATCTATACCTAATGATCCATAAAAATTCAAGGGTTTGCTCTGCTGTCCTGTCACTTTCATAGTGACATTGATTTGTGTACATTATTGGCAGGATTAAAAAAAACGAGGTATAGTTAGCAATTAAACTTCTCCGAAGGGGATCTCTTTTTTCATTGAACTTCTCCAACTGCTTTGTCATAGATGCCAGTCTGACAAGAAGGTTAATCCTGTTACACTTCGGAGATTGCTATGAAAAAAGAGATCCCCTTGGAGATTGCGCCTACAACGCTGCATTTCGGCATTTTATCGAATTTGTAGTGTTAATTACGACTTTTTTACGTGATTTTATTATGAAGTGATCATATAGATATCGTGCTTAAAACTATGTCAGACACTTAATTTTTACTGTGATAGAATTTTTATCTTGTAAGGTGCTATACCTTACAAGATAAAAATTGTATAAAAAAAGTAGTTCTTGCGACTCTAACACGATTGACATAAAGTCGTATAAGAGTACAATTCATCACTTTAACACGAGCTTCTCGTAAAAGTAGTTCTCGCAACTCTTACACGATTAATGCAGGTGTAGAAGTTGTATAGACATTACTTATATTTCAGTCGTGGTTATACTACTGAAATTTGTATAATTGTCGTATATAACAGTCGTATAGAAGTTTAAACGATGGCTATATACGACTACAAGTTGTATAAAGATAAAAGGCACTAAGTTATATTATACGCTAAAATTACTTCAATGCGATGTCTGTAGTATTTTGAGTCGCGTAACTTTTACCTGAAATGTTTGTTGGGTAGCCACTACAAGCAGACAAATCGAATTTTAGTGTTTTGTTTTTTTGTTGTGTTGTAAAAAGCTGTTTTTAGGATTCCGTACCCAGAGGGTAAAACGGGACCCTATTACTAAGACTCCGCTGTTCGTCTGTCCATCTGTCACCAGGCTGTGTCTCATGAACTTTGATAGTTAGAGAGTTAAAATTTTCACAGATGATGTTTTTTTGTTGCTGCTGTAACAAAAAATACTAAAACATAGAATAAAATAAATATTTAAAGGGGCTTTCATATAACAAACGCGAATTTTGCTCGTTATTGCTCGATATTGATAACGGCGACAGGTAGACGTTTGAAATATTCACAGAACATTTAATTATATATTCAATTTAAAAATAAATTATTAAAATAAAATAAAACCAATATTTAAGGGGAGCTCCGATACAGCAAACGTGATTTTTTGGCCGTTTTTATAGATAATGATACGGAACTCTTCGTGCACGAGTCCGACTTGCACTTGGCCGGTTTTATTTTGACTATACAAACAAAAACTTCAATTTAATCATTTGTATAGCATCTTGCATCTTGATCGCATAAACAGTGTACGTGAATGAGTAGGTTGCGAGCACGTCAAGTGCTGTTTAAAATTCACAAGATATGAATATAAATGAAGCTTCGTAACAATCTGTGGAAATGGCTGATGTAGTGCTCTTATGAAGAGATGGTCCTTAATGGTGCGAGACTGATGAATAACGTGTTTTATACAGATAATTAGAAACTATTTTCCCTTGAGCAAACAGTTCGAAAATTAAGAAGATGCTATGTGCCACTAAGTAACATTGCATTATGCAAAGAAAAGCGAATAATATTTATGATTGGTAACTTAAGTTTTGAACGAAAAATTTACTGGTACATAGCATTTTTTTTTTATTAATTGTAAACCTTCGATCAAAAATAAGGAGTTCGGCCGGCAAAGCCGGAAATTTTTGATCGAAGTTGTAAACAGATTAAAAGATTAACAGACTACATTTTAATACTTGCTGGTTGTCGTAGGTCCTCCTAATTATTTATAAATTAGATAATAAGTAAAAAAACATTGAAAGTAATCTAATGTAAAAAAGAATCATTTTTTTAAACTAGCTTTTATAAAAAAAAAACAAAGTGCAAAGGAAGACAAATCCAACGAACCCAAATTCAACGGTGTGACGTCTTTTCATTTAAGATTTCCTATGGCCACCTTATCTCTCCATCATCAGACCAATTCAAGGATACCACGACATTGCATTGTCACCGAGCTTACATATGTATGCCGAATTTCAGTCAAATCGTCGATTTGTCCAACTCACATATATATACTACATACCTATTAAGTAACAGCGCGAGTTAAAGAAAAGCTTGTAAAAATAACATTTTAATGGTAAAACTGTCTACTTAAAAATGTGGATGTCATTATTAATCACAAAAGCATTTACGCGAACTCATTCAGAATTGGAAACTCCTTTCAAAACTGGTCGTTTTTTGCCAAGTCTCGAAATGTCCTCGCACTCAAAGATAAGTCCAGAAACCAGTAGGTACAAATAATTTCAAATGTATATACCATTGAAGATCGCCAATGCCGCAACTATTAAACTTCGAAACTAGGTGCTTGAGTCTTAAAATCGTAATCAGGATTTTTATTTTAAGATAATTGTTGTATAAAACTATTACAGAGGCATAAAAAAGCCTAGAATTGGTATCACAAAATGTACGATTGATTTGGCAAATTTTGTTTATTCAATGAAATAATAAGACAAATAGGTGGCGGCGCTAGTTTGACGCATACCACTGGCTTAACAAACACTTTATAATAATGACTTTACTAACCAAGAAAATTACATCTAATAATAGGATTAAATTAAACTAGTATTTACAATTGAAACAATTGAGCTACCTGCAGACTGTTGCAAACAATCTACTGGTAGCTCAAATGATGCAATAGAAATTTAAGACTTGTTCATCATCAAATAAGGGATCCGGTCCGCTACGGCCACTTCCTTGGACGGCCACCACCCAAATTACTTGTTCGTCCATTTCCCCGAACGACCACTGGTCAACCACGGCCACTTCGTAACAGTAAAAAAAATCGTAGTGTCTTATCTGTAAGATTTCACTCACTGACTTCGTTTTTGCAGCTCTTGCCAAAGAAAAATTCTGAAGACCCGTCGAGCGTTTCATATCGCCTCCCCTTTTATCTTTTTACTCATTCCTCCTTTGGAAGGGTTCGTATTTCATATGATTCAGAGAAAGTACAAATACGAGTCGTTAGTTGAATTTTGGTGGAAAAGTTCTTTGGAGTATCTAACGAGTTTTGAGATCACAAAGAGATTTCTTTGCTTATAAAGCTGTGTGTGTTGTAAGGATCTTCAAATAAAAGATTAGTTGTTCACAGAAATCACAAATTTTACTTAAATATAATTTCGTTATTTACTTTGTTATTATATTATTATTTTTAACAAAGAAAATTACAATAACACAATAAAATAAAATTAAAACTACTGTTTACAATTGAGCTAACTGCAGACTGTCGCAAACAATCCACAGCTCAACTGATCCATATCAATACCAGTCAGAAGCGTGCCCAAGACGCTGGCTGCATTGCCCCGCTGTATGGCAATGCTGATGCGCTGTGCCAGATACTCACCAGCTCTCGGGTCACGCGCGTCGCTTCGACCAGACGCTTTCATTAGGATTCCGTACCTAGCTAGCACTAGCTAGTAGCTTTGTGTATTTGTTTTACGAACCAAGTCTTGGTTTCTCCAAACACAAGTAAACACACTAGAGGTTAACAAAAAGTTTAAACTATTGTCAAATTTAACAACCGGATGAAAACCCGGTTGTTAGTACCTATTCCCTAAATATGTAGACTTATTTGTTTGTTGGTATATCGAACTTTGTTGCAGCATAAAACATAATTATGACGGATAGAGTAGGTCCTGAAATCTCACTAATATGTATTATAAACGTGAAAGTTTAGATGGATGGATAGATGGATGGATGTTTGTTCCTTTATCACGCCAGAACGGCTGAACGGATCTGGATGAAATTTGGCACAGAGATAGATTATAGTCTGGAATAGAACATAGACTACTTTTTATCCCGAAATTCTCACGGGAACGGGAACTACGCGGGTGAAACCGCAAGGCACTGCTAGTTTGCCATAAATTAATTTCAGAGATTTCAGTAAGTCAAATATCCAGTAGTTTTGAAGATATGGACATCCGGCGGAATTGATTTGGGGGATAGGCTCTTAAGGATACGTCGCGCGTTTCATGCCCCCCCCCCGACTGAGTGACTGCACCGTCACTCAAACCAGGCACTAAAGTTCCTAAAAAACTATCATTACTGATAATGGATAGCGGATCGGCAACTCCATTTAATTCCAATGTTTTTGCCACACATCCTCAGACAAAGAGCATTGTTCGTTAGAAGTTTTGACGTGAACGAGGGTCCTCATAACAGCCCCAACTACTGTCAACTGTGATTAATCTTAATTCACTGAAGGGCTCGACGATCGGGCTTTAAGAGGCTGGGTTTATTGAAAAGTGGGGTTCGAAATATCTATTTCAAATTAGCTGGGACTCAACTGTTGTAGGTAACGTCTGTAGTTCTGGACTAGTTAAAGGAAATTACCCATTATAGACACGCTTCATCATCATCATCATCAGCCTATAGTAGTCCACTGTTGGACATAGGCCTAATGAGCGCCATAGCGCCCTGTCTTCAGCTTGACGCATCCAGCATCTGCCAAAGACAAGCTTAGAAACTGACAAACTATGTTTATTTTACCCGACTGTAGCAAACCAATAGGAAGGGTTATTTTTAAAGAATGTTCCTGCCTAAATAGCTGCTAGGTACTATATATTAAATAACCCACGTAAAATAACCTACAAAGTTTTGTTATTTTATAAATTTGAATAAACTCAAAGTTTAATATTAAAACCTACACAGCCGATGGTTGATGAATGTCAGTAGATTCATCTTAACTCCGGTACTTTGAGGTTTAAAAACAACGGTAGGTTGGTGTATCGATGTTGGATAAATAAATATGATATGATGTATAATAAATAATCTGGAAAAATTCACACAACATTATCTAGCCCCAAGTTATGCAGAGCTTGTGTTATGGGTAACAGACATAATATAAAACAATAACTAGATAGATTATTTTTATTATACACAGATTACACGTACCTACACGTATATTTTTAAAGTGTGATTTTTTTGTGATATGGGTTTTTGCCTGAAATAAGCGAATTTTATTTTATTTTTATTTTATAGAAATTGACCATGGTCAATTTCGAATTAATTTTATGTATCAATTTCGAAACGATACGCAGATATTTATATATCTGCGTATCGTACAAACATTTATCCCGAGGTGGGAATAAATGCAACCTGCGTCCAGACCTTAGCCCACCGCGCCATAGAGGTCGTCAAAACTGGTACCTATCAAAATCATCCGACAGTCAGTACAAATCGATTTTCAATAACTTTCCAGAACTACGTATGTTCTTCATCTTCGATTCTTCTCGTCCAAAATTATTATCCTACAGCGAGTGTCTGAAACGGACGGACAAGGCGGACAAGACACGTACGGAAACTCTAAAAGCAGATGCATGTTCTTGTACGGATCAAACGACATGGATTCTTGTATCTTTGAGAAAAGCAGAGTTACAGTTACAACTTTGAAAGGTGGGACGGTTGAAACGTTTTATTATATCGGCGAGCGTAGTTTTTAACCGATTTCAGGAATAACTATGTTCTGCTGTATATTTTTGTTTACGTATGTTCGTTGATTTTTCCGTCAATTAATACATAATGATAATACCATATGAATCAGTATCAGTATCAGCACTTACGACTATTCATAGATTGTATCATCAGAGGTTTAATATTTACCACAATGGGCATAGCGCCAAAGCTAGAAATTATTACTGTTTGAAAAAACTGAATTATGTAATGAGCCTGTCAAAGGGGCTACCTACTAATGACACTCTCTAAAAACTACACAACACTTTTTAGCTTCAATTAAAATCAGCTTCAACATACATAAAATAAAATCAAAAGTGCAGATAAGCAATCTTTACGTATCACGTGACGTAGAAGTGTGTACACGCTGTTCCACGTACGTTGTTTGCAAAGCTATTAATCTAGAGCCTCTGGGAGCACGGAGCACATCCGCGGAGAATACCTATAGCCAGGGAGGTTCTGTTTCCGGGATTTCAAATAAGGAAGGCAATTTATCCAGTGCTTTTGATGGCATATGTACAATCAAATTGTAAGTACACGAAGAGGTAAGTAAAGGTTCCGGCTAATTTGCTCTAAACAAAGAACCCAAACATCTTTCGCGAGAATCCCCCAAGGCGTGGACGAGAAAATAAAATCTCTTAAGGTCCAACCGCCGATGACGAATAAGAAGCGAGTAGATCTAGAAACTAGCTGAGCAAGTGTTTAGTTCCGATAGTAACTGGTATGTCGTTGGACATTAGATTAACCTTACCTTTTAAGTCTACGCGATCCGAAATGAGTCTTGGGACTGAGAAAAAATGGGGTTCTTTTCCCGCCAGTCCTCCGCTTGGTAGTTCACGTAGGTCCGTTCCACTTCCACCACATCTTTCCAGCCGTATCGCAGGCGTCCCACGGATCGGCGACCGATGACGTGGCAATAGACTATAATATTCCAAATAACAAGATCCGTGAAGTGCGAGTTCGACTCGCGCACTAAGGGGTTTCGAATTCTTATCAATTTAACTAAATTGAGGCAAAAGACAACTGCCCCCCAGCCACTCCCATGTATTTTACTATAAAAAGCATCGTAGTTTGACGAATTCATTACGGATGTAATGATTACATCACATCATGATGATGATTACGGCTTCATCAACAAGCGAATATAGAAATCCCGTTCCACTGGTTGTTTCAAAATTCAAAATTCAATAACTTTATTTCTTTAGGCTTACAAAATAAGCACTAAGACAAGTCAAATACATAAACAGTTTTATAGATTATCAAATAAGAAACAAAATGTCATTGATTTTGTTCGCTTCAATTTTTTGTCCACTAGTGGAAGAAGCGTTTATTCTGATACCTAATTTGTACCCGTAATTGTATTTGTTTATTCTTCACATTGAGTTGGAAGCAAAACGTGTCATACTTTACAAACTTGCCGTACGAATATCATATTTTGTATTATTTTAATTTATTGATTTATATTGATCTCTCTCTCTCTGTCGTCACGTGATAAAAAGTTACAAAAAAACCTGCCTTTTCACAAATCCCTTCTTAACGTAAGGTTGTGTAGTCAATGTTACCTAGCCTCCACACTTTAGCTTTCTCGTTTCAACGGTTTGAACATATAATAATAATAATAAACCTTTCTTTATTTCAACAACCTTACTTAAAAACATGTTCTTATAAAACTACGTTTATAAATTTAATTATGTTATTGGAACCCCACTCTGGGTATAGGCCTATAGGTATAGGCCCTTTAAACATATATCAAGATGTTACGAGTATTAGTGCAAAATACCGTACACACACTAAACTATTATTATTTTTCTCAATCATCGAGATAAATAGCCGGCCCACCACTGGTACTGTTAGGTATTTGTTATTTGATTGTATTGTAGACCAATTCCACCAAATCACCTAACAAAGGATTTCACGCCTATCCTCTCGTTGTCGAAGCTCCAAGGCTGCACAGAATACCCATGAAACCTTGGACGCTTGAGTAATTGTAGGAGAAATAAATTTCCTCCTAATTTATACGGAGACTATTAGCAACGTAACAAATGTGTAACATGCTCTGAAATTGAGTGAGCTTCTTCGGGACAAATAAGTTTTGCATGAGTTGTTTCAAGCTTTTAATTTGTCGGGATTCAGAAGGTTGTTTTTGTAAAATGAAAATAATTGTTGGTAAATTATAAAAATCAAAGTTTGAGAAACAATTTTATATGACATAAGCGTTACTCAAGATGTACTCAAGATAAATGGAAATACCTACCAATGCAATGGTGTCAATTCAGGCGTCATCAAAACTAAACTAATTTAACATCACTGAAAATTTGTCGTACCTTGTTTAAATTAAAATAAAATAGATAAATAAATTTATATTTTTATAGTATGCCAAACATTTAAAAACATTCGGCTGTTTGGAATATTTATAAAAAAATAGGTTGCAAATAAATTGCTCTGGCAGTTTAGGTAGTTTTTATTGGAAAATTAAAAAACTATGCGTAGGTATTTGCACCTAGTTGTTTACTTTTAGAATATTTATACAGTTGCGAGCCTGTATAAATATTCTAAAAGTAAACAACTAGGTGCAAATACCTACGCATAGCATAGCCGCATAGCTTTTCATACTTTTTTTGTAAATCCAATAAAAATATTCCAAACACCGTTTCATTCATAACACGAGAATCAACGAAATGGCTGATTACTTCTGAATAGCAAATACACTGATTTTACTAAACAAATATTTTTCTTCCGACTTGCTGGTTCCGACGGATTATTGTTTCCTTTGTAGAGTAAAAATAATAGGAGCGAAAATGAAGACAGAACCAGTGGGAAATAGGCCAACGACAAAATGGACTGAACATTGCCATGTTCCAAAAGTCCCGCGTTTATGTCGCATACACTCCTAAAAAGCTCTTCGAAGACAGAGCTTGATCTGCAACTTCATAAGACATGACCCATTCTTGTTTTTTGATTCCGTTGACCATTTTACAAGTTACCTTTGAACATAATAACATCTAGGTACCTATCTACACCTATTATTCCATTATATTATACACATGTACAGGTACACTGATTCATTAATTTCAAATGTAACGTTGTAATCCTACATATAGTTTTATTAATTTATTCAATTTACCATTGAGTAAACAAAATTTATTATTACAATAAATACTTATCCGAATAAGGTTGGATTCGACCAATCCTACATTTATATAGAACTAGCAGCGCCTCGCGGTTTCACCCGCGTAGTTCCCGTTCCTGTGGGAATTCCGGGATAAAAAGTAAGCCTATGTCCTATTACAGACTATAATCTATCTCTGTGCCAAATTTCATCCAGATCCGTTCTGCCGTTCTGGCGTGATTGAGTAACAAACATCTATCTATCCATCCATCCATCTAAACTTTCACGTTTATAATATTAGTGAGATGAGATAGTGAGATTACAAAGTTATTTATGTCGTCAATCTGTTTTATTTAAAACATAAAAGATTTTTAATATTGCTTTGGTCACTGTAAGATGTTGTTAGGTTAGCGGATTGCGTTATAACTTAAAGACAGAAGGTTCCTTAAGTAGGAACTTAATAAAGTAACCGAATTGGACATGGATCTGACAACGTTTTAGGTGTAGGAAGAAATGAGTTGTTTTTTTTACAAGTATGGCATTAGGGATTTTCTCTTCGATGATTTACTGTTTGAAATTGTCAACAATGATTAATATTTCTAGCTGTCGTAAAAAAACATTGAAAAAAAGGAGGAAGACCTTTCTCCCAACAGTGGAACATGCGGCTTGAAAAATTAATAAATAGGATTATCTGCTTCCACCTGCTATGCCCACGGTATTCATTGCTATAGTATGATCTTTTCACCACTTATCAGTGTCAGTAGAATTTTTCGCATGCAGCAAACCTTCTGAGTTCAAGAGCGCTCGTCTCCGATGGCTAGGACACGTCTAGAGAATAGAAGATGATCGGGCTGTCATGATAGCATGAGGGAAAACCATCGGGACGTAGACCAGTCAGCCGCCCTAGGTATCGCTGGATTAACGAAGTTAAGCTATTCTCCGGGAAACTGCTCAGACCCAAGATGCCTGGAGAAAGCTTGTGTCAGAGGCCAAGATCCACTTTGAGTCGCGGAGCCTTAGCAGTAAGGAAACTTTCGTTATAGGTAGGCATTTTTGTATAAGTAGTTCACTCAAAGGTAATTAATAATTCTAATTTTCATGGACCAATTGGTAGGTAAACATTTCTTACTCTCAGGGCGTACAGAACTTGAGGTCTCGGAAGTCCGGGTTCCGGTGCTATTATTTCAAGTTTTTACGACTCTACTGTTGGTATTTGATGGTGATGCTTTGAATTTTCTTATAGCTCGTACATTATACTCAACTATAACTATCACTGCTTGAACTAAGACCGAATGATGGTTAGAGTCATCATCATCATTATCAGCCTATGTTAGTTCAGTGCTGAACAATGGTTAGAGTATTATGCATAGGTGCATTTCAATAAGAATAGTCAAAATCATCTTTGAGTGTCAGTAATAACGATTCGAGTTAAACTGGCGTGCCCCACAAAAGCCGAAGACAACAGAAGTACTCGTAAACGGCATTGGAAAGACCTAGACCAAAATTAACGAGAAGCCAGATAGGGCTAAATTGTGATTTATTCTAGACGCCGCTTGTTCCTGGAAAATATATGATATTCATTTGTATACAAAGTTTTTACCGCGAATTCAAATGCGGTTTTTCGGGATAAAAAATAGTTTCAGCAACATAATTTTTATTTTTAGCAATTATGTATGTAGATTCTGATCCAGATCTTAATACCTGCAATAATTAGGCCAAAAAATAACTTTATTTGTTTTCTATACCTAAAGAAAAAAGCAAATAAAAACAAAGATGTATTAAAAATAGAAAAATTGCAACCCCGCGGCGAACTTCCAAGCAACCTGAAATGTGCAATCAACGCAAGGCGATACGACCGCAATAAAATAACAATAGTTCCGAAGCAATCCAACTGCAGCATCTGTAATCCCGGGGTGATTGTTAGTGTCTCGTCTGGTAAAGAAAACACGTTGTGTGACATAAATAGTCTGATTGTTTTGAAAAACTGAGAGCCGAATCTCTTAAATTTATATTGTTTTTATGTTTAGCGTAAAGAAAGTAACATCCAAATTTTAAAAATTCATATTTATAACTAGTTACTGCACACGGCTTAGCACGCGTTTTTTTGATAATAATTTGGTAGGCATTAAAAGTAACTTACAGCCGAATCGAGAAACTGCTCTTTTTTTTTAAGTCGGATAAAAAGTTGTTTGTAGAAAAAAATACTTTTGCGAATAATTAAATGTCAAATACATCGGTATCGGTTAATTCTAAAGTTAAAATACAAAAAACCTACTTGACAAGGGAAATGAAGTTGGGAGGAGATGAATGAGTTGATGAGACAAATGGAATATTTTTTTGTCAAATCAGGAATTTTTGCATATTTTGCCTTGTTCTGGCGAAATACCTTCATGAAACTTTACCCAAAAGGTAAATAAAAATTCATTATCTTGCATCTGACGTCAAATTATTCCCACGGTTCAGAAGCCTACTTGCAAATACATAGTAGATACCATTTGAATTTTATTTATTTCAACAAACTTATTTTAGACTCTGTTGAAGCCAACAAATAACTCGTGTTGATAGACTTTTTTTTTATTTCTTTCAGGCCTCACACACTTTACCATACCATTGAAAAATGAAAATAGACTGGCGAATATTCCTGAATAGCCGATCCGTCAAAATTTTTACCGAGGAATGGAAAATTTGATGCTATTCTCGAATACCAGAAGCAATTGAAAACTGGAGCCTAATCAAACGTCAGAGGGCTAACACGTTTGAAAATTTTGGAATAAATGAAAATAAATAATGCTGGACCATCCACACAGCATTATCTAGCCCCAAAGTAAGCAGAACTTGTGTTATGGGTACTAGATAACTGATAATATTGAGTAAATAACAAACAAAGATAGATTAATTTTTAATTATATGTATAAAAAGCACAGAAAACTCGAAACAAACACTAACAGCTTATACAAACATTTATCACGAGGTGGAAATCGAACTCGCAACCTCCTGCGTGCGTAGCAGGAAGACCTTCGCCCGCTGCGCCACAGAGGTGATCAAAAGACAAAAGTATGACACCTAAAATGTTGCTTATAGAAATCCAGAACGAAATGAATTAAATAAAGCCGGCCAAGTGCAAGTCAGCTTGCACACGGAGGGTACCGTACATTGTACATAACTATTTCGCATAGGTAAACAAACCAGATTAACTTTTTTTTAGTAAGAGCCATCTTGTCGCGGTCACCGTAACTTTAGTGATCGGTACTCAACTTTGTATAGTTATTGGACCCCTTAATTATTTTAATTACAGAAGCCGTAGTAATTTACGCGCTGTCAAAATTTCAGTTATTATTATTATTACGGTTCAAGAGATACAGCCTCGACACAAGTAGAGCAAAAATAACCAAAAAAAAAAGTTTTTTGTATAGAGCCCCATTTTATTTCAATATTTATATCGTTTTATTAATTATTATAGCGGCAAAATAAAAACACATTCTGTGAATATTTCAACTGTCTACTTTTTACGGTTCATGAGATACAGCCCATGATAACGAACAGATGGACAGACAACAGAGGCTTAGTAATAAGGTCCCGTTTTCACCCTTTGGGTATGGAACCCTAAAAAAATATCAGATCTGTCTTAATCAGATCAATGGTTTCCCAATATACCTACCTACGTACCTCTAGGAATCATTAAGTTTTACCTCCTTATAAAGTTTTCAATCTCACTCGTCCATGGAAATGGTTTCTGCATTTTTTAAACAGCTCCATTCCAAGTCGGATACACTCCGAAAATATTCTTTTGAATTTTATTTTTTATTCTGGATACTCACAATAACCGACTTCTTTTGAAGTACGCTCCCCGATATTCCATGGAAAATGCAACTTCCAATCGAAATACATTCGCATTCCTTTGTGGTGTAAAGATTCTGAGCACTTTGATGTGAAGGCTTTGTTTTGCATGCTCGTGAAAGGAAGCGTGAACTATCGATTTTTATGTCGGTTTGTTTCTAGCAACACAGATACTTAGTGAAGCCGCACACCTTATATTATACAGCTTAAAGTGTTTTTGTGTTGTGCTTGTGCGTGCTTAAAGTGTCACGTTTCATATCGGGCGCTCCTGGTGTGCAACATCGATAGAAACACCGCGATTGTTGTCTACGGCAAAAAATATTAAAATGACATAAATGACAGCACGTCGTCATCGGATGCGTAAAGTATTTGTAATTTGTTCCTTCAACTTCAGTTAAAGCAGCAATGGAAATATATCCTCTTAAGATAAATAAAAAACCGTACGCTAATGAATTAACTTGCATAACATCTTAAATTTCATCTCATTCGCATCTTTAGGCTGAAATTGATTGTTTTGTTTTCTAATTTTATAATTTCTTTGGAATATTGTGATATTGATATTTATTTTAGATAGATAGATAGAAAATTCGTTATTGCACACAAAACTTAAATATAACAGACAAAAATAAAAGAAGTAAAAGAATATGTGACAATTGGCGGTCCTATTGCTCAAGAGCGATCTCTACCAGACAACCGTTTTAACTCTTATCTGGGCCACATTCCTTGAAATCTGGATCATCATCTCGGTACTCATTCGTTCACCATAATACTACCCTGATAAAAAAACAAACTAAACTAAATCGGTACAATAACATCACGTACAACAACTACATAACTAACAAAATATGACCCATGATAGATTATCTCAGGATGGTCATAACTTCTACTAAACAAACGCCCCAGGCCTCGATGCCGTATCGCAGCATAGCGTGGCAGTAATCCTTCTAATCCCGTATGATGCGACCCGCGTCACGCCGTCGTATCACCTGTGATTAATGACGTTGCTCCTTTGTTATGGACAGAGTCTAGGATTATTCGCGTTATTCTTGTTTGGAGATAAGATTTGAGATTTTTTGATGCGGGTCTTGGTTTATATAAGGGTCATCAAATATAGTATATTGTTTGTTTGTTTGATAGTCATGGTACGGTAGATGGAATCATTATATCAAAAATTCGCAAAAGTCCCTGTGAGTAAAGCTCGATTTTGTATTTTTTACGAATCAGGTCTTGTTTAAAGTACAAAATCAATATCATACATAGCACTTATTCTGATTAAGTTTTGTTTATTTGTCTTACGAACCAAGATTTGGTTTCTCCACACACAAGTAAACACACAAGAGGTTAATAAAATTCTAAACTATTGTCAAATTATAACAACCGGATGAAAAACCAGTTGTTAGCTGCCCTAAAATTATTAAGGTAGGCATTTGATAAGAACATAACTTCATCACTGCGTAGTTTGCGTAGTTATTAGCTCCACAAACAATTCTGAGGATTTCTTTGTTCGGTTTCAAGAAAAAGTAGTAAATTGGGTGGGTATTACTTTCTTCAGCATTTCCATTTCGTATGGTAATAAATCGTCTGCCATTAGGAGTCGTCGAAGGTCACCCTAATTTTATTTTTCTACATGTTCATGAAAAGCAATGTTTTTTTTTATGTAGGCAAACATTGTACCTAGTCCGGAGCTACTTAACCTTGCAGACTAGTGGAATAACATAAGAACCTTATCGAAGGTCAAAATGTTTATTAAGAAACTACATGCAAGACGCATCCGTTTTTGAGAGGTTCTAACTTTTTTCATTAACTTTGAACCTGCAATTTTTGTTTATAAAATATCAATCTACTTCCGTATAGTCTGAGTAAAATATGAATGCTCTTGACCTATGCGACCTAATAACAGTCAACATGATGTTATGTTTGTGTTTTTATTGTACTGTTACAAGTAATATCGGTAATACATTCACAATGAACAACTCAATAGGTACTTTATTCTGTACACCGCCTCGAAATCGATTGCGAATGTCGACTTTATTGACCTTTATTTAGGTCACAAAATATTTTGCAAACTTCACATTACGAAGATTATGAAGTAGGAAAGATTAATGGTCCTTCGCTGTCATTCCTTTGCCGAGTGTAAGCTGGAGTTGTCGTGTTCTGAAGCAATGGAGCTGTTGTTCGTTGTGTTTTTATTTGGGCTCGTTTGTGGACAGGAAAAACTAAATAAAGACCGTAAGTTGAATGGGAGAGCAGAATTTTGTGAAATCTAAGGGCCATAACGAACATAGTTGGTAACTAACCACACGAACAGTGTTTTATTATGAGTTCTCGCGAAAATAACCTTAGAATATACTATTTCTGCATATTTATTTTTGTATATGTTGATGTTTTTATGTTATATGAAATAAGAAAAAACTTTTTAAAGAACCTAAGCCTTTTTAAAGTACATTTTTTAAAAGACTTTATGTCATGTTCACCTGATTCTGTTGATTGTCATGTCATGATATAAGCGGTATATTTTTTCAAAGAAAGAAATAAAGATAATAATTTACTAGACCAACAACCAACAAACGTGAAAATGATGTTTTTTTTTTTAATTTATTTGTTTCTAATTTTATTTTGATTGAAGGAATTAAAGCACTTTGAGCTGACAAACAGAAAACGGGCAGTTTTTAGTTTTATCTTATTAATTTAAAAGTTTGTGGGTTTTCGGTAATGCAATAACACTAACAACCGATAAAAGATATATTGGTAGCAATAGCATCCAGCATCCAGCATCTGCCTGCAGTCTTTCGCTGGGCATCATTCCACCTAGCCGGAGGGTGTCCTACACTACATTTACCGAGTCGTGGTATCCACTCAAGAACACGTTCACCCCAACCGGTTACATACATTATGTGGGTAATTATTAATAGTCATACTAATACAACTGCATCATTTGAATGTGACTACTAATACCCGAACTGGAGTAGGCAGGCATACCGATTGACCCGGGTCAACAATCAACTGTTGGATTGAGTCAACCTGCATTGATCACAGACCTCGTCAGCTCAGCAACAGTAGAAAATAAAATACACAACATCACAGAACAAAGATCACTCGTCAAAATTGTTTATAGTTTATCAACAATAAGATCTTCTTTTGTTTCTTATCCGTGTCCCATACAGTACAGTATCAAACTTTGTCTAAACAGGAACTGTGAGGTGTGTAGGTACCTAATAATGGTATACCCGACTGCTGTTATCCCGTAAAATCAAAAATGCCAATAAATTCTACCATTTATTAGCAATCATACGTTCACACGGAGCATCAAAATAAAAATAGATATAAATAATATTAAAATAAATATAAGTAGGTAATATAAACGTTTTTTTGAGTAGAGACCACGACTCGGAACATTTAGTGTAGGACGCCTTTCGACCAAGTGGGATGACGATCTGCGAAAGACTGCTAGCAGATTCTGGATGCTGCAAGCTGAAGACAGGGCGCTTATTAAGAGAGTCCTATATCCAGCAGTGGACTAATATAGGCGGATGATGATGACTTTAGTTATTATTATTACTTTTTTTTGTTTCATTATCTAGAATTCTAATGGTGAAAGAATTTTGCAAATCGGTCCAGCAGTTTCTTAGCCCATTCCCGTTAAACAAACAAAGAAAAATCCTTCGTTTTTATAATATTATTGTATAGATTAATATCTTATACCACATTATCTCAGTAATCAGGATCGACTCCCTCAAGAACGAAGCACCTTGTCTCTCAGCTGGTGGTATCTGCACGGTTGCTGTCGACTGCCCTGAGAACATCTTAGCAGCGCCAGGGCTTTGTCCTCACCAACGCAAGGAGGGGGTCGAATGCTGCAATGGAAGTTAGTTTATTTTCTATTCCTATAGTTTTATGAATATAAAAATAACAATATTAATTAATTAGGTACTAGTTTTTGCCGGCGGTTTTGCTCACATGAGTGGAAACCGTGCCGACAACCTTCAACCTGGTGGGATGACGCTCTGCGACGGATGGTGGTCAGATGCTGGATTATCATCGTCGTCATATCAGCCCACACATGTCCACAACTGGGTATAGTCCACCTCAATACGACGCATGCAATAGAGGTCCTGAGCCGCTTTCACCCATCGACTCCAACCGCTACAATGTCTTCGGTCCATCGGGCGGGGTCTCCAATACACCGTTTTACGTGGCATCGTGTTCACCACCTGTCGATGTGGCAAGCTAAATTACAGTGACAGTGTGGCGGTTTAAGAAGACTAGTACCTACTAGCAGTGCCTCGCGGTTTCACCCGCGTAGTTCCCGTTCCCGTGGGAATTCCGGGATAAAAAGTAGCCTATGACCTATTCCAGACTATAATCTATCTCTGTGCCAAATTTCATTCAGATCCGTTCAGCCGTTCTGGCGTGATAAAGGAACAAACATCCATCCATCTATCTATCCATCCATACATCTAAACTTTCACGTTTATAATATTAGTGAGATGAGTTGATGACGCCGATGATTGTTTGGCAAAAAAGAATCTATTTATCATAATAATATATTTTTCTTATTTGTACGCAAGAGGCGTGACAATCATAAAATCTGTCTACCAAATAGAAACACCAAAATGATGATGATAGTGCATTTGGATAATGGCTCTTTAAATAAACTACTACAGTGTATTACTACAGCGTGTGTGGCTACTGCTAAATTTGGAGTTCCAAAGAAAGTCAAAAAGATACTTTCAATCATGAATTCATGTCAAGATTAAGCTTGACATTTCATTTTTATTTTTTTGTATAATATCAATTTTATTCATCGACGTTACTCTCATTTGTGAAATGTTTAATGTTAATCTCATCAAGATCCTAATAAATTTTATTTTCAATGTTATCCTATACGCCTCAATCATCATAGTACTGTCAGATACACACTACAGACAACAGTAGAAATACGTTGAATCACGTTTATATAACACACCTCTGTACACATGTATTTCAAGCAATTAATAATGCTTTACTTGACTTTATCCCATTCCAGTGAAAGCAAAGAAGATAAGACCTGACGTTCTCTTTTTATTTTTCAGTTTCCATGAAGGAGACAAGATGTAGAAGGCGAGGAGGAGAATGCCAATCTATAAAGAGCATTACATGCCACCCAAGACTGATAGTTTTGCAGGCTACCGATTGTAAAAAGGGTAGTGTTTGTTGCATTTTATTGTAATAAGCTTTACATACCTATCTAGGCATTCAATGGACTACTGATCTACCTAACGTTTCACGTGACATACGGATAAACCATCGTTTGTACTGTCATTTTTAATACTTCTAAGTTTAACCCTGTTTTTTGTTGTTGCTGTTGTTTGTGCATAATGAATATAAATAAAATTATTGTTTCGGTTATTTGTGTATTATACTTGTTTGTTTCTTTGAATACTGTTATTTGATATTATTTTTTATGAGTGGATTAAAAAAAAAATTGATGGCTATATGGGGATAACATAGCCATCAATTTTTGATAGAGATAAAATAAAAATTCGTCTTTTCCATCACACCTAATGGCTTGACATATCTTTCATAGAATGTAGGTACTACAATCGTTCTAGATATCGCACAAGCCTTTTATAAGTAGAGCATGAAGGCCTTGCATAAAAGTGAATGTTACGTATAGAATACGTTGAAATAATCAAATTATATTTAGCAAATAGAGCTTTTAGACAAAATAGGTCATCTTGTGTAGAGTTGTATTAGGTCCGGTCCTTAATCTATACACTTGCGACATTATGGCAAACAAGTCCTTATGGGATACAGCTCTGGGGTTGTACCATACATAGTGACAGTTGCCTGTCAATATATTTATGAAAATTTGTTGTAATATCAAAAGCTTCCCTAATAATAGGGATGTACTTAATACTAGAAATAAATATATACCCGCTGTGCCCACAACCAGGCTTCACAAAATTAATGTATCTTTTAAAGGGCAATATATACGCTTCTACAACAAAACTCCTGAGCTGCAAAATCTATCAGTAAATAAATTCAAACAAATTGTCAAAACCTTTCAGTGCAAAAAGCCATTGTTTATGCTTCTTGGTATGTAAGAAATGACGATTTTCATCGGGATCTAAAGATTGAATTTGATGCAAAAATACGCGATAGTAGAGGCTCATGAACAGAGGTTTCTGATCTTATGAACAAAGAGGCTATCCAGCTCCTCGACAACACGGACAAAGTGGCTCAAACGAACTAAAACTAACACTATAACTATCACTTCATTTACTTTTGAGTAAATGAAGTGATAGTTATAGTGTTACTGCAATATTGCTAATTTTAAAGAAAACATGAACCAAGTGTATTCCCTTTAGTAGAGACAATAAGAAAAGTGCTGATGGACACGTTCTTAGTAATATGTTTTACAAAATTAAGCTTTAACAAAACTACCTATTTAGGAAAATCTATGGCTAGCTTGTTAATATTGTATTTTGTAATGTCATTCTAGGTGTATGTATTTATGTATGTCAGACACAAATATCAAAAAACCATTACCAGTTTTCAACGGTAAAGAAATAGATAAACAAGAACAAAAGTACAATTTAAACTGATATTGACTTCCTATAGCTATTTAACAACATAATAAAATGATTATCAAACCAACATTTAATTTTATAGCATTGTCATTTAAAACAGGATGTGTTAAAATTGAGGGGAATTGCATGAGTTGTTAAACAAAGGAAACATTCAACAAATTATTCAAACTCGTTAAAATGAAATAGAAATGATACCTTAGTTAGCTCAAATATTACAATGAAACTTTCAGGACATTCATTGTGTATTTCTAGATTATAAATTTTAGTGCCAAGCCGGTTAAAATTTTGATCTTTCCGTCTGCTAGTACCGCCATCCTATGATTTTCTCCGTACACCTTGGTTGCCTGGAAGAAATCGCTTTCAGCGATAAGGCCGCCAATTTCATTGCCTTTCTTTAGCTTAAGTTTTATAATGTACTGTATGTTTAGGTTTATGTAATAAAGAATTGTCTATCTATCTATCTATCTGCTTGTCCCTTCGTATTCTGTTACATTTATTTTTCGCGAATACTACTAGGTATTAGAGATAATTAATTTCACGTTAAATCAACAATATTGGATATTTCAGGATCCATACAAAACTGTATTACTTAATTTCCAACGAGTTTTTTATTTTATATAGTCAATAGGTTTATTGACCACAATCTCACCAGATGGCAATGTGCTCGCTGGATAGCAATGTGCTCGCTGGATGGCAAGTAAATATATAGCCGACAATGTAGCTCGAAGGTCAAGAAGATACTTACTCACTCTTGACTTGAAGAGTGAGTAAGTACCCACGTTGTAATTGACTGGAAAAACAGCAGCAGGGAGGAGTTCCCAACAACAGCGGTACGAAGTATGAAGGTGGATGAAAACAGCTTAGTGCGAATTATAGACAACCTCTGTGGCGCGGTGGGCGAAGGTCTGCCTGCGACGCAGGAGGTTACGAGTTCGACTCCCGCCTCGGGACAAATGTGTGTACGATCTGCAGACATTTGTTCAGGGTGTTCTGGTCGTTCTCTATGTATAATAAAAAATATCTATTTATGTATTGTTTATCTATATCAGTTATCTAGTACCCATAACACAAACTGTGCTTAGCTTGGGGCTAGATAATGTTGTGTGAATTGTCCAGTATTATAATTTATTTATAGCGGATCCTAGGTCAAATTTCAGTGAACATAAAGTTCAAATCAAATTCAAACGCCTCAAGCCTGGGCTCCTATGAGTGGCCCAACACGCGCTTGACGGGTTTACTTCTAAATGAACAATGAACATACTAAGCAGCTTTAAATAACAGTTTTAATCCTTATAAATGTTAGTTTCGCGATTAAATTCGTCTAGCCAAGTGATTTACTCCATTCAAGGTGAAGGCCCTCTAAGTCTGGATGGTCTGGACTGGACAAAAGTAATTTTGTGATATAAGCTCGTAATCCGCTAATAAAGCGTTATAACGAAATTATATTACAGCGAAACTAATAGAGAATAAGTACTGTCGGGGGAGTAACTTAGTATAATTTGGTTTGATATGCTTTGTACAATTTTGCATAAATTACGTTTTAAATTAACGTTTTTAATATGTTAGGTAGGTACGTAACATCTTTATGAAAAAAAAGCTAGGTATTTTGTACATAACTTATAAATTATTATCTTAATCGAGAAAAAAATACATGTTAGATATTACTCAGAGTGCTAGGGCTTACGCAGTATAATAACAAAAACCTTAGAAAAAGACAGAAAGAACAGCTTTATTTTTGTTACAAACATAAAAAAATATGTTTTTAATTGATAACACCTAAAACGTACTTAGTTAGATTTATAGAGCACTAGACATAACCCAATTTACTTGGGAATTGATTTAATTTTTTCTCCGTTATCTTTTAAGTAGTCCGAAAAAAATTCGAAAAAACTACATAATAATCTATGGGACTAATCATGATTGTTTTGGATAATAATGTTTCAATGTCATTTAAGCGTAACCGCTTATACTTAAACCCCTACTTAATGTTTTTTTATTCTAATTTAATTAGGGACTTTGAGTCTAACAGTGACTAAGTCAGTCCCATAGGATAACACAGTAACTTAAGCTAATCAATATTTACAAGTATCTTATATGTGGACTTAAATAGAGTGACAGCGGCAACAGAAGTTTGTGGTAAAAATGTATTTACCCCCACAGTACCGCAATACCCCACATGAAGGAAAGTGCTTACACAGCAAGCGGTTAAGCCGAGCAAACCAATTACGATCATAATATTCAGTGATCATGATGGATTCAGGATAAATTTAGTTTTTCTGTCCAGATTTATTGAGACGAATTAGGCAATGTACATAATATGTGCTGTATTTATAGTCATTTTGATGCCCTACTAGCTTCTTACAGAGGTTTTACTCAAGTTTTACAGGATATTTTGTTCTATCTGTCCAATAGGCTATTTGACTACATTGAAAGTAAGTTCCAAATTGTTATCATCCTAGTCAGTGATGACGTAAAAAGGCGCAGCGTAACCTTACTTGTCTCACTGCTACTGAGGCTAGGCAGTAAATGCGTTAAAACCTTAAACGACTCAGTCAACATTATTGTGAACCTCGAGTCCCAAACAAGTTTGGAAGCGTAACGTGAGTATGGCGCCTCCTTTTTCCATACAATTTCGAACAGCGCCTCTATAGTGCGTAAGTGGAACTGACTCATGATCGCTTTACGACATGTAAAAATCTCTAGGAAGGTGACAGTTTTTTTGTTATTTCTAAGGTAATTAACAAAATCATATTTTGTGAAATTTTGCAACAAAAACAAATTGTAGTAATGTTCTATGTATAAATAGTGTCTGATAATGCATTTGATATTTTAGAAGCAGGAATTGTATTTACAATATACATTTTTTACGATACTAAAGAAAATATATTTGGCAAAACAAAAATGTGTAATTTTTCTTATTAAAAATAAGAAAATAAATTGTAAGAATTGATTTGAAATGAAGATTTAAAGTAGGAAAATCATTCATTTTTAATGGTTCGTATATTGCATTCCAGACAAGAACCATTTTTACATCCGGACTCAACACGGCGACGATGCGGTGACGATGAGTCCACAATAGCTGCCAGACTACCAACAGGCGAGACGTGATCGCGATGACGTCGTCACAATCACGCCATCTCAGACTTGGGGCTCAAATCGAGACCAAGTGACACGAAAAGACTATCACCGAGGGAGGTGATACCAAACAAAAGATTTCTCCATTTCTAAAACGAAACAAACTGCTGAATTGAAACTCTCACTAACTCGGATATTGTTCGAAACAAAAATTGAACAGATCTTTTCTTCACGAAGTTAGGACTGCGACTGCAATATAAGTTCTACACCAAGTTTCACCTACGTTAACTTAGAATTTCATCTACACTTATTTTCCGTTGAAATAAAAAGGTATAGAAGGAACGACATTATTGGTGTTTTATTTAATTTGCCGTTTGTTTGTGTGGAACAAATCTTGCAACTATTATCCTCAACCGATTGAACTGAAATTTGCCATACCTACTTAAGTGAATTCTAGAACAATGTCATGTCATGGTACCATCGAGCTGACCTGATGATGAAGACAGAAGGTGACCGTAGAAACTCCTAAACAAAATGACGTATACCTACTCATCGAGTTTAAGTTCGTTGGATAGGCCTTCCCAAGCACTTTGGTCCTAGATGATATAAAATTATGTTGAACAAAAACATTTTTTATACAATAAAAATGTATTCCCAACGTAGCAGGTTGATCGTGACCTCGGCAATAACGCTGCTGAGTTCACAGAATAGCTGGAATATTGGAGTTACAACTTACGGTCGCAAAGCAGTATTGCCAAAACTACCCTCATGTTTCTGTGCGTTACAATACCGTACCGCAACATTGGCCGAGCTGGTCTCATTCATTCTGTTCTCCGTTGAGAAAAGTTCGATCAGTCTCAAATTGAAATAGTTTATTCCTGTAAGATCCAACGTGTTTGAGAAAAATGTCTAGCTTTTGTCGCAAATTGTTATTTCTGTACCTACTAAATTCTTACTTTGAATCCCAAAACAGGTCCTAGAATTGATATCTCAATAGTTATCAGAGTTATCGGTTGGAAAAACGAGCATTATTTCTCTCAGATCAGTATTTTTCGGGGAACCTCATATTCTACCTCTTCTTTTTTTTACGTTCTTGAGAACCTACATTACCGAAATTCCCAAAACGTTGAGCAAAAATGCTTTTCTAACAGGCCTTTAACCTATTGTTTAATCTACATACTATTAGGTACTTGACATTAAATTCCAATGAAATTAATTAATTATTAAAAATAAATAAAGTATTTGAGGTCACAGCAGCTGACAAGCACTGGTTGATGATGATGTTGGCGTTAGATAATTTACTAACCAACCAAAACCACAAGTCAAAACCAACACAGCCTAAACCAAACCATCTTTTGAAGCAAGAGGCCAATATACGTGCCCAATTCCTTCGAGTAACAGCGTAATTCTGCTCATAACTACCAGGGAGGCATAAGCTTAAAGAGGTGCTTACTATGAGATGTCCATTGGGAGTACCCGTTACCGGAATAACACTACTGTTTGCAAGAACTCATAATCTCATGGCATTAAAATTTCATTGGAATTACCCTCTTATTTAAGGTTAAGTAGGGTTTCTTTCTTGAGGGAATTTGCTTAGTTGATATTGTAATGAATGTATGGTAGAGTGAGTTTTTTGGAGTACCTGATTTTCTTATATTTCTTTCTCAATTATAATGTTCAGCGTAGTAGGAATATTTGGTAGGTAATAAGATTCCCTTACTTGTCTCTTACGTCAACAGGCTGAGTTTTAGGACTCGATTCTTACACCACGACGTCGAAAAACTTAAAATCTATCAATTTACCTGTATTCTGCAACTTTTGAGATTTAAGAGACAAAAGTTACAAATTGCAATCCCACTGCATTTTCTAGAACACAAGGTCCGCTCTGCGTCCGCTGCAGTCATCGATCAATTACAGCAGGCTGAGCTGTCCGCTTGCACTCTGTTGTTACGAGTGCTGCACTTGTGCAAAGAATTATCACAAAAGAGCACGCCTTTTAAACACCTGAGACCATTCAGGCACTAAACATATCGTTCTATTTTCAGTTCTTTCATGTTATTGATAGTTTTCCTATGATAATTGCCTAGCGAATGCCAGAAGCTAGCTTCTCTGTTACACAGTTATATTTTTCTATCTACAAACAACTACTTACAATTTAGGGTAAACTACATCTATGAATTTTTTTAGTCACAATTCACATGCCTTGTTTCGTTTGGCAACAAGAGGTAAGAAACATACAAACTTTCAAATATATAATATTAGTGTCATTTATTAGAGGTATTTAAGAGAGGTATCTAACAAACAAATATAAATAAAAATATTTGCGTTCATTTGATTTGACTTCAAGAGGTAACAAACATACAAACTTTCGCATTTAAGATATAAGTGTTATTTAATAGTTGTCATGTATAAGTTATATAAGTTGTTTTTTTAATTTTTATTATAAAGCGGCGGCAAAAATTGCATTTGACGATTGTTGAACGATCAAATTTCAACAATATGCGGCTAAACGTTACGTAGCCATCTTGATGAGTCAAATTAAAGTTTTCTAAACTAGTCATTCTACGAATGGGCCGAATTTACGATCCGGCGGCGACATATACGTTTCCATCAAGCCCTTGTGATTCATTTTTCTAAAAGCTTTAGGATTAAAATACAAATAACCAACAAACCCCACTCTTTCTTTCCGTAACTAAAAGTTTATTAACAAGAAATACTTCTTAGAAACTCACGTAACTCCAGGGAACGCTCGCAGTCACGGCTCCAACAAATTACTCCGTATATTTTTAATGGCAACTTTGATTCCGGCGGTAATTACTCCAGCTTGTATTGGCAGTAGATGGGCGAAGACAGGTAGAAGGAACGTTTTGCAGAGAAATTGTAAAGATGTAGGTTACATATGGTTCGTTGTATAACCTGCGCACTTAACGCTGGTAGGTATTTCGAAAAAATAAACATTTCCATGATCTTTGAGATTCTACTGCTGTTCAAATATGAAATCTAGAATTCTTATATTCCTACAACTAATATTCCATTTAATTAAATTTTTTAAATTTTTGATAAGTTGCATATTATATTTGAAGAAAAAAATCTAAAATATCTCAATTTAGATACTGACTTCATTTTCAGCCAACAGGCCGCCTGGCCTCGCTTTTCATGAAGCTAAACAGTTTAGGCATTTGGACAAAAAAAAACGCTTCCAAAATTAAAAAAAAAACGGGTTTAGTAGCTTTGTTGTATGTTTTTTTGCATGAAAATACTCGCAAAACACAATACATACTATAGGTACATATAGGTACTACTAAAATTTATAACATATTAAAATCTACTGCTTTTTTCAGATTCTGTCTGGCAGCACTGATTAGAACCTTTATCTTCAAGTTCTTGTTAACATAAATATGCTTTTTCTATATCACAACCCAGTAATGCCCAGAGTGCGCATATGGACACGAGAATTTGTTTCATTTACATAGGAACTCATCTCTTAACAAGATTTACTGACTAAAAGAAAAAAATCGACAAAAAATTAATTCGGGCATTACTGCAGTATGCCCGAATTAATTTTTTGTTGAGAGGGAAATAAAAAAGAAAATAATGCTGGATAATCCACACAGTATCACTTAACCCTAATATAAGTTAAGCGGAGCTTGTGTGATGCGGTACCTACTAAAATAAAATAAAGTTAAAAACTAAAACCCGACTACGTAAAAGTTATAAACAAGCGTTCAAAGATGTTCCGAATATATATTAGCGATTGAATATTATCCATCGTTGCATTTTCATACTCAGGTAGTCGGAGGCCTTTGTAGGTACATACAGAACTCCTAGCTTGGGGCCTCCGACTACCGAGTATGAAAATGCAACGATGGATAATATTCAATCGCTAATATATATTCGGAACATCTTTGAACGCTTGTTTATAACTTTTACGTAGTCGGGTTTTAGTTTTTAACTTTATTTTATTTGCCTCTTTTTAGTTATGTAGTAGCTACCAACCTGTGAAACTTTAGTACCATAAGTCCGCGGTTTCTGAGGCGTTTTTCCGGACTTAAAATTAGTCAATATCCTCTCCATAATCCTTGACTGCCTAGTTTGTTCAGCGGTAAATCCCGAGTTGGGCTAAAATTGTACCTAATTGATATTTCACTATCAAGATAAAACCACAGTAGCAGCTAGTAGTGATATAGGTACCCCCATGCCATCGGATTATGAGAGTGAGGGAATAGAGAGTGCACCTGTGTGGATAGTCTCCGATTGGGGGGCTCCGCCCTCTCAACCCCCCCTTTCTGTCTTACAGGGACGACGCCCTCTTAAGTCTCCCGATTGCTAGTTGATCTGTGTTCGCTAACATACTGCCTGTTGTAAATGTAAGTTGACATGTCCCAAGTAAATATTTTCTTTCAACCCCCGGCTTCGTTTCTTAACGTGTTTAGTGTTGTTTACTACTAAATCCTCCTATAGCCAGATATACCTAAATCTGTTTTGCTTTCTCCTGCAGCTTTCCCCTTGTCATTTTATATCTATAGTTTCTCAAGTAAAACAATATTAGTATCACACAATTTTACTAGCACATTCACTCTTTATTATAAATAAGTCTAGTACTTATGTTTGAAATTATAGTACGATTTGCGGTATTTACTAGTATTTTTCGATTGTGGTTGCCTTGTAAGGTGCTCGATGTTCCTCAATCTTCCATATTATGTTTTCTATTTCAACCGCACACAATTTATTACATTTTACATGCTATAGCTTAAGGAGGACGCGCAATGAAACGGCCACAACCCAAAACCCATCCACAAGATCACACACCGCATACTCGTAGCACTGGAAAAACTTTTAGTTTATCAAAATCGCAGTTGGAGAAAGGTTCCAGTGATGCCGCAGCGCAAACCGCGTTGCGGCATCACTGGAATCACTGTTGTTCCAGACGTTCTGATGACTCTTTCATCAATATGCCTCAAAGGATATGGAGTAAGGTTCAGGTGATGTCGTAACGATTCACCATCGCAACTCGCTGATGTGTCCCACGAATGATTGTTTGTTCAGTCACAAATTATAGAATTTCAAATATTTTTATCCAGTTTCGGGTTCATATTAAATATCTGATATGATATAAAATTATCAGATTTTGTTTTCCTTCATCTCTTGTTTGAAATATTTACATTTACATTGACAAAATAGAATGACGTATCGGTCATATTTGATAGGCATAGAGTTGATGAAAATAGGTCGTAGGTATTGTAATATTTCTCTATGGGGCCTGCGGCCTGCGGCTACGTAAACTTTATTACGCGTTTTGTAGGCTTATTCGGGGGCGGAGCCCCAAATCCTATAGCCTATAACCATCTGGGTATTGAGACGAATCAGTCGATACATAATTTGTTGAAATCGAACCAGTAGTTTCAGCGCTACGTGGGAACAAAGAAATTGGCCACATACATACAAACATACAAACATACAAATATACAAACATACAAACATACAAACATACAAACATAGGGTGCTAACCTCATAACCCTCCCCTGTCGGTAGTCGGGTAAAAATGATCATATCACCACGCGAGTAAAAATCCGCAGATTTCACACAAACTGCATAAGCTCTGCTTAGCTTGGGGCTAGATGATGCTGTGTGAATTGTCCAGCATTATTAGTATGTTTTTCACTACAATATTTTGCTGTAGTTATAAGTTTAGACTCTACCGTAATGAGCTGAGAAACAAGTTAGCATAGCACCAGAAGATCCAAAATTGGCAACACCACACCAAATATTAGCCGAAACTAAACCACTTAATACAATCTCTCAGTAACTATTACTTAATCTGCTCAAGCAGTCTCTTAGGGGCATTAGCGAGGAACACAGACGAAAGTATAAAAAGTTAGATCACTACCACTAAATTGGAATTGAAATTCAACTTACCACAACAGTTAAAGGTCTTGCGGTAAAAGATATCTCGAAAACCTTAGCATAGGTTTGACTTACTAACTGGAATAATTAGGTAGAGTGGATAATAAGGATGATGACAGAAACTAATAAAACCAACCAAGTGCGAGTCAGACTCGCGCACGAAGGGTTCCTTACCGTTATCTATAAAACGAGCAAAAAAAACACGATTCTTGTATGGGAGCCCCCTTAAATATGTATTTTATTCTGTTTTTTAGTATTTGTTGTTATAGCGGCAACAGAAATACATCATCTGTGGAAATTTCAACTGTCTAACTATCACGGTTCATGAGATACAGCCTGGTGACAGACGGACAGACGGACAGCAAAGTCTTAGTAATAGGGTCCCGTTTTTACCCTTTGGGTACGGAACCCTAAAAATCACCAAAATTATGTATTTACCTGAGCCACTCATTATATATTTTTTATTTAGATCGAGATTTATTATTAATGAAAAGATTTAGAAAATTCGATGACTGCAGGAAATGCCGTGTCTGCCATGCTCCCAGGTGCACGGTCACCAAAATCCACCTATAGAGAAAGTCCTGAATTTTACCATATATAAATTTTAAAGTTAAATATTTAGGAGTTTGGAAGATAAGGAGATAGGGCGGAGTTGATTTGAGGTAGTATATGCTCATAAGTTAAGTTTTCATCGGCCCAGCTGCATTTGGTTTCGCTCGTGTGTTGTCACAATGTGCTTACCACATACCCGCCCTACCACTAAGCCTACCGGTCGGTGGTAGGCCAGATTTTAATGCATATTAAATTATTTAATATTATCTCATTCGCTTCCGACTGGTATATGGATCAGTTACGCTACATGTAGATTGTTTGCAATAGTTTGCAGTTAGCTCAATTGTTTCCATTGCAAATACTAGTTTAAAATTGTTTATATTATTATGATGATACTAAATGATTATACTAAAGAGGTTTACGTGAAAACCTTTTAATAGCCTTCTGTTTCCATTTTCTTTTTTGGTATATTTGTTGTACCTGGTTTTCCTGTAATAAATAAAAATAAATTTACTATCTCAACCCTTTTATCAACGATGCTGTTGACCGTTCTTGACCTCGCTCTCTCATTAATATTTTTACCCAACGAGGCGGGTTATGTTTTTCTAGCGTTTCTCAGAGGTTATCTGGTACTCTTTATTACCTCGAAACATCCAAAAGGCTGTAGCGATTTTGATGAGTTACCAAAATACTCGCCTGGTCTCATAACTCCTACACTTCCTGATCAGGTCTTGGTTTTTTTGAGTACAGTAGAATCGCATAAGCCCTGATTAGGGTCTACTTGGGTCCAAACGGGTTAAGATCTGACTATAATTAGTAGGACATTGCTTCCACATTTAGCAAAAAACAATAAAAATCATTGGCTCGGGTTTCGAAATAGATATCAATTCATTACTTGTTAGAGTTATTCCTGAGAACTCTATGACTTGTACTTTTTAAATGAAAAGTACATGATGATCACCAGCTATTCTTCCACTACCTGTGCCTGAAGTCGGAAGAAGCCATAACACCACAAAAGTTTTAATGCAACTAACTACAAGTATGTATGATATTTCGGAGCCTTCCGAAATCCGCTTAGTCTAGTTTAGCTTCTGTGCTTACTTGGTGCTCTTTTGGGATATTATCCTATAACTGGGTAAACTGGTAGGTTCAACGTTTTGAGACTGCTTCTGTGAGATCACTGAGATACTCAACAAATAATTTGATTGAGGTACAATATTTCTGATTTCCAAGTCTGGGAGTCGATGGATGGATGTTCATCAGCCACCCTTACAAGTTTTTCGTGAGTGCGAACCTCAAAGCCCGACAAGCGTACTTTCCTATTCATTTGGAAACGAATTCTCCGATTTTAATGAAGTTTTGCATGAAAAACTAAAACGGTACAAATATTGCTATTTATAATATGTAGGCAAAATTTCATTGCAATAAAGGTTTTAGTTTCCAAATTAAACGGAAAGTACGTTTGTATGGGAGCTTAGAGGTCCCACCGTCAACAGTTATTATTTCAGAGGTGGTTAGGTATTTACAGACGTTGTGTTCTATCAAATAAAGTCATTTAATTTCTTCCAAATGACGCAAAAGCACTGCGATAGTTTATTCACAGCGTCAACGTTATTCATCGCTTAACACCTCTTTAACCTAAATCAACGACAGATTAAAATTAATTTAATCCCGATATTAGAAAACACGTCACGCCAGTCGAGATTATTTCGATACCCCTTGATGTTCTTACACCAATTTATCCACCAAGCTTAGATGTTTCAATAATCAGCTAACGATTTTTAACGTCCGTAAGAATTGGATGTCCGTAACACTCACCTCACAAAAGTTTATGATTTCGTACCGCTGACAATGTTCACCAACATGACGACATAGTTACTTTGGTGTGCTGGTTTTTGGTGTTGACTCATAAATGTGAAGCCACCTAACAAGCCACAAATTTCTAGCCTGCCGGGCTGTAACGGCGACTGGTATGTTAGACTCCATCTATAGTAGACCGCGACGAAGGAAACTCGTCCTTATAACACCAATTTACATAGGATTAGCGAAAATCTCGCAAGAAAGCGATTGAGAAGATTGATCTTAAACAAGATTCGGAAGATACGCATCTCAGAGATAACGAAAATCGAGTAAAAAATACATCTTCAAACATGAGAGCGTAAGAGTTTTGTGATTCTTGCAGATTTTGTACGGATATTAATGTTTTTCTTACTATGTTGACCAAATAGCAGAGCCGATGCAAATACTTACAAAAAAGTTCATCTTTTCTTTCTTTATTTACATTATTTTGATGATGCTTGTTTACAATTTGACATTTTTTTTCACGTTTAGAGAACCCTGCCTAGTATAACTACATGCCTTACTAGCACACATACGTTCATCCAGCGCTAAAAATACCTCCCCAGAACCATTGGTTTCGGCACCACGCTTAGCAGAAGAAAGTTGGCTGGCCTTCCTCTCGTAGGTTCCCTGAGCCGTAGAAGCCTTTACCAAAACAGGACTCAATAAAGATATGACAATAGAGACAATAGAGTTACATTATATTAAAACCATCCTACCCATACACGAATAGTTTAAATATTGTCACCAAGGCTTGTAATCTGACTAGTTACTAGGTACAGGCATCTATTTTGTGGTAAACCTAATCTGTTTCAATTTCCTTGAAACATTAATTACATCTTCTGAGATGTAGAGACAGTGTTACTAATTAATCAATGATTAAATTCTGTTAATTTGAATGACGGCGAACAAATTTTAGTTTGGTAGATACGTTTTGTAAGGGTTAGTTGGTTAAAGTCCCATGTGATGGTAGGATATTGCAAAAGCTAACATAAGATTGAGAAAACGGAGTCATTCTTAAGTCTAAGACAATCACAATCAGGGTGAATTCGTTTTTTAAAGTCACACTTCGGGTCGCTGAGCCATAATAGGAGTAAAGAAACGTAGCCGTAATTATTAGATTACCTTAACGCATTCACTACCATGCCTTTGCGATTCGACCCTCAGGGGCAGCAGCCGGAGGTGGTTTGACTTGTCCACGCCGCGCCGCCCGTCGCATCGCGACATTGGCGATGAAACAATTAAAATTAGTTTATTTTTAACAAAAACGGCATTCTGCCAAATTATTATCTAAATTCCGACTATAATTATTTAATGTGATGATTTATTTTTTACAGCAATACCTATTCAAACTTTTTAGATATGATTGTAAAATTATTTTCAAGCAGATTTTTTATTGAATTGCCCAAAATTCATCCCAAGTCGTAAACATTATTTCTTTCTTACAAATCAAGCTCGTGGTATAAACCCTTTACAATGGTCCTTCTATTCCGATATTTTCGAAAGGTCCTTCTTCGATGTATATCTGCAAACAGTATCGCCTTTCAACTGTCGCCATTAAACCGCTTGTAATTTACACCATAACTATCATTATTATCTTGTTACGCAATGATGTATTTTATGTGCCTGTAATACCAGCCATAATTGCGTAAATGCCTTCATTGTGGGTAGTTTGAATCTCATATGAACTACAATATGAGATGGTTCATAGGACACCTTGGAAATTGAGTGGATACGTTTGCTTCCTTTCAGACTTTAAAATAAGAATGAGGTTTTTTTATTCTGTGTTGGCTGTATGTTTTATTAACTCCTAAACTCTTTTAAGTCCTGATCAAGGCTTTGTTTTACAGTCGTAAAACTACCTATTATTTAGCTGGTTCACAGTCAGAAGATAACTTAAAATAATGTAGTTTTTTGTCACCTACAGAAAATGTGTGTCTTTGCAAAGAGACACAGATTATCTGATAAACTAAAATGAAGAAGTAGGTAACCTATTTGAAAGATATAAATAATTTGGCATGTTTTAAAAAACTAATCATAATCTTTATTCATACACAATTATAAAATCGTATTGAAAGTTTTTGTACACACACATTGAAACCTTAATTAATTTAAAATAATAACACATGTCACACACAATGAATTTCAAAATACACACAATAATATAGTTATTAAATGCAATCATAAAACAACGACAAACGACATACAAAACACATACAAAACACACGACATATAAAACGACTTCAGGCTTCTGAATAATGAAAATGTGTTCAGAAGTATACTTCGATATCGCGATCAAATTTTTCAAGGAGCGACATCTAGTTAAAATTCGAGTCTAGTTTAGTTTGATGTGATGACTGATCTACGACACAGTTACGCACGTTGCCATGGAAATCATTTGTGATTGTGAAAATTATCATTCGATGATGTTTTAGATACGTTTACGCACATATAAATTCCTCGAGGGTTGAACTTTTATGGAACCATTACAAATTCAGTCTTATAAACAAAAAAACAAAGGGAATTAAATATGGGATCAGCTATTAAAAAATATTTGTAAGAGTGCACTACGCGACAGCGGAACTGCGTGGCTGCGGCACTTTAAATTAAATTAGAACAAATCACCAAATGAGCCGCGCGGTTTTTTTCGTCATTTGTTCTAATTTGAGGGGCAGTGCCGCGGCCGCGCAGTGCCGCGGCCGCGCAGTTCCGCTGGCGCGTAGTGCGCTCCCACCTTAAAGGAAGAACTTCTCTTTTCTTAAGTTTTCTGCTAGCCGCCGGTATTTTTTTACGCAATTCTTGCTCACGGACTCACCGATGTGGCCGAAAATTTGGCTACGGTCTGCCTGCCACGCATGATCTGCAGATAATGGTTCTGGGTGTTTTTTAAGTTAAAAAATATATAGGTATATGTTTAACGGAGTAGGTACTTTATTATGTCCACTTGGATTCTACTGATGATTCTACTTTCTTCTCTGTCCCCTTGTAGAATTGGTCTAACGTCAAAACAATAGACGTTTGCGATCCACATAGACAAATAGACGTGAAAGATTAAAATGAAGGTTCCACAGGACTGGAGGAAGAACAGAACTGCTTACACACACGCGAGTGACAATGAGAGTGTTAAACCATCAATTCAACTCCAAAATGTATGTAATATCAATTAAATGCAGCTAGAAGAAGCTGTGTAGTCCGTGTCCAGCGTTTAATTTATTTTCTATAATGATGTAACTTGGCAACGCAGCTAGCGTCTTGGGCACGCTTCCGGACTGGTATTGATATGAATCAGTTGGTATTGATATGAGCTACCTGTACATTGTTTTCAACAGTCTGCAGTTAGCTCAATTGTTTCAATTGTAAAAACTAGTTTTAATTTAATTCTTTTATATGATTGTTATTTTCTTTGTTAATAAAGATGTAACTTGTAATAAACCTTCAAATGCCCCATCTGGCTGTCTTACTATCGAACAAAGCCTGGGGCACAAAAACTCGCCTGTCCTTGCTGTACATCGAAACTCACTTTAGTTAACGAGGGGCTTCGAATACCGAGAATCTGTCACGAGGAATTTATACGGAAGATATTATTAGACTTTTATGGATGAAAAAAACAACTTATTACGTCTTTCATCTACTCTACATGCTTGTAGCAGGTACCAAGTTTTTCTTGTGTAGCCTATAATGTAAACAATACAAAACTGGTGCCTATTCACCAATTGCATCTATTTATAGTAAGCACAATATCATTTATACTTTATATGGTAATAGCATAAATGACGCAATTGCCCACCTCTCAGCATTGTGGTCCTTATAAGTACCTACCTTTGTTCCCTGCGACGATCTTACGTGGTGAACAAAAATGTCTAAATCGACATAAAAATTATTATTGGTCATTTAAACGGTCAGCAGATAAAAGCGGTTTTGGTTAGCCGAAAAATTCATTTGGCAAACAGAAAAAATTAATTGAGCGTTTTCCGGCTAATCAAATATATAAAATAAATATGTACCAATAAATTTACTCCCATTATTATTGCAGTATACGACGCAGTTGATGGTTGAATGTCAATGGACTCTATTTTTCGAAATAGTCTCGAATAATTCCGCTAACAAGGCAGAAAAGCGTGAGCGTGTCAGCGGTTCTCAATAATCCGAGCATTTTGTACCAAGTGACTATTTTACTCGCATCTGTCCAATTTGTCCAATTAGTGGACGGATTGGCAGCGAATCTGTTTTGTTAGTGATCGAAATTTAGCCGCTTTAAATGTTTTCATTTATATATCGGAAATTGATTTGTAAAAAAACAGAACTAAAAATAACTAGCCAAAAGTTCTGTCATGGAATTACGAGTAATTGCCACCGTTGTTGGATATCGTACGTCATGTTGTTAGGTACATGTTTAGGCCCAGACTCCACCAGAGCGGAGATGTCCGAAGCGGAGACGAAAAGAGACGTTTTTCAGCTAGGGTGTCTCCACCGAAGCTGTGCGGAGATGTGTACTGGCTAGACAGGAGCGGAGATGTGTGCTGGCTTGAGCGGAACTGAGCTGTGTGCGGCGAGCGACGGATGATTGTTGAGATGAATGCTCTAGGTGCCGCTAGAGCATTCATCTCAACAATCACTGCGGCTCACTGCACGCCGCTCAAATCGGCGTGTCGTCGTCAGCTTGCGAGGCACAGCTAAGATCTCTGCTTCGATATTTATTTGTATTATTAATCATCTCCGCTTTGGTGGAGTCCGACCCTAATGGACGTTTAATATTTTGTTTCTTATAAAAACTGGAGTTATTTCAGCCAGTTTAAATCTATACAAAAAACATAGCATCATATTCGATGAGACGAAATTACTCCTCCCAAATTGCCAGACCCTACACCTATAGTAATATGATAAGGATGTTTTTTTTTGCTTTAATTAAAAAAAAAAAGGCCAAATTAAGGCTCCGAAACTACTGGACCGAAATGAAAAATTCTTTTACGAAATAAAGTGAATTAATACATAAATAATGAAAATGTGATACTCAATGTATAGTATAGATTTGTTTTAAGTTAAATAGATTTGTTTTAAGTTGTAAGATTTGTTTTAAGTTAAATTTTGTTTTATTTTTATATAATTACTTTTGTTCTTTAAGTACTACTTAGCTCTACTTTTGTAAGTACCGTTATTGTAGTTCCCTAGTCGGGTCCATGTTAGGAACTGTTTTCTAATTATAAGACCTACAAACAACATGGTATCAATAAAAAAAATGAATTTGAATTTGAGATTAGAATCCTACATTATCCTTAATGAACATGAGCGATATAATCTACCCGTGCGAAGCCGGAGCGGGTCGCTAGTCTAATATACCTACAGACTAAATTGAAGTTTTCTGCAATATCAGTAGATTGTAGAAAACTTCAATATGGATCACCAAAGGTTTCAGCTTAGTATTTTTATTAACAAAGAAAATTTCAATGAAAGAATAGAAACCTTAGCATTTATTACTTTTAACAAAACTAAGCCAATCTTTTCAATCACTTGGTTCGCCGTAGAATGGCTAAGGCCTCTTGTCAAAATTTATTCTACACATTCTATACCATTTCTACAAACAGTGCACTGTTTGTGTGTTGTTCATCGCTCATTTACTTTATGTGTAGGTATGTCAAATATCAAATATCAAAGTGCTTTATTTCCTTTAGACCTTACAGGACTCTTGGACACGTCACAAAATACAAATTACATAAGTACGTAAAACTAGGAAATAAAGTGATCACGTTGATTTTTTGTTCACTTCAATCTTTTTAAGGTAAAGTAAAGAAGCGAACAAGAAACCTTTACCTTGTTAGAATGTTAGTTTTCGAGTTGGAGCAAAAGTCGTCCCAAGATTTTTTATCGTCTAGATAATCTGATATTTTGAAGTAAGCCTTTTTACAAAGGACATGTTTGACAATTTGTTTTTATGTGTGGCGGTAATCAAATGATATGAATCAATGAGTCTTTATTTCCATCAATGGGATAAATGTATACTTAGGGCCCTATCTCATTAGGTGGCGCCACTCAATTCAATTTTAAAATATCTTTATTTATGAAATTTAGTAACACGAGTAATACAAATCCAGTGTACATTCATCCTAGACAATATTAAACATAAAATAAATGTAAACACGTTTATAAGCGCTATGCGCTTTTTCAAACTTATTTTGGTGGCGCCGCTGCGGTGTCTTGCGTTACCAAGTGTGAAACACCAAAACAAACTCCATCACCAACTAGTTAGTGGTGGAGTGTGTGAGACTATAAGCTCTATACATATTAATGGTTGCACCACCAGCGGGTGATTTGGTTGCCGGCAACAATTTCGGTTGCGCAACCGAGCCTAACCAGGTGAGGTATCCTCCATACAACTGTAAACATTTTAAGAAATTTTGGAACTAACTTATTTATTTTTTTAGACATTTTGCCGGAGTGCAGCTTACGGACTATAATAACATAACCTTGTCTACATTTTGTTGGATTTAGATACCATGGTGTGACTGGTGGCGCCACCATGGTATCTAAATGCTCCGCCAGAAGCGATGCCAGACTTCTAAAAAAAGTGCCGCCTGCGCGCCCCGTCAGCAGAGGAGTTATGAAATAGGGTCCTTAGAAAAGGCCAAATTCATGTCTATCTATATTAAACTATTTGGGTACAAAGAGCGCTCTCACACTACCGCGCAAAACCGTAGGTGCAGTGCCGCAAGAGTTTCGCAATGCCGTAGTACGAAATGCGGAACAGATGCAAAACTGTCGCGGACACGCTAGCAACGCTGCAACTCGAGGTGAGTTGCAGCTCCGCAAATTCGATTCCGCGCTTTAATGTGAGATCGGCGTAAAGTCAGTCTACTTAGATATTGCCATGACGACTCTAAGGTTAGGTTTCAGTATTCAATCATTATTACGACACGTATGAAACTCCACCCTCCTGCTAGCTCTGATAATCAAGTACACAGGCGTCTGCCCAGCCGCGATAACTGCCTCTAATTATACTATCAAATGTTATTAATCACTGACACGCTCTAGTTTAACTGAAAATATGTTAGCTCAGTTTTCTGAATGAAACGGGTTGATTATATTATTTAGAGTTAAATAAAGCTAGGGTGTTACACTCGTGAACTTCGTACTTTTATAACAGCCGTGTCAGAGAAAATTCTATCACACTTAAAGCCTGTACCGTTTCACTGCTGGACGCAGGCCTCCCTCTGCTAAGCGCTATTGAATCTTACAATGGGGGCCCATAATACCCACGCCGGGCAAGCGGGTTGGGAATCGTAGTTTGCTGGTAAAATTTATTCTGCTAGAGAGGTGGATCTCCCAGTCTATATCTTTTTTCGGCCTTTTACGACAACCGCGACAATAATAAATATTGAGTTCCAAAACATTTTTAATTTGAAATTGAGTAAAACCAGAAAATCTTTGGGGCGTTGACCATTCGAGTCTGCTGGATTGGATTGGCAAAAAGAAGCCAATATGTGCAAATTCGAATGGTTCCCGCTACGTCGCGTCACGTTACGTAGTGAATTTGTTTAACTGCCTCAATTCGACGCTACAAACGAAAGTTAGATAAGAAGAACTGAGATGTTTGCCAAAGTCTAAGGCAAATATCCACTAAGCCACAGTGGAAAGGTAACCATTAAGTATAGTATCATTATTTTTCAAGCAGCAGACCGCTCGGCCAGACTCGCGCGCTGCCAATAGGCATCGCGGTGCGCGGGTCTCGATAGTTTGGATTTGATGGACACTGTATATTTTTCGCGCGTCAGTTTATTTTGACACGGTATATTTGATTACAGTGATAGATTTCGTGAATAGTGTTTTGTAAAACGTATTTTGTCAGTGGAGGTTATTACCTAGTAGTAGTAGTAATAGCTAGCAGGAAAAAATACAGTGGTATAAAACATATCAAAAGAAAACGATTGAGCCCTGTAACTTGAGATACAGTGTATTGGCTTAACATGGTAGTATTGTCGTTCGACTAATAATATTCTATACTAATTTGGTATAGACTATTATCGTTCGACTACACTAAACCTACAGTTTTAACTAATCCAGACTTACGCGAAAACTGTGTCCCAGGATTTTGGTCTTCATCTTCATAGTAGCCCACACAAATCCACAGCTGCATAGGCCTTCCATAAACGACGTCATTAATAGCGGTCCTGAGTGGCCTTTAATCATCGACATGCAATCGCTATCAACGTCGTCGGTTCATCGAGTCGGTGGTCTCCCAACACTATGTTTCGCGTTGCATCGCGATATTCGCGACACATCATGCTAAATGCTATATGACCTGCCATTTCAGCTTACTAATGATTTGAGTAAACTTATTTCACTTCAAATTTAGCTGATCCGTTTGACAGATAAGATGTCATTGAGACGTCTGACACTGACACATGTGCGTTGACGTGTAGCTCTAGCTTTAATACTTTAGAATAATGCGTTAGGTACTCAATCATTGTCTGGAGCAGATGAGGCTTGAGCTCGTCACAAAATAGACGGAGCAAAAGCAAAATGTTGTAACCTTGAAATTTTTACTATGGGTTGTCGACTTTAAATAATAAATAAAATAAAAATGTTTTATTTCAGACAATATAAAGTCCATACATATTCGAGTCTAAAGTTAAACACACATAATAAAACAAAATTGGCACTCCGGTAAAATAAGTGGATGATCATATCAGTGAAGGAAATAGCTTCCTTCATTGATCACCCTCCTCACCAGACACTTCCAGAGTGGAGAAGTTAGGCAATCTGCCACAGTTTTCAGAATGTTGTTGCGACTGTCCCGCACTCTGCGCATCAGGGACGCTGTCTTTTTGCGTATGATAGCATGGAAACCATCAGTGTGGTACTGCGCAAACATCCCCGATGCACTGCAGTATCGGGGCAGTCGCAGCATCATCCGAAAGATATTATTATATTGGATTCGTAGGGTGTCCATCGATTTTTTGGTATGCCGGACCCACAGACCTCCCGTGTAAAGACTCTGACAATAGGCTTTAAAAAGCGTGATTTTAACAGGGTCAGTACAACGGGAAAATCTGCGAGCCAGCATGTTACCTCGAACCGATAGAGCCCTACGTTCCCTTTCCAACATCTTCATCGTCCTTCAGGTCGTCAGTAAGTATATGTCCAAGATATTTAAATTTTGTCACGCGATTAATGTTCATGCCGTTAAGGGTAATATTGAGCTTGTTATCTGGACATTTACCGGCGACCTTAAAGACCATGTATTCCGTTTTCTTTGCATTATATATGAGCCCATGCTCATCAGCATAGTTTTCACAAACTCTCAGTAACTCTCTAATACCTCCCACCGTCGGGCACAGCAGCACCATGTCATCAGCGTAACTAATGTTGTTAATACTAACGCCATTCATGCGGCAGCCAATACGCATGCTGCTGAGCCCTTCGATGAGGTCGTTAACATACAGATTGAAGAGTTTGGGAGAGCTAAGTCCCCCCTGTCTCACTCCACTCTCCAACCTGTATGCTCCCGATAGAGAACTGGCCCACTTAACATAATTTGTTTGGTTGTCATACCAGTATTTAAAAATCTTTAAGACTTCAACCGGTATACCCCTGTCTCGCAACTTACTCCAAAGCACATCATATGACACAAGGTCAAAAGCCTTGGAGAGGTCGAGGAAACAGGCGTATATCGGCGTCCTGCGGTCTGTATAATACTGGATGGTATTCTTGAGACTTATGATTGCGCTTTCTGTAGACAGTCCGGGTCGAAACCCGAACTGAGCGTCATGCAGAGTTATATATTGATCTAGATAGGAATCAAGAAGACCATCCAGCATTTTTGCAATTATGGTTGCCAGCGATATAGGTCGGTAGTTATTTAGGTCCGAAATATCCCCAGTTCTGTTTTTCACAATGGGCACCACAATCGTCTTCATCAAATTAAGGGGCAAGTGAGAGTGACTAATGCACATTGTGAAAAACATCGCCAGGACGTTCGGAAGATGCACTCCCGCATGCTTTAAATGTTCAACACTGAGCCCGTCATGGCCGGGAGACTTACCACCGCTCATCTTGCTCAGGACTCTTTTAACTTGTGAGGCAGAAAAACTAACAAATGTCTCCTCTCTATTAGTCGGCTTTTCTCCTGGGAGAGTGGAGCCATCCGTACCACCCACAGACTCAGCATCGACGGACATAGTGGAAGGACCAAGCGGGGATCGCACCCTAAAGTGCTCGCGAAACATGTTGGAGATGTCAATGGCCTCACTAACCCCACCTACACTTACCGGGAGACCAGGCCTAGCCTCATGTTTACCTGTAGCTTTCCAAAATTTACTAAAATCTTTAGCCGATCGGTGTTTGGCAAGAATGTCCATCTTCAGCTGTTCTTGGTTATTTTGACACCAATTTAGTCGACTTTTGAAGATTTTTCGGGACTCGTACATTTTATTATAAATAGGTCCAGAAGAAGGTCGGCTACAAAGTACCCACGTTTGAAAGTTAAGCCTGGCCTCCCGATGAGCTTCACGGACATGTTTGTTCCATCCACATAAATGTCTGGTCCGCTTTGGTTTTTTATTTGGCTTACCATTAGTGCTTACAGCCGCGCTACTAAGAATCTGTACAATCTGGTCATACATTTGGTCCAATTTAATTTTATGTTTTTCTAAGCTACATGACCCGTGACCACAACCTATAAAATCAGCAGGATAAACTACGTCACGTAGTCCTCTATGGCATAATTCGAGGTACTTACTTATCTGGATATTATTTCTCTCTCCCCATATTACTGAGCTGCGGGGTAGGTCACGTGTCATCAGCTTAGGTCTAATTAAATCTAAATTACATTTCACTGAAAGAGGAAAGTGATCCGAAACGAAAACATCTTCAATAATACCTACCTCAACAACGGTTTGCCAGGCCGACAGTGACACAACGCAGTGATCTAGCCAACGCCTACATCCATGGGCCTCACTGACAAAAGTGTAGGTATGTGACTGTAGACCTAGCTTTTCTATATCAGCACAGATCCAAGACTGATCAAGACCGAAGTTATGTAACTCATTAAAAAACAATTCATTGGGATGAGCGTTAAAATCACCTAATATATAAACACTTTCAGTAGATGCACTGTCCACAACTGCACTTATTTCTCCCAGAACCTCAGAGAAAATAGGCAAATTTTCCAGTGAATCAGTAGGCATATATACACAGAATATAACAATAGAGCGCCCGTTACTCATGGCTTTAATAGCTACTAGACGGGCGCTACTACACTCCAGTATACTAACACTATCAAATATGCCCTTCCTCCATAGAATGGCTACTCCTCCATACGGACGTCCCCTTAACAAACCCATTGATGTATCTACGGCAGACTTGCCTGTGTACTCAAAATCATTCGACGTAGTTCCCTACTTTAAGGACCACGTTCTTCTTAGAGTGTAGCGGTTGTCATCAAAGGATCAAACTGTGTATTTTTAATTGCATCTAGGTTTTACTTGCAATCCTTGTTACATCATGACGTCGTTACATCTTTTTACATATGACGAAGGTATGCTTGCGACGCAGGAGGTTGTGGGTTCGATTCCCGCCTTGGGAAAAATGTTTGTAAGATCTTTAAATATTTTTCCGGGTATTTTAGGTATTTCTATGTAAAATAAAAAATATAGATAATGTATCCTATTAGGTATATCAGTTATCTAGTAGGTACCCATAGCACAAGCTCTGCTTAGCTAGGGGTTTGATGATGCCATGTAGATTGTCCAGCATTACTTACTTATCATTGCTCCATTTAGCAGATGGTTTGCCCGCACTGCATCTATTTTCCTCGGCCAGTCTACGTTTTTAGTTTCATAAAAGTTATGTCGATTCTGAGTTTGGTTTCTCGGTATTAGTATTGAGGTGTAATCGAAACTTTTAATTAATATTTCTTTGTGGATTTCTGACATTCATCTAAGACCGGGTTGTTGGGTTTCTTCCTATGCTTTCAGGTTGCTAATTGTCTAAGTTAATCATATATCTCGTAAGTAAACGTGAGATTTCCTGATATTTGACGATATTTTCTTAAGGAGCAGTGATATCCCAAGTTAACAAGTCACACACACACGAGTTACTATTTCTAGTTAAAGCTGTGCGTCCAATTGATCGGAATTGGAGCGTATCCAGTGAACGCGCCGTCTACAATATCGGTATTTAGAATCTGCCTGGTATCGGTATCACCAGTTGTAAGATCCAGTCAACGTTGTACCACAGAAATCAATAAAAAAGCAACAAATCCTAACGCTGCGTATACTCAGATTCCGATCCAGTGGACGTACAGCTTTACAGTCATAAAACTAACTTAAGATAACTAAATACCTACTTGATAGGTACACTACTTTACATACGGGTACATTTTGCTCCACTCCCAGCAAAAAGTTGCGTCCATATGTCGCGGCATTTTGCTTCAAGCTTCATGCATGGACGCTTGCACGTGTTTCAGTAACTTTTTGTTTTTTTCACGTTTCACAAGCGCTGGAACTTTTCCGCTAATGTATGCAGTCACTATTTTATAGTCTAAGGAAATAGAGATAAAGGACAAAAAAGGAAGCGTAAATTTATAGCGTGTTAAGATGCAAACTTTAAGTAACAATTGTTTTGATTTAAACAAAGTTGAAAGTAGTTAGTTTCGTAATTTTTTCTTCGAAACGGATAATTTTACCTTAAATTATATTTGCTAATGTGCTCTGGAAAATAGTTACCATCATCATCTTCATCGTCAACCTATAATAGTGTCGTCGTAACAGGCGATTATGAGACATACACCGGGGGGCGGGCAGCAGTGCCCCTTGTAGAATAGATCTACCACCAAACTGCGATCCCCAACCCGCATGTGCCCAACGTGGGGATAATGGGCACCCCCCCCCCCGTATGGGTATTACCCCCGAGATAAAAATCAATAAGGCTATTATCATAAATTGACGCATAAATTAACTGCTTGTGTACTACTGCTGTTAATTTGCGCAAGCGTCCATGCCGTCACTGTAAAACATCTCTAAAGATAACGAAGAATTTAAGTCCATATTTGAATGCTCATTTTTGTGCTGTGTGGAAGCGGTGCTCGATGTATGTGCTATATCTCTGATAAATATCAAACAAAAGCCAGAGATCTTGCTAACCGTAATACAAGGTCGTGCTAGCGCACTTTTTCCGCGGCGTCATTAATCAGAGCGACCGACGGCAACTCGGGGAAAACAAGAAACTTTCCTTTCACTCGAATTAAAATCTTGAACGGGATGACTTGAGTTTTTGTTTCGTTTTTTCGCTTACGTACAATGATAAACTGCGAGACAAAAACTGTTGGACTAAACGCCGATGTTGCGTTTAGTAGCTAAACGCTACATCGGCGTTTAGTCCAACAGTTTTTGTATATTTTATATACTAAAATATACAAAAACTGTTATAAATATACAAAAACTGTTATAAACTAAACTTTAGTTTGCAAGCTTTATATGATTCGTTATTTAATGACATCGCTGTCCAATTGCGTTTTATGATATAATAAATAAATATGAATTTATAGTCGGTAAGTTATAATAGTATAAACTATGTGCTAAGATTTGATAGAAATTTGAATTTTGTATTTGTATTAGCTACATAATAATGCACACAGATCCCCGTTCAGTCCAGCGATCCTATCCATCCACGGTTATCTGGTAGAGACAACCGTGGATTGGAAATTAGCGGTCTTATCGCTCTTGAGCGATAAGACCGCTAATAGTCACATATTTTGTTTGGTATATATTTGTTAAGTATGCAATAAAGACTTTTCTATCTATGTACCTATGATGACACATATCACCATGTTTACCTACTTTGAGACCGGCTCTTAACATATACAATAATCAAATAATAACATATATATACATACATGTGACCATGGAAGCTGAAAAGCCTCCGAAACGTCAGGTTATAAACAAAATATAAAATATACGCGATCAATCCGGTTAAAACAGTGTTTTATTATGAGTTCTCGCGAAAATAACCTTAGAATATACTATATACAATAAATCAAATGTTCAGTGTAAAATCGCACAATTTGTATCATTGTATTGTAGGTATTCTATTTAACATAACATTTCCAAAAGATTTTCTGGCAGAGATTACTCTCGTAGTGATAAGAAAACCAATTCGCTTTTTATGTCTACACCTATCTCTGTTCGCTTTCACGTTTTTGGATGTCTGTTTGTATTATAAAACGTTCTAGTGTAGGTACACTTACGTACAGCCAAATCATAAAGCAATTTCTCACGCAAAATTCCAAAATCTTTTAGTAAATGGGTTGAGGTTCTGTTGTTGCGCAGTTTCCACAAAAGGTAGTAATTCGTCACTTAGGCTTATAATGTTCAAATGACGTGTATTCACTCCTCGCACAAAGGGTGCACGAATCATTGTTTTCGTGTACACTTAAGAGCATTATAATTAGAAAGTAAATTATTATCAATTGCATCGGTTTCGCAGCATACGGACCGTAAGGAGTTATTGCTTGATATTGAACAGCTTGCATCGGCATTATCTGCTGATACTGATGACATGTATTTCTGTCGATGACGTCATCCGTAACAATATCCTCGCCTCTCACGGCTTCGGGTCCAGAATCACATCTTTCGGCTTAGTTGACATGTTATTTGGCATCATCTAGAGTTTATAATTGTTGGAATTGACCTGATTCGTATAATTTCTGCAAAAGTTGGTAGTATTACTTACAACTAACGTTGTTATTCCAACAGAGCTGTATAGTGATGTCACGGAAGAACACACAAAATAACGAAGCCAAACTTTGTGATATGAAACTTTTTAGGTGTGTTATTTTGTCCTAAAGTGTACTGGTAGATAATTGTTCCGCTCGCGACCGCACAAAGCCTGGCCCAACATTAACGGCATATTCAGTTGTATCACAAATTATAATTAAAGTGTTTGCTTACCTCAGAGGGGGTGGAATTAAACGACCTTTTGTAAGAGTATTTAACGTTTAGACGTTTTGTATGCCAGTGTACTGGGACTTTGCTGGCACTTTGTTGGTTAAAAACAATATACTGAATCATGGACTGAAAACATGGACTACGAGATTGATTTGACAGCTTTATTACTGAGAGGTCTTAATTAGTGCGGCCACATACAGTCGGAATTCCGAAACGGAATATCGATTCGGGATTCCGGACGCAGTAACTCCATTCAAATCTATGGACCTATCACAAACATACAGTAGTTTTTCGTTCGTAGTTTTCTCCGATTCAAAATTCCGCATTGAGTTTCCGGACGCACAGGCTGTGCGTCCGGATTCTCTTTCATAAATTTTGTACAAGTCACATCACACATTCGTTAATTCCGTACGGAACGCCAGCCAGTCGGTCGTCGTTTCTCAACTGAGCCTGTTATTCTGAAAGGAAATAAACGTATGTATGTGGAATATGTACGGAATTCCAAATCAACTCATAAACGTAAGAAAAAGTAGTATTTGAAGAAATATACTAGAAATGCAGACTACCATCATGCAATCATGAATCAGATGAGAATCATTTAATTCAAAGGAATAGGATAAGAGAGAACAAAAATATTTCCCTCATCCTCACTACCTACTTCAATACTCTACGGTTTCCAAAATTCAATAAATCAGCAACTCTGAATGTCGGACGTATTTAACCGTTCATTTCGCATTAATTTTTACTAATTGGTGATATAATGTTGCTGATTGTGATTTAAACAAGTGTTTGAGATATGATTTTCTACTTAGGCTATAATATAGTTTATACTAAGCCTGAGGCATGAATGTAATTACTGGCGTACTTTGAGTTAGTACTCTATCGAGTCAAATCAATTATTTGCAAGAATACATAGCCATTAAAGTTGTTATTGTACTCGTACTTACATGTAGGTCTTATCAAATAGAAAGTTACAGTATCTACCAAACTGTGGTAGGTACCAACAGTAGGGTTTTCTGTTTTTATGATTTACCTCTTGTTTCGTTTGTTTAAACAGAAGACAGTGAAGTAGTAAAACACGAAAAATAATGTCAATCAAAATATTATCGTAATAAATATCTCACTGCCGCCGTAGACCTTAAAAACGAGAGTGTACATCGTTACGCATATAATCGTGCTGTGCAAAACTGTATACTCAAATAAGTCCTGGCAAGTGCCATGTGCCGAGGACTTATTTGAGTATACAGTAAAAGAGAGATAAAAGAGACTACTCTTTTAAGACTGACCACCTGTGGCCGAAAGTCAGCTAGGAATACACCATCATCGGTCAATCCTAGTAAGTGAAGTGATCATCTTCATCGATTTTAGATACAATATATGTCTCACTATGCCTTCTGGTGCATAGTGCTAGACAGCTTCCCAGCTGTGAAACGAGCTCGCTGCGCCGCGCCGGCCGCTGTGCTGCGTCACCATCAGCGTGCCAGCCGCAACAGCCTCCTGGCAGCGATGGCTGACCTCCTGGGCGGTCACTTCCTACACTGGGTTCACTGGCTTTGAGTGCATCGAGTCCATATGAAAAATTTTTTTTGTTGTTACTAATTTTAAGCTGTGTTAATTTTATGCGAACTAATGGCCTGAAATAAACAGATTTTTTATTATTTTGATTTGCTAGGTACGTCCTGCGCTATTCTAGGCCAGATGAATCCCACCATCTTGCTGAAAATGATGATGAATGTTACGATGATGATAATGACCATCACTGAGTTTGACCGTTTTAGCATTGTTTTAGCATTACTAGCCAACCTTGTCCTTATGACACTCAATGTTGAAAGGCTTAGAAATTGTTGTAGCCAAAATTATCATGGTCTATTTGTATACCTGATTACAACGGATATTTGTTTCGCAAACTCAGCTAGAGTGGAAGTCACAGTGACTTACAGAATAGCTGGAACACTCTGACATTTAGCCAGCTTTTTAGCTGTTGATTAAACTTTAGGATGGCATTTTTAAAAGCAAAACCACCCATAGTGAAAATATAACATAGCGTCAATGTCGCCAAAAATAAACTTAATTAATTTGACAGCTCCAAATATGTTGCCGTGACTTGACGTAATTTGGCAGCTCCAAATATTTTTAGTGTGGTCAAATTGTTTAGTTTTGGCGACAGCTGAATTTCACACTAACATTTTCATGGTTGGGCGCAGTGACGCGTCGGTGACCGTCATGAGACAATGTAGCGTACGGCGGCGGCGGCGGCACGCGCGGGTCGCTCGCCAAGCTGGGCAGTAAATGCGTTAAAGGTATCACTGTAGCTACTTATAGTTATTCTGTAATACAATACACTAATAAAGTCGAGTCTAGGTAGAGTTATAGCTTCACTGTGTCTTTAAGTTTACTTTCCTTACTATTAAAATTATTTAAAACCCGTTTTGAACGCGTTGTTTCCGGCGAAAAAGTGGGCTATATGTTGCTAAACAAAGATCATATATTTATAGTTGAATAGAACCGTTTTAAGGTAAGTATATCCCATGGGAAATGATTTATGGGGTAAAAACTAGCCTGTGTTAAGTATTTCAAGGAGACCAACATAAATTACAAATTTATGCCCGATCTTTTCAGTACTTTTGACTTGAAGAAATAACGTTCCATTCATTCCTATACTATCGCTTTGATAAATTTTTGGGACAAGAGAAAACAAGTAAAAATAATATTTGCTTGAATTTAGCAATAAATTGACCTAGATCTACACTCACTGTGTCACTTCTTATCAACACAAACAGCATTAGCATGCATGCGGGCAGCCTATAAGTATGTTAGTGATAACCCAGGTGTGTCAGACAACAAGGCAGGCTGTTCCCTTTCACCATGCTTTGGCGAGTACTGTGCTTTGTTTGTGTGCTCTCTGCCGTGTTAGGCGCGACTAAATCGGAATTAGATGATAAAAGTAAGTTAAAACATGTTTAAAATGATGAATAACATCAAGGGTCTTCTCATTTGCTGTTATTTACATTATTCTACCTTTTATTAATATTGTTATGATTTTATTAGGTTCAACTTAAAATGTTTGAAATTATTCGATTCGTTGGGAGAAATTATTTCTCAACTTTAGTCAATCATTATGTCTTGTTATACTTTGTTTGTTGTTCGTTATTCGGACTATTCATTTTGTATCTTACTTCTCCAACCTTATCTCTATTTTCTTCCAAATTTAAACTCATCGGTACTATCGGTCTTGACCATGTTTCACTTGTGTGCATTTCCTGAAATAAAACTCAGTTTTTGTGTCTTTTTTTCTGTTTACTCAATATTCGATTCTTCTTTTCTACGGATACTTTTTCGCCATGTTCCTTCTTTTTCCTGGTTTACTTCAATACCTCTTACATCTATTTATTTTACTCCTAACCTAACTTTAAAAAATTTTATGTCGTTCTGTTTTAGCCTTTGAGCTCCCATCTGAACTAGAGCTCGCGTCCCCATACTTTGAGTTACCATGCCTGACCGTCGGTGGAAAATGTTTACCCATAGCAGAATGCCCTAAAGGCAAACAGCTTAGTATTAAAGGCTTTTGTCCACTGCGGCAGGATGAGGGAGTCGAGTGTTGTCGATATTAATAAGGTGTGTTGGTGTTAAATAGATGTCTAGTTACTACTTATTCACTAGCTTCTAGTCTTTGCCCGAGTTTTGTAGTCTTGAGATGTCTTTTGCACAAAACAAGAAGAATAATGTTCAGAGAATGACATACATTTACGAAAAATCAATTTTTAACAATAAATTTACTGAACCACCATTACGTACCATATCATAACCTAACCTGTGTCGAACTATTTGGCCGTGCATTTGGTAAAGACTACTTAACTGTCAAGAAATGGATCTCTTTACTAATTGTTATTGGAGTTAGCCATAATGAGTGGTAATATAAGGCTAATGTAACCGAAATAACTTTAAAAATTATCAGGCTGACGTGACGATGGGCAGGCCATATAGGTCGCCTAACCATATAGTTCTCTGGACAATCATTAGAGCCAACGGATAACCATTGGAGAGTAAAGGTCCTCGAGTGGCGACCCCGATGAATTGATAAACGGAGTGTGGGAAGACGTCCTACACGATGATAGAGCCACGACATTGCGGTCGCAGGGAGTCGGTGGATGGAGGCGAATCAAGAGCGCTATTCGTGACGTCGTTTGGGGGAGGCTTATATTCAGCAATGGACGTGTAGGGGCTGATGGGTTATTCCCGCTCGTCCCCACGCTTTGTCCAGTGTATCAGCGGGAAGTATTTCAGTAGCGTTCGTCCCCGAAAGGGCCAGCGTGAAGTTTTTGCAGCGTTCGTCCCCGAAAGAGCCAGCGTGAAGTTTTTGCAGCGTTCGTCCCCGAAAGGGCCAGCGTGAAGTTTTTGCAGCGTTCGTCCCCACTAAAATAATCATGAATGTAAGGCTAGTTCAATCCAGCGAGCGAAGTTGCAGTAAGAAACAAGTTAATAAAACCTCTCTTTTCAGACCCTGACTCCGTACTATGTAAATCGAGAGGTGGTATGTGCATGCCGACGTTTTGGAACTGCCCTGACTTCCTTCTTTTCAACCGAGCGACAGACTGCGACAAAAATGAACGTTGCTGTATTTTAATTAAATAAATGTATTTTTATATAAAACTTGTGTTATATTTACGATATAACGGGTCGCCGAGATGGGAACCATTCTGTTAGATATGAAATAAATAATACTAGACGATCATCATCTAGCCCCAAGCTACGCAGAGCTTGTATCATGGGTACCAATTAACAGATATACTTCACTTCTACTGCACAATACTTACTAATATACAAAACAGTTTTTTTTTGCAATCTAGAGCCATCTTATTTTTAATACCACCATTTTGTATCACTTACCTCCATGTTAAATTGTTCATATTTTTCGCTTGTTTATTTTATATTTGTGTGTACCTGTGTCCGAATAAAAAATAATAATAAATAATTTCTATCTCAATACATAAACTGATACTAAATTTTGCCAGACACACAATTAAATGATAAAGGAAAAACGATTACTCAGAACTTTTACGGGATACAACAATAAATAGCAGTAAAAAGTAAGAAATAATACCAAACTCTTAAAGCTCTTCTCATCAAATTTTCAAACAGATGATCTGTCCACAGTTAATTATTAAAGTTCCAGTGTGGAATATGGTAGCAGATACTGTCAGCCGAAGCTTAACGGTAATGCCTTATTATGATATAACACAATCTCTGCTTAGCTTGGGGCTACGACAAACAAGTCGAATAAATGTAGTGATACCTACTTTATGACTATAAGACTTCCATAATCATTATGTACTTATATTCGAATGAGGCAGAAGCCTCAATCATCAATGAATTATTAATTGAAAATCAATCTGCCTTGGCGAGACTAGTTACATCTTCGCCAAAGTTACATAAGATCGGGGTTTGCCGCTAAGATACTATTACATCTGTAGGAACGAAGATTTACACTGGTATAGTTAGTGTTCACAGCGGTTAGTACAATATGTAAATGTCAGTCAATAACAGAAAAATACTGATTATTTTAAACAAACACTGCAGTTGAGATTAAATGAACAATTGTGTGTTTAATACCATAGCAAAGGTAGATTTTTAATATAATTCGGCTGACTGTACTTTGTTACGGCTACAATAAAAAACCTAAAAATTCACCCTCCCAACGATATTAAAAACCTTATTTATTGCAAGAGATGTACAATTTACAACAAGGTGCCTACATTGCAAAATACTTCGGAAGTTTTCAACAGTTTATTGGCAATCAGGACGAATTTAAGCTTTGGATCTTATTTTGCTCATACAAAAGTTATAATTTTTTTGTATAAAAGAGTTTTGTATAACTCGACATCCATTTAAGGTGTCCCTTTACATAGGATAGGACAATGAAGTCTTGTATAGATAAAACAATACAATACAAGACAAAAATTCTTTATTGTACACCAGAAAATAACATTATACAGAGACATCACATAAGATAAGTACAATGGTTATCGCTTAGAAGGGATCTCTTCCAGGCAACCTTTGGATGAAAAGAATTGTAAATTTAAAATAGGTACATATTTAACACTATCAATACCTACATAATTATAATCGAAACGTAACTTAAAATACATAGAAATAAATAAGCGAACATGTTACTTGTTTTTTAACCACGTGCTCAATTTTGATGACTGAGCAAGCGAAGGATTCTACTCACTACGCTCGTGATTCAAAAATTAGAACCCTGTTAGCGAGGGAATCAAAAGAGCACTAGGTAAAAAATCTTTGCACTCGAATGCAACACTTAATTTTTCATCCCACCTCAGCGAGGAAAGAGTATTTTTTTCTTCGATATCTAAGTGAAAAAGCCGTTTTTATCTTCTAGAGGGTAAAGTAAATTGAATTTAGAACATCGTGCGCATGATGATCTAATTCAATTTACTTTGGGGGGATAAAAAAGTTATTTAAACCTTTCAGGTGTAGTTATAAACGTCACTAACATGTCACCCAAGACCACCTAACCTGCACGTGGTGCACCCTGCTAGATAACGAACTAGGCTCTGGTGAAAAATATCAAACAATCTTCATAATTTGATTACTCATACAATTTACCATTATTTTCCATTACTTGACACTGGCAGAATTATGTCTAAGCCGACCATAAAATAATAGTAATAAAAATAAAATAAAACAAAATTAGTTTCCTCTCACGGAATCTAAGTCAACATAGATCGCTTCAATTCCTCCACAAAGATATTATCTAACCAGTAAATTAGAGGAGCGCGGGGCTATAGGCCGTTTTATCTCAGGCCTTTATACGGGCCACATTAGACCCGCGTCTTGAGTTTCTGATAGAAACGATTTGGAACTGGATTCGAACAAAATAAAACAATGCTGGGAAATCCACATAGATTCATCTAGCCCCAAAGTAAGCAGAGCTTGTGTTATGTTATAGGTACTAGATTATTGTACGTAAGTTCACATTCGGAGGGGTTAAAGTGTGTGCGAACCTCTGGCTCCCAAACAAACGTTATTTTTAATTCATTTGGAAACTACGCCCTTTATGGCAATGAAATTTTCAATTCATTTGGAAACTACGCCATTTATGGCAATGAAATTTTTCATAATCGGATAAGATATCCGTTTTACTTTGTCAAAATACGTAATCATCATTAAATGAGAGATAAGATAGATGAGAGGTAATAAAATCGCTTGAAAATTAATTGAAATGAATTTTTGCTATTATTTAATAATTACTAAGTATTTTGAAAAACTAATACGATAGAAACATAGCTAGGCTTTTCAACCAATTACGTATGCAAAAAAAAACATTGCAAAGGGTGTGGTTTCCAAATGAATGGGAAAGTAGGTACCTACGTTTGAATAGGAGCTTAGAGGTTCGCACCCACCTATGTATATTTCAGACAAAGACTGATATATTTTTTACTATGCGTAGTATAAACCCAGAACGGCCGGAACCATTTAACTGTATAGTAAAAATTGACCCGATTCGGGAATCGAACAACCTCCTGCGTCTTTAGCCCAGTGAGTGAAAGTTATCATAAGACGCGCACATTAAAATTCTTCGCGAATCTTACTTTTAGGGGACCATCTAAAAATCAACCTTTAGACACAACGAAAGATTCATCAAAATCTATTGAGACGAGAATTAATGCATATTATTAAAATTTCTACGACATATTTCTAAAGAAAAGAATTATAATATTCTAAAGAAAAGTTGTCTTTGTTTAAAGACGGTTGTCAACATAATAACTAGATGGCGCTGCTAGTATTGTAAGTAACATTATCTCATCTGTGGTATTATGTCTGAGATTACAAGCAATTTTTAACCAACTTCTAAAAAAGGAGGAGCTTCTAGGTTCGGCTGTATGAATGTTTTTGTATGTTGGTCGATTTTTCCGTCATTTATGGACCGATTTGGATGATTATTTGCAGTTGTAAAGAGAATTATCTCGAGGTGGTCCCAAAGATTAGTATTGATTCCGCAAAATTAAAAAAAATTAGTTTAAAACTCGAAGCTTGTTTAGTTTAAGATAAAAGCGATTTTTATAAATATAAAAAAAATGATGAAATTATTACTAGGAGAAGGAGTTTATTTATCAACATTACAATTTACAACTAGTATACCTACAGATCCATATCAATACCAGTCGGAAGCGTGCCCAAGACGCTAGCTGCATTGCCCTGCTGTATGGCAATGCTGATGCGCCAGATACTCACCAGCTCTCGGGTCACGCGTCGCTTCGACCAGACGCAGTGCAACAGTCTGCAGTTAGCTCAATTGTTTCAATTGTAAATACTAGTTTTAATTTTTGATTGTAATTTTCTTTGTCAATAAAGTATACCTACATATATACACTTTTATTTATTGACTGAATTGAACTTTTCGAGAAGGAGGCCAGGAGGAGGATCCAGCTAGGTTGGGCAGCGTTTGGGAAACTACGTCGAGTCTTCTCGTCATCCATACCGCAATGCTTGAAAACGAAAGTTTTCAATCAGTGCGTCATGACCTACGGAGCTGAGACGTGGACACTCACGGTAGGGCTTATCCACCAGTTTAAAGTCGCCCAGCGAGCTATAGAGAGAGCTATGCTCGGAGTTTCTCTGAAGGATAGGATTCGCAACGAATACATCCGACAGAGAACCAAGGTTGTCTGGGCTGGGGTAAACGTGTTCTTGAGTGGAGACCGCGACTCGGCAAACGTAGTGTAGGACGCCCTACGACCAGGTGGGATGACGATTTGCGAAAGACTGCTGGCAGATGCTGGATGCGGCAAGCTGAAGACAGGGCGCTATGGCGCTCATTAGGGGAGGCCTATGTCCAGCAGTGGACTGATATAGGCTGATGATGATGATGATCTATTGCCTAAAAATCAAAGTCTTACTTGAGTAAATAATACAGTCCAGAAATTCGATCGCTCAAGGCGTAAGAAAGTGTGTAAGATTGTTATCTCTGCTATAACTCGCCGGATCGACCAATATTCACATATACCGGTTTAATCGCACATGGCGAACCTTTCTCTATAGGTTTTCATGTATAGGTTTCTATTGATAGTTGATTACAATCTAATTTTCTCATTATATATATGAGAGATAGTATATATAGGCCGAGACTTGGCATACTTTTAACATTAATGTTTTTGTTTGAATCTCTCCACTGTTTGTACATGAAAAAAAAACAGGGTAGTTTATTATATATTTTAATCGACGTATTATTAATGGCCCTGTCTCATGCTTCGTAATATGGCATTACCTTTGGATTATGGCACTACCTTATTCTTTGGATTAGCTTATTGTAATACATTTATACTTAATGTTAAACTAAACTTATTGAAGAATCGGAAGCGATACGACAGGATATCTCTAGTGTTCTTCGCCACTCAAAACTGCCGAAAAGAAACCGCCAGAAGGAACAGTTTATAGCGTCAAACAACTTACGCAAGGATCCAGACCTAACTATTCTCCGTGCAGATAAAGGAAACTCAACAGTAGTAATAAACACGTCAGATTATAAAACAAAAATGTGTGAACTTTTGTCAAATAACACTACTTACAAGAAGGTAAACAAAGATCCAACCTCAAAATTCAGCAAGAAAACTTGTGATTTGATGAAACAACACGCGGAAAAACTTGATCTAGACGTGGTGGTGTTAACACCTTCGTGTCCAAAAGCCCCAAAAATGTATGGGTTGCCAAAAATACACAAAACCAATGTCCCGCTTCGGCCGATTGTCAGCCAAATTTATAGTCCTACCTATAAACTAGCAAAACATCTAACGAAGATTCTATCGCCGCTTCGTGGTTCGACCGACTCGTTCGTGAGAGATTCCTACCAATTCATTAGTCAACTGAAAGACCTTATAAGTTGAATGATGATGAAACTATGGTCAGTTTTGATGTAGAGAGTCTATATACCAGCTTACCAATACAAGAATGCATCGAAATCGTCAAAAGAAAGCTAACAGAAAAAGACTTACCAATAGAATATGCGGACCTATTAGAACATTGTCTCACCAGTGGTTACTTAATGTGGGATAATGACTTCTATAATCAGATCGACGGTATTGCTATGGGTTCACCAGTCTCTCCTGTAGTCGCCGATATTTTCATGGAAGACTTTGAGGAGAAAGCCCTGCTTAGTGCTCCGGTAGCACCGAAGATCTACAAAAGGTACGTTGATGACACCTTTGTAATATTACCAAAAAACAAAGTAAATGAATTTCTTTCCCATTTAAATGCCATCCACTCTAAAATAAAATTTACAATAGAAATTGAGAAAAACAATAAATTAGCTTTCTTAGACACTTTAATAATAAAAAACCTGGATAAATAACTTGGACATTTAGTTTATAGAAAACCAACCCATACAGATAGGTACCTCAATGGTGATTCTCATCACCACCCATGTCAGTTAGCTACTGTTGGTAAATCTTTATTGCAGAGAACCCACGGCATCTGTGACGAGCACCATCTAGCAGGAGAGCTGAAGCACATCCATGAAGTTCTCCGGAGTAATAAACTTGGCGTATAGGAAATAAATTATTTCTGTAATCAACAACAACAACAACAAAATTTTACGGGAGGTATCTAATTGAGCATCTATTTCGGTAATTCATCGATATAGTTTAATGAGAACTTAGTGCAGCACATCCCTTTTATTTTAGTGTTGGTAGCCTTGATTTATTTGTGTTAAGTGAAAAACGTAGAACGAGAATCTGTGCTTACCATTCTGTCTACGGCAACCCTAGTACTAGTTATATAGTACTACCTATATAGTACTACCTATATAGTAGTAGTCTAGTAGTACTACCTATATGTATAGTAGTAGTCTGTGTGTTCATCTGATACGTTACAAGCAATGAAAAAAGAGATCCCCTTATGGTTTTCTCTGACTACAATAGTTTATAGCGATCTGTGCAAAGAGTATAGAATAACTACGTAAGAGTATACTTGGAGTATACAAGCATGCATAGACTAGCAAGCATCTGACTAGTTTATAGTGATCTGTGGCAAGCATGGTCTACGGCCATTCTCTTTGTCTATGTCCACTACCTATTTTATTCACTTTGTTGTCTACGGTGAAAAACCTTAACATCAAAAATTTATTTTATTGTAGATTTTGCTTTTTTTCCTTTATATTTCTAAGTTAAATGCACACCATTTAACTTATAAAACTTGTCAACAATGGAGGACAGCCTCGGCTACAGTGCCGAAGAGCCAGAACTACAGGGCGCTTCCAAATGGCAAAAACGAGAAGATGCTTACATGGTAGGAGAGCGACAGTCGTCCAGCGAATTCCTGCAATACAAAAGCTACCACCTTCATCTGAAGAGAAAGGTATAAATGATTTGTTAGCCTCAACTCCACAACGTCACAAGACTATACTACTGCTGGTCTTGGATTGGTATAGGCTGGGTCCAGAGCTACGTTTTCAATGTAATGTTCATAATATGTAGGTACGTCCGGTTGTACTTCGTAATCCCCACGCTGGGTATGAGGCTTGAGGATTGCAGGGCATAGCGTTTTGCACCACGGTGGGCAGCGGCATCTGAAGGATCAAGCAGTGCCTGTATAGGTCGTGCTTTTTAATGAACCGGTTTATCCAATCTTTATTTGATCTTAAAAATTATTTAGGTACCATTTTAATTTTCAGAGAGAGGTACAGTCAGAACGCAAAAACTACCCCACGACCTATTGGGATAGGATGGCATTCTACAGGAGCTATTTCAATTCTCCAATCAAGTCACAAATCATGAGTTTATATCATGTAGATTTCAACAGGTAAGTAATAAATTATAAATTCTCAGCTTATCTTCTAAGGAACTGTATTATCCACTTATTTTATTCGCCGCAAATGTTTCTGCAATCGGGAGATATTTTTTTCGGTTATTTTCAATGTATAATACAACTATATTTAATTAATGTATTTACGTATTAAATTTAGTATATCCGCTAGTATTCTTAATCACACTCACACCCCGTACCTACACTTGACCGTTTTTCTATACAAAAACCGCGACTAGCCACATACAAACGCAAATATGTAATTCAACTCCCGCAACTGTGAGTGGCATCTGGGGCCACTTAATTTAGTTATTTTGTCATTTATATTGTATATTGTGCGAGTGAGACAATTGCAAATAACTGACGACTGAAGAATGTTTTCAGTCGTCGGTAATTTGCAATTGTCATGTTTATTTTTTATTATTATTGGGATATTTATATTTTTTTCTATGTTCGTAGGAAACGCGCTTCAATTTTAAAGAGTGTTCAAATGATGGTATAGATTGCCGCTTATTCCCGTAGTTCTGTGCACAACACTAGTGGGACAAAAGTTGACCTATTTGACATTTGTTGGTTTTTTGACATTCGTTGAATTTCATAGTCTGTCATTTTTGCAATCATATTTTTTTGGTGCTCAGAACTACAGGAACAAACGTTGTCCCAGTCTTGTGCACAGCACTAGTGGGACAAATGTTGTTTCAGAAGTTCTGTATAGAACTACAACACACAAACTATTGGAAACAAGAAATTATAAAATTAAATCTTACATCTCAGGCCGTAGTAACATGGCTTAAAATGTTTAAGGTGATTTAAACATGGTAGTATTTCTAACCCCGGCGTATAAAAAGAAGTGTGCGTTACTGGGGCGACATGTAGACTCAGATCAAGATGATTATATATAGAAAACTTAGAGCCCTATGCCCTGTAAATGAGCCCAAAAAATTAGCTTTGTGCGCCTTAAGGTTTCAGAGTAATTCGAGAAAATAACATTTCGCTGCAGTAACGTCTGAAAACGTTACCCCAGCGACATGGTTTTTACCTATTAGCCCTAGCCAAATTTTAAATAGCTTAAAAGGTAGCTTATATTTGAGCACTTCCTTGGTCAAACAGCGCCATTTGTGCGCCCTGTGGTTTTTGAGTTATTGCAAATTGTAGTTTTTCAACGTTTTTCAGATTTCCATATCTTCGGAATGGCCGAACAAACAAAAATGTTTTTTGTGAGCAGAGACAGTTTGGTCTCTGCTAAATGACCCCTAGTAGTTTTTTCCAAAAAAGTGCACGGTTTATGAACTGCACGAGTTTTTCTGAAAATCAAATATTACCTCTAGCTCTTGAACTACTTATGAAAGGCGTTCTGTGATTGCATTGGCGTTACTGCAGCGAAATGTTATTTTCTCGAATTACTCTGAAACCTTAAGGCGCACAAAGCTAATTTTTCGGGCTCATTTACAGGGCATAGGGCTCTAAGTTTTCTATATATAATCATCTTGATCTGAGTCTACATGTCGCCCCAGTAACGCACACTAAAAAGAAAACAAAATAAAAAACTCGTATCTATTAACACATCCTTTTTTACATGCTTGTATGGTTCAATGGTTCATTTATTGGTAAAATATGGTAGGCACGTAAAAACTCATTATGTATAGTACAGTATAGTCACAAATAAAAGGTAATAGAATAGAGTCAGATGAAGAACCAAATTGTCCTTAAATACGGCTCTGGAGTTTCTCAAAATCGGTAGGTACCTAGTCTAGTTTATTCACGATATTCATGCTTCCAAGGGTTTTATTGAAACTGTCATAACTTCCAAACTAAGAACGCAATTATAAGGAGTATGGCAGATCGTTTGATCTTGTCAGATATGTACAAACGGGTATGTGGCTATTGCCATCTAGAATGTTGTTATTATATATTTTTTGACTTACGTACCGTAAACCGTTTAATCTCCCCACGAAGTGCAATTCTGTTTATTTTTTCAGACGGATTTGGAATAATGTGTTGTTATTCGTTCTGGTACAAATTCCACACATCTATGTGCATGTTTTCCTGGCATCTTACGTACCACAAACACATTTGTTTTTAGCGAAAATGGTACCAATCATGCAAGTTAAGTATTTATTAGGTTTATTATTATTTAAATAAAAACACAAATTTTGTTTACTTTGGGGCGAGATAATGCTGTGTGAATTGTCCAGCATTACTTTATGATATTAGATTTTACACGCACCTTTCAAGTAACCTATTCCATTTTACTATAAAAATTATCGTAGTTTGACGAATTCATTACGGATGTAAGCGGGTTAACTACGAACCTTACTTGTGTTGGAAGAACACAGTTGGATGTTGGAGGTGTTCTTCCAACACAAATAAGTTTCGTAGTTAACCCGCTTACATCCGTAATGTACCCTATGCCAGTTCCTGGGATATCATTTACCTCCTCGCCAAGCTTTATTAAGATCCGCTCAGCTGCTTAGGCATAATGTACTCAGGGATGGTTGGTTTTCTAGCTTATAGTGCGTTTCCATACCCAAGTTAGTTCCTTAAATTACTAGCGCACTTTGACGGACCTAGGTGAAGTGGTAACTCCATAGTAATATCACAAATTCGAATGTAACTGTATGTCTGTTTGTCTATCTGTCACATTTGAGACGATATAGTCTTCCAACGATAATATTCGGGCACGACACAGTGGCAACCCGCCCAAACACGACACTTCGAATTTTATCAAGAAAATATTTTGAAGAATTTGAAGGTCTTATTTATTTTTTTGTTACAGGGACCACAGTTGCTATAATATGTGGTGCTCTTCTTGAATTTTTGGGTTATTTTTCAACCATTATGAACATTATGGACTTTCTTGTTAACGCGATTTTTTCAAAAAATCCATGGAATCAGTAAGTTTTACAACTTTTTAAACTATAGTGAATTTTTATCATAGTATGTAATCTTTGTATTTTTTTACAAAAATTCTTTACATTTTATTTATTTAAGAACAAAAATTTAACCCTTGGGGTCTCTTTAACACCTTGTTTTGTATAGATAAGCCGACCGCTTAGGCGCTAGGCGGCTTATTATATTTCATTGTATCAAAAAGTTTCAAAATATCAAACAAGGTGTTTTATTGTCAATCTAGAGTAAAATATTTAGGTTGCCTGGAAGAAATCGCTGTTAGCAATAAGGCCGCCAATTGTGTTTAAGTATGTTTAATTGTCGCAGTTTATGTTTAATTGTTTTTAGTTAGGTAATTTGCCAACTTTAAAGTCGATGGTAATAAAATAGCCGACTTGGATCTTCTCGTGATCTCAACACTTCTTACGGCGGTAGTCTTGTCAAACGAGGCTTGCCATAATTTTACAATGTTTTTATTCATAGTATATGCTAAGGTTATTTTCGCGAGAACTCATAATAAAACACTGTTTTAACCGGATTGATCGCGTATATTTTGTATTTTGTTTATAACCTGACGTTTCGGAGGCTTTTTTTTTTTGGCTGCCTGTGACCATGAAAGCTGGAAAGCCTCCGAAACGTCAGGTTATAAACAAAATATAAAATACTAGCAGCGCCTCGCGGTTTCACCCGCGTAGTTCCCGTTCCCGTAAGAATTTCGGGATAAAAAGTAGCCTATGTCCTATTCCAGACTATAATCTATCTCTGTGCCAAATTTCATCCAGATCCGTTTTGCCGTTCTGGCGTGATAAAGGAACAAACATCCATCTATCTATCCATCCATCTATCTATCCATCCATCCATCTAAACTTTCACGTTTATAATATTAGTGAGATTAGTGAGATTAGTGAGATACGCGATCAATCCGGTTAAAACAGTCTTTTGTTATGTTTTTCTATTTATTACTTTTATGTAGTTTTAAGTAGAATTCTTATAAAATCTATTTGTTTTAGATGTCCAAAGAAGGGATATTACTTAGGAATAAATAATGAAAACGAGTTGGATAAAATATACTGCTACCACATAACCAATATTGCTGAGAGAATCAAAAACAGCACTGTGCTGTTTAGAAAAAATTACTACAGAATAAAAGATGAGGATGAAATTTTTCAATTTGGACAGGTTATTTATTTTAAGTAAGGAACATTATAAGGTTTTGCTATTTTAACAAGTACACAAAACTAAGTTGGATTTGAGTAAGTTTTCTGACTATTATTGAGAATCTGCTAAAAAACTAAAAAGTTTCCATTAGGTGTGCGAGTTTGACTAGGTACCTCCCCTATTTATACTCCATTATTAGTTTAATCTCAGATAGATTAGTTTGATTTCTCTAAAGAAATCCATCATCGAGGTGTGATCCCTGACTGCACATCCATACCCAATGTAGGAATAATGGCATTAGTCCTTAATGATAAGCGCTTTATACAGGCTGGTTTTTTGAGAAGGGCGGTGATGGCCAAGTCCGAAACCACGAGAGTTAGGGAAAAGTAGTGAAAGGAGTCATGCCCTCGATTTATAAGAAAACAATGACTGCATATTTATTATTTAAAAAAAAAATCGAATTAGTTAGGTAAAATTGAGATACTAAAAGTAAATCGTAAAAATGTGCTATTTCTTTTCATTTTTAGCTAAACATTCATTTGCAAAGATTGATTCTTATCAGCAACAAAATCCATTGGTTCAATAATACAGGATGTTTTTTTTTAAATCATTCAATTCCATTTCCGTCAAAAGTAAAAGATTTTTGACAAAAATACTCTTTGAAATTCATCGGTTCATGATGTGGGTAAATTCGACTTTTGCAGCCCACGTCAGTGTATGAGAATTTTCCCTTCTTGTGTTTTTCAACGATAAAATAATTTGTTGGAGCGAGGTCTGATTGATAGGTGCAGAGAGCTTGCCTGACGGAAGCAGAGCAGCTCCACCTATGACATGCCGGTGATATGCAGTAATGCAGTGTCATTGGAGGGGTCATCATCAAACAGCATGTACCGGTTCCGCAGTAAAAAATAAATTGAGAGATCTGAACAAAAAATTAATGTAATTATTGTATTTTTGTTTTCAGCATACGACAAGAAAGTATGTCGCTCTTATTACTGATTGTATATGGATTACTTATATCGGCTATAATCATTTCGTGTTACGAGAAGAGCTACGGTAGATCTATTTGGAACGTAAGAATAATATTTTTACCGAGGATTTTATATAATTATAATCTGGAAAACATTAGTTACTTTTAGCCACAGAAAATAATCTTATTTATATTCATTTATTTCATTGCAATCATTCTGTATATTTTGCAGGTCTTAGTATTAAGGTAATGTTTAAGAGACACAATGGTACCCAAATGGGGCGTAGCAAAAGGTATTGAGAGTAGAAGCGGACCGGGTTTCTAAAAAAGTCTTTGGTTAGGTTTTAGCAGAATAATGTAAATCAATAACTTAGTTTTCGTTGATAAGATAATTATATATCGATTTTGTAGGTATAGAATTCTAACTCGATGGTAGGTATTTAATAAATGTTTTTTTTGGTAGCAATGTATGAAGATTAATTTCAATTTTTTCTCCAAAATTGGTATGAACATTAATGTTATTAGAAGGTGGTTTTCATTTTTGTTATTATCATTTATCGCTAAAAATATCGTTTAAATTACAATAGCGTTTATGTAAAAGGTATTGCTATAATTTGGTTTCAAATATATTGTCTTTTTTTTCGTCTTTTAATGCTTCCGGTATTTTATTATAAATTTTTGATGCCATTGCGTTTGGTCCAGAACTTCGCATTTTTAGTTTTGGCTCGGGTAGTGTGATTTCTTCTTCTTGAAACACAGGATGATATGGAAATACCACCAGCATGAAAGGCAGCATTATGTTCATGATAAAAGTGGCAGAAGTAGTGCAAGATTCGATCCCGTGGATATTGTAAGAGCCGACTTAGGGGACCTACCAGAGGAGGGGCAGCAGCATCCTTCTGTATATTTTTATAATCTCCACTGAGATCAGCCAGCCCGCCTGCCAAGCGTGGTGAAAATGACAAAGAGTTCAGCAGGTATGCTGATAAAGGACGTCAAGAAAATACAGCGACAGACGACACTCTGAAAGCAAGCAGTTAGAACCGAACCTAGCCAGTGAACCTAACCACCATTTGTTTTTTGTTTTCTAGACCCTGCAAGTGTTCCATAGTGCTCATTGTGTGATGTTTTTAATAAACTACGCATATCTTTTATCGGCGACAAATGAAGAAACGGATATAGCCCCGATTGAAAATGAATTGAGTACATCCAGTACATATTTTCCTGTAAGTAACATAATGTATGTATAATGTTTATAGTATTTATAATAACGCTAATTATTCGCCTAGTTTCATTGGGCCAGACTAAGCACAATAAGTTATATAAATCTAGATATCAATAGGCTACTTGACTACTGGGAACTAATTGTAACGTACCATACGTTACAATTAGTTCCCAGTGATGATCCCCTCCCACCTGATGATAATGCAAAATTTATCATAAATATAGATATATAAATATAATAAAAAAATAAGATAAATCATAATAAAATATTTCGTCAAGGCCAGTCGTATAAGTTATAAAAACTAATTTTAAAGTTTGAATAAAATAATGCCGCGCCAAAACGGTAATCTCTGTCATGGCTCCAGTTCTCCAAGCTATGACGTCACCCCGCCATACCACACCTAACAAGAACTCATTGTCACTATAATCTGTAAATGTGTGACGTCACTTGCGATCCAACCAAAGACATAGCGTTTTCGGTCACGTGATCATAATATCAAAAAATGTGTAATTTTTATCCCGTTTTTTTACTTAAAAACAGCATGTTTTTTATAAACATCACCTGATTACGCTTTGTTACGTTGTCACTGACTAGGATGAAAACAATTTGGAACCTATTTTTAATGTAGTCAAATAGCCTATTTGTGTAGGTCAAGGCTGCTCTGTAAGGGCCTTTCCTATACTATACGATGACAACACAATTTTTCTCTTTTCTACCCTTGACAACAATCCCCGTGCTTACCCAACTGGGTAACTTACTCTCAGTTCTGCGCGGAACGCCGCCTTGATCGGACACAAGTCGTCTCCAATCACAAAACTATTACACCACAAAGGTATCTACTTATTTTCAGAAAATGGCGTACAATTTTTTTTGCATCTCGGCGATTGCTCCTCCTGTGTACCATATGTTAGAAGCTCGAGCTCCAAACGCAGATCGGGTGATACATCTTTTCTTGTGCTACATTATTTTTCACTGTCTTTGCCTGTACTACACTACCGCGAAGATCAACCCCGCTGAGCTGGACAACTCAATGACAGCCGATTTGTTCAGAAACATGACACATAGGCATTTTATGATTTTAAGGGCTTTTCAGAGAGACCTTTAAAACAAAAATGGTTGCCAAAGACTAGGATAGTTGGCGCTATATTAAACTCAAGTGTCAAAAATCTGCCATCATTTAATGGAAACGATGGAAACAGAAAATTATTTCGTTGTTTACTTTATGACACTTGACCTTTGTGCAGCGCCATCTAGTGTCTAATAAAAAGAAACTAAAAAGCGTGTTTTTTTTTAAGATTGCATTGAAAAGCCTTCGTTGTATTTTTGCTTGACGAGTCAAATACTGTATGGTTTTTGTACAATGTAATGACAATGACGCTAATAAATATGTTTTTCACATGTTGAAATAAATGTCACTTTCATCCTTTGGAATAATTCCCGTAAACAATCTTTAAATATGTTCAAAGAACAATAATAAAATCATGGATCTTTAGACTACTTTTTATCCCGGAAACAACGCGTGCAAAGCCTCGGGTAAAATCATGTGCAATCATGTTGTTAGCAAAAAAACTAGCAAATTTGTTTGTTCTATTTGGTGCAGCTTCCTCCCTACACATTTTTACATGATTTGACCTTCTTAAAAAATAACTCAACCATTTATTTCAGGTAAAACCAGTTCGCGCTAGTGCTGCCATCTTATTATCACAATATGTATTTCATGTTATACTAATATTGCAAACCACTAGAGCGGTGGAATATATGGAGGAGTTAGCTCTACTACCTCTCTACATGCCTGGCGTTAGTAAGTACTTCACTATCATCTTATCATTTATAAAAAAATATTCACGCAAGATAACATTCTGAGTTAAAATACGTCATTTTGATAGTTTTGGTAGTAATCCTCCCCAAAGATTGCATTAATGCCCGCGATGCGAAAACTAACATTCTAACAAGGTAAAGGTTTCTTGTTCGCTTCTTTACTTTACCTTAAAAAGATTGAAGTGGACAAAAAAAACAAAGTGATCACTTTATTTCCTAGTTTTATTTATGTACTCTGAGTTTTGTGACGTGTCCAAGAGTCCTATAAGGTCTAAAGGAAATAAAGCACTTTGAATTTTGAATTTTGATGCTTCAACGGGTGGTTTCCGCGTAATTTATTAGGTCATCACACCGATTGTTAGAGCTTTATTACTTGTACATATTATTAATGTCACAGTGAGCTGCATTAATAGATTGACGTTTCCAAAAAACCTGTAAAGTCTAACTAAAGGTAATAAAGCATTACATCACACGAAATTGGAAGTTTTGAACCGGTCCAAGTCTTGTAGTTGGTATTGTTACGTTGTGTTATTAATATTTATTGTTTGTTATGTTTCAGGTCATATGAATACCCAGTTTATTTACTATACATTGTATTTTTCCATATTTTATTTTGGAGACGTATACAGCATGCTTTTTTTTCTGCTATTTTTTATGACAGAAATGGTCTCTTGTGTAAGCATTTTCTTCTAAGTTATATTTCAACATCTTTTGCTTGCATTTTATCCAAGTCAAACGCCTGTCGGTGTAAAATATTCCTATGTAATTGTACCTAGTGTTAATAATAATCAAACCTAATGTAGTACCTAATCAAGCATGAGCAGGCTAACCGTAGCTAATAGCCATGGATATACCTAAGTAGCATAGCACAGTTTCATATTGTGTAATCTGTAAAATAGTTATTTATTAAAATAGATTCCTGTCAGGCCCGATCGGACTTCTTTTAGGGTTCCGTACCCAAAGGGTAAAATGGGACCCTATTACTAAGACTCCGCTGTAAACCGTGATAGTTAGACAGTTGAAATTTTCACAGATGGTGTATTTCTGTTGCCGATATAACAACAAATACTAAAAAACAGAATAAAATAAATATTTATGGCGGCTCCCATACAGCAAACGTTTTTTGCCGTTTTTATAGATAATGGAACGGAACCCTTCCTGCGCGAGTCCGACTCACACTTGGCTGGTTTTATTCTAGCTTACGGTAGATTCGTGTAAGGCCCGGGAAGCATCGGGCACGCACAGAATTTCTTTAATTCGCGTAAGGCCTGATCTGCCCACTTCGTTTTAGTTAGTTAGACTGTGCCCAGGTATATCAAAACGGTCAGTGTCATTTGAAAGAGCAGAAATTAATCTTTTGAATTACAAGACCGAAAATTCGAGAAAAACTTGTAGTAAATCGTTCAATTATTCAGTAACGAGTTCGCGTGACCATCACGTTACCGTATTAGTGCGTAAGTGTGTATTACTAAGACTCTGTTGTCTGTCCACCTGTTACCAGGCTATATCTCAAGAACCGTGATAGCTAGAGAGTTGAAATTTTCACAGATGGTGTATTTTGGTTGCCGCTTTAAACAACAAGCACAAAAAAATTTAATAAAACAAATATTTAAGGGGGGGTTCCAATACAACAAACGTGAATTTTTTGCTCGTTTTTGCTCAATATTGATAATGGCAACAGGTGGACGCTTGAAATGTTCACAGAATATTTAGTTATATGTTCACTTTAAAAATAAATAAATGAATAAAAATAAAACAAATGTTAAAGGGGACCCCATACAACAAACGTTATTTGCCGTTTTTTTAGATAATATAGTACTTACGGAAACCTTCGTGCGCGAGTCCTACTCGCACTTGGCTGGTTTTAATTTCGAAAACTTACAATTTGTACAAACTGATTCCTTTCATTTGACACCCCTCATTCATTTGTCCTTGTATAGGTCTCTTTTAAAATTTCGACATCACAAGTTGTACTGAAAATTTTCATTTCTTCTTTTCATCTGTACAAGCACACACAATGTATTTTGTATTGTATTTGTATTTCTTTATTTATCAAAAACTTATACTATTCTTATTTAAAAGACACTATAAACCAGAGAAACCAGAGAACCGGTTTGTCTAGCGTCTACGGTTACAGCGTGTTGCCACATTTGGCATGATGTTATAGATAAATAATAACTATTATTAAAATAAACAAACTAAATCTAAGTAACAAAAAAGTAGTAGTAAGTAAGTAAGTAAGAAACTAGGGCAAGAACACATTGTTTAGAATTTGGTCATACTAGGAAACCTATATTATTTAATTTAAAAGGTAGGTTTAAATGCCTACCCGCATACGGGACTAAATGCCTACCCGCATACGGGTAAAGCAGTATGTATATATTAGTATTATACATTTCAAGTAAATATCTTCAGCATTGGCTGAGATATTCAAAAGGGAAAAAAACGGTATGGTTTTATCTCGTGTCTAAAGATTTTGGAGTAAACAACTAGATTACTCCCATCTCGTGTCTAATTCCAAATGACGAAAAAAATACCTACTCAAACGGTCCCATCTCGTGTCTACAATACAATAGATTCGGAAACAATGGTTTGTTATTGTTCTCAATCGTCGAACGAAAAAGTTACAAAAAACTTTTAGACATGTCACTTCTACATTTTATACGAATATGTAGAAGGTAAAGAAAATAAACGGACAAAGCGAGACCATAATGGTATAGATAAGGGAACACGACACCCTAAAAACTGACATTTCAAAAATTTCCGCCGTATGCCAACAAGTTAATTATTATTATTATTCATTTATTTCAGATTATAAAAATCCATACAATATTATACACACAAAACAAAATCCAAACAACATTATTATTACAATACAATACAATACAATAACACTTTATTGCACACCAAATTAAATAGATACATAAACAAAAAACAGAACAAACAGATTTCCTTGTACAATGGGCGGCCTATCGCTTTGAGCGATCTCTGCCAGGCAACCTACATACCTGTACACAAAAAAATTAAAAGCTAAGCCGAAACAGATTTTGTCAGTTCAGCTCATACTGTTGTGCCGTACAATTTTGTGTTTTCTTGTTTCAGATAATCCATTTAGAGCTTACTCTTGAACTTATTAAAAGCTCATGGAAGCACCTGCCCAAGCGCAGAGCCTATTTTATTGTGACGTTTGTCGGAATGGTGTTATGCGTGAGCTCTCGCTATTATGAAATGGTAGGTGGTTATGAACTACGGTTCTAATGTGAAATAATTTTATCATGACTACATTCAGGTCTCTCCGCAGCAAAGAATTACTTTAACTCTAACCGTAGCATCTAAACTATGAGTTTGACTCTACTAATAATGTGTTCATAAGCATTTCATTCTTATGCTGCACAATTCACACAGCATTACCTAGCCCCAAGTTAAGCAGAGCTTGTGTTATGGGTACTAGAAAGATGATATACATAATACAATATACATATAGATATTTTTTATGATACATATCTATGTACCACCAGAACAAGAAGAGGAACAAGTATTTGCTGATCGTACAAGCATTTGTCCTAATGCCGGGTACAGACCAAGCGAACAAAAGCGAGCGAAGGCTAACGAGTGGGATTCGACGATCGATGACGAACGTTCACTCGCTTTCGCTGTTGTATTCACACCACACGAACACATGAGAAACAGTCGGCGGAGGACAGCCGAAGGCGAACAAAGGCCCTCATTTGGGCTCGCTTGCTTTCGCCATGACGTCCACACTGGTTCAATCGCGTTCGGTGGTTAGCCTTCGCTCGCCTTTGTTCGCTTGGTCTGTACCCGCCATAAGGCGGGAATCGAACCCGTACAGCGGATTTTCGTCATCCAGTCGGCGGAGTCGGGTTGCGGATGATGATGATGATGGTCTACAATAGCGCCTAAATAATTACCCAATTTCGATTAATGATAAATACAAAGAAAAATAAAACATGTTTTCTATGAACGTGGTTTTGAAATAACTGTTATTTTTTAGACTTGGACAGTGGCGATGTTTTACAGTAAGATGATGTTGTCGATGTTTGAGCTTTTTATAATATACTGTATGTACCCAGTCTTCAGACTGGTCGATGACATGTCATTCCATCTTGGCCAACCTGTCCACATCTGTAGGATATATCTCATGATGTGCGTGCCTTTTTACTTTGCGGTAAGTTTATAATATTCGTCCTACTACTAATTAACTGACATTAAAATAACGATGAGGTTTTTTAAACGGCTGTATGTATGTCATATACTTATTTTCGCCGTCAATTGTGGACCGATCTGATTGTCTCTTGTAGTACTATGTGATTTCTGGATTTCATTCCAGAAATCATTCCCGAAGTATTCGTATTTGTTCCGTAAAACTAAACCATAAATAGGTATGTATAATAAGGATTTTAAGTTTAGAAGTCAAATTATTATAATTCTTATTTTCAGTATAAAACATACATCTCATTAAAAATCAGCTTCGTACACATGTGGGATTCGTACTGGTCTGTGACAATGAAAATAGGCATGGTGGTAGCGTTTCCATGTGCGTGCGTCCCTGTTGTTGCTGGCATGTTTTATGCTTACTACAAATACGTTCTGAAAGCACGACGGGTTAGTACTACTTACCTCGATACACCTGTGGTTCAACGACTGCAAAGGATCACTGACAGAGTTTTCCAGTCGTCTCTGTTCTGTATCTCACTGGAAGCGTCGATCTTACATAGCTTGCCCGCCACTTTATCATTCCAACCAGAGACGAATTGCTTACACTCAGCCGGTTTTCCCATTCCTATGCCTTCATGTTTTCTGCCACGAACGTGGCAGTTTCGGCGTAGGCATCGACACCTCCAACGTAGCCCGTGGACTGACTAAGGGAACCTACCAGAGGAAGATCAGCTGTAGCTTCCTTATCTGACTTATATCACTGCGATCACCTATCCGCCGGCCGCGCGCAGTGATTATGGCAAAACCCCCCATGCTTAGGGAGGCACGATCAGCGAGGGCATGAGTGTGCTGATAAGGCATGTCTTTTTGACAGTACGATGGTTCAACTCACATTGTCAACCAACTTCATAGCTGCCCGTTATTAACAACTTCCAGTCTTTTTAGTTATCACACTAATTATTAATAGGTATCTCGGGCGAATCTCGGGCGAATTAACGTGACACCTGGCTCGACACTGTACATTGCATATATGTCGTTCGAGCCAGGTGTCACCTTAATTCGCCCGAGGTGTAAGTTTGGATGTGTGTTTTATTTATTTACCTCCGCCAAAATTATGTACTGAACAGATCAGGCTGATTAAAATTTTGATGGATGGATGGATGTTTGTTTGTTACTGCTTCGAGCTAAAACTATTGAAAAGATCTGGATGAAATTTTTCACAGATGCAGTTCTTAGTCTAGAACCAAACACAGGCTACTTTTTATCCCATAGGATAGTTCCTATTGGAAAGACCTAACCTTTAAACGTTTCCATAATCACAACGCGACACAACTTGACACAAGGCTCAAATTATAAAGGTACATTTTTTCAGAATTGGAGACGCTTGTTCGCACCGACCGAAGACTGGGGCCCGAAAGATTTCGTCGCGAGACAACTGCGGAAGGACTACAACTCACAAACGGTACGCTACAACCTCGCTGTGATGTTTAAGAGCATATACTTATAGGATGCAGGTTCAGATTCTGTTCTGGAGTGCCACATTTTGGCTCACGAAAACTAGAAAGAAGAGGATATATTCCAGTTTATTGAGTATCTACTTAGGTTGCAGGCAGACATCTTTCCGTTGTTTTATATTATAATCAGACATGTCAATGTGATGCAGTGATATAGAAAATGTGGTAACTGTCTTAGGTGCTTTGCGAAAGGCAATCTTTGGATTACAGATGTACTATCAATACATGGAAAAGTAACCCTTGCTCTTCTAAAAGAGTACTTCAATAAAGAAGTTCAGATACCCATAAATAAAAACTAGAAAAATAACCCAAAACAAAATCACAGAACCTAACGTCAATAACTTTTATGAACGAAGAACAGAATCTATGATACCAAAATTAATTAACGAAATACCACAAATTTTCAAAGAAAAAGTAAATGATAAAAACCATAAACGTAGGTATGCTCGAAAATATTACCACGAACAGCTGCAGAGTGACTAGGAGGAAGGTTTCTAAAACAACTTACATGTATACAGAAATTTTTTCAGTTGAGATTTTGTCTTGTTTTGTTTTGTTATGACAATATTTTATATTGTCATAACAAAACAAATATGCAATGTTATCTTAATATAAGATCAATACGAGAGTGAGCACCAATACAAACCAACGTAGGTTTTAACGGTGCAATATTTACTAAACGATGTATATTATTTTACTTTTATTTATTATTATTTATTGATAAATAAATATTGTTATTATATTATTATTGCCGGCCAGTTTTCATGAATCAAATACAACAACCAGCGAATGCCTGAATACTTACTGTACACAATATGAATGTAACTAAATAACTAATGTATTGCTTGGTCACACTTCACCTTCCTACCTGTTGGAGGTCGAGCCCAATCGAGGTATTGATAAGTTCCAAAATCAAGGAACTTTAGTTTACAGACTCCGATATGGAGACTAAGGTATTGCGTTTATGAGAAATATGAAAATCGTAAATAAGTTTTTTTTCTTTATCCTCAGTACACCAACAGCGAAGTGAGTCGCAGCCTCAGCCGCCACATCTTCAGTAAGACTGCGGCACAGGCCTACGAACTGGACATATGCTATGACCCCAACCGACGCTCCACACAGATAGGAAATGAAAAGAGCTGACAGAAAATGAATATTGTTATGCTGGACATCTCACGCAGCATCTCAGTAACAGATTAATCCAGTAGTGGTTCCAGATAACTACTTTGACTTTTGTGTTACTTTTTTTTTTAAGGGCGGGAACGAAATATACCTATTTATATTTTCGTAGCTTGACGAATTTATTTATATACGCGTGTTATTGACGAATCTAGTTTGTGTTGGAAGAACACCAACGTTTTATACCTTATCGAAAGACTTTTTCAGGGTGAGTGCGATTCTAGCGCTCGTTCCGCGGTATTTGTGATTCAGAAGAATGCTGTTTGTGTAATCTATAATATTGATCCCAGACTGGTAGCCCTACGAGATAAATTGTAAAAATTATTTATAACTCGGATAAAAGTGCGATTCCTACCCGGTATGTTAGTGTAGCCATCGTTAGGAATAAATAATAGTAAATAAAAAATGCTGGACAATTCACACAGCATTATCTAGCCCCGAGCTAAGCAGAGCTTGTGGATGGGTACTAGATAACTCATATATATAATACAATCCGTCTCATAGATAGGTATTTTTTACTATGTTCATGGAAGAGCCCCATATCAGAGAATATCATCATCATCATCCTGACTCTACAGCCGCGGGTGGGCCTTGGTCTGGTCGAGTAAATTTCGCCATCCGATCCTATTCTTGGCTTTTTCCTGCCAGCCGGTCACTCCAATTGCCTTTATATCAGAGAATATAGATAGATATATACTCGTAGATAATACTTTATTGTACCATACAAACACAGAAAATAGTACAGAAAGACCATCTTACGAGAAAACGAAGTACAGACACGGCCTTATTGCTATGAGCTATCTCTTCCAGGGATCCTTCCTCTTTTGGGATGGGCTGGACATGTCAGAACAACAAAAACGGTGGCAATTGAAAAAATAAATAAATAATACTTAATTTCAATAGAGAAGGTGGTTGGAGAGTACCTGCTGCTTGGGATCCAGTCCTACATCGAGTCAGGTCCCACACCCAGCAATCCATAGCTACAACCCATCAAGACACTGTTAGTGATTACTGCGTACATACGGAACGTTATAATTAAAGTTGTATAATTGACGGTAGATATGCAAAATTCAAATTATTTGTAAAGACAAATGTCACCTCAGTCTGCCTGTGACCATGGAAGCTGAAAAGCTTCCGAAACGTCGGGCTATAAATAAAATATAAAATATACGCGATCAATCCGGTTAAACAGTGGTTTATTATGAGTTCTCGCGAAAATAACCTTAGAATATAGAAAATTTAAAGTTTGGTGTATCTACTTACGCGGGAAAATATGTGATGCCTAGGGCTTTGTTTTGTGTTTTGGAGCTATTTGTACACCTGGTGAACGATCACGAGGGCAATTGTCGTGGTGTTTTAGTCGAAATCACACAAAACTATACGTCGCAGCAAGCACGCGCAACACAAACGCCACCGCCCGCGCCGCCAGTCCGACTATGACTGAGGTAAGTGAACATAGTTGAACCTAACTTGAGCCATACACTTTCGAGATGGTAATGCCTCATCTCCCTTTTTTACTTTTATCGAAGGTTTATGTTGTCTAGTTGAGGTGTGTGTGAGTTGTTGTTGTAGTTGTTAAATTTTAGTCAACTGAGCCATATCACAAGGTATAGGACATAAATTATTTTATGTAATTCAACCGGAGGTATCTAATTGAGCATCTATTTCGGTAATTCATCAATATAGTTAAATGAGAACTTAGTGCAGCACATCCCTAGCCTTGATTTATTTGCGTTAAGTGAAAAACGTAGAACGAGAATCTGTGCTTACCATTCTGTCTACGGCAACCCTAGTACTAGTACCTATATAGTAGTAGTCTGTGTGTTCATCTGATACGTTACAAGCAATGAAAAAAGAGATCCCCTTTTTTCATTGCGTTATAATACGTTAGCATCCCATAAACATCTGTTCTCTCCAATGAAAAAAGAGATCCCCTTATGGTTTTCTCTGACTAGTTTATAGTGATCTGTGCAAAGAGTGAGTACACAAGCATGCATAGACTATTTATTGATACTTAAACCTAAGTAATATATCCTAATGAAGTAACAAGGTTTAACTTGGACTATTAAATCAAAATAAAAGAGATCGAACACAGCTTAACGAAGGTGCAATTATAGTTAGCAAGCATCTGACTAGTTTATAGTGATCTGTGGCAAGCATGGTCTACGGCCATTCTCTTTGTCTATGTCCACTACCTACATATTTTATTCACTTTGTTGTCTACGGTGAAAAACCTTAACTTCAAAAATTTATTTTATAGTAGATTTTACTTTTTTTCCTTTATATTTCTTAGTTAAATGCACACCATTTAACTTATAAAACTTGTCAACAATGGATCACAGCCTCGGCTACAGTGCTGAAGAGCCAGAACTACAGGGTGCTTCCAAATGGCAAAAACGAGAAGATGCTTACATGGTAGCAGAGCGACAGTCGTCCAGCGAATTCCTGCAATACAAAAGCTACCACCTTCATCTGAAGAGAAAGGTATAAATGATTTGTTAGCCTCAACTCCACAACGTCACAAGACTATACTACTGCTGGTCTTGGATTGGTATAGGCTGGGTCCAGAGCTACGTTTTCAATGTAATGTTCATAATATGTAGGTACGTCCGGTTGTACTTCGTAATCCCCACGCTGGGTATGAGGCTTGAGGATTGCAGGGCATAGCGTTTTGCACCACGGTGGGCAGCGGCATCTGAAGGATCAAGCAGTGCCTGTATAGGTCGTGCTTTTTAATGAACCGGTTTATCGAATCTTTATTTGATCTTAAAAATTAATTATTTAGGTACCATTTTAATTTTCAGAGAGAGGTACAGTCAGAACGCAAAAACTACCCAACAACCTATTGGGATAGGATGGCATTCTACAGGAGCTATTTCAATTCTCCAATCAAGACACAAATCATGAGTTTATATCATGTAGATTTCAACACGTAAGTAATAAAAAAAAAAAAAAGTCAAAGTCTGTAGTCTATGAACATTCACTGGACGCCGGTCATTTTCTTCGCTTCGACAAAGCTCAAATACTAGCTAGAGAAAACCGTTTCATTCCTAGAATGCTCCGAGAAGCAATTGAAATTCAAAAACATCCGAATAATTTCAATAGAGAAGATGGTTGGAGAGTACCTGCCGCTTGGGATCCAGTCCTACATCGAGTCAGGTCCCACACCCAGCAATCCATAGCTACAACCCATCAAGACACTGTTAGTGATTACTGCGTACATACGGAACGTTATAATTAAATTTGTATAATTGACGGTAGATATGTAAAATTCAAATTACTTGTAAAGACAAATGTCACCTCAGTCTGCCTGTGACCATGGAAGCTGAAAAGCCTCCGAAACGTCAGGTTATAAACAAATATAAAATATACGCGATCAATCCGGTAAAAACAGTGTTTTATTAGGTAAGTAATAAATTATAAATTATCAGCTTATCTTCTAAGGAACTGTATTATCCACTTATTTTATTCGCCGCAAATATTTCTGCAATCGGGATATATTTTTTTCGGTTATTTTCAATGTATAATACAAAAATATTTAATTGATGTATTTACGTATTAAAAATAGTATATCCGCTAGTATTCTTAATCACACTCACACCCCGTACCTACACTTGACCGTTTTTCTATACAAAAACCGCGACTAGCCACATACAAACGCAAATATGTAATTCAACTCCCGCAACTGTGAGTGGCATCTGGGGCCACTTAATTTATTTATTTTGTCATTTATATTGTATATTGTGCGAGTGAGACAATTGCAAATAACTGACGACTGAAGACATTCTTCATTCACGAAATGAGACGAATGTCTTCATGAATGAAGACATTCGTCATGTTTATTTTTTATTATAATTGGGATATTTATATTTTTTTCTATGTTTGTAGGTAACGCGCTTCAATTTTAAAGAGTGTTCAAATGATGGTATAGATTGCCGCTTATTCCCGTAGTTCTATGCACAACACTACTGGGACAAAAGTTGACCTATTTGACATTTGTTGGTTTTTTGACATTTGTTGAATTTCATAGTCTGTCATTTTTGCAATCATATTTTTTTGGTGCACAGAACTACAGGAACAGACGTTGTCCCAGTCTTGTGCACAGCACTAGTGGGACAAATGTTGTTTCAGAAGTTCTGTATAGAACTACAACAAAAAACTATTGGAAACAAGAAATTATAAAATTAAATCTTACATCTCAGGCCGTAGTATTATGGCTTAGAATGTTTAAGGTGATTTAAACATGGTAGTATTTCTAACCCCGGCGTATAAAAAGAAAACAAAATAAAAAACTCGTATCTATTAACACATCCTTTTTTACATGCTTGTATGGTTCAATGGTTCATTTATTGATAAAATATGGTAGGCACGTAAAAACTCATTGTGTATAGTACAGTATAGTCACAAATAAAAGGTAATAGAATAGAGTCAGATGAAGAACCAAATTGTCCTTAAATACGGCTCTGGAGTTTCTCAAAATCGGTAGGTACCTAGTCTAGTTTATTCACGATATTCATGCTTCCAAGGGTTTTATTGAAACTGTCATAACTTCCAAACTAAGAACGCAATTATAAGGAGTATGGCAGATCGTTTGATCTTGTCAGATATGTACATACAAACGGGTATGTGGCTATTGCCATCTAGAATGTTGTTATTATATATTTTTTGACTTACGTACCTATTTAATCTCCCCACGAAGTGCTATCTTTTTTCAGACGGATTCTGTTTATTTTTTCAGACGGATTTGGTATAATGTGTTGTTACTCGTTCTGGTACAAATTCCACACGTCTATGTGCATGTTTTCCTGGCATCTTACGTACCACAAACACATTTGTTTTTAGCGAAAATGGTACCAATCATGCAAGTTAAGTATTTATTAGGTTTATTATTAGTTAAATAAAAACACAAATTTAGATTACTTTGAGGCTAGATAATGCTGTGTGAATTGTCCAGCATTACTTTACGATATTAAATACAAATCAAATACAAAAATCTTTATTATTAATGATAGAACATTTTATAGGGTACAGATGTGGGCTGACTACCGCAAAAGTTATCAATTGTGTAGCAGAGTCAGCGCCCTCCTCCACGAACAAAATAATTAGGTGTGTTCCGTCTTAAAAGATAAAAGAACTAATTAAGAAGTAAGAGAATCTAGTAGGTACATGAAAAAAACTTTATGAGTGTACATATGAGTGAGTGTGGTGCTCCTGAGGACACCGGTCTCATAAGAGTCCGGGCAACAGGAGTTACCATGTGTGGGTGTGTTTGTGTATGGTGGGTATATTTATGTGAGTGTGGTACTACTGAGGGCACCGGTCTCATAAGAGTCCGGGCAACAGGAGTTACCATGTGTGGGTGTGTTTGTGTGTGGTGGGTATATGTATGTGAGTGTGGTGCTCCTGAGGGCACCGGTCTCATAAGAGTCCGGGCAACAGGAGTTACCATGTGTGTTTGTGTGTGGTGGGTATATGTGTGTGTGTTAGTATGTGAGTGTGGTGATATTAGATTATACACGCGCCTTTCAAGTACCCTATGCCAGTTCCTGGGATATCATTTACCTCCTCGCCAAGCTTTATTAAGATCCGCTCAGCTGCTTAGGCATAATGTACTCAGGGGTGGTTGGTTTTCTAGCATATAGTGCGTTTCCATACCCAAGTTAGTTGCTTAAATTACTAGCGCACTTTGACAGACCTAGGTGAAGTGGTAACTCCATAGTAATATCACAAATTCGAATGTTACTGTATGTCTGTTTGTCTATCTGTCACATTTGAGACGATATAGTCTTCCAACGATAATATTCGGGCACGACACAGTGGCAACCCGCCCAAACACGACACTTCGAAGTTTATCTAGAAAATATTTTGAAGAATTTGAAGGTCTTATTTATTTTTTTGTTACAGGGACCACAGTTGCTATAATATGTGGTGCTCTTCTTGAATTTTTGGGTTATTTTTCAACCATTATGAACATTATGGACTTTCTTGTTAACGCGATTTTTTCAAAAAATCCATGGAATCAGTAAGTTTTACAACTTTTTAAACTATAGTGAATTTTTATCATAGTATATCTTTGTTTTTTTTTACAACAAGATAAAGTTAAAAACTGCAACCCGACTACGTGAAAGTTATAAAAGTTTGAAACATTTACATTGACAAAATAGAATGACGTATCGGTCATATTTGATAGGCATAGAGTTGAAAATGAAAATAGGTCGTAGGTATTGTAATTTTTCTCTATGGGGCCTGCAGCCTGCGGCTACCTAAATTTTAATACGCGTTTTGAAGGCTTATTCGGGGTCGGTCGGAGCCCTAAATCCTATAGCCTATAACCATCGGGGTATTGAGACGAATCAATCTATACATAATTTGTTGAAATCGAACCAGTAGTTTCAGCGCTACGTGGGAACAAAGAAATCGGCCACATACATACAAACATATAAACATACAAACATACAAACATAGGGTGCTAACCTCATAACCCTCCCCTGTTGGTAGTCGGGTAAAAATGAATCCCTGGGGGGCTTTAACACCTTATTTTGGATAGATAAACGACCGCGACCTTGGAGGCGATAGGCGGCTTATTATATTTCATTGTATCAAAAAGTTTCAAATGTGTTTCATTGTCAATCTAGAGTAAAATATTTAGGTTACCTGGAAGAAATCGCTGTTAGCAATAAGGCCGCCAACATAAATTTAATACCAACTATATTTGATGATTGTGCCATCAAATATAGTTGGTATTAAATTTATGTTTGATTTTTTTCAGTTAGGTAATTTGCCAACTTTAAAGTCGATGGTAATAAAATGGCTGACTTGGCTCTTCTCGTGATCTCAACACTTTTTACGGCGGTAGTCTTATCAAACGAGGCTTAGCATAATTTTACAATGTTTTTATTCGGTTCATGTTTTCTATTTATTACTTTTATGTAGTTTTAAGTAGAAGCCTTATAAAATCTATTTGTTTTAGATGTCCAAAGAAGGGATATTACTTAGGAATAAATAATGAAAACGAGGTGGATAAAATATACTGCTACCACATAACCAATATTGCTGAAAGAATCAAAAACAGCACTGTGCTGTTTAGAAAAAATTACTACAGAATAAAAGATGAGGATGAAATTTTTCAATTTGGACAGGTTATTTATTTTGAGTAAGGAACATTTATAAGGTTTTGCTATTTTAACACGTACACGAAACTTAGTTGGATTTGAGTAAGTTTTCTGACTATCATATTGAGAATCTGCTAAAAAACTAAAAATGTAGTTTCCATTAGGTGTGCGAGGACTACCTCGCCTATTTATACCTACTCAATTATTAGTTTAATCTCAGATAGATTAGTTTGATCTCTCCAAAGAAATCCATCATCGAGGTGTGATCCCTGACTGCACATCCATACCCAATGTAGGAATAATGGCATTAGTCCTTAATGATAAGCGCTTTATACAGGGTGGTTTTTTGAGAAGGGCGGTGATGGCCAAGTCCGAAACCACGAGAGTTAGGGAAAAGTAGTGAAAGGAGTCATGCCCTCGATTTATAAGAAAACAATAACTACATATTTATTATTAAAAAAAAAAAAATTTTTTTTCATCTAATTAGTTAGGTAAAATTGAGATACTAAAAGTAAATCGTAAAAATGTGCTATTTCCTTTCATTTTTAGTTAAACATTCATTTGCAAAGATTGATCCTTATCAGCAACAGAATCCATTGGTTCAATAATACAGAATGTATTTTTTTTTAAATCATTCAAGTCCATTTCCGTCAAAAGTAAAAGATTTTTGACAAAAATACCCTTTGAAATACATCGGTTCATGACGTGGGTAAATTTGACTTTTGCAGCCCTCGTCAGTGTATGAGAATTTTCCCTTCTATACCGTTCATTCTAGGGGTTGTGTTATTCAACGATAAAATAATTTGTTGGAGCGAGGTCTGATTGATAGGTGCAGAGAGCTTGCCTGACGGAAGCAGAGCAGCTGCACCTATGACATGCCGGTGATATGCAGTAATGCAGTGTCATTGGAGGGGTCATCATCAAAAAGCATGTACTTTGGGTTCCGCAGTAAAAAATAAATTTAAATTTTCTTTTTCAGTAAGTATAAAAAGTGGTGTTATCTGAACAAAAAATTTATGCAATCATTGTATTTTTGTTTTCAGCATACGACAAGAAAGAATATCACTCTTCTTACTGATTGTATATGGATTACTTATATCGGCTATAATCATTTTGTGTTACGAGAAGAGCTACGGTAGATCTATTTGGAACGTAAGAATAATATTTTTACCGAGGATTTTATATAATTATAATCTGGAAAGCATTGGTTACTTTTAGCCACAGAAAATAATCTTATTTATATTCATTTATTTCATTGCAATCATTGTGTATATTTTGCAGGTCTTAGTATTAAGGTAATGCTTAAGAGACACAATGGTACCCAAATGGGGCGTAGCAAAAGGTATTGAGAGTGGAAGCGGACCGGGTTTCTAGAAAAGTCTTTGGTTAGGGTTTAGCACAATAATGTAAATCAATAACTTAGTTTTAGTTGATAAGATAATTATATACCGATTTTGTAGGTATAGAATTCTAACGCGATGGTAGGTATTTAATAAATGGTTTTTTTTTGGTAGCAATGTATGAAGATATAATGTAAAAGGTATTGTTTTAATTTGGTTTCAAATATATTGTCTTTTTCTTCGTCTTTTAATACTTCCGGTATTTTATTATAAATTTTTGATGCCATTGCGTTTGGTCCAGAACTTCGCATTTTTAGTTTTGGCTCGGGTAGTGTGATTTCTTCTTCTTGAAACAGAGGATGATATGCTAATACTACCAGCATGATCATATCACTGCCACAGGCAGCGATATGTTCATGATAAATCTAGAGATTTTAATGTCTAAAAGAGTCCGTACCGTGGCAGAAGTAGTGCAAGAGCCGACTTAGGGGACCTACCAGAGGAGGGGCAGCAGCATCCTACTGTATATTTTTATAATCTCCACTGAGATCACCAGCCCGCCTGCCAAGCGTGGTGAAAATGACAAAGAGTTCAGCAGGTATGCTGATAAAGGACGTCAAGAAAATACAGCGACAGACGACACTCTGAAAGCAAGCAGTTAGAACCAAACCTAGCCAGTGAACCTAACCACCATTTGTTTTTTGTTTCCTAGACCCTGCAAGTGTTCCATAGTGCTCATTGTGTGATGTTTTTAATAAACTACGCATATCTTTTATCGGTGACAAATGAGGAAACGGATATAGCCCCGATTGAACATGAATTGAGTACATCCAGTTCATATTTTCCTGTAAGTAACATAATGTATGCATAATGTTTATAGTATTTATAATAACGCTAATTATTCGCCAAGTTTCATTGGGCCAGACTAAGCACAATAAGTTATATAAATCTAGATATCAATAGGCTACTTGACTACTGGGAACTAATTGTAACGTATGGTCTGATGATAATGCAAAATGTCATTAATATTTCGTCAAGGCCAGTCGTATAAGTTATAAAAACTAATTTTAAAGTTTGAATAAAATAATGCCGCGCCAAAACGGTAATCTCTGTCATGGCTCCAGTTCTCCAAGCTATGACGTCACCCCGCCATACCACACCTAACAAGAACTCATTGTCACTGTAATCTGTAAATGTGTGACGTCACTTGCGATCCAACCAAAGACATAGCGTTTTCGGTCACGTGATCATAATATCAAAAAATGTGTAATTTTTATCCCGTTTTTTTTTACTCAAAAACAGCATGCTTTTTTATAAACATCACCTGATTACGCTTTGTTACGTTGTCACTGACTAGGATGAAAACAATTTGGAACCTATTTTTAATGTAGTCAAATGGCCTATTTGTGTAGGTCAAGGCTGCTCTGTAAGGGCCTTTCCTATACTATGCGACGACAACACAATTTTTCTCTTTTCTACCCTTGACAACAATCCCCGTGCTTACCCTACTGGGTAACTTACTCTCAGTTCTGCGCGGAACGCCGCCTTGATGGGACACAAGTCGTCTCCAATCACAAAACTATTACACCACAAAGGTATCTACTTATTTTCAGAAAATGGCGTACAATTTTTTTTGCATCTCGGCGATTGCTCCTCCTGTGTACCATATGTTAGAAGCTCGAGCTCCAAACGCAGATCGGGTGATACATCTTTTCTTGTGCTATATTATTTTTTCACTGTCTTTGTCTGTAGGTACTACACTACCGCGAAGATCAACCCCGCTGAGCTGGACAACTCAATGACAGCCGATTTGTTCAGAAACATGACACATAGGCATTTTATGATTTTAAGGGCTTTTCAGAGAGACCTTTAAAACAAAAGTGGTTGCCAAAGACTAGGATAGTTGGCGCTGTATTAAACTCAAGTGTCAAAAATCTGCCATCATTTAATGGAAACGATGGAAACAGAAAATTATTTCGTTGTTTACTTTATGACACTTGACCTTTGTGCAGCGCCATCTAGTGTCAAACTAAAAAGCGTGCTTTTTTTAAAGATTGCATTGAAAAGCCTTCGTTGTATTTTTGCTTGACGAGTCAAATACTGTATGGTTTTTGTACAATGTAATGACAATGACGCTAATAAATATGTTTTTCACATGTTGAAATAAATGTCACTTTCATCCTTTGGAATAATTCCCGTAAACAATCTTTAAATATGTTCAAAGAACAATAATAAAATCATGGATCTTTAGACTACTTTTTATCCCGGAAACAATGCGTGCAAAGCCTCGGGCAAAATCATGTACAATCATGTTGTTAGCAAAAAAAACTAGCAAATTTGTTTGTTCTATTTGGTGCAGCTTCCTCCCTATAAATCTCTTCATGATTTGAACCTTCTTAAAAAATAACTCAACCATTTATTTCAGGTTAAACCAGTTCGCGTTAGTGCTGCCATCTTATTATCACAATGTGCATTTGAAGTTATACTAATATTGCAAACCACTAGAGCGGTGGAATATATGGAGGAGTTAGCTCTACTACCTCTCTACATGCCTGGCGTTAGTAAGTACTTCACTATCATCTTATCATTTATAAAAAAATATTCACGCAAGATAACATTCTGAGTAAAAATACGTCATTTTGATAGTTTTGGTAGTAATCCTCTCCAAAGATTGCATTAATGCCCGCGATGCTTCAACGGGTGGTTTCCGCGTAATTTATTAGGTCATCACACCGATTGTTAGAGCTTTATTTTATTACTTATACATATTATAAATAGCACAGTGAACTGCATTAATAGATTGACGTTTCCAAAAAAACCTGTAAAGTCTAACTAAAGGGAATAAAGCATTACGTCACACGAAATTTTTGAACAGGTCCAAGTCTTGTAGTTGGTTTCGTTACGTTGTGTTATTAATATTTATTGTTTGTTATGTTTCAGGTCATATGAATACCCAGTTTATTTACTATACATTGTATTTTTCTATATTTTATTTTGGAGACGTATACAGCATGCTTTTTTTTCTGCTATTTTTTATGACAGAAATGGTCTCTTGTGTAAGCATTTTCTTCTAAGTTATATTTCAACATCTTTTGCTTCATTTTATTCAAGACAAACGCCTGTCAGTGTAAAATATTCCTATGTTATTGTACAGTCAGCTGCGAGAATATGTATACACTCCCATGTTTTGAAATTTGACTGAATAGTAAGTGTATAGTCATTGTGATAATTTATAATTTTATCTTATTCTGACAAGAACCATGACTACTTAGTATGAAAAATGTGTGCGTAGAATTTTATATGATAAGTTCCGAGTAAAATAATAGTGAAAACTTGGAAGTGTATACATATCTCAGCAGCTGACTGTACCTAATGTTAATAATAATCAAACCTAATGTAGTACCTAATCAAGCATGAGCAGGCTAACCGTAGCTAATAGCCATGGATATACCTAAGTAGCATAGCACAGTTTCATATTGTGTAATCTGTAAAATAGTTATTTATTAAAATAGATTCCTGTCAGGCCCGATCGGACTGTTTTTTAGGGTTCCGTACCCAAAGGGTAAAATGGGACCCTATTACTAAGACTCCGCTGTCCGTCTGTCCGTCTGTCACCAGGCTGTATCTCATAAACCGTGATAGTTGAAATTTTCACAGATGATGTATTTCTGTTGCCGATATAACAACAAATACTAAAAAACAGAAAAATTATGGGGGCTCCCATACAGCAAACGTATTTTGCCGTTTTTATAGATAATGGAACGGAACTCTTCCTGCGCGAGTCCGACTCACACTTGGCTGGTTTTAATTTCAAAAACTTACAATTTGTACAAACTGATTCCTTTCATTTGACACCTCTCATTCATTTTTCCTTGTATAGGTCTCTTTTAAAATTTCGACATCACAAGTTGTACTGCAAATTTTCATTTTTTCTTTTGATCTGTACAAGCACACACAATTTATATAATTAGTATTATTAATTTCAAGTAAATATCTTCAGCATTGGCTGAGATATTCAAAAGGAAAAAAAACGGTATGGTTTTATCTCGTGTCTAAAGATTTTGGAGTAAACAACTAGATTACTCCCATCTCGTGTCTAATTTCAAATGACGAAAAAAATACCTACTAAAACGGTCCCATCTCGTGTCTACAATACAATAGATTCGGAAACAATGGATTGTTATTGTTCTCAATTGTCGAACGAAAGAGTTACAAAAAACTTTTAGACATGGCACTTCTACATTTTTCCGAAGTGTTATGTAGAAGGTAAAGAAAATAAACGGACAAAGCGAGACCATAATGGTATAGATAAGGGAACACGACACCCTAAAAACTGACATTTCAAAAATTTCCGCCATATGCCAACAAGTTAATTATTATTATTATTCATTTATTTCAGATTATAAAAATCCATACAATATTATACACAAAACAAAATCCATACAATATTATACACACAAAACAAAATCCAAACAACATTATTATTACAATACAATACAATACAATAACACTTTATTGCACACCAAATTAAATAGATACCTAAGAAAGGAAGGAACAAACAGATTTCGTTGTACAATGGGCGGCCTTATCGCTTTGAGCGATATCTGCCAGGCAACCTACATACCTGTACACAAAAAAATTTAAAGCTAAGCCGAAACCGATTTTGTCAGTTCAGTTCATACTGTTATGCCGTACAATTTTGTATTTTCTTGTTTCAGATAATCCATTTAGAGCTTACTCTTGAACTTATTAAAAGCTCATGGAAGCACCTGCCCAAGCGCAGAGCCTATTTTATTGTGACGTTTGTCGGAATGGTGTTATGCGTGAGCTCTTACTATTATGAAATGGTAGGTGGTTATGAACTACGGTTCTAATGTGAAATAATTTTATCATGACTACATTCAGGTCTCTCCGCAGCAAAGAAGTACTTTAACTCTAACCGTAGCATCTAAACAATGAGTTTGACTCTACTAATAATGTGTTCATAAGCATTTCATTCTTATGCTGCACAATTCACACAGCATTACCTAGCCCCAAGTTAAGCAGAGCTTGTGTTATGGGTACTAGAAAGATGATATACGTAATACAATTTACATATAGATATTTTTTATGATACATATCTATGTACCACCAGAACAAGAAGAGGAACAAGTATTTGCTGATCGTACAAGCATTTGTCCTAAGGCGGGAATCGAACCCGTACAGCGGATTTTCGTCATCACGTCGACGGAGTCGGGTTGCGGATGATGATGATGATGGTCTACAATAGCGCCTAAATAATTACCCAATTTCGATTAATGATAAATACAAAGAAAAATAAAACATGTTTTCTATGAACGTGGTTTTGAAATAACTGTTATTTTTTAGACTTGGACAGTGGCGATGTTTTACAGTAAGATGATATTGTCGATGTTTGAGCTTTTTATAATATACTGTATGTACCCAGTCTTCAGACTGGTCGATGACATGTCATTCCATCTTGGCCAACCTGTCCACATCTGTAGGATATATCTCATGATGTGCGTGCCTTTTTACTTTGCGGTAAGTTTATAATATTCGTCCTACTACTAATTAACTGACATTAAAATAACGATGAGGTTTTTTAAACGGCTGTATGTATGTCATATACTTATTTTCGCCGTCAATTGTGGACCGATCTGATTGTCTCTTGTAGTACTATGTGATTTCTGGATTTCATTCCAGAAATAATTCCCGAAGTATTCGTATTTGTTCCGTAAAGCTAAACCATAAATAGGTATGTATAATAAGGATTTTAAGTTTAGAAGTCAAATTATTATAATTCTTATTTTCAGTATAAAACATACATCTCATTACAAATCAGCTTCGTACACATGTGGGATTCGTACTGGTCTGTGACAATGAAAATAGGCATGGTGGTAGCGTTTCCATGTGCGTGCGTCCCTGTTGTTGCGGGCATGTTTTATGCTTACTACAAATACGTTCTGAAAGCACGACGGGTTAGTACTACTTACCTCGATACACCTGTGGTTCAACGACTGCAAAGGAGATCTTGATCACTGACAGAGTTTTCCAGTCGTCTCTGTTCTGTATCTCACTGGAAGCGTCGATCTTACATAGCTTGCCCGCCACTTTATCATTCCAACCAGAGACGAATTGCTTACACTCTGCCGGTTTTCCCATTCCTATGCCTTCATGTTTTCTGCCATGAACGTGGCAGTTTCGGCGTAGGCATCGACACCTCCAACGTAGCCCGTGGACTGACTAAGGGAACCCACCAGAGGAAGAACAGCTGTAGCTTCCTTATCTGACTTATATCACTGCGATCACCTATCCGCCGGCCGCGCGCAGTGATTATGGTAAAACCCCCCTTGCTTAGGGAGGCACGATCAGCGAGGGCATGAGTGTGCTGATAAGGCATGTCTTTTTGACAAAACGATGGTCCTACTCACATTTACAACCAACTTCATAGCTGCCCGTTATTAACAACTTACAACTTCCAGTCTTTTTAGTTATCACACTAATATTATAGGTATATCTCGGGCGAATCTCGGGCGAATTAACATGACACCTGGCTCGACACTGTACATTGCGTATATGTCGTTCGAGCCAGGTGTCACGTTAATTCGCCCGAGGTGTAAGTATATACGTAAGTTTGGATGTGTGTTTTATTTATTTACCTCTTCGCGCCAAAATTTATGTACTGAACAGATCAGGCTGATTAAAATTTTGATGGATGGATGGATGTTTGTTTGTTACTGCTTCGAGCTAAAACTATTGAAAAGATCAGGATGAAATTTTGCATATAATGCAGTTCTTAGTTTAGAACCGAACACAGGCTACTTTTTATCCCATAGGATAGTTCCTATTGGAAAAACCTAACCTTTAAACGTTTCCATAATCACAACGCGACACAATTTGACACAAGGCTCAAATTATAAAGGTAATTTTTTTCAGAATTGGAGACGCTTGTTCGCACCGACCGAAGACTGGGGCCCAAAAGATTTCGTCGCGAGACAACTGCGGAAGGACTACAACTCACAAACGGTACGCTACAACCTCGCTGTCATGTTTAAGAGCATATACTTATAGATGCAGGTTCAGATTCTGTTCTGGAGTGCCACATTTTGGCTCACGAAAACTAGAAAGAAGAGGATGTTTTCCAGTTTATTGAGTATCTACTTAGGTTGCAGGCTTACATCTTTCCGTTGTATTATATTATAATCAGACATGTCAATGTGATGCAGTGATATAGAAAATGTGGTAACAGTCTTAGGTGCTTTGCGAAAGGCAATCTTTGGATTACAGATGTACTACCAATACATGAAAAAGTAACCCTTGCTCTTCTAAAAGAGTACTTCAATAAAGAAGTTCAGATACCCATAAACAAAAACTAGAAAAATAACCCAAAACAAAATCACAGAACCTAACGTCAATAACTTCTATGGACGAAGAACTATAGAATCTATGATACCAAAATTAATTCACGCCTTACCACAAATTTTGAAAGAAAAAGTAAATGATAAAAACTATAAACGTATGCTCGAAAAATATTACCACGAACAGCTGCAGAGTGACTAGGAGGAAGCTTTCTATAACAACTTACATGTATACAGAAATTTTTTCAGTTGAGATTATGTCTTGTTTTGTTTTGTTATGACAATATTTATACTTACCTAACATCCAAATGCAATATAAAATCAATACGAGTGTGAGCACCAATACAAACAAACTAACCAATGTTGTTTTAACAGTGCAATATTGACTAAACGATGTATATTATTTTACTTTTATACATAATATTATTAATATATTACCTATATTACTATGGCCGGCCAGTTTTCATGGATCAAATACAACGACCAGCACATGCCTGAATACTTACTGTACACAATATGAATTTAACTAATGTATAGTATAGTAAATTGGTTGCACTTCACCTTCCTACCTGTTGGAGGTCGAGCCCAATCGAGGTATTGATAAGTTCCAAAATCAAGGGACATTAGTTTATAGACTCCGATATGAAGATTATATATTATTAAATAAGATTTTTTTTTCGTTATCCTCAGTACACCAACAGCGAAGTGAGTCGCAGCCTCAGCCGCCACATCTTCAGTAAGACTGCGGCACAGGCCTACGAACTGGACATATGCTATGACCCCAACCGACGCTCCACACAGATAGGAAATGAAAAGAGCTGACAGAAAATGAATATTGTTATGCTGGACATCTCACGCAGCATCTCAGTAACAGATTAATCCAGTAGTGGTTCCAGATAACTATTTTGATTTTTGTGTTACTTATTTTTTTTAAAGGCGGTAACGAAATATATACATATTTATATTTTCGTAGCTTGACGAATTTATTTATATACGCGTGTTATTGACGAATCTAGTTTGTGTTGGAAGAACACCAACGTTTTATACCTTATCGAAGGACTTTTTCAGGGTGAGTGCGATTCTAGCGCTCGTTCCGCAGTATTTGTGATTCAGAAGAATGCTGTTTGTGTAATCTATAATTTTGGTCCCAGACTGGTAGCCCTACGAGACAAATTGTAAAAATTATTTATAACTCGGAAGAAAGTGCGATTCCTGCCTGGTATGTTAGTGTAGCCATCGTTAGGAATAAATAATAGTAAATGAATAATGCTGGACAATTCACACAGCATTATCTAGCCCCGAGCTAAGCAGAGCTTGTGGATGGGTACTAGATAACTGATATACATAATACAATACGTCACATAGATAGATATTTTTTACTATGCATATAAAACGACCACAGCACCCTGAACAAATACCTGCAGATCGTACAAATATTTGTCCCAAGGTGGGAATCGAACCCACAACCTCCTGTGTTGCAGGCGGGCCTTCGCCCACCGCACCACAGAGAGTTTACTTTATTTCGTTATGTTTCACTTCATATTGTACAATGAACCTACAATTGCGTTGTTAAGACTTTGAAGAAAGCAATTCTCCTTACGCAATGATAAAAAAAACCCCTTCAGTTCATGGAAGAGCCCCATATCAGAGAATATAGATAGATAGATAGATACTCGTAGATAATACTTTATTGTACCATACAAACACAGAAAATAGTACAGAAAGACCATCTTACGAGAAAGCGAAGTACAAACACGGCCTTATTGCTATGAGCTATCGCTTCCAGGCTACCTTGGGATGGGCTAGACATGTAAGAACAACAAAAACGGTGGCAATTGAAAAAATAAATAAATAATACTTGCATTACTTATAATACCTACTAAACCTACAAAATTTTAATAAACTTTCAAAAACATACTCGTACTTATAAGTTGTCGATTATAAAATAAACTAGTAGAGTTAGTTCTCTGTAGTTTAATGTCTCGACAGTCTTGATAATTTGACGACTTCCAGCCTCCCGAACAAGCCGGGTTTCGGAAAAGATTTATAAATAAAATCAGTTTATTGCAGGCACAAAAAGACCCATATCACATTAAACATACAAAAATAAAAAATTACAGTGCACATAATAGAAAAAAAAAAAAAAACTAAAAAACTTAGATAGGTACGATAGGTTACCTATTTTCTATTTAGACACTGGATTTCTGTCCACAGGGATGTGGACAGAAATCCAGTGTCTATAAATGGGATTGGCCAGATAGTCAGAAACAACCTTCAGGATGGTGTTGTTAGAGCGACTCAGTCGATTCCAGAAGGCTGCTATCCTTGTCCGTCTTATAGCAAAGAAGTCGGGAACTCTCGCCTCAGAAAATATGGTCGACGCACTGCAGTGCCTTGGCAGTCTCATAAGGGCCCGGTATGCATTATTATACTGTATCCTTATGGTGCTGTAAGATTTTATACCGTAGACCACATTCATACGCTCCGGCAGATTATAATCAGACGAAGGCGGCTCAGGACGGCTAGTTGTGGTGTTTTATGGGGGAGGCCTACGCCCACCTGTGGACGTGTATGGGCTGATATGATGATAATAATGAAGTAAAGTATCCCATAAAAACGCATGCAAAGCCAGGGTAGGAATTCGTACCTACTTCATAAACCTGTGCTGCTGAAAATTTAAGTTAGGTACCTACACCTCAAGTAATTGGTGTGTACAAATACGAACTTCAGTAGGGATTTTGAGTTACTTAAGTATCTTTGAGTACCTAAATAACTTCATAATTGCACTAGTGCGAGTGAACTGAAACTGGAGTAGTGGAATTTAATTTGGCGTTATTTGATAGTTCTGTTTGAATGGTTATCTTTATATATCTTTTGACATGTGACAGAACCAGTATGACAAAGTGTGTTTCTGTGGTGTGCACAAACATTTGTGACCGGTACGCGAGGATTATCAACTTTAGTGATATTGAAAGAAGATCCATGTTTATTATACCAAATGAAATAGATTCGGAGTTTCATTAACATGGAAACAGTTAGATTTTAGCTGGATTGTGAACTAATTTGCCTTTGCGATGTTCGTGGTGCGGCGAAAGCTAATTTTGATTTTATTTAATAAATCCGTATTCACTTATCGTGCTGAAAGCAGAAAGGTTCACTTTCTCTATAATTAATAATTATATAGTCTTGTTAGTCCAGTGCTTTACGTAGGCCTCCCCTCCCCTCAGCCGATCATACCCCCACCATACAAGGTGGTTTTGCCATAATTTTTGGTCGAATAAGGTAGTTTACTCTACATGAAGAAAAATATAATATGCATCAAACTGTTCAGAAACCTTAGTTTTATTTCGTATGATGGTTCTTGTCTTTTGGTTTGTTGTTTATGATTTATTGACCACTGAGCAATATGGCGTCCACTGCGTCCAGCGTTTTCGTCAAATTACGCGCGAAACTTGAAACTGTAACTTATAAATGCATTTTAATGGCACATAACGATTGAATAAACATTTTAGAATTTTTAATGGTTTTTAAGCACTTTAAAATCTAGTTGAGACAAGATTTTCCTAAATTAATTTAATAACCTATTGGTTGTTGAAACGGAAGTGTTAAAAATAAACAAAAGAAAGTCGATGCATTTCTCCTAGCAGGCTCCTTTGGGCGGCGCCTACAACATCCACAGGCTGACCTGAAGGGGTTGATTGATAGGCCGGACTGCCACAGTACACATTTTTGTGTTCTTTATTTCGCTCATAATGCCAGTTTTGATCTAGGAAAATGTTTATTTGGTTACTCGTAATTTGCCACGCAACAAACAAGAGTAAATAATGCATAATAGATTTTCATCCGCTCGCATCATCAGCTGTCTGTTCAATATTTACCCAGAGGCGTGTCAAATGCAAATAAATACAATTTGATTTATAAGGATTTGATCATAGCCGCTTGATTATTATTAGCTTGATTTCGGATCCACATAACAAATTATATTGTGAAACAAGATGGCCGAGGCCGAAAAAACGAAAAATTCTAAGACGGATTGAGTATAAAATATGTGGTAAATTGTAATTATTATACTATTTTTTTAAATACGTTTTCATGGTCAAACCATCTAGAATTAATCTTTGTTACGGCGTCTTCACACGAGGCACGACACCACACGACAAAATGCGGTGACGACTCTGGGTGTCACACATTTCTATGAGCCGTTTACACACGCAACGAGACCGCACAGCACGACAGTTTCATAGAAATGTATGGCGCCCGGAGTCGTCACCGCATTTTGTAGTGTGGTGTCGTGCGTCGTGGGAAAACGCTCCGACATAATAATGTCAGCTCGATAAAAATCTAAACTTTCGTAAGTTTTGATTTTTACTAAGTTTCGTTAATTTCGTCGACTCGAAAAATATGGAGATATTTTTTGAGTCGACAGATTCGCATCTCTATCTGTCAAAAGTAACCATGTCTATGAAATACTTCATCCTGCTTTCGTTCACTCACCTGTCGACACTAAAATAATAACCACATAGTTGAGCATATGCCAAACAAAAAATAACTCCGTGGACGGGGTACCTATAATATTATACACTAATTTACTACGAAATACAGAATAATAATATGATAATTTCTTTGACATTCATAATTTCTTCCACCTCTATTTGAATTTTTAACCCAGTTTTCATAATAACACCACCATTATCAGAGCCTTACATTCGCAATCGCGTGAAATTAATTTTGCGTTGACAGATTTCAATTATATCGATTGACATAATAAGTGATTCCGTATTAGCATAGCTTTTTGGTGAAGCGCTGTCTGTTTAAAACGCAGTGTGAAAGTACCATTATATGCGGTATCAACCTCGTATGCCTTTTCGTCATCATCATCATCAGCCTATATAGATGAGCGCCATAGCACCCTGTCTTTAGGTGGCTCTGTCGTGTGCCTTTTAATTATATTTAATGCGTGTTCCTTTCAATTCTATTAGCACAATTAATATTAGTTTGATGATTTTTCATAAAATTATATGACACGGTAGGTAACATGAACTTGATTTTGAACAAAGAACAAAACTTTACATATATATTTTTGATATTACATAGAAAACGACCAAAACACCCGGAACAACTGGCAGGCAGATCAATGATCGCAGATGCTAAAATACGGAGTAAGAAGATGTGACTCTTTCTCTGGTAGATTCCCTTAGTCGACTTTCGAAGGCCAAGGGCTGAGTTGAAGCAGTCAATGCCTACGCCTTCCCACCACCGTCAAACTAAAGCTTATAATCGCCAACTCCTCATAAACAAAGCACCATTTTCTCTCATGAACTAAGCAAAACAACAATTAAATTTCATAACCGTAGCAGTAACAGTTGTAACCAGAAGCTTAGTGAAACATCTGCCCATTAAAAAGTTGCTCATTATTTCTTCGGGTACGACGAACTACATTTTCGGCATTTATCTATCCACCGCAGCGAAACCACAGTCTAGTTGTTTGTGAGCTAGATCACTTAATGCGTAAGAGATACTTTTTCAGATGAATGCTGTGGAGGACCTTATTCACAAACCAATTTTTATAACTACTTTTACAATACTTAGAAATTAAGCTAATAATATTGTCAAACCTATGTGATAGATACTCGTCTGACTTGCAAATAACACTCTTTTACAAGTCTGATAATATTTATGTTGGTAAAATGTACTTGTACTTACTTTATTAGATTAAAATTTTAGTATTAAGCATATTTAAGTTCTATAAGTGAAAACTGTTAAGCTTTAGTAAAACCACCTTTGTCTCAACTCATCTAAGTTTTTCAAGCTGTTTGTTTTCCATCATAATAAAATAAAATAAAACAAAATAAAACCGGCCAAGTGTTAGTCGGACGCGCGCACGGAGGGTTCTGTACCATTCTATATAAAAACGGCAAAAAAAATACACTGATCGCGGACATGCCGCGCCGCCGCCGTGTCGCGTCGTCGCGTGCTACCGTAGCACAAAAACTTATGCCCATCCTACGTGAGCGAACTCGACGCGACCACGAAGCGTCAGCCGATAAATTCTAAAATGTATCTGATTGCTGCCTTAGTAGTGGACGTGTTAAAATCAATTGAATAGAGTTCAGTAGGTAAACCTACTTCGTTTTTTTTTTTCACGATTTTAACACGAATGAAACGACCCAACACTAAACTGTTGTGTCGTTTCATCTGTGGACTCTAGTAGTACGGCGCTTCGGGAACTTATTATTATCACGAGGGAGTTCAGCTATTTCATTAAAGGCTATGTCCAAGCTGAAGTTTAATTAAGAATAATTCCATTGTGGTCGTAAATTGGACTGGGCAACATTTGTTCAGTGCTTCTAATTGCGTTTTTGTGCTATCCCTCTTTTTGCCAGCTAACTGGAGACGTGCTTGATTTAGAATAGCAATGATACTGATCCAATCGGAAACGACTCTAATTCCAAGGAAATAACGATAAAAAACTATTTTCAAGGGTTAAGACGCCTTAACAAAAATGGCGAACATCACTTAAAGATGTCGTATTCGGTGGTGGGCCCGAATGTTTCCAGAATTCCGCAATCAATAAAAAAAATACTCCCATTTTGGCGACAAACCCTTTTGTAAAGGTTGTAAGTATCGTTTGTATGGGGGATGGCAGAGCATTTGATCAACATCACACTTAATAAAGATGTGGCCTAAGATGCGGTACGCCACAGATATTGGGGTACGCGTTCCCAGAATAAACTTATATAAAGGTTATTCGACAATATTGAAAATATACTACAAATTGTGGTCATCCTATGATAAAAGCGTTATAGTTTTAGTTTTATAGTGAAAAGTACCGTAAATCTTCCGGAAATATCAATTTAGTTTGCTTAAAATATCGAATAATTTTAAACGTTTTTCAAAATTAATCTAATAACCTGATGATGTCTCGTGGAGAAACGAAACTAGTTGACGTCTTGCTTTGATAGGTATTTTTTCATTTTGTAGCTGGCGTCGTTTTCTTCTACAACGTGGACTACATTTTGTTACAACTTATCGGAGAAGGTTTTTACGCGGAATTGTTACTAAATATTTTCATCCTTATATTTTGCAATGGATTTCCGCAAAGTAACGCCTGAATCTATTATTTATCTAATAACCTCGTCATATGGTTCATTTTATGTTTCTAAACGGAACTGCGACATTATCATCAGGTTTTAGGTATTAAATTGTCTACGTCCGTAGATATTATAACAGTTTACACCTAACGCACTATGGATTCGTTCCTAGTACAAAGCTAATTTTGTTCAGTAGGTTTATAAAACAGTTCTAATATACATACATAAAGGTTTCTCCCACGGCTCACAATCGTATTTTCATTAGTTTGTATTGTTATGAGCTCGTAACGTTGCATTATAAAGAAATGCTAGTGTCGACGGGGCAAGAGTGAGTCACACACGTTGATGAGGGTCTCGTTGTTTCTTTCAAAATTATTTTTATTTGATTGTTACAGATAAGTAAGTAAGCTTTACGTTATAAGTATGTTTCCAGCGATGTTTAGTTCAGTATTTTATCTCCCTACACTTATGTATTTGTATGTATGCCCTGTTTTTCTAACTTTGATAAAATAGGATAGAACTACTGGGAAATAAGCGTTATGGGCTGCACCTATATAATACAATGTTTTTTTGGTATAAAAATAAATAAATAATGCTGGACAATTCAAACAGCATTATCTAGCCCCAAGCTAAGCAGAGCTTGTGTTATGGGTAGTAGATAACTGATATACATAATACAATACAATAATTGACGGAGAAATCGCCGTACACACATTAAAACAAACATACAGTCGAACAGAACCTCCTTCTGAAGTCGGTAAAAATGGTGACCTCTTAATTATTATTCGTTTTATTGTGATTTTATGAATATTATACTTACGTAGCATTTTGTGCGGCAATGCGATGGCACCGTCAAATTAACTTATTACTCACACAATAATGATGTAGGTCAACTTGAAGCTGTGCTGGTAATTTCCTGAATGTTGACTGTGAATCAGTGTACAGTTGAATAGTTAAACGAGCTAGAATATTTTTTATCCTGCGCGCTGGTGTTGGTAGTGAACGTTCAAAAGACCCCTCAATAGATCTTTGCAATTGATTTTAGTGGACCGCGGGGTTCTCATAAGATCTACTTTGCAAAAAATCCTGGTTATTAGAATAAAGTGGGCATAAAGGTGCAAAAACATCCATCAAAGGAATTTTACAATGGATTTTAGTGGATTGAGGGGCTTTTGATGATTTCAGTCAGTATAGAGCCCGAGTGGCTCGGGATTTAATACCCGTTTGTTGTCTAAAAAGATCCATCAATGGATTTTTCATCCAGCACGCATCACATCAATCTAAATTAGACTCGAATATAGGTATTAAGTAGGTAGATGTCGCTGCTTAAAAAAATGTACACGTTATTGAAGTATTCTATCAAAACCCATTTTCACTATTTAGTAATTAGTAGTCGGTTTACATTTTTTTAAATACGCTAAATGATGACTATCCTGTCTTTTATCCGAATAGCCCACAACATGACGCAACCTGCGTTTATCTTGGCATTATCTCGTAACGCGCCGTTACCGTAACGCCGTTAGCGCCGTTAAGGGTTACAGCCTGTGTAAATGGCACTTCTGTACGACTGTCTCAGTTTGGATTTAGAATGAGTTCTAGTGCTATCGATTTCCAAGGTCAAAAAGACTACTGAGATAGATTCAGATTGAAATTCCAGTGTTAGCAGGTGCAATGCCATTAATTGAACGTTTTTCACTTTATTACATATTTCGAACACGGTTTTGTGTTGTACGTTATTACAGACGACAGTTACATAATAAGCCATCATCAAAAGAAATATAATCACACTGGTAGATACTGAGATAAAAAGGGTGGATAGTTCTCAAAAGAAGTTTTTTGAGGACTCGAAGGTGTGATGAGCCAATGGGTATTTACTGCCCTCTACACGCTGCCGGTGTCGTAGGTAATAATATTCATCATGGACACTTGATAGTTCCATATTTTTTTAATAATAACAAAAAAAAATACATGCATGGTCGATAAATCAATGCTAAGCAATTCTACAAATTGAAGCTACAAATACACAGTATGTGAACATTGGGAAATATGTGTTTAAGATAAATAACAAGTATATTAAAATAAAATAATTCTATACAATTAATTAATTAAATATAATTTTCAGCCTATGAACTCGTCATAACTATAAAAAGTTTGCTTGATAAGCCCGCGTCTTAGGCGCTTAAACATAGTATCGTTTGCAGCTTCTTTCATACAGACTGGTAACCTGTTGTACACCACACTAAAAATAACTGTAAAAAGATTTAGTAACAATTACCTATCTGGTAACTAAGAGCGGTTTCACACTGCATCCGATCAGATAGGGTGGAAAACAAATCTAAAGTCTAAAAAACCTGTGACCGAATATTGCTAACGCACTAATCCGACCTTTGGTCCAAATTCAAGCACTTAGAGCTTGTCTACGTAATTCTTACGTTTCTCGAGCATAGCTAAGGTCGAATCGTACACAGTGTGCAAGCGTTACAAACAGTATGTAGGTACCTACTATGACTACGACAATATTCTGTTCCGAATTGGAGAGACAAGGATGATGGAGAGAAATCGGATGATGGAAATCTGATCTAGTGCGTAATGACTACTTTCGGTCCGTATTTTCACGGATAGAATGCATTGCGAAATCGCTCTGAGTCCGAATCGAGCTTATCATAAAATCGTGAACAAATCAGATTCCAAATTTGTCGATCAAAAGCAAATCGTCTTCCGTACAAGGGGAGAGTTGGAAGGAATTGATAGCCATCAATCACTCGCCGCTGACTCACCGTGTGATTAGATATTGATGCGTGACGTGTTTATATTAGGGTTTATTTTCGTAATGCAATTTTGTTTTGTTAAGTGTTGGATACAGGGATGACGACCTCTGTGGTGCGGTGGGTGAAGGCCTACCTGCAACGCAGGAGGTTGTGGGTTTGATTCCCGCCTCGGGACAAATGTGTGTACGATTTGCAGACATTTGTTCAGGGTGTTCTGGTCGTTTTCTATGTATAATAAAGAATATTTATCTATGTATAGTATTTTATTATGTATATCAGTTATCTAGTACACGAGCTCTGCTTAGCTTGGGGCTAGATAATGCTGTGTGAATTGTCCAGCATTATTTATTTATTTATTATTATATATTTATTTATGTATGAAAGAGTTATGGTAGATTTACCCATGAAAAGGGAACTACATGACTTGGCACGTCTTGAAGAGAATAGTTTAAACTTCATACTAAAGTTATCTTTTATCTTCGAAGGTAGACAAGGCGCAAAAGGCATTCCTTTACAAACGTTTAGAGAGTGAATTATGTGACGGAATTATTATAGATGATCATTTCCTGCTGTATAGCTCTAATGAAGTTGGCTGTAGGTCAAGGTGTACATTTCTTATAAAGGTCGCGTGAACATCATATTCATATTTGATCAAATATAATCTTAAGCAGGACAGTATGAGAGGCTTTTACTTTCAGTTCTAATCTTAGGCGACTTTTAATACAATACATTTCGCTGTGAGACTTAATTTTCACTAAACCTACCAAATTAAATAAACCTTTGTTCTTTCAGTCGAGGAAAAGAAAATTGTGTCACACTTTCTGCTATTTCAGTAAATACAGAGACTATTTAAGCTATATCCCGGAGCCACTGTTATATGCGAATTGATGTACACGCCACGAAGAACGTGGGGAAATATAAAAAAATTGCTTGACTAGTGCTGGGACACAGACATAAACGTGATCATCATATCGATTAAAGTATTTCCTAAAGATTTTGATATTTAGCCAAAAATAGTCTTATTTATTGGTTCTCACTCTATGTTTCATTACTTTCCTACTTTGTTGCTGAAAAATGAAACATCAAAGCCAAATTAATAATCTTTAACAATGAATATAAAAAAACAACGCCAATAGAAGATGTGAGAACTATGCTAGCTATCTCTGCACCATATTTAAGTTAATTATCTTAAGTAACATCTACAGGTTCGTCCAAAATGGGCCCATTAATTGTAATCTTGACAAGTAGCGTGTGGAGCTTAGGTCGCAATCGGTTCGAGAGCACATTTCTTGGCAAACAGTTTCAATTCCTTTGAGTATGTTAAATTGTTCGAAATTCGGAGATATGTTAGATCGTATGCGTTGTTGTTTCAGGAATGTCGCATGATAGGTTTGTGCATGCATTCCAGCGAAATTAGAGGTAATTATAGGACAATGTTATTAAAATTATTACGTAACGATTGACGGTTGATACGTCGATGTAGGTATGCCAAATTGTATTCATATTGTGGTAGGGATGTGATCAACCATAATTATTATACGAGTTTTGTTATACGGAATGTAACATCTTTGGTTCCAATTAACAACATCTACAACAATTCCAATACAATGTGGTTCTTTTTTACGTGAAAAGTTCCTATTAAAAGTACATAATTTCTTCATAAAATTATTTTTAAGTTTATGTCAAGTCAATGGATTTAAAAACCGCGACAAACCAACGCGCGACCATCTCTCGCGTTGATTTGTTGATTCGCTACAAAATTCTCTTTCGGATTTTAATAAACAATCGATAAAGTTATCGACAAACCTTACATGAAGTCCCATCCCTACATCTTAAGGAGACATTCCCTGTAATCCGTATTTATTTTATTTAGTGGCTAAGTAGGAGTAATGGGTTTTAGGAGCGCGGCGTTGTATGGGATTATTTCTGCGGAGTCTACGCACGAGTTTTACGGATAAGGATAGGTAATGAGGTGGAGGAATAGAACCGTAAGGAGTTCTCAGTGAAAGAACTTTTATGTGACACTTGTACTTATGTATTCTTTGTGGCTGGCTATTTATTAAAAAAATCGGTTTATTGCAGGCAAAAAAATATGTTTTACATACATTTTCATCATTCACCCATTTTTCTTCAGCTAAATAATTTTTGAGTTCATCATTTTCCTTGCCTATATTAAATAAATAAATAAATATTGCTGGGTAGTTTTTCAAGATGATTATTTATTATGTTAGGTATTTGGAAATCGTAACCATAGTATCAAGTTAAGTTTTAACGCGATAAGGCCGCCTTTTGTACTGTATTATGTTTATTTTAGATATTAGATTATTTATTTATGTTTATTTTTATTGTACAATAAAGTGTTCATTCATTCATTCATTCAAGTCCCGCTGACGAATGTCTCATTTCGCTTCGTTTAGTACCTACCTAAGTGCCAAGGCCGCCATACTATAATTTAGAGGGCTTTCTTAGGCGTATCATAGCCCTTATATAACACTAATCAGCCCTAACCGTATGATGTAGAAACTTATCCAATTGTTTGTCACAAAGTCCACAGTATAATCCAGCTATTACTATTAACTGACCCTGAACACCTGGCCATTCCATAAAAAAATTTGTTGGGAAATTTCTACTGCATGAATCAAAGAAACCAATTCCTTAACGTTGATACTACTAACATAATACCTCAGCCACCTAGTGACTATTCATCATGGGTTAAAAGTCGCTAACATACTATCAAATCATCTAGGACAGAGTGTACCCTAAAATGTACCTTAATATTTCACCGTAAAAATACATTTTCATTTGTGTAAATGTGGTCGCCAGTAATATCAACATTTGCACGGCTTGCATATTTACTTGTGCTAAATAAATATGGTGAAATTTATAGCTTGCTGAAATCGCAGACTTTTAAACTGTTGCTTGGAAGCTGCAATTACGGAATGTTTTAGGAAAGTAAGTTTTAAACTGAATACTGTGGCTCAACAGAATGAACGCTTTACGACATCCAAGTTTCCAAATAAAACCGGCCAAGTGCGAGTCGGACTCGCGCACGAATTGTTCCGTACCATTATCTAGAAAAACGAGCAAAAAAATCACGTTTGTTGTATGGGAGCCCCCTTAAATCTCACTAATATTATAAATGCGAAAGTTTGGATGGATGGATAGATGGATGTTTGTTACTCAATCACGCCAGAACGGCTGAACGTATCTAGATGAAATTTGGCACAGAGATAGATTATAGTCTGAAATAGAACATAGGTTACTTTTGAACCCTGAATTCTCACGGGAACGGGAACTACGCGGGTTAAACCGCGAGGCGCTGCTAGTATTTATATAATTCTGGTTTTTAGTATTTTTTGTTATAGCGGCAACTGAAATACATCATCTGTGAAAATTTCAACAGTCTAACTACGGTTCATGAGATACAGCCTTGTGACAGACGGACAGACGGACAGCGGAGCCTTAGTAACAGGCTCCCGTTTTACCCTTTGGGTACGGAACCCTAAAAAAGAGCACCACCAAACTACCGCTCCACGTCTTTTGAGTTCTCCCACTGTGAAGGACGGCGTTGAAGAGGGTCTGTAATTCCTGTATAACAGGGGCTTCTCCAGCTTTAGGAGAATATACCTACCCGTGCGAAGCCGGGGTGGACCGCTAGTATTTAATAAAAGGCTTCGTTCAGCATGTTTTGCATGGTAGAAAGTGATTTTTGCCGGGGAAGGGTCGCCGCCGGTCCGGCTATGCATTTCAAGTGTTTCTATGTGGTTATCTGACTACTCCTTACAACATCAAAGCATCCAAATGGCTGAAGCACTTCTAATAAGTTAGGTGGCTACATAGAACGTATATCAGTTTTAGCCCTTACAGAAGTTCAAGGTCTAATTACTTTTTTGTAGTATATTAGCTGCAAGTTCTAAAGTTCTGGAAACATTTTGATGTGCCTTACCTGAAACCCATAAAATTTCATAATTTCAGCGATGATTTGGCTTCATATTTGGTTGCAAAGTTACAGACCGATATCTTTATAACACGATATCTCTCAATTCAACATATCTGCTTTCGCAATAAGTGGCTGCATGTCGCTAACAATACGATTAAGGAAGGTATTAGAAACGGATGGGATGGCAGAAATTGGGAACGTACCGAAACAGTAAACGCTTTAGGTACGCGTCGTCTTTTATACGAATGGTTAGTGATCTAGGGTTAAAAACTAAGCATACAGCTGAACTTAGAACTCAAAGTCAAAGCGATGCCGAAATATGTGCGATCTAATAGAGATTTAGAACTGACCAAGTAGAAGTGGCGTTGATCTATTTCCGGTTGATAATAATTAAGCGCGACAAGTATAGAAAAAAAATACTTGGCATTTTCACTCGCACTGCTATTTTCATTTACACCAACTGCAATTTTCGAATGCACAACACAAAATAAATAAGCGTGCCGTCTCACATTCCCCAGAACTAATATCTTTGCTATGCACACACAGTCAGCACAACAGTCACAAGAAATGCTGAAATTGCACGGCGATACTTTTGCACGGAAGTGTAGGGACGCGCTTGAGTTGTAGCGGAAAGTATTAACGCCCGCCCGCCCCGCTAGCTGAGGAGTTAAAGGGAACTCTTGTAGGTACACATGTGAGAGCCTGAGCTCTGGTTTACCATAGCACAGATTGAGCTGTGCTATGGTAAACCTTGCGAGTCAACTGTTTTGGCGTATTCTTGTGGTGTGAATGTCACACAAGAGAAAAGTATTTTTTTCTCTTGTGTGTTCTTTAAAACGTATGATTATAAAGTTTGGAACCGGCCACACTGCATGTGTGCTAGTTGGCTCGCGTACTTAAAGGGAAATATAAAAAATTGTTTACTGGTTTTTTACCTTAACAGACGCCTGGAGAAGCATGGAGAAGTACCTAGTTGACAAGACTTATGCGGCTATTCACAGTAGCTAACTTACACGCCAAGCTACTCGACGACCTCTGTGGCGCGGTGGGCGAAGATCCGCCTGCGACGCAGGAGGTTGCGGGTAACGGACAAATGTTTGTACGATCTGCAGATATATGTTTCGGGTGTTCTGGTCGTTTTCTATGTATACTAAAACATATCTATATGTGTATTGTATTGCGTTGTATATCAGTTATCTAGTACCGATAACACAAGCTCTGTTTAACTTCTTCTTTTCTTCTGTTTAACGGGATAATGCTGTGTGAGTTTATTAATTTTATATACTCTCCAAAAATTACATAGCGTATTGCAGTAGAGCCACACCCTATTCAAGATGCTTGTCTTGGCTTGTTTTAACTCTGAATTTTTAAGGATCTGTGAAGTAAATTATGCAACTGGCAAATAGCTGATGTCGGGAGCGGAAGCTTAGCTAGTATATTATGTATTTTTCCTCAGGTAGGTGGTGCGTACGTTGTTCAGTTATAAGTTAGTGCTTTACAGAGTAAAGATTGCTTTTCAGTGCTTCTTACACAAAAGGATAGTGTGAAAAAGGTGCTGGGCAAATCTAAACTCGTACTCGTAAAAACGAAATCGAAGTTTTTGATTAGTTTCCATGCAAACACATAAGAAATTGTTTTGAACGAAAACGAATCAGAAACTTCGATTTACCGATTTCGAGTAGGCTCGCTGGATATAATAATCTATTTGTTTCACTGACGTAATGATGATATATAAAAATGTATTGTTTGGAAAAACTGAAAAATCGTCCTAATTTTTTTAGTATTAACACTATTTTTAAAGTTTTTCGGGACGAAAACCTACTCATTATTCCTCGGGAATAATTCATTATATTCCTTGAAACCCAACATCTAGGTAGAGCTTCAAGGGAGGGTGGTATGCGTCAAACTAGCGCCGCCACCTACTATTTGTCTTAAAACATTTATTATTATTATTATTGTCCCGCTGTGCACGCTGTATGGCAATGCTGATACGCTGCGCCAGATACTCACCGGATCTTGTGTAAGGCGTCGAAATACTTGGTGGTATTTCTTCGTAAGCCTGCGAAGAAATGCGGTAAAGCCGCAAGCAATTTTAGAGTGGAAGTTACCTTCGAAGTAATATTAAGTTTCATGAATAAATAACGGTAGAGTGGTTAAATCCAACAACATTTCGGTACGTTCTTCCCTCAGGCGAACATTCAACCTGAATTCGCGAAATTAGAAGCGCTTACTCCAAGTTTCAAGACAAGGGTCGGGACCTGGATATACTATAGGTAGTTCGGTTTTACAATTTTAGATTGTACTGTGACTAGTCTTATAAGTTGATATTATTATTTCTGTATGTATTGGTCTCCAACAAAAAGAAACCTGGGCTTTATTTTGTTATCATCAGTACATTTCCTGCTTTATTTGATTGACCTGTGGGGCAGTGCTGTAAAATCAAAATTAGCTAAAATTCAAATATCACAAAATAAATTTCTCAAATTACTTTTAAATAATCTTTACTTAACTTTGCCCGAAACAGTCTACAAAGAAACGAAAATAATGAACATAAAACAGTTAAACAAATACGAATTAAAAAATATTGATCCTAGTCCGTAAAATATTATGAATAAAATACCTACACATAAATTTTACTTCCACTAAAGTAGAAGAAATAAGAAAACGTAGTTTACATCGTGCCAGCTTCATCTTTCTATTGAAAACTCGGACGAAGTATGGAAAAAAACTAAATAAAGTAAATACCTGTACAGCTTTACAATAATTTACCCTCCCAAATTAAAAAGTGTAAGCTCATTTAATGCGTTCAAACTCAAATTAGGTACAATCATAAATGTTGGTGTGGTCACTTAGTCAGAAGTGAATCATCTTCTGACTAAGTGACCACATTACATGAGTCAGCTATTGAATGACCATAACCTTTGTATCTATTTAGACTTAACCTTAGAACCCTGTTCTCATGTGAGTGACATTATATTATTTGTATTTTTGAGAATAAACGGATATTAAACTAAAAAAAAACGGGTAAGGGTACTAGATAACTGACATACATAATATTATAATACTACCTACAAAAAAGATAGATTTAAAAAATATTAGTTGTACATAAAAAAACACCCAGAACAACCGGAACAAACGTCTGCAGAATGTACATGTACAAACAGTTATCCCGAGGCAGGAATCGAACCCGCAACGTCCTGTGTTGTAGGTGTACCAGCGCCCGCTACGCGCCGAGGTCGTCAATTCAGATCATCATTGGATTCAAAACGGATACGGATCGGATGCAGCGCAAAATCTCTCCCAAAAGTGCAGCGCTCAAGGAGTTGGAACAATCGATGGTGCACCTGAGGTTCGCGCGCCGAATCCCAACTATATCTCGTACACGCGCCTCGCTGTGAATAGTAATGGTGAATTTGATTGTGCTTAGGGCTGTCGAATAATTATATACAGGGTGGGGCAAATTTTTGGCCCCATAAGGGTAGCTACCGTTCCCCTTGTAGTTAGCAGGTTTGGTTGTTAGGAACCCTCTATTTTATTTTTAAGAAAACAATATTGTCATTTTTAGTTTTTTGAAAATAAGTACGGTTTGCCCAAAAAATTACATTTGTCAAAAAAATAAGTTGGTCTTAATCGACTCTATTTCCAACCAGGAACACATTTTCCAAAGTAACTTACCAAATCAAATCGTAAGTTTTGGCAATAATTAAAAAAAACAATTCCCGTACATTTTCTATGATTTATTTATTTAACACTAGCGGCACCCCGTGGTTTCACCGCGTTAAATTCTAAGTTATCGTAAATGTCCCATGGGAATTTGATGTTTTACCAGGACAAAAAGCCTATGTTACGCTCCACCCTTTCAACTAACTCTATGCCGAAAATCAAGTCGATTGGAGCGTGAAGAAAGGACAAACAAACAAGCAAATACATTATTCGGTAACATAATATTAGTTACGATTATTTTGAGCAGCTACAATAGTAGATAATATTTAAATTCCATCTTTCCTTTTAGAAACACGTTCAGCCTGTCTCCATTGAAACTTTGGTTTTCCGCGATGATGTCGTTTATTTACTGTTTTCTTAATAAGTACCTACACCATTAATGGTGTAACTGCACACGAATCACTCAATATTATTAATTATTAGGTACGGTATTGGTTGTAATTTATATCAACTTTATACTTATCTGTTTGTAACTTTTTAAGTTCGGTTAAATTTGAAATCATTTTAAAATAAATGAAGGCAATTTCTACCTTCTATTCAGATGTAAAATGATAAAAATAGAAAATATACTAAAATTAGTTTTGGGCAGCCCTAAATAAAAACAGTTTTATTGCATCTAAGTGTACACTCGAGCTTTGTTTGTATTTTCAGGGAACCTCACCAACACTACACTGCGTTTGGGGTTCAAACTTATTCTGGCTCGAACACAATAACGCAGTCGATCGATATTATCGTATTGAATCGATCGGTAAGTTGATGCTCCCCATATAATTTGCTGAAATATGAATATTTAATAGAAATCTCGCAAACTACTGAACATTTTTATGCACTGCAGGTGTTGGTATTGTGTGGGTGCAATTGCACACAATTACGTAAAGTGCCGACTCGAGACTCACCTGGATGCACTTAGTAGCTTACACTCGAAACCTTTTACCCCTTACTTGAATAATTTAAAATTAATTTATTGATAGCGGAAAGACGGAAAATAGCCTGAAGTTTAAACTTCAGCTATTACGAAATGGTGGCCAAGAGTAGCTTAAAGATAAAGAGGTAGACCACCAGCCCCATTCTCACGACATCGTTGGGATAGTCGCAGTCACCACAATCCAGTCGTCGACTGGACTGCGGTGCAAAAAGACGTAGGGTATATACAGTATGATTTTTTGAGATGGGAGTGGATGGCCAAATCCACAACCATGAGAGTCAGAGAAAAGTCGTGAATGGAATTATGAATTCGATTTATGAGAAAACAAAACCAGCATAGATATTTTTACTTTAGTAGGAAATCGAACCAAATTATTTTCCAAAAAAATGTGACAAACTGTATTTTGGCACCAATGGATTTGGTTACCGATAAGGATTAAATTTGAAAGAAGAAAGAAATGCATTATTGAAAATGAACGGCAATGGTTATCCACAACTGGTGTGCTTGCTGCGGTACACATAATTATTATGAACAGTGACGTCGCAGAAAAAAATTGTATAAGTTATGAAACGCGGACCGTTTTCATAACCAGAAACTGAGTGAAATTTTATTTTTCGTATAATAAATAAATAATTGTAATATCTATAAGCCTACGAGCACTTATCCCTTCTATAAGCTTACGAATTAACAAAAATAATCGAAAAAAAAAATAAAAAATCTATGCATACCTTATGTCATATGCTATAATAAACACTTATATACATATACCTTACCTACTTACATATACTAACTCTTTCATTGCCTACGACGCACATGTGCTGCCGCGGTGTTTGAGGCTGGGCAGTGAATGCGTTAAGGTCTAGGTTATCTAGATACATCGTCACTTAAATCCAAGCAGTAGTAGAATAAAGTACTTATAATAAGATTTCTAACATTGTAAACCCTCACAGTATCAAAATAAATGGCAATTTCCTCTGAACCGCTGACAATGTAGAATAAATGAAATATGTTCTGGATTTAACTTATTCGATTCCTAGAGCCGAGTCAGCTTTGGAACCCACATTTATTTGAGACAAGACCCGGTTTGTATTGCTTGAACTTTTCACATGTCAACGGAATGAACCGATTTATTTTGTGCCGTTTTTGGGTTAACCCACCCCTCTTTTATAGGGTTCCGTAGGTCTCCGTCCGTAGAACATCTACAAATATCTAAAGTGAAGTTGTGGGGTCAATAATTAAAACTACCATACAATTTAAATACCTACTCCAATGGCTGTCAAAACACATACATTTATAATATTTTATGTTGATTGTTTGGAAAACGCCTAATTCGTTGGTATTTACACAGTGTTCCGGGACAAAGACATCTCTCGGGAATACAATTTTAAAGGACCACCCCGGGATTATACTCCATATAGCAGCGAAAGAAAATTTTCTAATCGGTCCATACGACTGACGATGAAATTGACGAACACACAAAAAAATACATTCAGCTGAACATAGAACCTCCTCCTTTTTTGTTTTTTAATTCGTCGGTTAAAAAGTAGATCTCAGATCCTCTAATTCGTTGGAATTCGCTGCTAGCTTCTGTTTTTTTTTTCTTGAAGGTCTTCTTTGTTCGACCACAATCTCACCTGATGGTAAGTGACGACGTTGCTGACGAAGGTCTACAGGACATTCACTCTAGCCTTGAAGGTCCCTTCCAGGTTGTAGTTACCTATTACCTCCTCGTTTTCATTGAGACATGATAAATGAATTATGATTTTCGACATAGTGATAGATCGTCGCTGTCGATAAGTCCACTCACTTGTCGATGACGCCGAATCGTTTTAGAAAAACTGTCAAAATTTATTTGTTTTTCAATTTGATACCATCTTGATTATTTTCTCCCCCGGATGAAGAATTTCACATTAAAAAGTTGAAGATAAAGCTTGAACTCCCGTCTCATGAAATTCCATCCTGATGAAAGCTATTTTACCGTAAAAAAACTAGATTCAACGGAAACTACTTCTAGAAATGCTTGATAGAAAATCGTGAACTGGAATTTAATTTAAATTTCACTCGTTTCGTACCGTTCACTTATCTTCAAGCAGAACCGGGTATTCTACTCGGGTAAAAAATACGTTGCGCGTTCGGACGTTGATTGAACCGGCTCATTCGTCTGGTTGTCGAACCTTCATGATATCCGGTTTATTAGCTGGACCGATCTTTTATCGGATGCAATTAGCCTTTGTGAACGTGTTTCGTATCCGGTCTTGGAATCTAAAGTGTTCTAATAGATACCTAGCTTGTATACTTTTCCTATTATCTTGAAGTTTTTATCAGTCTTGAAAAAAAACATATTATTATTTGAAAGTAGCTGCTGCCCGCGGCTTTGCATGAGGTTTTAAAGTAGCCTATATCCGTCCCCGGGATACCATTTACTTCCCTGTCATATTTCATTAAAATCCGTTCAGTCGTTTAGGCGTGTAATGGTAACAGACGTTTGTCTGTTGTGTGTCTGTATGACGTATAGACAGAGAGAAAGAGTCACTTTAATTTTAATTATTATGTATGGATATGTGTGTACCAACGTTCAGAAAAACGCTGGACAAATCACACAGTGTTCTAGCCCCAAACGAAGCAGAGCTTTTGTTATGGGTATTTGATGAATGATATAAAATTTAATTTTCATTGGCCTTATTGCATCTACGTAAGATGATTTAAGTGGCGTCAGTTCAAGTATTCAAGTATTTTATTTTGCAAACCTAATACAATGTGAGAGATCTTACAAAATTCACTGATGCTAGGTATTAGGCCCTTTTAGGGTGCAATGCAACTTGAGAGGTGCTTAGCTGTTCAGCTAAACATGAAAGATATTGTTAAATACTTTTTTTTTAATTTTCTTTTTTAAATACTCAAAATATCTGCTAATCGTACGGGACCGTAGCAAATCGCCGCAAAAGCATAGCAACCGCAGTAGTTTCGCCATGACTTGTCCGTCGAACGACAAGTGGAACAGAAGCGAAACTGCTAGATTGGACAATGAGAGCGGATGAAGCAGATCGGCGGAATCGCGCGAGAAAGAGATCTTACAGTTAGAACAAAATTTGCGTTAGAACTTTAGAACAGGCAGTTTCGTATCTGTTCCACTAGTGTACAACGGACAAGTCATAGTAACCAACATGTATCGTAGGTGAACTAGCACGCTGCGTCAGAAATATCCACAAAATTGAAAACGTAACGTAGGTAACTGGAAGTAGACTTTTGAAGCTGTTTAGACGCCTGTAATAGACTCGATCTGCATCTGCAGATCGTATGGGGATGAAGGCATCATCGGATGATGATAAGTTGTATTCTAAACATCTCTGCTGGAAGGTACTATGAATCTTAATGCTATGAAATTAGAAGTCATAGAGCATGACTCATAAATATAACCTTTGTGCAAGTCACTGTGTACGCACTTACCGGTTCATTCTACCGTCGCTTGTGTTTAAATACAATGGTGTTGAGTTTTCACACGAGTCGATATCGTTTGCGATTTTCCGGCTAATTTCGCCATAAAATATCGTTTCGTCTATGATAATTGAAACCTGAAAAGCCTGTTCTTTTGTATAGTCACATTATTTCTAATAAGCGTTATCAATCATCTTGTACCCGTACGTACGATATTATGTACGACAAACTGCGCTCAGTTTGGTTTTTGGTTGCTAAAAAATTACCATTATTTTTTTTATCTTTTTTTCATCTATTTCGCCGTTTAGACATTTTTTTCCATTTTTCAGTAGAAAATATCATTTGAAATATTATAACACAAGATTTCTTAATAATTCCTTCAAACTGTGAATATCATTATCATCATTATCATCAGCCAAGTTTGTCCACGGCTGGGCATAGGCCTCCCCTAATGAGCACCATAGCGCCCTGTCCGTAACTGTGAATATAACTAGTGATGATCCAAAACTATTTGCTAAATGTTTGTTTAAGGCCCATCGACCTAAGTAAATCCTCTATTCTGACTAATGGTATACAATTTCATGGAATACAATAGTTTCCAAGCACCATGCATGCATACAATTTGAGGCGATAATAGGCAAAACATGACCTTGCTCTACTACAATAAATCTTTTATACGACTTTTCCATACATTTATAGGTCTAAACTAATCTTGATACTTTGTCCAAATAGGTAAAATGAGTCCCAAAACCCACGTTTTGACAGTACAGAAAATAAATTTTAAGCTAATAAAACACTACATTTTTAAATATTTTTTGATGAGCACCGAAATTTAAGGGTTATTTTTAATAAGTCATGGGAGTCGAAATACGATTGACTCAACTAGGCTCGATACAAAAAAATCGCCAAAAAGTTTCCTCTAAATTTTCATTTTTACTACGAAAAACCAGTTTCATTAGCTAGTTATTCAACATATTTTAATGAAATGTCGTCAAAACAATACTTAACTAAATACTTTAGATGATAATGGTTTTAGTTTTTTGCGAAAGAGTTTTATTTTAGAGCCATAACAAATTTATAAATAGAAACCAGTGAAATTGCGCACCGGCCGGCTCTTGCCTTCCTTTCTCGCCTCACCGCGCGGCGTTCGCTCGTCCTTGTCTCGAAAATAGGAACCTATTTCGCCTTAAGTGTAGTCGAGTCAGCATTATGCCTTAAACTATTTTCGATTTAAGGTCAAATAACAACAGGATATTTAGATGCCAAAGGCACAAAAAGGAGGTTAATCAAAGCAGAAAGAGGCCTAATCCGGAGCTGTGATAATGATGTTTATAAGATGGATGATTTATTAGATTAAATTGGTAACAATTTCACGAATTTGACTTTGATGGAGCAAAAGACAAACAAACTAAATCTTTATAGCCAGACAGCGTCACTAATCGGTAGCCTCGGCTATGTTCTAAGCAAATTTATAGTAAATACCTAGTAGGTAATCAAACTTTTAATTTCTGAAGAGTTAGTAATATAATCTCATTTTGCGTGCTAAGCATACTAGACAAATATCTTTGCCCCGTTTAGTTCATAACACAATAATACCATTAATGTTTTTTGTTATAGTGCTTACCCACACTCTGGGTATCTCTAATACAATTTATTGTTATCAGTTTTCACTCTGAATACAACGGTATAGTCAATAATGCTATAGGATTTTTCTGATAAAAGTCCGCCAACGCTACATCACCGTTTCTCATTACCATTGCATTCCCATCTTTACGGTTATTACTTATTACATACAACTTCCAAAGTATCAAGTCGTAAAATCTCGCTACAAATGAACAAAATCGTTTACACTCTCAACAGCATACTTGGAGCGTATACCTCGCAGTGAATCGCCGCCTTTCATTTAAATGCGACAGGCACTTAAAACTTTTTTATGCAGGACTTAAATGGTACATCAAAAATGAGGAACGCAAGTCTGTGGAAAACCCTGAAAATGAATTTGGCGGGAAAGAAAAAAGAAGAAGAATCGCCGGTGTTGAAGAAAGTTCTGCATATTTCTAGAGATAAAGGTAAGGCTTTTGAATATTTCTTTCTGATTTCTGTCACACTATTCCGTCTATTTGTTAGGTGATTACACTGCTAAGACGTCCTCATAAGTAACACAGGGGCACATTGATTCTAGGTTTGTAATTACAAACCATACCTACGCAATTGCAAAGGTATTTGCGTAGGTTTGGAAAAAAATGGTCGGTATTGCGAAAACCTACGGGCCAGTAAATCTAGTGTACGAACTAACCTACTCTACGTAAAACACGATTTTGTATTTTAACCAAGACTTGGTTAGTAAAAATTACAAAATCGAGCATTTATTTAGCATTTATCCTGATTAAGTTTAGTTTATTTGTTTGACAAACCAAATCTTGGTTGTTCCACACACAAGTAAGCACACTAGAGGCAAAAAGTTTTAACTATTGTCAAATTAATTATAACAGGCGGATGAAAAACCGGCTGGTTAATCTCGGAACAGAGAAAATAATACTTACTTGTTTGATAGTCTGGTAAGTAAGTACCTAACAGTGTAGTCAGGATGTTCGAGAGTCACTTATTTTGATACATTTCGGTCTCGGTAGACTTTTATTTAGTTCTAAAAGTTTAAAACCAGTTAAGTATTACTTAAATTTACACTCCATTAAAAACTCTATTTCCATGACTGTAAAAGCTCTATTTATGTCTTCGGATAGCTTTATTAACTAAACAAACTTAAACAAATTAACAAAACAGTAACAAACTACGTATCAATTCTTATAAAAGATTTTATGATCTAAATGAGTGTTAACGTTCGTGTCTCTACATTTCGTTTACCTTTTTATGGCTTTTAAAACTAGTTTATGTCATTGGCTTTACCTAAATTAAGCTACAGCGAAGAAAAACGTTTTATACTATAAAATCTATCGTATTTCTTCGAATCCAGTATGAAAAACGTTATTAATCCTGAGAAATGCTACTAATTATTTTCTATTTTTGGTTTTGGAGTGTTATATTAAAAATTTATTAGAACGATCCAGCGGATCCAGCGGTAATTTAATGATACTCGAATACACAAAATCAGAAGCCCGCAGCATCACCTTTTTTTTTTTGTGTACACATTTATGCCCTAATCGATCCTTACGTAGGTTTAGGTAGGTACAGTAGTTTTTTTTATTCGCTAGTGTCTACAGAGATATTTTCCCTATTGACTACGGGAATAACTTGTACAGAAACTAGATATCGTTCAGACAAAACTATTCTTTGTTTGTTTGATAATAAAGTAGGTGTCGAAAGTTTTCCGACAGCTGTTGAGGTTCGACTGTTATGAGTATTATTAGGTCTAAAAATGTTGAAGAGGTAACACGTCAGGCTAAATAAAGAATCAAAAACTTAAGTGTTTTATATTAAGATACAGCTTTTTATTAAATATAGGCCTATTAATTGTCCAAAAATAAACATTTTCTAACCTTGCAAAACAATATTTTCAATTTTAAAAACATTTTTAAAAGCGAAGTTAGCTTTTGCTGGCTTTGAATTATAATCTTTTTAAGCACATTTTGTGAAGTGATAGCATATTTTATTAGTTTTAGTGTAGTCATGAGCTCTTATGCGGCGCGTACTGAACGGGAAAAAGTGTTTTTGTCGCCAGTGACAAAGAAAAAAAGCGATAGCGTGTATAATGGTAAGTGAAAAGACACCAAGTGGGATTCTCCATGTTTTCCTTTCGGTTAAGTACTCCGTCCACTTGATCCAATCTCGATTCTCAATTGAAGTCCTCCTTGTTTTTTTTGTATAGACTTCAAATATTTTAAGCCAACTTCAAAATAAGGAGGTATGTTCGGCCGTATGTATGATTTTTTTATGTGTGTTCATCGATTTCTTTGTCATTTATGAATCGAATTGGATGATATTTTATGCAGTTGTATAGATATTGATTCCAAAGTGGAATTTTATTGCCAAATAACTGTTTTTAGGGGATTCAAAGTCGTAATTCTTCATAACAATGAAATTTTGTTTTAAGTTCGAAGTTTAAATTCTACGGAAGTTAATAAATAAATTATGCTGGACAATTCACACAACATCTAGCCCCAAAATAGTTTGTGTTAAGATGGGTACTAAATAACACAATTCATTACTTTAAACACATTTAGCTATATATTTTTTAATTTGAATATCCATGATTTACGTAGATTATGTAGGTTTTAAATCACGAGTCTCTGACTGTCGTGAAACGTTGAGAATATTTGCAGTAATAGTGAGACGTAGAGAATTACTGAGATTGCATTTAAATACTTAGAATCAAGCGCTAGTGGTTACTTTCCATAAAGTTTTCTTAAAAAGAGTAAAGACAACGCTCAAGACAAAACAACAATTACTAAACAAGAGCCGATTTGAAATTATTATAGTATGTAAATGAAGGGTTTTGTAGATATGATTATTTATTGGTTATTAGTGTTTCTAGATGGTACCTATCAGAAATAAATGTTACAAAGCAATTATTTCAATACAGTTGAGACACGAACCGATCGAAGTACCAGGCGCACATAAGTACGTAGGAGCTTAGTGTTACATGTTAACTGCACAAGGTATATGTATACAGTAGGTATGTGTTTAGCTGACGCGTGCGATACGGAAGCTTGGCGTACTTTGTGGTACGGCCCAATTACAAATCATTCTAATTATAAAACGTTGTAGGTAGAGTTATATGTCTTGGTACTTTTATTTTTGTGAGAAGTGTAGTAAGTGGTAGTGGCTCTTTTGTAAAATAAGCAGACCGTTTCCGAAACATTCAAAGAATTTCAATGTTCGTTTTTAGTTAGAAATGCGATAAAAACGACGAAAAGTTGAGATCATTTCATAATTGCAACCTCGGTGGTAATGATGTCGAAGCACTTACATACTCATACGGTCAAAAAATACTTAAAATTCAATTATTTAATAAATGTTACTAGCGTCTACCTTGGTTTTTGCACGCGCTTTTCCGGGATGAAAAGAAGCCTTATATTTACCCCGGTCTAGATCGACATCTATGCATTTTCTTGTATAAGCGTAGAGGTTACAAACACCCAAACATAAAAACATCCAAAGTACTTATCGCATTTATAATATTAGTGAGAAATTTGATGTTAAATGCTCGATTTGAATACTTTTTACGTTGAAAGAAACAAACATGAACTTATCAGCCAGGATGCATAAAAACTATGTTTTTGTATGTGCTTATTATTTAAATAAGTGTAAAGTTTCAAACCAAGATATGATATTATATCAAGATGACTAAGTCGCAGTACAACGTCACTGTCAAACGCTGGAAGCGATAAGCGCGCAATGCAGGTGTTCACTTTACATACGAATGGCTCTAACTTATTAAATAGTTAAATTAGAAATTTTGAATTAAATTTTATGCTAATTACTTAGCTGTTTGATTCTGTCTCGAGTCTCATTTGTTACGTTACCTACAATTATGTGTAAGTATGTTTTGTATTGACTCGGCAAACGTAGTGTAGGACGCCCTCCGACCAGGTGGGATGACGATTTGTGAAAGACTGCTGTTAGATGCTGGATGCGGCAAGCTGAAGACACGGCGCTATGGCACTCATTAGGGGAGGCCTATGTCCAGCAGTGGACTACTATAGGCTGATGATGATGATGATGTTTTGTATTTATTAATTACCCACAGTTTAGGTATATCCATAGTTTTAAATCCTTTTTTAATAAGGAAATTTGATATAAGATTTCGACAACAACTTTCACTTCCCTTGAACTGTGGCTACAAAAGACGTCACAACCAAAAAGGACTCCAGGAGTCTGCTCAACAGATGGGCGTTTCTTGACAGAGGACTCATCCAGTCCCTTCAACAGACAAGGGGATAAAAAAAAATGAAAAAAAAATACCAATTTTGTTTAACTGTGTAATTGGTTGTAGTTAAAAATAAATGTATTTTCTTTCTTTTTTCTTTCTTTCTAAATATATACCTAGGTAAGTGGCAGTTTAAGTTGCATATTCTTATCAAAAAGTATTTTTTTAATTTATGAAACGTTCGCAACTTACCCAGTTCTCCCCGCAACAAGGCTTTTCGTGCGGTGTAAGCTATCTTTTATTGATGATGATAGTAATTTGAGCCCAATCTGCAGTAGTATGTATCCAATCTACTTAAACCTAGTTGTTGTACTGATGTATGGATAAAGGTACTTCTAGGCATGCTGCAAATTCCTAGGTTGTAGTTACGAAAAACGGGTGACGTTATTTTACGGCCAGAATAAAATTTGATTCTATCACTTTCAGCCCAACCGCGTATTTGACTCAGAATGTATTAGCAAATTTGGAAACACCGTAAGCTAGTTATTTGATTGCTTCTGCCACTTTTTAACTAACGATAAACAAAAGAGGAGAAGGTTCTATGTTCGGCTGTATTTATGTTTGTGAATTTCTCCGTCAATTAAGGACATTGATTTAGAAAAAAACACCAAATTTGCTACTAAGAAATTTGAAGTTGGTTTTTATTTTTTCAAAACAATCAAATTATTCTTGCTCCTATTCTGTTTATATGACTGCGTGATGACAGGTAATAATAACGACCGCTATAAAACGATCACCGTTTCCTCCAACACCCCACAATAAAACCAACTATTCCTTCACACCTCGCATGTCTGCTACATTACAGAACTATTTACCGCATGCAATTTACATTTTCAATTTAAAGCACATTGAATGTTTGAGAGTTCATTTTGGCGTGTCACAGCGGCAGTTCGTGATGCGGTTCTGATGTGGTCACATCAGAGGTTGACAGAGTTTCAATCAGCCTTCGAAAGTTTTAAATTGTGCGAGCGTAGACTTGTCAATATCATTCTACCTTAAAAGCGGGCTGTTTGTCATTCAGGCTGTTTGTCTGTTCCGTTTGGCAATGCCTTAAACATATAAATTGGGAAACCAATAAGTCAATGCAAGTTAATAACAACTTTTTTTGTGAATGAATGACAGAAGGTTAAAATAAAGGGAAAGATTAGGTATCTACAGGTAGTAAAAATATCATAAAACATTTTGAGGAACAAAATTTGACGTCCCTACGATTGGGAATCTTACTCTTGCAACTTTTTATTTACTTACTTAATTTTGTAGCCGAAAACCTTGTAAATGTTTTGTTTATTCATCGGCAAGTCTACGCTCCCGCTGATATTAAGTCATAAAACAATAAAACATTTCGATGTCTCTTATTTAGAATTCGAAACTTTTAAAGGCGTTAACGACTGTCGTATTCGAAATACAAAACATAACTTCAAGGTCAATAAAAAACACCAAAAATAGACTCTATTTAAGCCCTAAAAGCATTACAGCAAAGTTCAAAATGGATCAGCTAACACGATTCCTCGTATACAACGCTACGCCTAAAACAGTTATGGACTATGAGGCATTGGCCGCTCATAAGAAAGAGATGAAGGCATCAGGAGATGTCGATAAGCGACTCATGCTGCTGTCTCCTGACTTTGGACGGAATTACGGTAAGGAAACAAACCGCTAACATCAGAAATTTCCCTTTGCTAAACTCAATTGCATTACTCAGTTGAGCCAATTGAATAATGACACCCTGCCTTATTGATCTTTTAATGTTCCCCATCGCTCAACTCAGAAAATCAACAAGGCATTAAATCATCCAGCAATTCAATTAAATAATTAATAAATAAATTACAATGAAGGTTTTTTTTGCATTCTAATAGCTACGTTCTCCAGCTTAAATTTGATTATATTCTTAAAATTTTGTACAGTGATTTGATTCTCTTACACTAAAGGTTAAAACTGAATCAAAGAACCGACAACCCGTGTGGTAAACGAGCTTTTTTGTTGAGACCGCGACTCGGCAAACGCTGTGAAAGATGTGCTCCGACCAGGTAGGACGACGAACTACCAGAGACTTCTAGCAGATACTTAGAGGAAGTCTATGTCCAGCCAGTGGGTAAATACCTATAGACTGATGATGATGTTAAAGGTTAAAACTACACCCACATATAGTAAAGAAAATTCAAAGAGAACTAATCGACTAAGTCGTTGATGATGTGGTTGTTTCCGCGTATGCAGCGGCCGCGACCTTCAGCTACCGAGGCCGCCTCGTTACTCTGAACTCGTGAGTAGATGTCTTGATACTTGATAAGGACTAGCCTATTTTCCTACGCTAATACCATAAATAAGTTCTAGACACCTGCTATGCGTTAAATGTATAGCGAGTCTTCAGGAAGGTTTTGCGCTTCCGGGATATAGGATATTATACACCCCACATGGTCCATACCGAGTCTAGATATGATTCTGAATTCCAAAAAAAAAGTACTCTCACCTAAGTACCTGTGTATGGCGAGTCCCTCGCTCTCCGGTCTGTAGGAATCATAAGTATAGAAGGTATGCAAAAGGAGGAAAGGGAAAAAAATCTAGAAAGGAGTATGACCTACAGTTTGTATTCATTACCTGCCAGTATTACTACGTGTCATTTGTTTTTTCTGGTGTTCGAAGTATGAATTTTACCAACAAAATAAAGACGAGAGTTTTGGAATTTCGTATCTTATTTGGTTAAAAGCAGAAGTGCATTTCTTTAATTTGGTTTATCACTGCTCAATAACTAACACAAGCATTACTTTTATTTGCTGCATTGATGAGGGTAGTTTCAAAAATGCACGTCTATTTTGTCTTTCAAATTAAGAACCTAACAGATAACAAACATCATGACAATTTAAAACAACCTCAGCACCTTATCGCATCTCTAACGAAACAACAATAAACTCAACTAAATACCAAACTATCCAACTAAAATTAAACAAACGAACTAAATGGGTCATTTGCATTAAAATTGTACATTCCTCACTAGTAATGTGTCCCAAAATTTGAAATTTTTTTATGCTTAAAATATCCATAATTGGTACATTTCATTAACAAATTGGCGTAATTTAATCATTGCTTGATCGTATAAATTGCAATTCATCAATAAATAATAATCTTATTCATACTTTTGCGACCCTCAAAAAACAATGAAAAAATATCTCCATACAAATTAATCATGTCCCACAGAGGTCTTTGCATCTAAAAAATGCTTTGGAAGATTTCCCTCTGATATATTCAACTAATGAAAATATTTATTCGTCACTGATTAACCTGAGCAATACTATTTTATCAAATTTATCATTAAAAAATGAATAATTAAAGAGAAAATGATTTTTTAACATTATGTCTCAGTTTTTTCTTCCATTTCGTTATGTTTTGTTCGTTACGCTATTTTCATCAAAAAACCTTTTGAAAATCAACTAGAATTATATATAAAGATTGGCAACACTCGTCAGTTTTCTAAGAACTATAGAGAACTCCACTATTTTGTTTACTTTTTGTTTACGGTGAAAAGGTGCACATCTCATAACGCAAAAAGTTCGGTTTCGTTACGAAATTTAGAACTTAAAAGTAAGAAAACGCCGTTTTATTCAAGTTAATTTTACTGCTTTTCAAATACAGTGTAAAGACATTCAATTACAGTGTGTTTTATCGACTTTTCAAGTTCAGTTTCATAAGTTATTTCAGTTTTATCTTGTGTTTTCATCCGAGTTAGTTACAATATTCGTTACGTTACGAAACGGCAGGTCGCGTACACACTGGGATCTTAACCGACTTAAAAAAATATGTGTAGTATTGTGTTAGTTATCATCAACCGCAAGATGTTCTCTTTTGCGACATACTTTGGCATAGTGGTTGTTGAATAGGTAATAAAAGCTACTTTAGTCTAAAATCAATCATCAGAATCGATAACAAATAAATACATTTCGTATAGATCTATAATTAATTTGGTAATAACTATGACAAATTGTTTTGAATATGCTAATTTATTCTAAGGTTTTTATTTATTATACTCTGGGTAATTTCTAAGAAATTAATAAATCCCAAAAATTTACGATCCCGACGGTGGCGGAAGGTGCGGGTTCGAATCCCGTCGGGATCGTAAATTTTTGGGATTTATTAATTTCTTATGCTAATTTACTTCGATTTATGTAGCGTAATATAAAGCTTAATTTAATCGAGAAGAGGAGAATTTAGATAGGTGGGTACCTATTTATTATGTCATGTTATATTTATAATGTTACTGGTAAAATTTTCATGATTCTTTGATATTTGTATTTTAGGGGTACATCTATATCTATGATTAGGAGTTAAAACAATAATTTTATAAATAAAAATAATAAAAACATTTATTTAAAATAGCAAGTATTTTTAATTAAAACAATCAAAGTTTAGCGTTTTCTTTTATATGTGCGAGTTGATAACGTAGAATTCAAGTCCGCCAGTTAACTTCTATCAGATGATGATGATAAGGTAAAAATCCTCTAATTGTGTACAAAGCCTTATGCTTCCAATTAGTAACAAGTTCGTTACGTTCCGTTTCGTTTCCATTTCGTAGCATGTACAATTTTAATGCAAATGACCCAAATACCAAAATACAAAGCGCTCAAGATCTCTCAGGGAGCGAACGCTTATCTTGTCGATTAGTTTGATGAATGCATTACTACACACTTCGTTGCACAAAATGGTAGAAGCTAAGAGAGTGTAAGACATTTTGCATTGTGATAAAACTCGAGAGAGAAAATAATTCGTTTCACGTAGAAATTATGACTGTTTATAGGACTCGTTCGTAGGTTTTAACTGGAATGATGTGAATTCTTCTTCATTATTTTATTATTATATTATACATATAAATTATAATAATAATAAATATTATAACGAGGAAAGATTTGTTTGAATTGAATAGGTTCTGAAACTACTAGACCGATTTGAAAAAGTTATTTAACCATTAAAATCCTACATTATCCCTTATGAACAATGAACATAGGCTATAAAATATACTCGTGCGAAGTCGGGGCGGACCGCTAGTCACAAATAAATTTGCCAACTCGACGGTTCAATCTTACGAAACATAAATAAAAATTAAACTTATAACTACCAAGCTTCGGCCCGCTGCTTTGCTCACCTGGATGTAACCGTACGCAGGCCTGATGTAGTATTGTTTTAATCATAAAAAAACTACATCAGTCCTGCGTACGGGTGAGATTGTGGTCGAACGAAGGTCTATTGATCACAACAGACCTTTGTTTGACCACAATTTTATCTGATCGAAAGTGGCGATGTGTGTGGCCGACCGACGGTGTATGACTTTTTAACTCTTGTCTTGAATAAGAATAAAATATATTTTATTAAACACGGTGTTCTTGGGGTTTTTACATCCAAAACAACCGGAACAAATATTTGTAGATCATACTTAACACTTTAAAATGAATAGATGTTTTATTATACATGGTGTTCCTGGTGTTTTTACACCCAAAACAACCTAAATATTTGCAGATCGTATAAACATTTGTCTCGAGGCTTTAGCTACGTTTATCACGAACGAAACCCATGTTGAGTAAAAAAGTATCTATGTCATGTACCTTTTCTAATATGTATATCCGTCATCTAAATTGCATAACACAAGCTCTGCTTAGCTTGGGGCTAGATGATACTGTGTGAATTGTCCCCCATATTTTGTTGCCCCATAGTTTGTTTACTGTTTTGGTCTCTACCTACTTATTTATATGTGAGAGATACCGATAGTATAAACTACTCTAGTATACTTTACTCTAAATTAAAATTACAATCAAATAATAGAATTAAATTAAAACTAGTATTTACAATTGAAACAATTGAGCTAACTGCAGACTGTTGCAAACAATCTTCAAGTAGCTCAACTGATCCATATCAATACCAGTCGGAAGCGTGCCCAAGACGCTAGCTGCATTGCCCCGCTGTATAGCTATGCTGATGCGCTGCGCCAGATACTCACCAGCTCTCGGGTCACGCGTCGCTTCGACCAGACGCTCAGATAATTTTTTGAAAACCCGGAGAGCCTCGGTACCCCACGGACCTAGGGTCTCGACTCCAAGGGGAGCAAATGCGTATGCTCTATCGAGACCTGCGTATTTGCGCCTTTTGAGATCTTCCTCTAAAATTAATTTGACTTAGACTAAAGAAACAAAAGTTTCTAACTTAGATCTTACGTCTTTGTAAATTCGGCTTCTATGTTATCATGCAATAATTGCTAAGGAGAAAGCTCATTCATTCTCAGAATATTTCGTTTGTGGTTGTTGAACATGGCGGGATTCGAAATAAAATCGAAAGGTGAAAGACCATTTCTTTGCTTTGTTGATGTAATTACTTTTTGTAATATTTGCAATTGTGAGTATTTCATTTTTAATGTAAACTTTATTTCTCCTATTCAAACAATTTTTAATTATGTTTTTTTTTTGCTCGGTATTTTTGTATTGTTACAAAATTCTTTAAAAATCTCAAGATTCTAGTTTAAGTTTCTTTTACCCTATCTGCATCATTTAAAAAGCGAAACGATAAATGATTTGTATATTCAAACTTATCGTTCTCTGCTTTGTAATTGAAAGTTTGTGCTTTATTATTTCAACTGTGATAATGTTGTGTAAAATTTTCACTCTAAAACTTATGAAAAAGTTACAGGCTTCAACTACATAGATCATACCAAAAACAATACAAAATAACGGTTATAAAAATCGAACGCGACGCCATTTTAAAATATGGCTGCCACACATTATTGCATCTGTGCACGAAGGCACACACGGTGTCGGCTAAAAATAAAAGATTAATTTCCGATCGTTGGCACGACTTTAATCTAGACTACGTGATTGAGCGTTGCAAGTGAAAAGCTTAGAAAACATAGAACCAAATTGCTTTTGAGATAAGATTTGTTTAAGAGTAGTTTTACCAAAACAGAAAAATATAAGGTTCATTCAGTCTCTTTTCGATGTAGGGCTCTTTTATTCGAGTTTCCGATTGTTGAAAGATCTTTAACTCTTTATGAAGTTTTATCTTAACCGAAACGGTGATGGGAACCCCACACTTATAATTAAATTGAACTCCTGTTTGTCCCACCATCCAATTGAAAATGTTGAGTTTTTTGTAACGAAGTCATTCAAGCTTCTATGCGTATTTTACTCCATTCTACTTGCCTTGTGTATAAAACTAGGAACATTGTGTCTAACACTACAACTACAAAGTTAAGCTTTTGTTAGGTTTAAAATCTAAATTGGTATAAAATCGAATGGGTTGTTTACACCAATTTCAGTCGACAACTTTGTATAAAAGTTGCACGTTTCCTCCGATTTGAAACATCTTTATTGGACTTTTATTTGATTGAATTTTATATTTATCAGTAAATAAGATTTAAAACTACAGGCAACAGGAATCAAGCTCAAGCGGGTATAGTTTTAACTGTGTTTTGTAAAACTGCTTTTTTAATGCAATTCTGATAGTTAATGGTCGATTTCATAAAATACTTGAAGGTGACCAAAGTTCTAAAGTGTGTTAAAACTTGGAGCAGCGTATGGTACCTAACTCCATCTTTGAAGTAGATCAAACTGAACTTAAATTGATGTTTGTGATCCTAAAACAACACATTTGTTCATCTGAAGTTCGGTTTGTTTTGCTTAACTTTGATTCAAATTTCCAAGATTTGGGTATCAAGCGTCGATGATAATATTTTCGTAAGAATTTATTGAAATTAACCTATTAAAATTTTTAAACTTTTTTTAAATATTAATTCCTGTATTTACCCAACATTAGGTAAAAGCGATGAAGTAAGAGCGGGGTTCTCTATCACCTTCCCAACCCATACTATTATAACTTACAGAATGTACCTACAGAATGTATGTACAGAATTTAATAATGTACAGAAATAAATTTTTCATTTTCATTTTTAATTTCAAACTGATAAACAAGATTTAATCAAAAAATTACAAATAGTCGTCGTAAATTGAACTCAATTTCTGACGTATGTAAAACCTAATATCAAATGACTGTGATTGCTACGATAGCACTATATGAACTTGGCGGTCATTTTGAATTACACGTCACTGCTTCAGTACTCCGACAGAGGCACCCTAGTTTACGAAGTAGCCGTGCCTTAGTTGTGCCCTAGCATACCTAGAGCGTGCAATATAACTTATATATCTATCTTTTATTTATTTTCTAGATGAAAAAGCTCACCAGTGACGAACATGCCTTCTCCACCGCTTCACACATCCATCATATTTGTCTACTGTACCCCCAACACCCGGAGTCATTTACAACGATGCACCAACTGCCATTCCTAAACAATCACCTTGCTGAACTGACGTGAATTGCTAACGGTCTTTTTGCAATTGCAATCTTATTCCAAAGTGTTAGAAGTGATTTTCAAGGTGACTAGGCTGTGATTGACATGTTCGATTATGGTTTATCATTTGTACAGGCCTTTTGATGCGATTTGTATAGGCATTTTGATTAAGATCGGGATAATGTACTTAGAGTTGGAGCTCAGCTTTTGTGATTGAATTCAATTTTGTTCTGCTGTTCAATTTGATTGAAGATTTCGTTTTCTTTTCAAAGAATTTTGTATTTACTGTAATAATATTACGACCTTAGTAGTATGAGATCAGTGACTATTTTTCGTCTCAGTAGCCCGATGTCTAGCGGTTGATTGATAAAATTGAACCTTGGAAAAGACAAAGCTGTTAAAAGTGCGCTTTAATTTTAATTATATGTATAAAATAAAATTGTGGATTTCTAGATTATCAAAATGCAACGTGGTACCCGAGAAATAGCACCAACAAAATCAGAAGGTAAATAAAATTTTGCAGCATATTTGTTTAAAATTTTAGTGTTTTTCCAATGGATCAAAGACAAATTAACTTAAAATCTCTCAACATGTGACTCATTGTTACTTATTTTTTAGGGTTCCGTACCCAAAGGGTAAAAACGGGACCCTATTACTAAGACTCAGCTGTCCGTCTGTCCGTCAGTCACCAGGTATCTCATGAACCGTGATAGTTAGACAGTTGAAATTTTCACAGATGATGTATTTCTGTTGGCACTATAACAACAAATACTAAAAAACAGAATAAAATAAATATTTAAGGGGGGCTCCCATACAAAAAACGAGATTTTTTTACGTTTTTATCGATAATGATACAGAACCCTTCGTGCGCGAGTCCGACTCGCACTTTGCCGCTTTTTTTACGGGAGAATTTGTTAAGAAAAGAGAGTTTTCATTGGTTGCAAGTAAATGATGCGCCTATACCCCATCCCTACGCCATAATTTTCTCGGCTATCACGAATCGCAAATAGACGCAATGCAATTACCTCCGGCTATTCTCATTCGCTTGCTGCGAGCAGTTCAATTCATTTCGTGTTTAGCTGTCCACGAGTTTATACGGAACTGGTTCGTCCATGGGAATAGAAATGAAAGTGTTAATAGAAACCATTTTATTCGAAGTCAGATTTTTTAAATAATTTGCCTCATTAATATTGTTATTAAGTTTTTCATTGCAGCTTTTTAATTTATGTTTACTAGAAAGCTCAGTTGCAGAATCATCGTATTTCAGTGTTCATTAAGCATAGACGACATTGGTTTTCATAACTGATTCTCACCCAACGTTACTTTCAAAATGTTTAGAGATATTTTTAAGTAGGTAGGTACCTACAGCCACGAAAACGAACACGTACAGTCGACTTAGTCACTATTTACTGTGAGGTTTCAAAATCTATCGCATTGCACCTTTTACAACTTTCGTTCGATTTACCATTTTGGTATATTTGAATCTTACGGTAGATGCATCAAACTGCATACTCGTAGATAAAGATAAAAGTTTTTATGGTTCTTGTAGTTCGAAGGAAACGGGTGTTCGAACGGTTTTTAAGCACGCAACTTTCAAGTGTTTGTTTCAATCACCGATGTGTTTTAAGCGATACTTATGCTCTAATTGAAAGAGAAGAAACATCTTATGGAAAATTTGCGACTGAGCCGGAAAAGCTACGCTATTAAACCTTGAATTTCTTATGGAAATAACACTAATAAATTTTGCTTTGCTTTGAGATTTCGATTTTCAGCAAACAACTGACAACATGTTTTAGGTTAAATAAGTTGTTAGACAGATGCCAAACAGTAAAGAGAACTTAGCAACAGAAACCGACCAATCACAGATCTGCAATAGACGCAGTGCGTTAGCATAGTGAAGTGTCGCTTGAGTGTTGTTTGTGAATGAAAATGCCTACCATGGCGAACCCTGTGAGAAATGCCTTACTAAGCATAGTGTTGCTTGCTACCTTACATATGTTTTGTTCTTGAATACGGTTATTATTCTTCTTAATCTGCACACCAGTATGACAGAGAGGTGTGAAAATTAACGTTGTCGCGGATCAGAGGCGCATAGATACTACCCAGCACAAAAATGTGCATACAAATATGGGCTTTAACTCGTTCATCATTAGATATATTTTAAAGTGACAAATTGGCTTTCCACAAGTTTCAAACGACTAGTACGGTAGCTGTCTGTCATCTGATGCCTTCAATATAATTACATCTAAATCATCATCATCATCAGCCTTGTTAGTCCACAAAGGGCATAGGACATAGGCCCCCTTATTGACTTCTAAATGTTACGACCTAAATCGCCCATATTCGATTGTACATTGTTGTTCAGCTCAGCAGCGGTGCTTCTCAGGTGTGCGACAAGATTTAGTCTCATGTCGACATAACATAATGTGTGAATTGAATTTCGAAGTGTCGTGGACAGGCTGTGTAGTTAGTTCTGAGCGTATAATTTTATATTTCGTTGTAACCACAAAAATGTGGCTTCAACAGCATCCAACTAAAACTTGAGGCTGTCGTTCTTGACAAATGATACAAGAGCGAGGGTCTAACGACCTCCGCAAGTGCGCTCGACGTAACAAGGCTGGACTGAAATTGAAGCTGGTCAGAAGTGGACACGGCCGTGTGTTTTGCTCATTTAGGGTTGAAAACGATAGCGAAGAGGGTACAACGAAAAATTCTAGTTTATTTGTTGTTTTTTAGTGCGCTTTGAAAGGTCTGTTATTGCCATGATATTGTTCAACTTTGTACATTTTATCCATTATTAATGTTTTATATTTAACACTCCTACATACGATACGAAGTTGTGTGAACATTTTGATGACATGACTATGTTGAGCTTTTTTATTTTATTTAGTACCTATCTGTTATTTTAACAAGAATCTGATAAATACAGTCTTCAAATATGAGAAAAACGGCTCTCGGTACTTCTAAAGAGGAGCTTTTTGGTACGTACCTGATTTATTTTTATTTTTACGTTTAGTTACGTAGTTTACCTTCCGTCGACATAACATAAGTTAGTTTAGGCCTAGAACGTTATTATGTATTTATTATTGATGTCTCAACTTAATACATTTCAAAGCAAACTCATTTTGACGATAATGAATCTTACCCTCTATGAAATAAAATCAAAGTTCCGTCGGTAAAATCAAACTCTACGATCCCGAATTCGCATCCACAACTCAACATTACGAGCAGTACCTGGTTCTTATTCTCTGTTTTAGTCCTATGATTCCATCCCAATAACGCGGTTAAAATATAGTCTCCCGGTACAACCACAGCAAATTTTACAAATTATATTAATACCAGCAACCGTTTTCACTTTTAATATTCTTAAATTCGTGTACAGATTTTATTGCAAAATTTAAATAAGAACGTCTGACCGATTTTTATGAAATAACGTTACCGAATTTGCTCTTATACGATCAACATACACCATGATAATATGTAAACCAATAGTAAATTTTTTAACATTGATTTCGGCCGCAACAGATTTAATCATGGTATTTTTTTTTTGTTCCATTTGCATATTATGAACTTAATTTTAGCTAGATGACATTTCCAATTAAATAAGCCACGTTAAGCTTCAGCTTTAGTTCAATTTGTAGTACATAAACAAAATATCCAGAAATATCGCACATATACCCACTTGTTTGTGTATTTGTATTATCTAGTTACAGCTTCTAACATGGAGCCTACGTATTTTTCCTACGCATTCTACCAATCAATAACCCCCATCGTATAAAACCAAAAACCACCAAATAGGCGCTTCCAGTTCTATTTTCAAAAATAAGTTAAAATAAAATGTATATTCATTGTTTATGGAGCGCCAAAAAGTCGAGTCTATAAGTAAGATAATGCAAGTGTAAAAAGTGTTAGTAATATGATGAATGTCTTGTACTGGCTGATGATTTCATTCAAAAATTAAAAAGAAAAAGAATCAAATTTTACGCCCACCATGCTACGCTGTAATGACGCACTCTTAGAGCAAGAGAAGGGAAACATAATTTCATCCAAATGTTAAGTTAAAACAGTGTCAGTCACTTGTTTAAAAATATACTTTGTGCCCAGGGATGGTCTTTTTGGCGGCTCAAAACGTACCTCACCGCGTTGCCAGTATAGTAGTAGTATACTATGGTCACCGTGAATACGCTCTGAACCCAAGACCCGGGCTATCTCATAAATGGGCCCTTGGAATCCCGTTAGGGTCCCTATTGTGGGATCACAATACACTCCAATTACAGCGGCCGTTCTTTGAAAGGGGACAGCTTTATTTGATTCACTTTAAGTTTTATGGGCCGCTGTGATTCGGAAAATGCATTTGAATTTTCAATAGTCATGTTTTTGAGGATGCATTATTTACTGGCCTGAATGGCAGAGTACCAGTAGGTTTTGTGTTCACGGACTAAGCGGATCAAAAAATGCATGGACGTTTGAATTTCAGGCCGATTGGTTTGTTTTATTCAACTTTTCAATGTTATTTTCTTAATTTTCCATTTTGATGGTCCACCTAGTATATTATTGGTCACGTTATCACAAAAATTTGCCATTTGTTTCGAGTGCTTAGGGTTTTTCTATGTATAATAAAATGTATATATCTATGTAACGTTTTGTTTTAAGTTTATCAGTCATCTAGTACCCATGACTCAAGCTCTGCATAACTTGGGACTAGATGATGCTGTGTGGATTGTCCTGCATTATTTATTTATTATTTCACTGCCTGTAAAATCCTAGGCTCGTCAAGTAATTTTTTGTGGAAATAACCTTATCGCGTACGCTTTGATTCTAATCTGTTGGACGCACAGCTTTAAGAGCATCAAGACATCTAGAAGATTTAAGGATACGTATGCTAAGACAGTGTCTTACGCCTTGTCCGTTGTGTAAAGTATTGTATTAATGTTTTTGTCAATGTATTATTTCAGAGCGTGTACTCTACGCTCGCACTAAGCTGCTGAGCGGTTCTCGTCCCGCCGTGGTCGGCGGAAGCCCTATTACAGAGGACATTGCCATGGTATGCTACGGATGCTTTATTAAGTACAATACGATGCATTTCATTCGATAATAGTACCTACTATAAAAAGACTTTTATTTATATATTATACTAGCGGCCCGCCCCGGCTTCGCACGAGTAGATTAATATTATATAATCTAAATGACACTCACAAATGACGTGGCTCTATTAGGAAAATAATTTTCAAAATCGGTTCAGTAGATCCCCGCGCTCTGATTTGTTCCTCTTGCTGGCAAAAGAGCAAGTCAGCATGCAAACAATAATTCATGTTCTCAAAACCGTTCTTGAAATCATACCTACTACATCGTAGACTATCTACGCCATAGCAAAAATGTCTACGCCGTAGCAAAAATGTCTACGCCGTAGCAAAAATGTCTACGCCGTAGCAAAAATGCCTACGCCGTAGCAAAAATGTCTACGCCATAGCAAAAATGTCTACGCCGTAGCAAAAATGCCTACGCCGTAGCAAAAATGCCTACGCCGCCGTAGCACTTCGTAGCACTACAAACTATCTGCATTGAAACGGTTTCGGATGCTGCCTGGTTAAAGCTTACTAATTAATTGTATGAGATCCGGAAGACCTTTATTATACTGGCTTAAATTTTTGTTATTGTTTATTTTGAGGTCCTTGAATTGAAGTAAGACATTGAACACAACTACCTAGTAATAATTTGGTTTCAAATAAATATAATCAAAAACAAGGCGCCATTAAATTAGTGTATTATGACTAAAAGTTAAATGCTGAAAGGAAAATGATGCTATATACTTTTGTCTCCTTATTTTTAACCGACGAAATTATAAGAGGAGGAGTTTCTATGTTCGGCTGTATGTATTTTTGTATGTATGAAAGAAAGAAAGAAAGAAAGAAAATACATTTATTGGCACACACACAATAGGTATGTTCGTAGGTTTTTCCATTACTTTTGGCACTTTGGAAAGTTAATATACATAAAAAATCCGTCCGAGGAGTCCGAGGGTCCCCCGAGGGACAAGTATTTGTCTGGAAAAACTGAAAAAACAGTGTGAATGCTAAGGAATTTGAAGTTCGTTATTAGTTTTTTCAAAACCATTAAATGATTCATTTTAATTTTTGATGTTTTTTTTTTCAATTACTTTTTGGATAATCAATTATTGTTTTATATTTATTTTATGTTTTATTATAATTTCAAAAATACTTTAAAATGATTTGTGTTAATTTTTTTATATTTTTTCAGAGCCTGCGTAACGTGGCTTTTGGCTCAGCCAATTGCGTGCCAAGAGGCGAATGGCTCCGGACTCCACTCGTCATGAGGCCGCCGGATCAACCTCTTGGCTATGGTCTAGCAGCGCCCAGGAACGGTGCAAGGTAATTTTGAACTATTATTAATAATAATTATATAATCCTTTATTCAAACTATTTCACAAAATTACCTTCTATTTACAAAAATAAAGTGATCAGTTCAAAAAGAGAAAGTAAGACTGCTTTCTCACTTTGAACCATCTGCATAATACAGTCAATGCTTTGAAAATGCGTCCAGGTTCAAGAAGTCAAATATTTAATATGCGCACGTTTTCCCGGATACAAGAAAAGTTTTATTGTTGAGTTATTGAATAACACTGGTTTAATAATTTTCTACGGTCTTGTTTTATGTTACAATGTCAAACAACAAGTTGAATAATGTGGTCGTGTTAGAATAACGTCATGTATTGTTACTTTATCTGGACGAACCTTTATTCCAAGTAAAACTGGTAGTGGATAGTCGTCAAAGTAAATTCTATTCTGTGTGTAATTATTACTTTGTGTAAATAATAAATGATCGGTGTATCATTTTATAAGGATCGTTTCGCAAACTTCGTAGATAGGGGGGGGGGAGTTTAGGGTTAGGTCTCTTTTAAATTTTTGACATTACAATTTGTACTGATTTTTTTTTGTATTTTTTTTCTTTTAATAAATAATGACGCACGAAATGTACTATTTATTGATAGCTGCTGATATATAGGATCATAGGGTTTCGAAACCGATCTCGAAACCTTAAAAACGGTAGAATGTCAGATTTAATTCGCCTAAAAATATCGGTAGTCTGTGGACGGTCGTAATGTACAAGCCAGCTTGATGGAATTATTGTATGTGAAAGACAGTCGTAAAAATAAATCAAGTATAAATTATTCTTGAATTACGTTTTAGTTTATGAAGTTGGAGTTCCTCTTGCTTTACCAGATATACTTCGTTGGCGCAGTATAAGGGTCCCGCTAGCACCTTTTGAGAATAGAATCCTGAAAACAACATATCCTTTAGAGGTTAATTAAACTTTTTTCTAGGTCTTTGCTGTCAGGACTGCAGGCGCACATCATAAAATGGCTGTTGTTTGACTCCAGGCCTCTGACTAAAGACAACAAATCTGTTGTACCTCCGGAGACGTAAGTATTGTTAATCGTAAACGAAAACGTTCAAAGTTCTAAAGTTATTAGGAGAAGTTGTTCCAGGTTCAAAACTTCATATGTGCAAAATGTCAGCCCGACAAGCTCAGTCTGAGCTTGTCGGGCTGATTTATTAATAACTTTTCAATAATTTAACTTATTTCATTTTTATTTTACGTATATTTTATTACAGTAACTTAATTTTCAATAACTACTGTAGTTATTTCGTTGTCCTCGTTTACCTTATCACTTACTTTCGTTTATTGGATAAAAGATTTATTGAGGATGTACTCTCAGCTGCATATGTATATGAATTTTATAAGAAACTAGCTGCTGCTTGCAGCTTTGCACGCGCTTTTCAAGAAGCCTATGCCCGTTCCCGAGATACATTTACCTCTCTGCCAAATTTCATTTAAATCCGTTCAGCCGTATAGGCGTGAAAAGGTAACACAACTTGTAATAATTTTGTTTCAAATAAATATAATCAAAAATAATACAGACATACGGCAGGCAGACAGAGTTACATTCGAATTTTTTATATTAGTCTTGATTTGGATGATGTCATATATCATTGCTGCACGTGTCCTAGAACCAGTGAACGAAGTCGTTAGTCTTTTGTTTATGATGGACTGTTGTTTATGACTTAAGGGCTTCGATCAAAAATAAGTAGTTCGCGGCCTCCCCCGTAGATACCTAGAGCCTTACAAAAATGTCACTCAAAATTATCCTCGTTTTGTTTTGACGCAGACAGTTTGCGCAGAGCCTGACAAGTTTTTTCCATACGGAACAAGAGATTTGTGGGGTCGAATTCATTTTATTTTATTTTGTAAGTAGGTAGGTATCTTCCTGAGAATTATATACCTACCTACTCAGTTTATTTTCTATAAGGATTAATTAACAGAATTCAGGTAAAGATAACGAATCATTTATTGATGAAACTATAAATTGGTGTCTCAACAGTAGGTATTTATACAAAAGGGTCATTTCAGACATACAATAATTTAAACTTACAATACAATTTCAGGCAGGCACTCTAGATTAAAAAGAACTGGTTCCTGTCTGCGGCTTTGCGCGAGTTTTTTTTAACGGGACAAAAAATAAACGTTTTATAAATTCATACTTCTGGTAGGTAGGTAAGAACCTAGTCTTTCTTTTATTAGAGAGTCTACGCTAATGAAATTTTAGGGCGGGCCAACTAGTTATTTTAAAAATCATCAACTATTAATATTAAACTTATTTTTATGAAAAATATATTAATACATACCTACCTACTATAAATGACAAAAAAAAAATTAGAAGAAATAGCCTCTCCATTTATCAATTTAGAACAAAATTAATATTGTAACATAGGCAAACCAAACAACAATATTTTATGCTGATTTCACAAGTATATGACTCACATCTCAATATACGGGTAAAAAATATATATAAACTTACTGAAAATAAGAAATTCCATCCTTTTTCAGCACTTTGGACGAATGATTCTTGCATTTTTTGTACGAGCACTTACCCATGCTTTTTGTCTGAACGCTGAAATGACACTAGTTGAAAAGCTTCCCTAACATGTCAAAATGTTTCTCTTTTGCTACTGAAGGTTTTGGGGTGCGCATTGTGAATCTGGGGGGGGCCGGCAAAGCCGGAAATTTTTGATCGAAGCTTAAGGGTCAAATTAAAATACAATTTGACAACACCTTCTCTTCAAATTGTACTGACCGCCAGCGCAGGCCGCGTCAGTCTGTGAGACTCTTTATCCGCGCATGTGACAAGTGAGTATTTAGATACGGATTAAATGGCGATTAAATTCGTTCCAAAATGTAACCCAGAATTCTTGTAAACTAGAATCCGCCGATACACAAAGCCACATAACTAGTCGAGCACCGTGTTTTGGCATAAATCTAAACTATGCTCTGCCGGCCAATATTTTAGGCAAACTGGACGAGTTTATGGTCTAAACGTTTCTGGGCATTTATTTTAAACTGCTCTGAATATCGGCCGTTTAGTGAGACTGTATTTCATTTGATGCTAGGAGATATTGCTGGATGGGATGTTGGGTTTGCATGCTCAATTGGAGAAATGATTTTTGAATGAAAGTGGCCTTTGTTCTTACATTTCTCACTGATTTATTTGCTGCTAAACAAATTAGTATTGAGTTTCGCAAAAAAATTGAACACCAAACTGATATTCTGAGCCCGAAACAACTTATATTGTATTTTGTTTAGAACCTAGAACGTTTATTCCTTAAAAATACGAGCATTATCCAGTTAATAATAAGTTCATTGTAAATCGTTACCTGAGTAAATAGATGTTTAGTAAAAAACATATTGTTAATGATGATCAAGATTCATAGACACTATTTTTTTTTTTATAGTTTTCTAATCAAATAGATTCAGATAGTTTATTGTCCCACATCATACAAAATTACAAAATACTGTAACTTAATTAAATGATGAGGATATGACTCGAAATAATGTCTCTAATGAAATGAAAACAGTTTTTTTCCGTAAGAATAAACATTTTAAAATGGAATAGGCTTTCTTTACTGGTTCAACGATCCAAAGCATCGTTTTCTAGATAAAAAAATTGATCATTATCATTCGTTAGATTTACTTTGTAACTTCCCAACGGGGTACATGTTTGCTCCTATACTATACTATCACCTATATGCTTTTACAACTGAATAAATGATACAAGTCCACTCCTGGACATAGGCCTCCCCTGATAAACACTGGAATACTCGTTTTCAGCTTACCACATAGAACCCAAACGGTCCTTTGACAAAAAAAAAATCGCCAGTAGTCTTTCGCAAGTCGTCATCTCCTAACTAGCTACTACACATGATTTAGCTTTGCGTCATCCGTTTTTTTCCATTTCTAGCTACCTACGTCCATCCGAAGAGCGGCAAGAGGAGGCACTTTGGCGAGCCTGCAGCGAGGTGATCTGGCGCTGCGCTGGCGGCAACAACCAGACTCCAGAGTCCACAGCGGTGGTGGTGTTGCCAACTGAGCAGGTCTACGTGCCGCATGGCAGTCTTTACTATCAGGATGGAGTTACTGAAAAGGTAAGAAGAAAGAACGAATCATATTTAATTGATCCTCTTCACTGAATTTTTTTGTTCAATCACCAGTCCGGGTGCCAAGCGTGATGATTATGGTAAAACTCCCTTGGGGAGGCATGGACGTAAAAGAGTGATGTTATGTAAGGCTGCGCAAAGGAACCAAAGCAATTTTTGTAATATATCATCCTACCAAAAACATACGTAAATGTGAAAAAAGGGCCAAGTCCTATAGACGTTTCCCTCAATAAAAGAGTTGATATCTAAATGGGTGCCAATTTATGTAGCAGTTTCATAAATCTTATACAGGAATATACAACGTTATTCAATTGATTAAAAGAAAATTCGTTCCTTGATATTGAATGTATGACTTGGCAAGTTTTAATGGTTTAAGCTTGTACAAAAAAAATAAAAATATTGTAGTTTCAAAAAAAACTGAAATGAGTCTGTGGGTAGTTATTACTTAATAATGTATCATAGTACCATAAATAATACCATAGGAGGCGTAGAAAGTTGGCCATGAAGGTCAACAAATTTTGAGCTGTTCTGCGTTCATCCCACTCGCCTTGGCCCATGGTAGTCCTAACACGGAAAATGAAATTTAACGCTGAAATCGTTCCGCTTTCGTCCCATTTAATTTTTATCGGAGGCATAAAAAATATTCAACAAAACAAAAGCTATGCAATTTTCTATGTATCGATGCTGTTTTCGACGTTGACAGATCCATAATATTTGAAATTCTAAATAAACTTATAATATATATTGTACGTCCCGTGGGAGGTAAGCAAATTCTGATTTTCCATTGAAATTTTCATAATTCATCCTTTGACTTTCAGATTTTCTCATAATGACCGTTTTGAATTTCAAGCTGCATTTATTCGAGTTTAAAAGCCTGGAGGATGTGCAGATATTTATAAAGCGTTACTTGTACTTGGTAAGTACTTTTACAGCATCTCATCATCGTCAGCCTTTTATAGTCCACTGCTGGACATAGGCCTCCCCTAATGAGCGTCATAGCGCCCTGTCTTCAGCTTGCCGCATCCAGCCTCTGCCAGACCTACTACTTTGTACGTATTTTGTCGAATTCAATCTGGCAACACTGATTATGATTATGAAAACAATACTACATATCTTAGCCGACAATGACAACGTGACAGCAGAAAAACGGTGTTTTCCAAAGAACGCCAAAATGTAGTCATCTAAACTAGTTTAGCGCAACCCAATCCATCCACGACCTTCACCACAACCTTCACCACGACCTTCACCAAATCATCGTTATACCTAATGGCTGATGCAATTAACACTGCGCAGGAGACTCATAAATTAGGTCTTATGGGCTTTGTCAACTTTGTCCTTATCTACTTGTTTTGGAAAATAATACACCTAATGAAGAATCCCTTTTATTTTCAGTTTCAATCGGAGGAGTGTGCTGGAGCTCTACTTATCCTGTACTCATGTATGCTGTCCAGAGGTTTAGATAAGTATGTCATTTTGTAACATCACATCAACAGCCTATATGAGTCCAGAGTAGGTACTAGGTAGTACCTACTCTGGACTCATCCGTAGGTTCAACATTAGTAGGTAACGCTATAATCCCTGCGCTGAGCATGCGAGTTGGGGATCGCAGTTCGATGGTGGATCTGTTCTGCAAGGGGCGTTGTGCAAACTCAAAGTTTTTCTACAGCAAAAACATTTCAAATCAGACAAAAGGTAGCTAAACTAATACGCCAAAACATGAATATAAAAGCTCGTGCAGGAAGGATAATTCGCGCTTACTAGTTGTACAATAAGTGTACTGTCCTGACGCATAAACATCAAATAGGATCTTCGGCTCTAAATCCATAGATCACTACCCGCTTCTATCCTTGGTTTTCCAGAACCAAGAACCAAGATGGGAGGAGCAATTATTTTACATTGAAACAACAAATAAAAGTGTAAACGTATAAATGATTTTTTTTAATCGTTTAAAATGTGGAACTGTTACAGCATAAAAAAAGACCTGGATGGTAAGCTGACACACCTGGTATCAGCACACGTGGAGGGTTCTATCAACGTTGCCACGCTGGTCTTGACGGGGCGCGCGACCCCGTATCTACATAACGGAGTCATGTATGTGGGGGATGAAGACCACTATGTAAGCAGAAACCACACTTATATATAAAATGCAAAAGATTGAATGGATGTTTGGATGTTTGTTAGCTCTTCATGCAATGCCACAACTACTCGTTTACTTTTATCCCATTACGACTTCTATGGCGCGGTCCGAGATACCTGCGACGCAGGTGGTGGCGGTTTCGATTCCTGCCTCAGGACAAATGTTTTTATGATCTGCGTGCACATATTCGTTTCGGGTATTCTGGTCGTTTTCTATGTATGATAAAAAAGTATGTACCTATTGTATTGTAATTATTATGTAAATCAGTTATCTAGTACCCATAACACATTAGCTCTGCTTAGTTTAGGGTAGATAATGCTGTGTTAATTATACAGCACTTTTTAATTATTTATCAAATGGTTCCCATAGGAAAGAAATAACTTTTAAACGTTTCCATAGAAACAAAGCATGCGAAGCCGCGGGCAGTAACTAATTTACTATGCGGTACACCATATTGGTTCTTATTCATTTTAGGCTATGCCTCAATTTGGAGTGCTGTCCCGCAGTCCGGTCGGTCTACTGGTCTTCTATGGGGGAGAAGAGAACCATAAGAACAACTTGAACAAGCAGTATCCAGGGTCCAGGCTGAAGACTCCTGCGTTGCCTATCTGGGTCAGTTATATGTAACAGAATTTGAAAACCAACTTTAAACATTTTAGATTTACACTTTTTTATTCAAGATAGATAATAAAGACTTTGGGAATAAAAAAAATTGGGACCCTGATTTATCTGAAAGAAACAACAAAAAACATACACATGATCTTTTTGTGTTTTTTGTTTACCTCCTTTTTTCGAAGTCGGTTACAATCAAACAAAAACCAATGCAAATACTTTAAATAGTACGAATTTCATACACTTGACTGCACTGAGTAGAACGAAAATATTGTTTTTTTTTCCGTAGAAAATATTGTTTTTTTTCACTGGTGTTAGGTAAGCGTTTAGCTACCATCTTAATTAAGAAAATAAAGACATGGCCTAAAATGGAGTACGCTTTCCCAGAAAGAACTTTTGCATCCTGGATTTGAAGTTTCCAAGATGGTACTCTATCGGGGAATAAACGCGAGAAGCTCATTCCACTCTTTGACTGTACTTATTATAAACTAGAGTAGAATTTTTTGGTCCATCCCGTACATCTACTGGTCTTATGATGGAAGGTCGCCATTACAGGGTTCGGTGACGGCGCAATACACTTGAAATAAAAGGATGCTTGCGCTTCTAAATTCCAATTTATTGTGACCAACAAAACTAATAATACAATTATAAGCATTACGTATACCTTAACTTAGATAGCTGTTCTAGATAAAGATCATCACATACACATCTAATTTTGCGAGGATGCCCAGATCCATGGCAGCAAGTTTGACTGTCGACTCGATATGGGTACCTCTATTAACTACTTCAGTGCGTTTGTTTCCTATAAATTGAGTTATATTAAAGTATATTTGAGAAGAAAAAAATATAGATGATTTCCTAGATATCTCATGAAATTTGTGATTTCTTTTTGTTGTCTTGCAGGTGACCAGTTGCTCGGGGCATTATGGGGTCTTGTTCAACACCAACCGTGAACTGCTGAGGAACTACCATGCTGAGAGAAGGTATATGTATATAATGTTTAAAGGACTCTTCGGAGTGAGATAGAACCTACTTCTATGAGCTAGTTTGTGAAGGAGTCTCTATATAAAATCTAGGAAACACACCCAGTCTTTGCAATCTGTGGTTTTGTTTCGTGAAACGATCTCGAATCTTTGCACAAAACTTAACGTCTACTTTGCTCTGAAATAATCAGATTGATAATTCATAATGATTCATTCAGAAACAATGTGTGTTGCCTTATAAAAATAATATGCTCAATACAATTTAAAAAAATAGAATTATTATAGGTCTTTACTATCACAATAAAATCATTTCAATACAAAGTCATTTAAGAAGCCAAAGTCAATGCAGCTGGTTGAGACATATACACTTGCTAGTGGTTTATTTTTCGCTTCTTCCACTAGTGGACAAAAAATTTAAGCGAACAAAATCAATAACATTTTGTTTCTTATTTGATAATAATTACTATTATTAAGCTGTTTATCTATAAAATTTGACTTGTCCAAGTGCTTATTTTGTAAGCCTAAAGAAATAAAGTTATTGAATTTTTAATTTTGAATTTTGAGAAAGTCGTGGATCGTTTAGAAACGTAGCTCCAGCAAGAATTGTGTAAGATCACTTTTGAATTTGTTTAAGTTCTCATTTCCGGTTGTTATTAATTAAATGACCAGACAGCTTGATATAGAAGATAATCTGAAACTACCAGCTCAAACAAAGACTTATATAGTGAGTGCACTCTGTTGCAGATTTGACATCCACTACTACACCTGCGGCGGCTGCCATGTCCTCCTCAACGTGGACACACGAGCCCACGACGATGCAGTTGGTACCCTGAGGAACGACGACATCAACGCTACTCCGCTTGAGAAACTCATTCATACCAAGTAAGGATCCGTGCTAGTTGCGTCGGCAGAATCGACTACTCTAACCTACTCTATCTTAACCCGTGGATGTGGTAGTGTTGACTTAAACCTGTCAGAGGAAGAGCAGCAACTTCATTCTCTGTACATTTAACATCAACGACCACTTAACTGCTTTCCACGCGTGGTGATTATCACTTAAGGTGGGCCTGAACCTCTAAGCTCCCATACAAACGTACTATTCGATTTATTTGGAAACTACGTCCCCGATTTTATGAAATTTTTCAAAATACATAATCATCATGATCAGAGATTCAGACCCACCTTAAAGTTCCTTGTTTTGTAGTCGACAGCTCGTACACTTTACCCTTAAAAAATAATTTTGAGATTCCATACATTGATTGTCAGTTTTTAAACTCGTTTAAGGTTTACATTTGCACAGAAAAATATACACTTCGTGGCAAAAGTGTTACGTGTTTTGAATATAGACTAGTATAAACTAACCTATGTCAGTAATCCTTACCCTAATTTGATCTGTTAAAAGGGTAGCACAGCAGGTAATATGAGAAGGAACCATAAAAAAAGATACAGTCATATAGTTTTACCTACAGCGAGGCATATTCAGCTATGGACATATGGTACCTACGTTTGCTTATAAACAAGGGTCCGTAAGAGGAAGTTGTAGTTGAACAGCAGAGCGAGCTAGATTAACACAAATATGATAAGTTAATTACCACGATGCACTAAGTTGTAGCCATGTTTAAAGCCGAATGCACCATAATGCACTCGGCTTCAAACATGAAACTTCAGATAGGCTGGGCAGTGGAAGCGTTAAACTCAGTGGAAGTGGATTTTCGATACCTTCAAAAGGACATCTTCCAATTATTAACGAGTGTATTTTTTCAAATGAAGTGTTATTGATCTTATAACTAACCTCTGCTTTTCGTTACAGGTGGCAAGACGCAAAAATTACTTGGTCTGGATCCACCCCGTATGTTGGAGAAGCCCCAAAATAAAAGCTACGTTGTTTTAAAATTGCTTTCAAGCTTACTAGGTATTAAATATTTAGGCTCAAAGGCTTAGAATAATAATGATTAAGAAGAAAGGTGTTATAGAGGGCATACAATGCTGTAGTTGTTAAAATTTTAAATTTATATTCGCACCGAGCAAGATTTTATGTTGAGAAAATTATGTATTTAAATATTTTAAACAAAGCATAGCTTTTAAATAAGACAAGGTTTGCTTACGAACTAAGCTGTAGTGGTTTATTTATGGTTGCAAGGGTCGTGGAGAGTTAAGATTACAGATTTTCGCAATGAAAAATGACTTTTCTGTAAATTCCCTACCATACTCATTATCTCTTCAAAGTTATTCTTCAAAAGTTGATAAACATTAGGTAAATAAATCAAATGTCTTCAAGAGGGATTTTTTCTCGCGCGTACTTCCGATACTTCATAAAGATTTGCGCGCTCTATACCAGAGGAGAGTTTCTAGGTTAGGACATTCGCTAGGTAGGCCTAGCGAATGATGATAATGATTTAGTCTAGCACTCATTTCAATAAATTCAGACATCGTCATTTTATTCGTAAAAATCTGAGGGATTCGAGAATGATCGATGGCTTGACAAATCCAGCAATAAAAGTAATTTATCAAATACGTCGAAAGACTCCTTTTAGGCGATATTATTTTTCGTTTCCATTTTGGGATATCAAAATGATAAATGTACAAAAGTACAGTAAAAATTGGACCACTAAAAAATTAGACTGCGAATATTCTCTAACTTCTCTAAATGGAATCTACTAGAGAATATGTCCTTACACGAGTGGAGACGTGAATATCAAATATTACCATTAATAAATAAATAAATAATGCTGAACGATCTACACGGCTATGATGCCGTGTAGATCGTTCAGCAAGTCAAAGAGTAAATCCTAATTTAATGAATATTGATCATTATTTTATTCGGGCCAGGAGTAATATACTAACAAAGCAAATCCAAGATAACTGGTACCTATTATTATAATTCTTATCCAATAAACGTAAGAAATGATACCATCACCGTGATAGATGCAATAACGAACCTTACTCAAACGTAATAGGACACCCAAAATTCTGTCCTTTACACCCAATTATACAGATTTACCTGGAATATTCTGAGCCTTGTCCCGTTGTAATAAGGATGTGCCGTGCTCCATATATTTTATGGTAATCATAACTCGTAGGGACAATGAGCGTCGGCAACGAACTGCTATTGTAAATCAGGGAATTCCGGTGGTCGTGATTCCAGCCTTGATAAATGGTATCAAGGTATTATTTACTTTGCAGCTAGGAAATTCTATTCCCATACGTGAGCTCGTTTACGTCTTATGCTATCACCTAAACATCCACTACAGAGCATTTGATGAAGAACCCCCTGAGATGGACGAGGACAACGATGGAAGGAGGAGGACGTACCACTTGGAGTTTTTTTTAAATAGATGAATATTACACGAAAAAAAGCACTCATAACAATAGGTTTAGATATTATTATGCAGATCTAGAATTTTATCACGACTATATACGAGTAGAAATTCCTATTGAATAAGAAAGAATAAGAAAAGCTTTATTTATAGCATTTACAAGTTTCTTAAATTACCTAACACAAATATAAACCACTTATCTACTTAATATCTATGTAATTAAAAAACTTAAATGCTATAAAATGGCGTCCGACTCAGCATTATGTTGTGATAGCCATTGCGCATAGCTATCACAACGCTGATCTTCCGTCGGAACCACAATCATTGGGTTTTCTACATTCAAGAGAAACTAAAAACATGGAATTGTCTGTGAAAACGCTTCCAAAAACAGATCCATGTTTCTGTATCAGCCTACGTAAATAATTAATTACGTTGGTTCCCCTAAACATATTTGCTCCATACTCAGTACATTTGTACATGTTCTGTACAAGCCCTTTAAGATTCCCTCTTTGTACACATCGTCAATGAATGTTGCCCTAATTAGTACGATTGTAAGCGAAATTTATGTGTGTGTACTACCTGAATACTTACATTATGTAGGAGGTATTTACATACTGCTTGTCATTATAATACTAAATAATAAGTATGTACCTTAGTACAAGAAAATAAGGTGAAAAATCGTCGACCATACCGAATTGTTCGTGTAGTTTTGAAAATTGGTACAGTTTTTTATTCCGGTGTCCAGATGAACATACTAGTCCCCGAGGGTGGGAGACGAGAAGCGGTGGGGACAGGGGAAAGAAAAGTATATTTTTTGGTCCTGTGCTAACCGCCTCCATTGACATTCCCCGACGCGTATTACTATATAGACAACTTACCTTGTAACTGGGCGTCCGACGTTTCTTTTGTCCATTAATAGGCCACCAAACAGTTGCTGTTTTGCTCCACTTATCACCACTTCGCCTCGCAATTAAGTCCATGTTACTCTATTTACTAATTTAAACCACTTTAAAAGTAACTGAAAGGTTCCTTAACCCATTAATGGCCAAATGAAAACCAGAAGTAATTTTACCGCAAATACTTTAATTCTATACCACAAAAGGGTTAAAAAAAAAGATTCTTACAGAAAAAAAATTATATTTCAACTTTTCAGGGGGTGAGGGGGGTGTACTCATTTGGGTACAACGGCCACTTATAGGTGAAATTTTTCATAGTACGGCTTTTCAATGCGAATCGTTTTATGACATTTTTTGCACTGCCAGATCACATTAGCATGGCACATAACACATCGCAGTGTTTTTCCAGCATTCTTGGATAGTGTCCTGACCCATCTTGAGGCAAACCTGGTACCAGGGATGAAGAAGCTTTTGCCTTTTTCTGGATCTCTTGACGTAGATAGAACCTAGCCATGCTACGTCGAAGCATCAATTGGTCCATTTTGACTTCTCTGCTTAGAACATGTAAACGCCAAGCCTTTTCAATAGCCATGTCCACCATGTATGTAAGTGCAAAGAACCCACCACCACTTCTTTCCATGAATTGCAATTCTATAGAGCGATATCGACTGGTCAAGGTCATCGACCCCTCTCATACTTTCAAAGTCTGGAATAGATGCGAAATGTCAACATAATTCCTCTTTCGTTTTATTAGACAACATCGTTTTGATTTGTGACAATAAACTATCTGAATCTGTGCCTTGGGAATTAGAGCTCTACGCCGGAGAACATTTACGCCACACTGGAGTTTGCTGTTGTGGTGGAAGGTGAACGCGCTTTGCAGCAACGGTTCATCATCACTGCTAGCACTGTCACTTTCGTCGTTTGTATATACCTCAACACTAACTGGAACATCTTGGGGCATGGGTCTGGCAGTTATAACTTCATCACCAGCTTCTTCGTCCGTGACTACGTCAGGATCAGGAGGTATGATGGCTCAGTCATACTCGGCATCATCATCACTATCCTGCATAACAGCATCTAGGTCATCTTGAAGTCCTTTGTAGTTGTTTACAATACTCTAAACGGTTTCCGCTCATTTAGAAATCTGAAAAAAACATGGAAATTTTATATAAGGATATGGCCACTGTACCTGATTGGGTACAGTATCATTTATAACGTAATAATTCAGCCAAGACAAGTAATAACAATATAATTTATTACACAAGATCAGCAAAAATATGTATTCTAACGATTTCATAACTAAATATGCCCTTTACTTTCAATCAGAAATAAATATTTAATTGACAATGTACTCACCTCTGCACACCTTCCGTAGTCAAAATTCTGATAGCAAAAAGTAGATAAAAAAAACTGTCTAGACTAAATTCTTTTTAATTTTTAAATGAAGAATGTTGCTGTGTTTTATAATGAAACAAAACAGATATGCAGGAACTAACTGTTTTCTAGTAAAAAAATGACAATCAGGTGTACTCAATCAGGTACAGCGACAGCTAATGGGTTAAACCCAAAAGATTAGAAATAAAAGACAGACTCTATCATCAATCACATTAGCAAAAGTATCATAAAAAAAAACATTTCTTAAAAAAAACATTAAAGGGCATTCACCTTCCAACAGCTTCATCTAGTAATTCCATCATAATTTCACCAAGAAGTTACAGTACAGTCTAAATTCATAGTAAAATAACTATTTTCAGGACAAGTTGATTTCTCAGGGGAGCCCTCGCGCACCAAGTTAAACTGAATTTAATTCTGTACTTTATAATACTACATTTCTACATCCGCTGTTTTCAAAATACAAGGATTATTGCAAGAAAAATACATACGTAAATAAGGGAATGCTATTTTCCTTTGTTTCCATTTTTTAATTTTGACTAATTTAGAATGCACAGAACAGTTATAACAGTTATAGTCCTATGAATAACTTTATGCTATTTTAGGAACCTAACTATTTTAAGTCTCCGCAATCCGCTTAGAGCAACGAACAACACTTTGAAAACTGGAAGTATTGAGAGGAGCCTCGACACCTAGCGTTGAGGCAATCCTCCTCTCAATGTAACCGTTTGGGCCTCCTTGTAACATAAGTATGTCCGTACATATGTCCTTTGACGTACCCTAATCAAACAGTCCACTGCCCGGACTTCAATCTAAGAAGTTCTAGAGTCCAAAGGCCACTTTGTACTGTATTCACAGTATTTACATGCTAAAAGGGTGCAAAAGACCGCATCAATTACAGACGACTGACAGTAAATCGCTCGCGAACAAGGTTGTATTCCAACTTTCGCAATTACGTTAGTCAGGATTAAAGTTAGGTTTGCAACTTTCAAAATGGGACGGATGGGACGGATGGTTAGATGGGACACAGGGCCAGTGAGACTGGAAAGCGGGAAGCTGGGAATCGTGGAGTTTGACTAGTTTTAATTCAGCTTTTTTCGCTCCTTGATTTAAAGTGAGCTTTCCAAAAAACATAATACTAACAACTATGAATTTTATGAATGAATGAATGATGAATGAATGAAAAATTCAGTAACTTTGTCAACAACCCGTACGAATTGCCTATATGTGCACCTCGCGCCAGGAAATGTTTTTGGTGCGGGGCGGTTCGTATGTTACGTAATTGAACCTAGAGAAAGAAAACACCATAAGAAACATAAGAACAGCCTTACGGATTTTCGTCAAACATGGCATGGCAACTAGGACAAAATATGCAAGGTAACCTCAAAACACCCCGGTTTCTATCGGGTGTTACAAACACTTTTACCTAACGGTTTAATCTCGTATCTCTTTCTCGCTATGCCTACGCGGAAAAAGCTGAAAATTACAATTTAGCGTTGAGTACCGAAACTTTTTAGCTGGCGTCCATAGAATGTAGTAACTTTTCTACATAGTCCTCGCCCGATAAAAAGTTTTGACAGTAATGTAGTGTCACTGAGAGAGAGTGACTTCAAAAAAAGAAGGAGATTAAAAATTCCAGCCTAGATAAAAACTGTCATAGTATTTTGGTTTGGTATTTTTATCTGAATATTCGATACTAGCGGTTACCTGCGACTTCGTTCACGTGAAATTTGATTTCTTAACCTATCCATTAGACTTTGGACTGTACATTGTCCCAGAGGGGGGTGGATGTCACAGGATCTGAACAGTCAACTTAAATGTTCTTTTAATTGTTCTCGCAATAGAGCCATACAGGGTGCCACGTAACATAGTATACTAATCCGAAAGAAGCTGATTCTGAACCGCGAGTGGATCAACGTGAACGATGTGTTTTTGAATTTCAAATAAGCTGTTTTTTTTACTGTTTTTAATGGTTTTTTTCTCTCTATTTGTGTTCTATTACACTCATAGAATTTTAAGCAATATTTTTGAAATTAGAAATTTCAAAAATATTTTTCGCTCCTTTTTCCACGTAAACCAAAATTCCTACCTACTTTAGAACTTCTTTTTTGTATTATTTTTTGCGTATGCAGTGCTTCATGACCGCCTAACTCCTCATAACATTTATATGTAAAGGATAATTAAACATTAAAAATAATGGTCAGATTTTATAGAAATATCTACTTGATATGCTAGTAGGTAGGTACAATTAAAATATATTAATTTATTTCTTTGCTTCATGACTGCAATCTTATTTTATGCGCAAAAAATTTCAATATGTTGACAAAAATAAAGAAATATGACAAATACAGGGCGGGAATCAAAATCGAAATCCGTCACCGTGATGTCTTCTTTTTCTATGAGATTTGAAATAGCGCCTCTATCGTGCGGACGACAGGCAACTACGTAAATCCCATACAAAAATGAGACGTCACGATCACGTCTCGACACTATCGTCAACCCGACTCAGGGCTCAAGCTGGTATTTCCCTTGTTTCCCAACCAGAATCGCAGTATTTCCTAAGACTAGCCACAGCTCCTACAATCACACTTTACGTACTTTAAGTTTAGTTGGTGATCGGACAATTTATGCAAGTTTTTGTTGCGGGAGTTTGCGGCCAGATGTTTACTTGTGCTTGGCCAACTTTGTTAATGTGATGTATTGCTCTTTATGCTGCAGTTGCATTTAGGGCAGGTCTTGGATTTTTTTATAAAAAGGGACGTATGTGTGCTTATGGAAGAGAGAGATAGAGAGAGTGTGCGTGAGTAGACAAATTTATGTATTAATATGAAAAGGGGCGGGAAAATTTACTTTACATCTAAATGAGAATTAAATTCTGATTGACGACATGTTCTAACTTTACACTTGACTGTTTATTTTATTAAAATTACTTTAAAATTGTTTCGGGACTTTCAGCTTTCAGCAGTCTGTGAAGTTTTGAAAAGTTAAAATGTAAATTAATTTCATGAACCACTTTATAATTGTAAATTGGTAAACGAGTAAATTAAAATTTGATAACCCAAGCAGTCTGAGAAGTTCAATAGTTTATAGTACGAATTCCCAGTAATGTAAGTGCCTGGTTTGAACCAATTATTGTAAATACTGTATTTAATTTCAACAAGTTTTGTTTTAGTAAATCATGTTAATCATCATTTCATAAAAATTTTATCATTTTAAGGTTCATAATTCTGTTGAAAATGTTGTAATATTGTACAAATAAATGTAAATTTGTAAAACAAGAACTTGAAAATTAGTCATGAATTAAACTACACTATACAATATTCATTTACAGAAATTTTAATTTGGACTAGTCATGATATACAATACACAAGTAAAACCCATAAAAAATTATGACATTTCATTAACAAATGTTATTTCGTTTGCAATCTAAGTTATTAGTACATGCCAATTATAACAAGAGCCTACATAAATTACCCGGGATGATTATCATAAAACATCCCGGTGCCTCCGGGGAGTGACCCTAAGCGTTCAAAGGGAGCCTTACCTTGTTCTGTTTTCTTTGGTATAAGCTAGGAGAGTACAGAATTAGACGTGGTCTTTGCCCGCGCCTTGCAGAATTTTAATGTAAAAAAGCATTTCCTGAATTTATTTGTCCATGTCTAGAATGTGCTTAGAACACTATCCATGCGAAGTTTTAACCCGCTCCGTGTAGTACGGTAATTATTAGTTGATCTTATCTCTTATTAACTGTTTGGTCGTTTGTCTGAAAATCAAATAGTCACGTCGTGATGCTTTACCGATTCCAATTTTTATCACAACGATTTTAATTTTATATTGTTTTTGAAAAAGTTATAATCGTTTTTATTATTTTTGCTCGGAATTTGTATTATTTCAAGCCTTACTCTAGCGACTTTCTATCTAAATAACTTTTTTCATCATCGTCATCATCAGTCAAACTACGATAGTTTTATAATTGCTAGTAGATGTAGCTCCTGGCTTGTACCACACTTCTGATCTCCAGCATAACTATAAAAATAGGTACCTATTTATTCCTGAGAGAGAACTCTGCTAATTTGGTTTCAAAGTAATGTCGTGTTGTGATGGTTACGGTCAACTGCTTTTATTGTTGTCTCCAGTAAGTATAATAATTGCACTACTCAGTATATTGTTAGACATTCGGAGAAATTATGCCAAAAGTAAGGCTAAGCCCGCATTGCGAAATCGCCATAAAAATCGCTGAGCGAGATTTTTCTGGCGGACTATAATTTGCGTACTAAGTCTTAACCTTCACGCATGTTGAATAAAATTCCTCACGATTTTTGTCAGTTTCTACCCAGTTTTCAGCTGAGACGCACGTCAAATAAATGGACAACAGAACAAAAATAATGTGTTGCCTTTTATAATGAATAAAAGACGAATAATAAACGAGCTTTTATTATTTCTAGTTCGGGAAGAAGGAGGCTCCATAATACAGAAAACGTAAAGCCAGTAGAGATTTTTTTTATGGAAATTGATGGTCCTTATTATGTACCTACTCTTTGTAATTTTAACGGTTTTCATCTTTAGCTGTGATAAGTCTGTTTTGAAATTTTCAGTTGTTTCCTGATAAGAATTATTTAATCCAAAGTACAGGTCAAATTGTTTAGATTAAAAAACTAAACCAATCTGTTTAGTTTTTTAATCTAAAGAAAATGTCGCCAAAGCAGTTAAAAATCCCCTAGATCCCCGCGCCACATGATTTTTTTCCGCAGTGGGGTTAGAAGCACTCAACTCCATAGTTCACAAAACATTCGCGCGAATTAAAATCGTAACTCGGCGAGGTGGAATCTGCGGCAAATACAGATTTGGCTGAGGAATTATTTCCGCGTTGATTTTTTCCGGTAGCTTCATACAATTATTATTAAGTTACAGTATCCAGCGGAAAAAACCACGCGGTAAGATTTCGCAGTGCGGGGTAAGCCTAAAAATATGAGACAGACAATAAAATCAACCGGACATAATTATAAGCCCAATGACCTTTACTCTGTCTGCTCGGCAGTAGCTGTTTGATTTTAAGGGCTGACCGACATTGGTCAAATCGGCAATTTGTCAAATTTCATATCATTCAAAGCTGTAGTTCGTTAACTAGTCTGTTTATCCAATTATGAAATTTGTACATAAAGTATTATAATTTAATAACAATATTAGAAATTTAAAATAAAGAAGATCCATACGTTAGCTCATGTGGTGGTCAAATGATGCGTTATTTTATTTGTGATAAAACAGTTGACTCTTGTGCTTTGTAAAAATAGAGTACCTACTAAAAGCAGAAAGCCTTTTCCGATGTTGGGAGTGCAATTCCCGTTCACAATTACTTGGCGCTACAGCAATAATTGACGAGTAGAGTGGGGTGATGTTGGTATACCGTTTTTTTGATGGCCCAGTTCAAAAACCTTGACAAACAAAGCGAACCAAAATTCTCCGTCAAAAAAGATTAACATGACCTCTATAGACCCTGCATAAACTGGTACCTATATTTGCCTATATCCCAACAAAATATTGGACGGTATCCAACCCTTTTTCACGTTCACACACCGTAAATAATAAATAACTACCCGAATTTACCAGTTTCAGGCAGATTCCTACATAACTTAGCATATTTATAGAGGTATAACTTTACTCAATGATCGAAATATTTTATTCTGTTGGGAAAAATAGTTTTCTCAATTTTACCTGTAAAGCTTCTGAAAAGTTTTGTTATGATTTTTTTATGGGAACCACCACAGATCAGGAAAAATTAAGATTCTGCATTCATAATTTTTTCGTCTATTCTTACATTTTAAGGAAGTATAAATATAGGGGGTACTTTTAAATTTCATTGTTAGTTCCATTTCATAATTTTATCCCTACGTTATACGTTGTCTTTTCGATTATGTTCTCGATGTTATTAAAAAAACAGGAATAAGGAAGGTAAATGAAAAATCTATCAGATTTAATTTGTTTCCTCTCCGAGGTACAATTTATCGGAAACCTAAGGAAACTCAATTTAAAAACTTAATTACACAAACGATACATAAAACTTGATAGGTTTTCCATCTCTTTTATTCAGCTTGGTGGGAGAGAGATGGTTGCCAATTAATTATTCAATAGGGGACTGATCGTGATAGGAGGTTTCTGAGAGGTGAGATTTTGTAGATTCCATGATATTAGTACACCTAAGTATGAACAATTTTAAGGTGTATTCATACCTACGTAAGATTCGCTTATTGCGAAGCGAAACCCATGTAGGTATGCGGTTATTTCACTGTTACTGTCACACACACACACAAAATACTCGGTGGCACACCGTGAACCGTGCGTAACCGTAACCCCGAGCGAATTCCAAGCGAAATTTACCACTCTGGGTAGCGAATCGCATATGTCTCTCTATGTCTAACAAGTCTTTATAGGTTTATTAAAAACACTGGCTATGTTACCGATAAAAACATAGACACTAATTGAGAACCTCCGTCCTTTTTTTTGACGCCGGTAAATATAAATATTGCTGTCAATTGTGAAGGTGCTTAGAATTTTATCATAATTTCGGGATTTCATAATTTACTTATGAAAAAACATGACTGTCATGTAGCGATAATAAGAAGTTTCATTGCAAAAATTCATAGAGAAGGCTAGGCCATTGCTTCTGCGTCCAGTTTCCCTAACTTTTTACAACTTTTTGCGCTTTTAGGAATAACTCGACGTTTCCTCTTTTCCTCTCTCCAAGTTGCCAATCGAGATAGGCACGCCAATTAATCTTATATTCATTGGCTGCTGGATTAGTGGGAACCTCTTAGAATGCGAGTCAAAAAGGAATTCCAATGAGGTAGGTACCTGTAACCGGATTAAACTGGATTTTAGAACGATTGATGGCTTTCAAGACGTGTGAATGTAGGAGTTGAGTGGAAATGGTGTACGTAGGTAGGTACCTAGCTAATTTTACTAACGAGGCACATAAGTTAGGTGTACCTACACACTATGCCTATCAGTGCACGCTTACTCTAACAGAGAAGCTCACAACTACGCTATGAAACATTCAACGTGTTGTCTCTTCTGAGCCATCCTTAGTATACCCATACCAAAATACTTGATTATAACACTCATAAAAATTCCATGACAATAAAAAAAAAACAAAGATAATCGCCACGAGATAATACACATTCATGACACAAGACTTGATAAATTTGCATGCGTGGAATTTTGTGATCATCCGGAAACAAATTCATTTTCGTCGTAGCAAATAATTTTTATACCGCTACATTTTATCAACCTTCGTAAAAGCGCCATCTCTTGATATCAGCTGATACTTGACTAGCTAACGGCTGAATTTTCGTGGAACACGTGCGAGCGAGTGTTCCCAAGAAATTTCAGTTGGAATGGGTAGTGAAAAGCTTTACGCTCTGAGCTACGTGAGACGATAGTTTCTCAATAGATGGCGTGATACACAAACCTCTAACGTGACAGTAACATCGGCGGCGTCGTTACAAAAAAACAAATCATCTGCTAAGTCAAAAATCGTAATAGCCTACGTTCTCCTAGATAAATTATATTGCTAGAATATTTATGCTTAGTATCTAAGTAGAGCACGATAAAAGAAATACTACCTACACCTTCTATAATGACAAAGAGCAGTATGTTTTGTCAGTTTGTGCAAGCTCTTGCTCTACCCGATTATCTGTATTTTGCGTAGGTACAGTCCGAATATTGAGGACAATAAATAAATAATGCCATTATTTTATGAACAACAGAATAGAATAAATAAACTTTTATTTTTACTTAAATCTATTTTCTAAAAATCTATTATCACCAGAAGGCAGTGCCCAGAATGCTGGCGGCATTGCCACGTTGAATGGCAATACCTACTAATTTGTTGACCGAAATAAAAGCCAGCAAAATTTTATTATCAATTAATAATGAATAATCTTGATACGAATGAGAGAATTGAAATGTAAAGAAGGTAAGGTACCTTCATTTCAATCTGAAACAAACAGGCAAATTCATAATGTATTCGGGTAACACGCACATAACACGTAGGTTAGGTGATCAGGAGCTTCCCTACTTTGTGTGGTAATTACCGAAACCAAACTCTACTCTTTGAGTTACAGATGTTTGTTAAATTTTTAATTCCATGCGACTGTTTTCCGTCAAGATAGAGATTACAGTGACCCAAAATGTAATTTGTAATGTTTGTGATGTCAAGTCCGGATGTGTGTAATTTAGAGGTAGCCCCAAATTCCAGTCTTAGCCCCATTTGCAAAAGGATTTTTAAATGTCTAATCATTAGCGACTTTTCTTTAAGGGCTGTTACAAAAATTTGCCCATTGATAAGACAATTACTATGGGATATATCTCACTTCTCACTAATATTATAAACGTGAAAGTTTAGATAGATGGATGGATGGATAGATAGATAGATGGATGGATGTTTGTTCCTTTATCACGCCAGAACGGCTGAACGAATCTGAATGAAATTTCGTCTCACTAATATTATAAACGTGAAAGTTTAGATAGATGGATGGATGGATAGATAGATAGATGGATGGATGTTTGTTCCTTTATCACGCCAGAACGGCTGAACGAATCTGAATGAAATTTCGCACAGAGATAGATTATAGTCTGGAATAGGACATAGGCTACTTTTTATCCCGGAATTCCCATGGGAACGGGAACTACGCGGGTGAAACCGCGAGGCGCTGCTAGTTTATCATAAAATTTTGAGGGATATTGCATTGTTAGTTTTTCCGTGTTGATTCCTGGATTAATTTATTTATATCTTGAAAACGGACAGAACCGAACGTAGGCTACTAAATCTTTGAAACACAATAACTTCCTCTCCATGGGTAGGTAGGTACTTAGTTCATCTTTTCATGACGAATTATAGCGGTGGTGGGGTGACTAAGTCCTAATTTTGGTATTGTAACAGTAAGATTGTTTTTGTTCCTTCATAAAAAGTGATATATCTGTACCATACACAGACTTATAATATTTACTAGGTACTATAGCAAACTACCGTCCGAATCAAAACAAAAACTTCGGAAAAGTTATATTCGGGCGCGGTGCAAAGAGGTCGGCCATTGTTCCGGGAAATGTTGCCCTTTTGTTGAATTGTTTACAGCTTCCGTATGAAATATACTTTTGTAGTTTTAATTGTTTGTTTGAACGATGGCGGTTGAGCGGAAAAAGTGAGGTGAAAATTATTTTTTTATTTATTTCATGGCGGCTGGGAAAAAATATGCGGATATCTATCTAGGTATACAAATTTCTAGAAATATGAAGTAACTTTTATTATTACTTGCGTCTGTAGTGCTCGCCGTGCTCTAGTAATGATAAGCCATTTAAACTACACAAAGTATTTTTTTTCAGTATCCTTCATTAATTAGGAATAATACAATTAGGCAAATTCATCACATTTATGACTAACTTATTATTTATTTGTGCATAGAAAACAAAATTGAAAAAAACACAAAAGCCCCATGTGTGCCGCCGTCTAGAATATTCTAGGAAATTGCTTGCTACAATATTCAAATTCTTTATTTGTAAACATGGGTCACAGAGATGGAAGAATAATAATAGGTACATAAGCACCATCAGGGGATCTCAACATATCCTAAAAGCCTCCTGTCTGTCTGTGCGTCTGTCTGTCGGCTGACTGTATTTTATTATTATTCAGAAATTTGAAGTCGGTTATTCGTTTTGTAAAACACGCCAATTATTTTTTGTGGGGTGTACGAGTGACAATAAGGTATAACACACATTTTAGAGTTACTCAATTAGATTATATTAGTGCTAATGAACCACTAAAATATATACGAAATTTTTACTCATTCGATAAGTGCTCTACAAATGTATTATTAATTTACTTTTTCAAAATGCGAGTGAAAACGCTGGATGCAGTGGACGCCAAATTGGTTTGTGGTCATGACGTCAGTTGGATGTGAGACCTGAACAAATGCGCTGATATTGCTGATGACAGTTGATACTTTTAACTTTGCCTACACAGCTGTATGACAAAATAACATTGCGCCTACTATTTCATGATGATTATTATCAGAATAAAATAAAACACTGTTTTTACCGGATTGATCGCGTATATTTTATATTTTGTTTATAACCTGACGTTTCGGAGGCTTTTCAGCTTCCATGGTCACAGGCAGACTGAGGTGACATTTGTCTTTACAAGTAATTATTATCAGATTAAATAAAACTGAAAACTTTAATTTGAATTTTAAAATTTATTTTGTAATTTTATGAACTAAAACGAACATTTTGCGACTGTTTTTTGCCTCAGCTATCTCAACAATATATTTTTAATTTATTTTCACGTAGAGTAAATAAAATACCATATTTAATAAACCCTTCAAATTAAAGTCTCGCAAGGTACATATTTTCTCATTATTCACGAAATTAAATCCCGTGAAAACCTTTTACAAATCGTAGCACTGAATAAACTTTGCCAAGCAAAATAATCCTTATTCCGAAGCAGTTTGATTAAATCCATAAAACCAATTTGAAGTCGCCCGGAAATAGCAATAAATACGAAGAATTGCACCCGATGCGACCGAGGTATTGCATGGCCTTATTTGTCTAACTAAAAAGTTTTATTGAATATAGATTTAATACTCAAAATGTTGCCAGCGACATTTTCCTACCGGCTAAAAAACTAAAATTAAAAAATTGACAGATTAATTTAGTAGATAGGAAGTATACATACTGCCAAAAAGTAGGTACATGTACCTACTTTTTGCACTAGACTGTAGTGCATTTTGATGATTTTTTTTAATAGCTGTTTTTTTAATAGTTTACCCTGTCCAGACATCATCATCATCAGCCTTTATTAGCCCACTGCTAGACATAGGCCTAATGCGCCATAGCGCCCTGTCTTCTGCTTGCCGCATCCAGCATCAGTCTTTCGCATCCCACCTGGTGGGCTGTCCCCTGTCCAGACGGTTGGCATAAATACACATCAGTGGACGACTTAAAGTTGATGATGATGATGATTGGCAGATGACCACGAACAAGACCGTGGTTAATGCTTTCACTGCCATGCCTCCGCGGTGCGACCTCCAGCGCTGCAGTTGCAGGCGAACGTTGTCCGTGTGCGTCGGTAGAATGTATTAACCGTAGCATAAAATAGCACAATAATGTACTTCGCAGGGCACTCAAACAAGGAATGCACTCTATCTATGCATTGCCTTGTATCCTATCTAAACTTACTGCCGACAATCAACCCCGTATAATGGTATCTCGGGAAAAGCCATGGGCTATTTTTTTCCTGAAGAAGTGCATGCGAAGCCGCGCGCGGAATCAACCTAGTATCTTATATCGAAACATTTTCCCTGCCGTTTCTTATTTAGACAGCGGGTCTCGCAAAGGAATCTGAGCTTAATTTTTCTGAAATAGAGTCGATATTATTTCCAGCTAGATTCTGAACGTGGAAGAGCATATTGAGTAGGTAAATAGGAAAAAATATTGTATTTGTTATAGCAAGATAATCAAATCGGTCAGGATATTAATAAAGCCGTTGTACGAGCGGATATTACAGTGGCCACCTGGCTTCCGCCACTATCCACAAACACTGTTACTTACTACCTATAGGTATAGGTGGATAGTAGACTACCTAGTCTACTTTCCTACTTTTTAGGGTTCCGTACCCAAAATGTACCATCATCCCTTGAAAAGACCTTTAGTTGACCAAAATCTCACTGGTGACGATGTGGTCTATACATAAAATTGCTGGACGATTCATACAGCATCATCTAGCCCCAAGCTAAGCAGAGCTTGTGTTATGGGGGCTAGATAAGTTGATATACCTACTCAATACAACACTGATATAATAATTACGTAGATATATATTTTTAATATATTTGAAGATTGTATCAACATTTGTCCCGAGGCGGGAACCGAACCCGCAACCTCCTGCGACGCAGCGCCCACTGCGCTTAAGAGACCGTAAAAGAGTCCAGAGGCCTATTCACTCTCGTCTTGAAAAGATCCAGGTGGTTTTTCCAAGAGTGTGTGTCAAGTCTGTGTGTATGTGTCTAAGGCCCGTATTATAAAAGCTTGCTCGGTCCTCAATCTGTGCTTGAGTAACGATTTTGTATGGCATAAACGTCACTCAAGCATCGATCGATGACTGAGCAAGCTTTCATAATACGGGCCTAAGAGTCCTGTAAGGTCTAAAGGAAGGTTTACTTCCTTTAGAATTTGATGTATGTAAGAGTAGTAGTCCGTTGTGGTTGTACTTCTATACGTTTTAACTCTCTCTACGGTCCCGTTGGTTAAACTGGAGTTAATCTAAATTAATTCACGGTCAAGAGTTCTTAATCCCGAAAAGCAATTTACCTGTGATGCTGTTAAAACCTACTTTATTGGACTTTTTCAGGAAAAAGAACTAAAGTTAACACCACCGATTTTGTAGGATGTACCTAAATCATCCGCAGCAGATTTTTTTTATTTTGCTTAAACCTTCCTTAAGTAATGTTTATGTATTGAGTTTTCCTTGTATTTTAACATAGTTTTTAAGACAGCTCATGGACATAAATGTTGTGAACAGATAAGTCGTTTTTGGCCTAGAATATGCCATATTTTAATCCCATGAATCAGTTCCCATGGAATAGAAATAACCATTAATCATTTCCCGTAGCACATAATAAACTAACTTTTTATCCCGGAAAAAATAATGCAAGTTCGCGGGCAGAAGAAAGGGTCTATTATCTCACATTGAGGTACAATAAACGTCAAAAATAGCTACACATTAATGTCGATTCGGTTGCTAAACTGAAACAAACTTAAAACGAAGTATAGTTTTTTAACAGCTGAATCGACGCTATTGTCAATTTTAGAAAAGCCTCTTGTTTGAACACAACAATCTTGTAGACTACAGTAGCCCGTTGATTCGTTGTTTCAATACAACTATTGCGCCTAGTTTCAATAAAACAATTTTGTAGACAAATATAGCTCTTACTTCAATAAAACAATTTCGTAGACAACAGTAGCTCTACTTTCAATAAAAACAATCTTGTAGACAAGAGTAGCCACAAGTTTCAATAAAACAATTTTTTATACTACAGACCACTACATCAACAATAACTGTCACAAAATCAAATACACATTACCAACACTACTGCAGATAAACACTTAGGTACATGCCAGTGAATATGAAAAGCAAACATAGATCTATATTCATAGCTCGGATGTTTCCTTTAGTCACAGACCGAAAATGTTAAGCTACGTCATACAAGGAACAGCCAGCAAAGTAACTTAAAAGCGGATGGATGTCCTTTTTTTACCCGTGCAAGCCGGGGTCCACCCCGGCTTGCACGGGTATATTCTATCGCCTATATTCATCAAGGTTAATGAAGGATTCTAATGGTGAAATAATTTTTCAAACAAACAAACTAATCTTTCCTCTCTATAATATAATAGTACAGACAACTGCCCAAAACAGCTGTGTAAGATACGATTTCGTTGGGTTCCATACTTCCGCCGAGCGGCAATAGATTTCTTGAAAAAAATAAGTCGTGATTAATATGAATTGACTTCAATCGTCATGTTTATTTTTAAATAAATTAAACAAGTTCTCAAAAATGATCGATTTCGGTGGGACTTTTCTAGAGATTACCCAGAGTGTGAGGGCTTACTTACTATAATAACAAAACCTAAATAATATTCTTTATAGGAGTTGAGTAAGTGACTGAGTTGAGTGAGTATCAAAAAAATAGTGACACATTTTACTCATTTTTCGGCGCTACTTACTGTTGACCAAAAAAAACCTTTTTGCAAAAAGGTTTTTTTTTTGTAAAAAGAGCTATTCCTTAGGAAATAAAAACAGTACCTTTGGTTGTGCGTGCCCCCAATACTGTCCTACTAAAAAAACCTATTATCTATTAACTGATCCAGCCTTTTCCCCCCACCTGTTTCTTAGATAACGTTCTAATCCAACGCCTCGCCTTAAGAATCTTAAGATTCCGTCTTGCATCTCTCGCTTCCTTAATGTGTTTCCGTTATTTCTGGAACGGAAAATGGCTCATAAGACGATAGGGATAAGGACGCAAGTTGAATGAAAGGTTAATGGTACGTTACATAGAACTGAAGTTAGTGTTGTGCTTGTAAGTTACTGTTTAGGATTTAGAGAGATTTCTTGTGACTGTTTTGGTAATCAAAAGATTTAAAAGTAATTCGATAAAAAAATAACGAATAGACTAGTGAAGGCTCATGATGATAATTTATAACTTTTAAGTACTTTACAAATTCTGTACGCAGCATCGCGCAACTGCAAGCCCTCACACTCGGGGTAATTTTAAAAACATCATATTAATATTGTATCCTTTTTGAAAACAATATTAAATAATGATAGGATATTAAATATATTTTCTTAGGTTCTTTAAGTTTTAATGATTTATCTGATCACTACCTTGTAAATAGTACCTACACCTACTTGTGTTTTAATTTTTCACATCAATTTAAACTTCCTACCTGACTGTCTGTTTAAAATTATCCGTCTATAAAATGTAAATCCGTTATTAGTCGTAAGAAAAACATGTATTTTAAGTTTATGTAGACTAAGGACCGTGGATTTTGATAAATATATAAATTAAAATAAAAATAAAACGATTTCGGCACGAAGTTTTAGGGACTTATTAAATTTCTTAGATATTACCCAGAATGCGAGGGTTACGCACTATGATACAAAAACCATAATATAGGATATTATTTGATCGCACGCGTTGTTTCTATGGACACGTTTATATGTTCATTATATCCCATAGGAACTGTTGAATGGGATGTTTTATTCCAAACCTACATCTATGCAAAATTTTAGCCCGATCCGTTCAGTAGTTTTTGTGTGAAGAAAAACTAACATCAATCAGTTCTCTCACCAACGCGTTTCTAATATTGAAAGATTTTTCATGTCGAAGTATTTCATTGTCCCGAAAAAATAGAAAAACAGATGTGGAAATATCCTGGAAATTAGTTTAGGTTAAAAAAAAAACATCAATTATTTACGCTAAATGTCCCCTCACTATTCCTAAATCCTTTGCGATGCTAATGTAAAATCTATTGCCGACAAATTACGGTTCAATTTATTCCACCCACTATGGAGTACTTATTGGCCTTTCAAAGCGATACGACATTACCCTACAATTTGTATTTTACATTTTGATAGTTATGCCAGAGAATATTAAATAGCCTCTCCTCCAAAGCCACTCCTCGCCCTCCACCTGACCAGGCTTCCTCACCTCGCTGCTGGCTCTTAGTTGAGAGTGATTTGCGTTTTTTACCCCAAATGCAAGGTAGGTGTGCACGGCTTACGCGCTGCGCAAAGCATTCTGGCAGACGACCGCTCGAAAGAAATTTCTCTCGACGCTGACCAAAGAGAAAAGTAACAGGGTAAAACCAGAGTTAAGTAAATAGAGGTATGACCTAACTGCTAATGACAGGCCGTTAATGTTTGGCCTATTTGGCCGAGGCGGAAATCGAGCCCGCAGCACGCGAGCAGCACGTGGAGCAGCACGCGAAGATTGCGCAACGCGTCTGCGTTGCGGACCACAGAGGTCGACTAAGCTTTCCCCTTCCATCGAGGGCGAAGGCTTGACCTAGTGATACGTCATGGACAACTCTGTTAATAATAGTAAGTCATTTCTGTTCTTATTCGATTTTTATGGGTTCGTTTTCTGGCAGACTCTATGCAATACTCGTTGAGTGCATTTTGCAGTAACAAAGATTTAGCGTTTCATTTCGATGTGAACTTTCAGAATTCAGCTAAAGAAGAGATTAAACTGACAGCTGCTACGATTGAGGGTTAAGCGTTCGGTTTTTCCGAAACTTGTTTAATTAAACTAATGAGAATTGCTCATAAAAATAATTTGTAAAAAGAGAACTGAGAGAAAAATTATGGTTTTTAAATGGCTTTCATTCCAAAACACTAAAAAAGTCGCTGTACCTACCAACGAAATAAAAAGGATAGCATTTAATACATCATTCATCATCGGCTTATATCAATAAATGTAAATAATAAATAATTCTGGACAATTCACACAGCATTATCTAGCCCCAAGCTAAGCAGAGCTTTTGTTATGGGTACTAGATAACTGATATACATAATACAATACATTACATACATAGATATTTTTTATCATACATAGAAAACGACCAGAACACCCGGTAGGAATACCTGCAGATTGTACAAATATTTGTCCCGAGGCGGGAATCGAATCTGCAACCTCATGCGTCGTAGGCGGACGTTCGCCCACCGCACCACAGACACAGCTTGTGTTTGAGGTAGGTACTAGATAACTGATAAACATTAGTACCAATTCATAAGATACTTACCTACATATTTCGAAGTTAGATATTTTTACCGACTTCAAAGAGGGTTCTATGTTCGGCTATGTGTTTTATTTATGGATGTTCATCGAGTTCTCCTTCAATTATGGACCGATTTTAATACATCAATAATCTTTCGCTTTTATGTATAGAAATATCCCGGAAAATGTGACAATGGTCCCATGAAAATGTATTCTCCAGGGATTGGAATAGTATTTGAACAACAAATTTATTTTGGATAGGTTTCGGATTTTGGTGAAATCTTCGCCAATCCTTATAGATTTTGACATTATTTTCCTTGTTTTATTAAAATTGATTTCGGGGTGGTTTCATAAAAGATTGACCCTCGAGGATTTAAAATGTGCGTCGTAAAACGTATCTAAAACATTTTCACATGATAATTTTCACAATTACTGGTAACAAATGGTAGGTATCCATTGCAACTTATGCAAACTAAATTATAATCGAATTTTAACTAGAGGTCACCACTTGACAATTTAGATCGTGCTATCGAAGTGTTATGGGCTTATAACAACTTCCAACCCCATTTCCAATACTCAGGAGTTTCAAGTCAGGCTATAATTTTATAATACACGCCAAATTATGTGTTAACGCATTCGCTGCCCCGCCAGGGGTCCGTGTCGCAGAGCTTGTGCTCGCAGCCCCCTGCGTCTTGGGCCATGAAGAAAGTATTAGTTTCAAATGATGACGGAGTACTATTTTTATTTCAGTGGCTTATCCGTGACTCGAATAACGTACTGTAGGATGCCCTTCGGCGAGGTGGAATGACCTGGAAAAAACTGCAGATGCTGGATGCAGCAAGCTGAACACAGGACTCATTCATTAGTGAAGGCCTATGTGTGTGAACTAATATAGGTTGATGATGACGAGGATCCGCGACTAGTAGAGATCAGTCCATAATATGACAGCGATCCTTATGAATTACCAACTGTTCTTCGTCTTGACCTTGGACTCTACGGATTCAATACTAACATAAAATAGGTTTATTTATTTATTTTATTTTATTCGGAGAATAAACAGTTGTATATTACTATTTATGTAAACTTACGACTAAACTATTAACGATTAATATATCCTCGCATATAGTAACTAAAAAAACTGCTGCTAGCGGAAAAAATTTAAGCACAGCTCTCCCTTGTATTGGCTTTTCAAGTTATTTGCGACTATTTGCCTTAATTCGAATAATTGATTTTGAGTTATTCGTTGCATTTTACAATTACCTACAACTTTGAGAGGCCAGCTGTAAACGAAACCTTTTTTTCTTTCCGGTACAGTGTTAACCTGTATTCTAGTTACTGAGGCAGCAAAAAACTATTAGATGGGGATCAGACTCGTTCACAAACGAGTTGTAATCACCATCGAACAGTTGATGAAGAAACAGGCACATTGTCATGTAAGAATGAGACTTCTTAGCAGCGTCAGCGACTTTATTCTCATAACATATTACACCTTTTGTCTATTATCGATATTTTCAAAAGACGAGGAAAGCCATTGAGACTTCTGTTCCCGATTCCAATAGGGGAAATAATATAAGGTTGAAATATGAGTTTCAATGTAATTCTGCTTTCATTGAATTCATTTTCATACGTGCAACTGCAAGCTTTTAGTTGTGGTGTAAGTAACAGGATGATGGAAATTGTTTCTGTTTTCTTCTTTTCTCTCGATTTTGGTAGAAGGGTACTGTTTGGAAAGTATGAGTTTGCGCAACACTAAAACGAAAAACATTTTGGCAAATAGTCTTAAAAGCCACCAAAAAAGGAATAAGAGTTCGAATGAAACTATTGGATCACTGTCACACTACGAAAAATTGTTCTTTTCTATCCGGTGTAGGCACTGAAAGGCAATAAATGAATGGGAACAAAAACGAAAACGGTTTTTGTATACTCTACACAACGCATACTAAGGACTCTGATAGACGTCGACTACCTACGCGCTTCCTTCCACGAACCTGTGAAAATATTTCAATGATTCCATAGAAAGGAAGCAAAAGGTGGTTGGATAAGCTGCTATGCTAACAAAGCTTATACAACAGCGAGTACAAATAAAGAATGCTTTATTAATTATGTATGTAATTAAATAAAGCAGTTTTTTTATTTTATTTTAGGTAATAATAGAAGAGAAGATTAAAATGAAAGTATCTAAATCCGATGCTCTTTTGCTTACCTACTTTTACATAAAAAAAACATGAAAATAGTAACTTGAATCACTATCTTTCCACTTGCACCACTGCCCAGCTTAACGTACCGTCATCCTGAGGCTCTCAAGTCGTATTGTTGGAATGACTCACTGCCTCTGAAAACTGGGAGTTATCTGAACAATGGCGGCCATGTATGCTTATACTAGGTATCACTAAGAAGGGACTCCGGTATAAAAACACACGAAAATGCTTATAAGCTGGATTTCTGGATTTCTGCTAACGAGGGGTAGGTTATGTATAGTAGATATTTGTAAGGTGCAGAATGGGTGGTGGCCTTATACTAGATAGATGTATGCCTCTATGAAATTTTACATGTATGATCGTTTATGACATATTATGTAGCTATGTCTATACCATTTTAGTTTTTCAAAAAACTAAATCATCAATATTGCGATAGTAATAAAATTGCTTGAATTTGAAATAAAATGAATTTTCGCTCTCTAACGCCCGTCTCACATTACCGCGCGTAATCGAAGTTGCGGAGCCACAACTCGAGGTCCGCAGCGTGTTCGCGACAGTTTCGCATCTCGTACAACGGACAACGTCATTGTGAAACTCTTGCGGCACCGCACCTACGGTACCGCGCGGTAGTATGAGAGCGCTCTTAATGACGAGAATAAGACATTGTCAATATGTTTGTACCGTTTTAGTTTTTTAAAAATACAGAGGCATATGCAAAATTTTATTCCAAAAAAGGGTGTAGTTGTCAAATAAATCAGAAAGTAAATTTGTATGGGGGCTTAGAGGTGCACAACTTAATATTTACAGTTAGATTTTTTTGAATGTGATTTTAGAGTTTATTTTCAGGATTATAAACAAAAAAGTCTGTCTCTATAGGTGGCGCTGGCTAGGCTGTCATTACTTTTGTCTATAATGTGAACCACTGCCGGGCAAAGGTCTTTTCCATTTCTTTGAACACTTAGCGCCGCTAAGTGTGCAGTGGGAAGCTCCTGGAGACTGCAAAGTTAGCGGTCTCCAGGAGCCTCCCACCACTCTTCCTCAAACAATTCGACTTACATATCATTACTTCTTTAAAAACAAAAAATAACAGATGACTTAAGGATCTCTTCTTAAAAAGTGACCTACAAACATAAAAACAAAAAAGGTGCCAAAATCATCAAGCCCTACACCTGTACCTACATGTATTTCATGCAATAAACTATACTTTACTTTACTTTTACTTTACTTGTATAAGTATTTGAGATTTTATGTATTGGCAACTGTTATTTTTGTTGTTATTACTTATATTGTTTTGTGATTAATGCACAAAACTGAAAATAAAAATAAACAAAGCAAGGTAGGTACCAGTCCACCAATAAAGGAAAGGAAACGTGTAATAACACTACTTCCGCACATTTTGTTTTAGAGAAAAAATGCGATACTAAATCGTGCTTGTTAAGCAAAAATTTCTTTTGTTATATTTTTACATGCATTATTTTAATAATTTAATGCATTACTTTTAATGTTTTAAAGATATATTTCAATATCTACCCAGAATATCAAAAACCAGAGAGTAAACTTGTGTTTATTTTGTTTTGTAAGTTGGCGATTTGCTTTCGAAAAATTTTCTTGCACGCGATGATAATCAAATCCCTGGTAGTCTTTCACCTTTTCAAAAATCTTTTCAAACAGTAATCGCATTATCCTCCTACAGAATTCGTTTTAACGCCATCTATTAACATTTCGTAGAACTAATTGAAAAGCTCTCCCGCAAGAGCTTTTCCCCCACGACCGCTGAACCGCGAAAATTAGGTTCATTTCTGTAGCGCTTTCAGTTGACGCGTAACCTTCGCCGCGTGCGAACGTCTTAGCAACAATTGTTTTAATCAAGATACCCACATTTCGTAAAATTTATAATAGTAATTTTAAATTTGTTACTTTTATTTGATGCTGCTTATTTAGTGATGGGAGGGTGTGAGTGAATATCGGGCAGCATTGAGACTTCATTGGATTTTCTTCGTTTTCGTCGAAAAAGGTAAGATAAACATTTAAGATTTTACAAGGATAGTTACCTATTTAAACATTATGTAGTCGCCGTATAACTTTAACATAATTATCTTTGAGCTAAAATAGACGTAGATTAATACCATATTCACGAATACACAAAATACAATTATTTCAAAATACTCTGCACGTGTTTTAAAAAATATATTATATGCATATATTTTAACAATATATAAGTACAATTTTATTCTGGCTATCCAAGATGAAATGATAAAATTTATAAATTAATGTCCGAGCCTATTTATAGGTTTTTTATTTATTGAACACTTTACTGCACACAATCAAAAAATAAGTAATCTTAATAATATAATGTGGTTGGTGGGCATAATGCCGACGGCATTTTCTGCCTGCCAACCACATAGGGTGTCAACATCACCAAAAAGGCGTGTTTTAAACATCACACAAAAATTAAGTCTAAATTACACATTATAACTTTTTGAGTTCTGTTTTCGTGAAATGATAATTTTCTTCATGGACGTTCAACGTGGAAAATAAGCTGGGTAGTGTAAAATGCGTTTACTCATACGTCATACGTAATCTGGTAATTATTAAGACGACCTTTTTTGAGAAAAATCAGCCTTTCCGGGTTATTCAAAAAGGCGCCAGCAATTTTCCATTACGGCCGTGTTTTGCGGCCGCCTAGTTTTTTTGAATTAGGAATTAACTGTAGGTAACTCAATTCGGACGTTAACCAATGAGGTTTTATACCTCAAAGTCGCATGCATTAGCATTCCTACTGGCTTGAAAGAAGTATAGAACCTCTTTCAAGCAGTAAAAACTATAAGTAGGTCGAGAAGGTTGAACGTATTAATACAAGTGGCCTCATTTGATAGGCTAAAATGATTTCAGCTCAAGGGTTATTTTTTATTGACGAGATTATGTCACTATCATATTAGATTAAATAAATCTTTACTTGTAGCTAAAATACAGTAGGCTATTTTTGAGTAATTAATGCATATCGCATTAAGTCAAGTTACAATACCATCAAAATGTGAAAAAGGTATGGCTGTGAAATTTTTCAAATTTCCCATAAAGTTTTCCAACCATTTTCGTACAATTAATTTGTAAATTATTATTTTATTTAAGTTATTCACATTGTTTGAGTAAAGCACTATACAAGCCTTGGTCTGCAATGACTGCCCTGCTGGCCACGCTATGATGCCAAGCTAAGCTTGCTGTGACCTTCAAGCTTGGTCATCATTGCAGCTTTTGCGGATGCGCTATAAAGACCTTCGATCTCGGCCGCCTCATTTCAGCTTGTCCATCAAGGGCTGCAACGCTGACCGCGCTGTGATGGACTGGACCTGCGCTACGCTTCACTCTCAGCCATCATCAGCCGCGGTCAGCAACTAACCTATTACCAACCTCGACTATTTTTTATTACAAATAATTCGTGGTTTAAACACGCTTATAACATCATTTAAATATTATAAATGCAAAAGTTTGGACGTTTAGATGATTGTTATCTCTTCATGTCAAAATTACTGAAAGGATCGGAGTGAAATTTTTCGTAAATGTAGTACTAGACCTCGAATAACATAATTTTAGGATACTTTTAGTTCCAGAAAAACGCGTACGCAGCCGCGGGTGTAAGTTAGTGTGTCTCATGGTATATTAATGTCTCGAATGAGGCACTACCCTCTTGTTAAGCCGTGATGATCTTACTATTCATCATAATAAGTATAGTATAGTAGTGGTTTGTAGCAAATATCAACGAGTTTCGAGAGAAATCTTTTAACATAATTTTCGGACCTACGCTGTTTACTCATATTTTTTTCAACTCTTGTGTAGGCTAATTTCTCATCAAAAAGGATAAACAAAAGAAAATAAACATGAATAATGACTACAATTTTCAAACCTCGACTCCCAAGGTCAAAAAGAAAATGCTTTTACAAAAAGAAAAGTGTGAAATTGGGTCAAGCGTTGAGATACCTGCTAAATTAATCTAATTATGTTCTTTTATCTTCCAAGTTCCTTCTCGAAAGCTTTATTCTTTTCATTGTTTTTATAATAAATGGACGATACTGCTTTGATCTAGTGGAATTAAAAGGTTTTATTATTGGCTTAAGTGAATAAATGAATTAATATTAGATTGTACTTAAGACACTTTTCGTAAGTTATATGTATATCTTGATAATTTTTATAGGCAGCTGAATTTCGAGTTAGATTTTCTTGTGGCTCAGTTTTCATAAGCCAAGCTGTACATATGCTACAACATACGCTACCACATACGTATTCAGGATAAAAAAACCCTTTGTTAAATTTGATTAAAAAAAAATCTATTTGTTTTTAAATTATTTCCACTTAGGAGAGTTTTTACAACATTTTCGATCGATAAAATCTCGATTACGCAAAGGCAAATCGATGCATTGTATGAATATAGGAATCGAATAAATCAATTGCAAAATGGCTGCGCACACGAGCAATAATTCGCTCCATTTGTTCCCCTATTGTTCCATTCGTCAATAAATTGGACTAACAATGGAAAAATTTGGCACAGTGCACTAAAAGTGGCAACATTTAGGAGAATAGTGGTCCAATTTTAGACAGCTATAGGTTGGTATTGCCATAACTGTCCCAAATTAAAATTGTAACTGCTTGCCAAGTTATGAACTAAATGTAGATTTTTCTTTCTGTTTCTTCAAAGTACACTTTTGGTCAAGAATAAAAAAAAACTGTTTCTGGGGTGTAAAAGTGTGGCATTATAGAGCCTATCCCAATTTACACTCAAGGCACCAAAGTTTTCATCCTAACTATCGCTATTTCCCTGTTTCTCATGTTCTCATTTCAATTGAAGCATACATATTCGGTGAAACTTTTCTGAATGGGTGTTGGTTGAACTGCCATTGGAATGACGTTTCAATGGATCTTTCGTAGGTAGTTACAACTCTTTGTAATTATTATGTCGGTTAGGTTACGTAAAGGGTAGTTCATAACAGCATGATGATGGCTGATTTTGAGAAACTACTCCTAGATGTTTTTAGACAACTACTGAATACAATAAATCATATTTCGGAGAAAAAAAACTGATTTTGACCAAAAAATTGCGCTTTTAAAACTGCAATTTGAATTTCGCTCTGAAACGCTACAACTCTAATGGCGAATGTGTATTGCGTCACCGATGCACGTCTGATGATACAGGATGACCATAATATTTTTAATTCATTACAATCTGTATAACAAAGAAGATTACAGTCAAATAATAGAAACAATTGGAGCTAGTGTTTACAATATTAAAAAAAACCGATTGATCGAAAAAAGTCAGAACTTTACCACCATAGTCATTCCTGTGGTAATTAACGTGCCATACATTAAATTATTGTGACGTGACGTCACAAATCAGTATTCTCTGATTGGTGTTCAACGTGTCATAGCGGATTGTTGTATTTTGTAGTTTTATTTCATCAAAATAATAATTTATCTCGATGAAAATCTCTATAATTATTATTAAAATTACAAAGAAGAATGATTTGTTTGTTTGTATTGAATAGGCTCCAAAACTACTGGACCTATTTAAAAAATTTGTTCACCATTAGAATCCTACATTATCCCTAATGAACATAGGCTATAGAATATACCCGTGCAAAGTCAGGGCTGACCGCTCGTAATAAATATAATACATGTTTTGTAATGTATGGCTCAGGTTTAATTCAGTAAATACACAATTTTGGTGATTTTCTGGTTACTGTCATCATTCGTGTTTATAATACATACGTTGTTATACAAAACTTATTAAAACTCTACGAATAAATAATAAGCCTATTTATTCGTAGGCAAAACTACAGATTTTAATGTAATGTTACATCAGTAAAACTTTCGACGGATCCAACTTTAAATTTCGAATGATGTGATGTTTTTCGTTGTTCAAATGCATGGTATAAATGACATTTTAATCTCAAAAAAGATTGGAAACTCAAATTTATATCGATTTCATTTGGGATCAATTTCTCACGATATTATTAATGGCTTACTATTTTGGTCGTCTCGTGCGAAGTTGACCTAAAACCTTTTGTTTCCAATAATTGCCAGCGGAATAAAACGGCCGCAAAAACCTTGCCTACAAAACCGATCTTGATTTATACGATGGACGATAAATCAGTATTTTATTCCCGCATCCGCAAAATAATTCAATCTGTAAAAAGGGAGTCTAATATAGCGGAGTCTGATTATAATGATTCTGAAATAATTTATTGTTACGAGTTCAGAATTTAAGATTCATCATTTTTTGAAAAAACAAATGTTGTAAAACTTGTTGTCCCAAAAACAAGATTAATAGTAGTATTAATCATAATCTTGCAAAAAGTATCGATGAAATTTTAAATTGAAAATGCAAAAGAGTGAAAATACCTTCCATTAAAAACAATATCCTTCATAAAAATATTATAACTTTCCTCTCCGTTGCGCGTTGCGGTGACTCACCAATTGCATACAACAGCGAGAACGCGCGGACAAAAATGTAAGCTGATACGTGTAAGTACCGTGGATGACTTAGGATTAAAAATATATTTAATTGAAACTCAAAATAATGTTACCATTCAAACAAGACCACCCCTTGTACCAGATGCACTCCACAAAAACAATAAAATAACCAAAGGAAAAATCATAAAACTTTACAAATTTCATTGTAAAATTCGTGTAGTAAAATGTATGAATTCTAAATTAACTGCGTCTAGACTCCCAGATACGGGACAGCGATATCTTTACAAGATTTAGGTAATAAAGTTTCAAATGAAAAATCGTGACAAAATTTTCATTTGTAACTTTATTTATGTACTTTGTTCTTCCAGAGTTACTTTATTATTTCTTAGTCCAGGGTCCCAAAAATATATCTTGGCTCTAGAGCCAATTCCAAGATCCTTCTGTGTATTGTGTGTTTGTGTCCATATACAAGATTTAATCCTGAACATCTTTGTATATTGTCTATCTATGGTTAAGTGTTTATAAAAAGTAAGAAATGACCTTAAATACAAATTTTAATAATATTATGTAATTGGTTAAAACAAAAGTAAATAAAGAAAATTATAGCCCAGTAAGCTGGCAACTCTATGCTGCGAAGGTCTAAGTCTCCGGTAAATCAAAATTACTAAAACTTACTTAATTATTTCTGAGACGTTTTATCCAAGTACTTTCCACGTCCACCAAGTCTTAAACAGAGAATGGCTTGTTAGTGAATGAATGAATGAACATTTTATTGTACAATAAAAATAAACATGAATAAATAATCTTATATCTAAAATAAACATAATACAGTACAAAAGGCGGCCTTACTTAGGGTTTGTTAGTAACAAAGGATAGAAAAAATAAAGCCTAACCTCACGTTGTATGTTGACCGGATCATCTCTCGTCGATACAACGACGGATAAACGAACAAACATCCACGGATTTAGAATACGACTTTTGGAACTTTGCCTAAATCTAGCAACACTGAACTTACCGTATTACCATTATTAAAATTCGAGATACAGCTTCTCAATTTAAAATTCAAAAATACAATGTAAGCTCTGCGTCCACTGAGGTTATTAACTAGCATAGAGCTGATAATAAGAGTAAAAATGTGCATAAATGGGTTCGCAGCTTTATTTAACTGGATTTTATGCCTAATCCAGGTTATATACGGGCTGAATTTAATGTTACTTTTAGTGCACAAGCTACCTATATCAGAGGCACAGATTACAGTGATCAGAGGCAATCTAGCGATTATTTGATGTTATTCCTTTTTGCCTTTTTGGTCTTTCAAAAATCGAATGTTAGTAGGTAGGACTTCAATTGTTTTTGAATAAAAGCGGAGGCGATATAGTTTATCGACCTTATTCGTTATTGGGTCTTTTCAAAATTCGGGTGTTCAGAGGACATCATTTGTTTTTGGGGATTCAAACATGATGATGCTGATTTTCCAAAATCGAGAGAAACTTTAGATGCTTAGATATTTTATATGTAGGAGGTACGTAGCTATAATAATTATTGTACGTAACCAGGTAGGCGAAACAGCGATTGTTGTCTACGGTAAATTAACGCCGCATCACCATCGATTGCGTAATAGTAGATTAGTAGCCAAGGGCTGTAAGGCATCAATTGCAGCCCGAGATATTTAGGCGCACGAGCGCAGCGAGAGCTATTGGCTGGCAGTATGATGGTTTGAAAGAGAGAAGTGTTTTTTTTAATAACTTACCGCCCTAGGGCTTTTCTAGCTACATTATTACACTAGAGCGCTAATTAGTCACCTACAAGCCCCATTTGGAGGCAATAAGAACCTACTTACCGAACATGAGAGATGTAAGATATTTAAAATGTATTCTTTAACTTCAATAATTTACGCAATGTATGACGATGTGATGTCATTGTTACCAACTTCAGGATTCAGGTGAACGAATTTGAAATCAGGTTATACTTTTCTTAAATACGCCAAATGATTGTATTTTTATTGTTATTCTACCCTAGACAAACAGTGCTGTTCTTGGCCCACTGAAACCTGAACTGTCTGTGTATATTTAGCAATGCATTTAAAGCTAAACGCGCACCTTTGCACGGCAGACGCGACATTCCCTGCAGTCATTGAACTTTCTAAATCTTTATATGAAATGGTATGCAGCATCGCGCACCATATCGGCACCGAGCGCGCGGCATTTCAGTGAAATGCTGTAGGAAATTCGATGACAGGCAATGCCTGCCGGTAGCGTCAATGGGTGAGCGCTCAGCTTAAGAGTTCTATCAATATCTAAATGAGGACTATCAAAAGTATCGTACCCGCATTTGGATCACATTCAGATAATTCTGTGTGAAAGGTTGAACAAGACTTAGATGCGCATTTAACTTGATATCTTTTATCGGGTATTTATCGCGTACTTTTTGTTTTCTTTTCCCCAACGATTCCACCGCGTTACAGCGATCGTGGTCACGGGGCGACCCGCCACGATTGCTGTAACTCGGTTGAAAGTAAAAAAAAACTTCGGTTCAACCGCACCCTTCGAAAAAGTTTCATAATGGCACATAAATAGGGTTCAACCCAGTCTCCCGCCTCACTGAGCACTTGCTGTAAGTAGAACGTATGTAAATAAATTGTACACGTATATTTCAGTATAGGGTGTCTCGGACATATTGAAATACTTACAACGTGTAGGAAGATAACGGACGATAGGAACATAGAGATAATATTATATGTATATCTTGATATATTTGCTCACAATGACAGTAGCAAATAGTTCTTAACAAGCTGAAGTGGCAGTGGGCCGGCTATATCTGGCCATAATCATAAAGAACCGTCAACCGTGTTCTTGAGTGGAGACCACGACTCGGTAAACGTAGTGTAGGACGCCCTCCGACGAGGTGGGATGACGATCTGTGAAAGACTGCTGGCAGATGCTGGATGCGGCAAGCTGAAGACAGGGCGCTATGGAACTCATTAGGGCAGGTATATGTCCAGGCAGTGTACTAAGATAGGCTATTGATCATGATGATGACAGTAAATAACAGCAAGTACTTACCAAAAGATGATGAGTAACAGATGAGGTAAAAATTCTCCATTTCAGTTCCAAGCACATCACATCGGAAACACCTAAAAACGCCTGTATAAATTTACCCTGTTAAGCGATTTTTATCGTTGACGGTTGAGATTAACAAATAAATATAATAATGTCTACTACTCATAATGCAAGTCTATACATAACTAGCGTCTGCCCGTAGTTTTACACTTGCGTTTTCGGTATAATAGTGTTATTCTAGGCACACAACTTCATTAGTGCAAAATATCAGCTCGATCCATTCAGTAGATTCCTCGCACAATCGTTTAAAAACCTTATAGTTATACCTACTATTTGAGTTTTTAAGGCCCGTATTATGAAAACTTGCTCAGTGATAGATCTATACTTGAGTGACGTTTAAGCCATAGAAAAGCGATACTCAAGCATCGATCCATGACTGAGTGAGTTTTCATAATACGGGCCTAAATGTAAGCTCATTGTGTCAAGAGAACAATAAATGTTTTTTTAAAAACGGCACAAGTTTTCTCCTTTATAATATTAGTGAGATACCTACTAGAAAACATGCAGAAGAGAGGTGAGATCCATATTTTTCCCGACGCCAAAAATAATAGCATATTGTTTTGGGGCATCCTGTACATCGATTGATGTTTATTGAGTTGGAAATCGGCACAGTTAGGCATAAAGTAATGGGGGCTTAAGAAAATATCTGCTGCTCGTAAACGGGTCCCATCTTTGTTTGTATGACCATATATTATCATGTATTATAAATATATTTTAAAGTATTTATCCATACGTTAGGCCCAGTATATCTTACCAATATTAGGTACCTTTACACCGCTAACGTACCAGCTATTCTCGGACCGAGGCCCGACGCTATGACTCTAGTCCCATGGGAGTTGGGAAAGCCTATTGTGTGGGACGCTATATGGGTCGACACACTCACGCCTTCCCATCTTCCTAGGACTTTCGTGAGGGCTGCTATCGGCGGCAGATTTGGCTGAAGAACTCAAGAGGCGCAAATATGCAGGTTTCGATAGAGCCTACGCATTTGCTCCACTTGGAGTCGAGACCCGAGGTCCGTGGGGTACCAAGGCGGAGAGCCTCGGTTTTTAAAAATTATCTGAGCGTCTGGTTGAAGCGACGCGTGATATGAGAGCTGGTGAGTATCTGGCGCAGCGCACTATCATTGCCGTACAGCGGGACAATACAGCTAGCGTGTTGGGCACGCGTGCGACTGATTTTGATATGGATTTATAGCATATATAAGATTAAAGTAACTTTTCATTCATAGATAATTTTTACTATGCATAGAAAATACCCAGAACACCCGGGAAAAAATCTGCATTTTTCAAACATTTGTCCCAAGGCGGAAATCGAACCCGCAACCTCCTGCGTCGCAGGCCTTACCTTACCTTAAGTAAATCAAATTATGTAACGGGTCATAGGCATTTATGGAGTCTGCTAAAAGCAACTTCAGAAGTAAAACGCCCTTACGTGTACGTGCCCCTACGTCATCAGTAAAGTTTTGAATCAGCACGCCCTAACAGGTACGCCCCTATTATCACCTGAACTGAAACTAAGTTCCGTTTGTCTTCGATAATGGAGGCAGCAGGTGCCAAGAAACAATTGAATTGAGATTTGGGTAAATCGAGATTGATAGGTTTTGTCCCATTATAGTTTGAAGGTTGATGTGTCAGGTATGGTTAGTGTTACAAGTAATGCTTACCTACTAATGTTAACAAAATGTTTATCAATTTTGTTTTATTGTACTGTATACGAGTAGCTTTCTTTTAGTTTACTTTATTATGACAATGATTAGTTTATATGATACCTCTATACAGCAGCTTTTACGATATTTCTTGACACGTATTGCGAAACTCTTGCGTAGTGCCGCAAGAGTTTCGCAATGACGTTGTTCACTGTATGAGATGCGAAACAGATGCGAAACTAATGACTTAAGCCCAAATAAGGCTGGAAAACATAACCATTTCCAGGAAAAAATAGGTTTTTACTGAGAATGCATTTATAAGGGATAACTTTAGTGTGCCTTTTACGTAAAATTTATTTTATTTACGATTTTCAGGTATAAAATTCGAAGAACGTAGGGATAATGGCACAGGTGTTTCTTAATGGATGTTTGATACCCATATGTATGTATGTTTGTTTGGGTAAATGTAAGGACGGTCCTAATTAGTGTCGAGGGTCAATTTAATTGAATTTATTCATTACTACGAAAACAAAGTTTGAACTCTAAATTAAGGTAATGTAATTCCGAATTCAATTCATGGTTCTAGAGATCACAACACAGGTAGGAATAATTTTAATAGCCTCGCTAAGACGACTCAAACACCAACAAAAGAAAATAATAAATGTGCGCCTAAAAGTCACAAAACAGCACAATAAATTATAAAAAAACACCTTTTAACGTCGACCCAACTGAATTACACTCGTGTTTCAAAGAAAATCACGCGTTTTCTTTCATTTCTTTCCCTCGCAAATGAGCAGTGGCCAAGGAGGTACTTGTTTCTTTGGACTTCCCTTTGAATTATTGGATTATGAGTGAGGGAGTTCTAGAGGTGAAAGCCAAAGCCATAATGAGATAATGAAATAGGGGGGTTATTTACGCCGGTTTCATGACTAAAATTGGAGGAGGATTTGAGTCCATCGTCTTTCATTTTCAGAAGTATTTGAGAGAACGTTTTCATTTCTGACTTTAAAAAGGAGGTGCTCAATTTGATTTTAATTATTTGACGTTGTTTGGTACTCTGACCATCGTCGACGGATTTCGATACCTTTTATACCACCAGAGATTTACACAACGAACACATAATTTATATGAATACACGATATTATATTCAATAGCGACAATAGGGGCAATGCAGCTAGCGTCTTGGGCACGCTTCCGACTGGTAGTGATATGGACCAGTTGAGCTACTTGTAGATTGTTTGCAACAGTCTACAGTTAGCTCAATTGTTTCAATTGTAAATACTAGTTTTAATTTAATTCTATTATTTGATTGTAATTTTCTTTGTTAATAAAGATAAAGCGACAAATTTTTGACAGATTTTCATTTAAAACTGTCAAAAAAGACGACTCGAGACGTGTTTAAATCTGAGATGCGTTTGAGTATTCGGGGGTAAGTGCCATCGACGCACACACCGTATAGCAACGACGACGACGTACCCATCGGTGTCACATTGCCGGATCTCAGTAGTGAACGCGTTTAAAGTAAATAAATTTCTTAAAAAACTGTTAATAATCCACTGCTCTACTAAGATCCAACTGAAATTGAATCCTACTAAAAAAACTTTCTATGAAACTATCTATGCTACTAACAAACATATTCTGCTTGTAAATATTTCAATAGGTTTTTGCAGCATCAATATCAATATCGAGGCTCTGAAGGTTGGCGCCGTAGTCACGTAGCCGTACACGGATCGGTTGTACTGCAACCGGATGTAACGTAATTTGGCTAGTTTAGCGTATTGTCACGTTTTGTATTTACGGTATGAGAAAGTTTGGTAGCTTTCTTATGATAGTAAATTGCTATTAACCTATATTTAGATCCCTTGGTGTTATTTATGAGTGAAGGGTAAAGTGATACCAAATAGGCCGAGTTCACCAGTGAACCATAATTTTTCATGGTTTCACATGATACTTTTTGTTTCATTCGTTCACCAAAGTAGCATAAATACTTTTGTTTTAACATTGTTAGATAGGTAAGCAATTATTGATTATGAATTAATGACTTTTGAAATTAAGGTTATTAACACTGAAATCACATATATCGGGAAATATACTATAAATATTAAGGTTTGTCTTTAACTGGGTCACATTATCTTTTTCCCGTCTTCCCCAGTACCAGGGCTACATTTAAACAATCTTAAACTATACAAAACTCAAATCATGATCGTCCAACTACCCGGGGTTCACCTGTGCGGTCAACCTGAGTGAACGATGGTACAATACATTTTTCCGTTATCTACCTGCACCTACAAACGTTTTAGGGACCTAAGAAAATCATAACATTATATACTTTTTATCTTCTATTAATCTTTTATTTCATAAGCGGAATTTATGCCACGGACTAGAAATTCTCAAGCAAAAATCTTCATAAAAAGAGCAAATGAATCAAACTAACAGCTGATCTGCATCTGTAATGAAATCAAGTTGTTCCGCCGGTGAATTGAGCCAGTAATTTTCAATAGGATTGATGGTTCTTTGAGATTCCGGAATATTCATTATACCTACCTACTTGTTAAGGTCGATTGGTTTAGTCGATCGTAAGTTTTAAATTAGCACGTGTTTCTGGCGTAAGTTTTAGAAAGTTGTAAGTTTTTAAATAATTTATAAAATCGTTCTTGAAGTTTTCTTTTATTATGTTTCTATGAAGTCATCGTCATCATCATCATTATCCTATGTAAGTCCACTTGTGGACATAGGCCTCCCCTTATACCATTATTCTAAGAAGTAGTAACATAATAATAGGTATGCAATGTCATCAGTCATTTGTTAAACAATCTACCCCTCCAACTCACTCTGTAGATGTCGTAAGATTTAACTAAACTATTAGAGGAACAGCAGCAACTTCCCTCGGCGTATTTATTCTAACACCTACACTGCGACCACATTTCTCCGTCCGGAAAGTACTTAACTATTGATAATAGCGACGACCTCTGTGGCGCGGTGGGCGAAGGTCCGCCTGCGACGCAAGAGGTAGCGGGTTCGATTCCCGCCTTGGGACAAATATTTGTACGATCTGCAAGTATTTGTTCCGGGTGTTCTGGTCGTTTTCTATGTATAATAAAAATATCTATCTATGTAATGTATTGTATTAAGTATATCAGTTATCTAGTACCCATAACACAAGCTCTGCTTAATTTGGGGCTAGATAATGCTGTGTGAATTGTCCAGCATTATTTATTTATTTATTTATTATTAGAGCACCGATTTTACGAGCACCGAGTTTATTCCCAATAGGAGCACCTGCCAAAAAGAAGTTGCTAGTGATGTAGTTTCGACAATAACTAGCTGTAACGTTGCAATACATAGTTAAGGAACTAGATACTAGGTAAAACACTTCTCTATTCCACTAAGTTCAAAAAGTTCAAGAGTTCAAAATTGTTCCAATCCGTGGTATTCACTGAACTATTTGCTGTAAGCAACATTCATGTGCATCCATCCTTCTTAAAACATCATCACCTTACGACAAATGATAAAAATTTAAAACAATGTTGTCTCTTAGTTTCAGACCGTAACAAAAACAAGTTCATAACTCCGTTAAGTAAACTAAACCTGGTTTAGTTTACCGCTATAGTGGTTTTGCAAGTCCCTTCCCAAAAAGGGTCATTTGCAACCCGGATACAAATAATTAATGTAAATGCTAAGCACCAGGTATCTACATACCCAAGCGATTAATTGGGGAACGGCTTTTGGAACCCTTGATGACTTAATCCAAGGAACCTTTGCATATGTCTTGAATGCCAGTCTTGGGGTGCAGGATACTGTGTTAACTGAACCTTTTCTTACCAAGGCGTCGGTTTTTACTTCTTCCATAGGCATGGGGCGCAAGATGGCGACTGGAGTCATTGAATAGAAATAATCTAAAACAATATGATCGGTTCTACTTTAAACTGACATCGACGCTGTTAATGTTTTTTTACCTGCCTCGAGCAATTGCAAATAGGGAACCACTTAGCAGTTTTCTTAGCACTTTAAATTTTGCTGGAAATAAGGCTTCAAATAGAATCTATTCTGTCTATAAAATATTCAGTTGAGTAAAACATAAATTGAATGGTTCTTTAAAACGACTCTTGGTTCTCAAATAACCCAGTCAATTCTAGAACGGTAGTTTTATTTAAAGGAATTCATATTTTCTGCCAATATTGCAAACATTTATTGAAGCGGTAAATAATTTCCCCGCCTTTCAAACTCGCTTATTCTTGTTTCATGGAAGAAGGTATTTTACGCTTTTTAAATAAAAATAAACTAAGGCATATGCCACCTTAACAAAGGAGAAAAACTAAAATGTCTCGTTCTTTTCCAAAGTTTTCTAGAATTGAACTATGTACCTACAACCCAGACGTTTGTAGGAATTACCTTTAACCTACGCAAAAGTTCACGACATCTTAGCTCTTTTAATCTAGTTAGATTTAGCTCTTTTATCTAGTACCCATAACACAAGCTCTGCTAATCTTGGGGCTAGATAATGCTCTTTGAATTGTTTAGCATTATATATTTATATTAAATCACATCTTATGTAGTAATATAACTAAAAACTAGTTTTATCTACTGTAATTTAAAAAACACCACCACTGCATACAAACTATGCAATTCAAAAACCATGCACGTGAAGTAATACACTTCACAATACCTAATAATTATGTATAAACCCACTTTGACATACTTCAATACATGCAGTGAATGATTGGCTTAGAATCATTACGCAACTCATTAGTTGCATTTCGAATACGCGCAGAAAAAGAACGAATGAGCGATGAATATACTCTGAGCGAGTCCACTCGGAGTATATTCATCGCTCATTCGTTTCGACTGACTAGTCACTCGTTCTTCTTCAGGTCTTTATCCCACGCTAGGTGGGCTCGGCACTGTATGTATTTTTCTTTCACTCCCCTATAATAACCGTCATCTCCGTACCTTTCTTACCCGTTTCCTCTTTCACGCAATCCATCCACCTTTACTTCGGTCTTCCTATTTATTCTTCATATAATATCATTCGATTTATGAATTTTATAAAAAAACCAGTTTCTATATTGACTTACTCGCATCCTGCTTACCATCAAAAGTAGGCATGGAGGTCGAAACACATAAAGCTCAACGATTCAAATTCAACTGAATCACAGAAACAGAACACAGCTTGGCATTTTTCAAATTCATAACGACACTGAGTCTTAACTCGCCGCAATAAAGTCGACCCATGTTTCAAACAACGTTGCTCTTAACGAGAAACATCCAAAAGAGTATTAGTACAACCGAGATGGGTACTTTACCCATACATAATTAACATGGGTAGAGCATGTATAATGACTATCAAGAGCATAATGAGCTTACTTTTTGTTGTTTCAGCGAGACAGTTCCTGGTTTTGTGGCGAAGTTTTTTATCAAAGGACCTTCGTCACAGATCAAGTAATGTTGTTTTCGTTTCCCCTTTTATTTCTAAAGCATAAGATGCTTGTTAACAAGAAAGTAAGATGTTACATCACAGATTTGTACAAAAATATATTAATATAAGACCCTCTTAAAAAAATAGACATCGAATTTACATTACAAGCAAGTGTTATTCTTGATTGCAACCAAGGACCTCACAAAAGCGCTATCTCTTTCCAATCGTTCGCAGAGACATATTAACATATAATATTTAAGATTGAAGTTTCAGGCCCGTGTTGATCAATGAACACATAACAAACCAAATAACACGAAAACAACATGCGAGTAAACTTGTTTCTCCCATGTCGTAAAGTGGAAGTCAGAACACCCATAGCCGTAATCCAAGGAACAGGGTAAAACCATAACCCATTCTGTTTTACATTCCACTTGCCTCGATGGCGTTGGCGTCATCGAAAATATGGAGGTGGAAACAACATAAGCTTATAATGGGACGTAGTAAAATACAGGGTCTATGACGTAGGCGTATACTGCCACTTGTATTATAATCAGTTTGGCATCGGGTGACTTTACTGCCACAGTAAAATTGCCACACGTTGGGCGCCAATTTTATGCCACTCGTTGAATGCCAGTTATCGGCACAGGTTGTATGAGGTGTGAACTACTAAAGTCAAACGATTCGGTTGGTGGATTTAGAAATCGAATCCATGATTCATCATAATAATTGTTATGTAATTAATATGATGTAACACACTTTATCACAAATTTCCGAGAGGAGACGGCATGAAGTTATTTGAGATCAATTACTGAAACAATGTAAATATTTATGTATATGTATGTATATATATAAGATGAATTTACAAATAACTACCATTGACTCAAAGCTACGAGTACACTGGCATAATGAAAAAAAATGACCAAGGGCGATTTCAAACAAAACAATGCGAATAATTCATTAAGGTGAATAGTAAGGCAAATGACCTTGGGCATTTGGCAGCCGAGCGGGGACACCCCCGCGCCATCTATGCAGCAAGGAGTGCATGTTATCGATTCAAAAAACCGAGCGCGCGCGGTCCTGGAACCTTAGTCGATATACCCTATCCAAATAATACGCTCCACTGCCGTTAGATGGCGCGCACAAGTGTAGTACGTATTACAGAGTAATGGCGAACAGAGAGATCCTTGAGAGAAACAGTTCAAAGGAGTAATTGTATCAAAATATTATATGTGTAGAGAATGGTTAGGCTAACATTACTAAACAAAAACAAAATATCTAGTTTTTATCTGTAAACTGCATAGGTCTAATAGTATTTTAGTAAAACGAATATTATTAAACTAATTTTTGTTGAAGTTTTATTTATCATCATCATCATCGGCATATACTAGTTAAGTTTTTATTAATATTGATGAATACACTCTGCATGAAAATATAAATTCACTATCTTGTCATTTTTAGGGTTCTGTAACTCAAAAGAAAAAAAGGAACCCGTATAGAATCACTTTGTTGACCGTCTGTCAACCCTCTTTTCTCAGAAACGTGTTAAAATTCACACCATTTATTTATTTATCATAATTACCTATAACCACCAACAAAAGAATCAAAATCAAAAATTCTTTATTTCCATAAATACAAAAATGTACACTTAGAAAAGGTCAAATTCTTAAAATAAAACACTGACACGGAAATAAAGTGGTACTTTTGATTTCTGTCGCTTCGGTATGTAGACAAAAAGTAAAGAAGCGACTAAGAAACCTTTAGCCTGTTAGTTGTTATTTTTCGAGTTGGAGCAAAACCCGTCCCAAGCTTTTTTATCTTCTAAATAATCTGATATTTTGTAGTAAGCCTTTTTGCACAGAAAGGTTTTGACAATTTGTTTGAATTTATTTATTTATATATTTTGCAACATCAAACATAATACTGTGAAAGTAGCTGAAATAAACAAATCTAGATGTGTGTAGAAGTACATAGTTTATAAACAACAGATACCTACAAATTAAGAAACTAGTTTGATACATAATAATTAAATTAAACTACGATAGATGGGTGTAAAATTAATCCATGGTGCCCGAGGACACCGGACTCATAAGAGTCCGTCCGGGTAACAGGAGTTTCCGGTCCTGTAGAAGGAGTAGATCAGATGGTAGGTAGGTAGGTTACTAGTAGTAAGGTATACATGTTAATAACATATACTCAGGTTCGTAACCTTTTGGAGCCTCGATATAAATCAAACTTCTAAGTCAACGTAATCAAAAGTTACAGCCGTTTATGTCCTTTTTTTATTTTCCAAGGGTATCCCGTTGACCTAGAACCATGAAATTTGGCAAGAAGCAAGGTCTTATAGCACAAATAAAGGAAAAATGCGGAAATTCTTATATTGTTGTCTAATCACTAAAAAAACATTATTTTGATTCTCGCCATGGACCAAAACCTATAGGGCTAGAAGCATGATATTGGGCAAGAAACAAGTTCTTTTATTTATATAATTAATATAATGTTTAGTTACGGAACCCTCGTTGCGCGAGTCCGAGTCGCACTTGGCGTTTTATTTTTATTCATCTTTGTTTTCAGCGCTAGGTAAGAGGTTGGTACTTATGACGTGGTAAGTTGATCCGGAAAGAAGTAATTTACCGGAACCCTTTATCTTCTTTTACTGAAAAATAAAGAAATAAATATATTTATTGACCTGCAAGAAAAAATATTCTCTGAGGGACATAGTAGTGCTTTGCGTGAAAAAAACAGTAAGTAGGAAATTAATATTTCATAGAATATGGTAGGTAAACAATGTAATAATAAGAAAAATACATGACATGGTATCCCCCGATGGGATAGGTACGATTAGAAGAGCTTAGCGTTAAAAATACAGTTCTACAGAACTTCAAGTAACCTACAAGAGGTGAGCTGGTAGATGGCTGGTCTGGGGAAAAAGAAGTTGCTGAAGCCTTTTTTCTTCTTTTAGGTTCTTTCAGCTGAAAGAAGAATAATTAACAGTAATATTGACTCACAAGCAAAATACAAATAATTAAATAGAACACCCGTAATTCCCGATAGGATTGGCAAAACCGTATATGTGCGAAAAATACAGTGGGTAGGCAACATAATAGAATTTGGTAAATTTCTTACCGCTTGGACTCTATTGATATATTGAATGACAATTCACTATCATCAATTGTCACGTTGCATGTTTCCGTGTCCACATTACGACTGCTATGTGCAACAGAATCCGTGTTAATTTCTATTGCAGATTCAGATATTTGTGGTTGCCTGAAATACAAAATTATATAGGTAGATAAGTACCTAAGTTACATTTATTAGGTATGTAAAAGTTGTGCGAGTAAAAAGCTAGTATTGAGACACGATGCTGGTAGCTAATAGGTACTAGCTAGATCTTTAGTAAAATCCCTATAATACAAATATAATATAATATCCAAGTAACGAACTAAATATTTAGGTACGTAGTTAAAAAAAATAATGTAATTCATTTGTGACCATTACTAAAGTTTCTCCTCTCGATATGTTTTAACCGATGCGATGGCATCATAAATAAAACCGACCAAGTGCGAGTCAGACTCGCGCACGAAGGGTTCCGTACTGTTATCTATAACAACGAACAAAAAAATTACGTTTTTTGTATGGGAGCCCCCTTAAATATATATTTTATTCTGTTTTTTAGTAATTGTTTTTATAGTGGCAACAGAAATACTGAAAGACAGAGTCTGTGAAAATTTCTCTCTGTGAAAGTTCATCGAGATACAGCCTGGTGACAGACGGATAGACGGGCAGCGGAGTCTTAGTAATAGGGTCACGTTTTACCCTTTGGGTACGGACCCCTAAAATTGAGGGTTAATTGGGATGCGAAAATCGTTATTTGAATGAGTAAAAATCAAGAGTTAGGTACTACACAGTATTGGCTAGGTACCAACCTAAGTAGTAAAGGAATAAAAGGAATTTACATAGGTAAGTCTCTGTAACGGCACTACTCTACTCCATGCATCGATGCATCGATATTAGATTATGCCTGAGAACTTGACTAGGAAGACTAAACAATTATTTATTACCGGTATAGCATAGTACAAGATAGGTTACTTACTCAACAGCATCACCCATTTGCCGAACTTGTGCTTTTAAAGCATTTGCATGACGTGATCTACATTTTCGCAACCACTTCGACGGAACTCGACGTTTCTGTCCACGTTTATTTGTCATATTACCTATAATTATAAGACTAAAACACAACTCCAGAAGAAATATTCGATACAAAAAATAACACTGCATTTTAGAAATTATGTACCTATACTTTTATTTTTGAAACTGCTTGAGTGAGACTCACGCGCGCGATCATACAATACACATAACGTAGGTACTAAAGCAAGATCTGGCAACGTCGCTCATAGTGCGAGCCGGCGGCATGTACGAGAGCTTGCAACGTCGCGTTTTCTCCTAGCGCGCGCCGCGCACCCCGTGTCGCCCGCGAGCCCGCGCCCTCGCTCGGTCAGTTTTTGGTACTACAACATTGCCTGATCATATTTTGCGAGCAAACGTTTGTGGGAGAGTGATGTTTTAATAGGCGCAAATAGTTTTTACGTTAAAACTCCTTATTTTGACTTCATTTGAAAACAAATGGACCGGGAATAGAAGCGTACGAGCTATAGAAATAACTATACTGAGTTTGGTAGTAAACGAATAAGACACACCGTCAAAAAGTGTGCTCAATTACCTGAAGATATTGTTACTTCAACCTTGTTCTGAGTGCTAACTATAACTACCGGCAAGCATTTGGAACCGGCACTAGATACTTTAAGATATGTGTTACCGGATATATAAATTTCAAACGTTCACGATCTATATTTCCGTCAGAAACATTGCCCAAAAAGACGTCGTTTTCGTCTTTTACCCTTACAATTCGCCTTAATAACGGATATCGTAGCATACCCGTACATACGAGTATCTACATTTTTCACCTGCTACCACCAAACGACACTAAATTTATACATCTATCTCTATGTGGGGTCGCAGCCTCCCCCAGCGATAAACACACGCAGTACGCACCTTTCATAAATCGACAACAAACAAAGCCCCTGTCATAAAACAAGCTTTATTAAATCCTGAATCCATCGCGCTCACACTTTCCGAAATTAAATGTAAGAAACTGACTGACACCTGCGAGGAAATGATATTTGAATAAGAATATCGCTGTTATAGCGTCAAGCCGTGGCTTAGGTTTTTCCAAGAACGAAAGTGGCTTTAGCTGTTTGTTATTTTAAGGATTTATAGCGGTACTCTGTTTATTTTGGTTGAAGAATTCGAAGATTGAAAGATGAGATAACCTAACACGTTGAGATTAATTGTGGCATGCGAGTAGTTACCGTAAAACCTTACAAGATTGCCAAACTGATTTGATTTTGCCCACCACTGTACTTTTTTTTAAATTCTTCATATTATCGAGAATGTTTTAGTAGCTTTTATTTCTTGCTTGTTGGTAGATACTTGAATATGTCACTGGCAGCACTAAATAACCGATTGTCGCTAATTTCACTTCAGTTGACTGTCAGTAGGTGTCAAAGTTTGGTGGTGTGTTTGGCGGGCCAAAGTTCGTGCGGAAAACTTTTTCAAAAACAGTACTTGCAGTTGCAGCAGGCAAGTAATTATTTTACCACTATAAGTTTGTAACAAATAAATAATACCTATGGAATATCTGACGCGAAACCTCTTTTAAACTCGAAAATATTAAGGTGGGCATTGTCAAAGTACCTTTTCTGGAGTACTGTTTACTACTTTGCCCAATAATAATAATTTGCAAAATATTGCTGTCAGGGTTGTCACTACGACATTAAATCAAAATTGATTTATGTAGGTCCTATTAGTAGTAAGTCGTTTGGTATTATCTAACCACCTTTTAATTGATGATGCCTTTTTTATTAGGAAAGTAAATAAATATATATTAAATAAATATCAGCCGTTTCCGGTCAATGACCTTTATATTAGTCGTGTTTCTTGTATTGAAATTGTAGTGTATATACTTGTAGTTATACATTTAATTTTTTTGTACGTATAGTAGTAGGTACTAAATGCTATTTATAAGGAAGGTCTATAAAACAAGTGTTTTGATCATAATTGTAGAGTATTTCCAATTATTTATTTTTTCAATTCCTCTTTATCAAATAATGTAATGCAAAATTTACCATTTCTACAGTTTTTTTTGTATTTTAATGCCTTAATTTGTTTTATAATCTAAATGAGGTAGGTACTTACCTTATTATTTATAAAAATATTTATAGACAACTATTACTTTTTCTTGATTAAAGTTTTTGTCGACGTTAATAAGTTAAAACTTAGGTACTATGCACCTACAGTTGACATGGCAGCAGTTGAATAGGTACTTAATTATATTTCATTATAATTAAAGGCTGTTGGTAAACAATAAAAATGTGACAACCCTTGCGCATCTTTTTATTTGTATGAAAAATTTCAAAAAAATATTTGTGTCTTTGCCCACTCAATTTTGGCGGTTAATTTGCTTGCTTGAACGTTTTATATTAAGATATAAAGTAACATTGATTATCCCTATTGCTTGTTCCTTAAATCTTGTTATCCTAAGGTCAAAAATACCGGAATTACGATTTTTTTTGCAAAATGGGCAAACTCGGAAAAAAATAAAATATTTGGCCCGCTCTCTAAAATTATGATTTTTACACATACCGTCCCATTTTATTCGATTTATTATCTATTATTTGCAAAGAAGAGTATATTTAAAATAATGTAGCGCAAAATTATTATTAGAACTATACATACTTTTAAAATTATCTTAAATTGAACCACTAAATCCAAAAAAATTGGGCAAAGTTGCACGGTTTTACTGTACTCTTTTGCATTATCTTACCAACCCAGTTATAATATAACTTCTCGTCGGAAATGGTGATTCACGTTGCTTGTTAGTTTTTTTTACGTGTGATTTTTATTTTACTTGTCAAAGTTATTAAATAAGCGGAAAGTAATAGCCGCTAATTGTAAACCATTTTCTAAAAACCCTTGTTGTGCTTTGTAGCGATTTACTTTTCCGCTCTTTCACGGTTATTAGTAAAAACCATACAATTTAAATGTAATCCTCGCGAACCTAAGCATGCCAACGCGAGAACCCGATTATGAGATACGATGCAGATGTGACCACCACGGAATATTAAACCAGATTTGCAAATCTCGCTGACGTGTCCGTTCAGTGTAAGCCAGGCACTGCTGGGAATCATGTTTTTAGCAGTCCATCAGTAAGAAAGCCACAGAAGGAATATTAACTTCAGAAGAAAAACGTGCCCCTTTAAAAAATATAACTCTAGAAGATCAAAATCAGTCTGTCAAACCATTCATTATTATGCATTTTAACCGACTTCGAAATTAAGAGGATTTTCTGCGGTTATATGTTTTTATATGTTCGTTGATTCATCATCATCATCGACCTTGTTCCGTCTATAGAGACGATTTAAGTAATGCCTGTGGTTTGGTTAAATTATCATTTCTTGTTGTGGCAGTGCAGCCCTATGCGCGAACGCACCGTTGATTACTTCGTCAAATAAGGACCGATTTTGAAAATTTGCTGTTATAAAAAAAGGTGGTCCTATATTTTTTTTTAACCGAGAGATTAGTATTTGTCCTGTAGAACTAAAAACCAGTGTAAAATAAAGGGATTTGAAGTCAGTTTTTAGTATTTTTCAAAACAAATTAATTATCTCCTGTAACACATCTACATTGTTGTTACCACGGGAGACAGAATTCCTACTTAATTTGTTGTATTTTAATTTTTTTACTTAAAATAAGAATTATTTTTTGTGTTTTGTATTTATTTCCAAGTGCTTGGCATAAATTTGTCAATTACCAACGTTCCGAAAACTGGCTGCAACTCTGCATTATGAATTACGTACGAAACCCGGATTGGCAAATGTAACTAACGACTGACGTGTCCGTACTGACACTGTCAGGATTAAATCTGGATAAAGCTGGGATTGACCTGACAATGCTAAGGAAAATTTTAATGTTTGAAATGATGGGATCAGAATTCCAAATGGACTTCTGTTTGCTGTTAATTTCTCTATCTTCTTTATTCGTTCTGGTGGGATAAGGTGGATTATTATAATTTTAGAACAAAACTCTATTTGGATTTGTCTTGAAAACGAGATTTTTGTATTGCAAGATTATTTTTAATTGTGAATTTTGATCCATGAACATTCAATTTTGACTGTTTTAATTTGACTGTTTTAATTTAATTGAATCACACAACGTAAAATTTCAGGACACTTGGCTTGAAACAGAACTTTATAATGAAGAAAAAAAGAATAATTGATAGGTTTTTTGGTAGGTTGGATTTTATTGACAGGTAACTTTGGCGTCCAACGTTAGATAGGTACGGAATAGTCAAATTGGCACCCACCATGGTACTTACTCGCCCTGTGAAGGTCATATAAATTCTGTTTCCATAACCCGAGGCATGATGTAAAATATTTCGTCAGTTTAACGAGCAAGAAAAACAGATTTAATATGTGACGGTAAAATTTTTTGCTCCAAACACCATCCTATAGGAATTTATCACCCAAGCAATACTCAACTGACAGCCTAAGCAATAAATTCTACTTTACGCTGGCAACTGATGGTTGACAAAGGTATGATGTGGCAGCGGCTCTCATATCATTTCACCATTATTGAATTTAGAGATAGCGGAAACTTAGTGCCCGTAAAATCTTTCCTGCCACGGTTTAGAAGGTCTGATAGTAATATTTTGGTGCTATGCGGGTTTTGTATGTTATGATGATACCATTGGAAGGTTTTGGCAAACATTTTGTTCTCACTGAATGGCTTTGAAACATAATCTAGAAGCAAAGTTTTTAGTAACCCGCTATTCATTTATTTTCACTTTTAAAACTTTAAACTTAACTTTAAAACAAAATCTTGTCTAAATTGGTCTTCAAAGATCAAAAGATGTCCAAAGACACACACTTTTATATCTTATCCCAACTCTTTTTAGAATTACCTTAAACAAACCTGACACAAATAAATAAAACTCACTTGCTTGGTGTCGAGTTTCAGATAAGTAAACTATATTTATTGAAGGAAGGATCTGAAATGGACAAGTAATGTAAATTTAGTATAAAAACACTGCAACAAATGGGTGGTTCGTTAACCAACATTTAGCACCGAGTTAGGCTAAGGTAGTATAACAGGGTGTCCAAAAACTCAAAATCAAACTGAAAATGGAAAACAAGTGTATTCATGAAGAAAAAATACATAATTAATGGGGCTTATCTCCAATGATTTCTAAGTTATAAACTTTTTACTGAAATTTTTAAATATCTGCCCGGCGCCAAACTTTTCTATGCTGTGATGTGACTGATGTCAATATTTTTTTCATTTTAGTGTAAAATAAAAACATAATGTATATTTTATGAACCCACCTAGTCCTCCATTTTTAGCTTTCACAAAAGCCACAATCGATCCATCATTTTCTAATCAATGGATTTTCTGATAACGTAGGTGAAAAACCGAGTTTTATTAGTGTTAAATATTGCTATGGTTTTGTTTGAAACCGAATTTAATTTTACAAAACTAATGGCAAACCACTCCGAATTCATAAAGTCACTTCAAAGTTTCGTGAAAACTGAATAAAATTCAAGCTGTTGCTGCGTTCACTAAAATTGATTCGAAGTGATATTTTTTATCTCTCTATTTTCACTGGACTTAGTTGACATGACATGCACTATCCATTAATAATTTTATTTTGTAGAGAGAAGTATTCTCATAAAGCAGAGAATTGATTGTAAAGCAACATGTTAGTTATCCACAAATGATCATTATCATCATCAGCCTATATAAGTCCATACACTAGGCCACCTCTAATAAGCGCCATAGCGCCCAAAAAGTATAATTTCGGTTACCTTGATATTTTCTTTTACCTTATTTTAATCTCTAGATTTCATAAGGTATCATTGATACAAGAGACCTTTGCTCAGCTGTGGGACGGCAATGGCTAAAAATTCGAAAGTAACTGTATGACTGTCAGTCTGTCTGTTACCTTTTTAACATAAGATTACCTTTGTAGTAATTTTGAAGTTAAATCCATTACTGTAAGCGGTTTTTATAGAAAATATTCAAAAATAACAAAAAAACTCTCAATATTTCTTACAAAATGATAAACCAACACACAATTCTTTTATCTCTACCATTCAAAGGGGAAAAACGATAAAAACAACATTCTCCGATGTTCTTCTATTATTTTTTCCTTACAATGTTTCAGAACATTGTAAGAGAGAACATTGAAATGATACTGAATACGTGCACTTAGCAGATTTAAGATAAAACAAAGAAACAATAGCAGTCAAAACTATTTTCATCATTATATAACACTAGCAGCGCCTCGCGATTTCACCCGCGTAGTTCCCGTACCCGTAAGAATTTCGGGATAAAAAGTAGCATATGCCCTATTCCACACTATAATCTAACTCTGTGCCAAATTTCATCCAGATCCGTTTTGCCGTTCTGGCGTGATAAAGGAACAAACATCCATCCATCTAAACTTTCACGTTTATAATATTAGTGAGATTTTAGTACGTTGTAATCCTCCACGTGGGGGATGGCCGTGGGGGATTTCCGGAATGAACCGTTTGTTTTCGTAATTCGATTTTATTATTTTTGAGTGAAAATTTACCCCTAGATTCTATTAAAATGAAATAATATCTAAAGAGAAGGTTTATTAAAAAAACAAAGGAATCTTCCCATTTCAGATTTGCTGGCCACCGATTTAAGAGAGATACTAATTTTTCTGAGAGTACCTGTGTACTTTAGGGGTATTTTCTACGTTACCAAGCGTATTGGTCAAACTTTAGATATGTTGTACTCATCGATCAAAAATGTCCGGCTTTGCCGGCCCCCCTTAGATTCACAATGCGCACGCCACAACCTTCAGTAGCAAAAGAGAAACATTTTGACATGTTAGGGAAGCTTTTCAACTAGTGTCATTTTAGCGTTCAGACAAAAAGCATGGGTAAGTGCTCGTACAAAAAATGCAAGAATCACTCGTCCAAAGTGCTGAAAAAGGATGGAATTTCTTATTTTCAGTAAGTTTATATATATTTCTTACCCGTATATTGAGATGTGAGTCATATACTTGTGAAATCAGCATAAAATATTGTTGTTTGGTTTGCCTATGTTAAAATATTAATTTTGTTCTAAATTGATAAATGGAGAGGCTATTTCTTCTAAATTTTTTTTTTCATTTTTAGTATGTATTAATATATTTTTCATAAAAATAAGTTTAATATTACTAGTTGATGATTTTTAAAATAACTAGTTGGCCCGCCCTAAAATTTCATTTGCGTAGACTCTCTAATAAAAGAAAGACTAGGTTCTTTCTTACCTAGGTAGGTAAGAACCTAGTCTTTCTGCCAGAAGTATGAATTTATAAAACGTTTATTTTTTGTCCCGTAAAAAAAACTCGTGCAAAGCCGCAGACAGGAACCAGATCTTTTTAATCATTTAAGTTTAAATTGTTGTATGTCTGAAATGACCCTTTTGTATAAATACCTACTGTTGAGACACCAATTTATAGTTTCATCAATAAATGATTCGTTATCTTTACCTGAATTCTGTTAATTAATCCTTATAGAAAATAAACTGAGTAGGTAGGTATATAATTCTCAGGAAGATACCTACCTACTTACAAAATAAAATAAAATGAATTCGACTCCACCAATCTCTTGTTCCGTATGGAAAAAACTTGTCAGGCTCTGCGCAAACTGTCTGCGTCAAAATAAAACGTAGACAATTTTGATTGACATTTTTGTAAGGCTCTAGGAATCTACGGGGGAGGCCGCGAACTACTTATTTTTGATCGAAGGTTGTACTAAAAAGTTATTCTCTGCCTTAGGCTTCAAATAAGCATGAGTGAAATTAAACATCAAACTTCATAATGCTTTATTTCCTTTTACCTTACATACAGGACTTTTGGATGACACAAAATTCAAATTACCTATGTAACAATTGAAAACAAATGTTCTATTAGATTTTTATCTCACACCACCTGGCATGCCATAGAACATTTATCGTCACATTATGGACGCACAAAACCTTGTCTAAGGTTTGCGTCTTGATATGTTTTAAGAAATTAACTAAACAAACCTGCCTAGTGTGCCATGAAAGTCTTTGTCCAATAAAATCGATGCTTTGCCAACTTGCTTGTGGACCGTAAGATCAACAAACTGCTCCACGGCTTTAGACGTTCCTTTGATATTGATACTCTGTTTGCTCTACACAGGTGCCTTTGTGTCCTGTTTGTCTGATACTCAAACATAGTTGAACTCAGAAGTTATTGTACTGTATGGTCTGTCTGTACATTGTTTATTAACTGTCTACGCTGTCAAAGTGTAGCTAATGTGCTGTGTCTTTGATAGTGTTCATGCTACATTGATCTTTAGACCGTTGTGTTAGGTATTGTTTCGAGTTGCTATTTGTGCTTGGGAATATTGACTTTGACTTGTGTGTGTGTATTTCTATATAAGTGAGAACCTACTTTGTGGTTTTTTCCTCAACGTATTATGCTGGAAGCCTGCAAAATTTCCTTAGTCTGTACATTGTAAAAATAAAGAGTAGTAATAAGGAGTAGTTCAAAAATACAGGTAAAGTCTGGCGAAAGTTAAACGTTAAGGCCACGGTTGCACTGCAGCCGCCAAGTATTGGGTGGCAGGTTACTCGGTGGCAGCTTATCGAGTTTCTTCCTTAGCTAGGTCTGCAGCTCAGATTTCTAAAACCGAATCTGTAACGCCTCGCTACAGCTAGGTGAACTTTAAGTCTTGCTTTGCCCATAAGAACGGTATTAAAATAGGGGTTGCCTTAACTTGTACTGAACGATCATCATTGTTCAGTTCATTCGGTTGAAGGTCCGATAAGTATTCAAGGGACTTACGAGATAGCAGCTACTGTAGGTATTAGAGGGACGTACCAGGTTGTAGCAAATGAATTTAATGAAGATCTGGATGCAGCTGAGTCCCTTTAATGTTGTTTATTGAAGTTTCTCAGTTTTGTTAGCATTCCAGAAGGCCATCTGTAATTTTCAGATCTTGGTCTCTAAATTACTCTTTGTTTCTACTGCAATTGGTGGTCCAATCTCAATATTCGCCAAAGCCTCCTATTACATTACCTGTATCAAAGCCTTTCCGAATTCGACAACAAAGGTATACGACCTGTCTTCCAATCAAATTATACCTGACCTCTGCTATATCTAGCTTCAGATCCGTTCCTCACGTTTTATGTAATATCAGTCATCAGGTTCTACTCAGTGGAATGAAACAAGAATATTGTCGGACGTGATAATAAAATTTATTTAGGGTATCTGTTATTTAAAGCTGCTGTATATTAGATGTTCGGTTTTTTCAGGCCAGACTAGAATAAGAATTGCACACGGTACGAATAGGTAGATATAACGACTATTAACAATTAAAGAATAAAGAGTTTATTCATAGCCACACACATATTTTACAAAAAAGGGAAACACAAAATCATACGTGATAAACAGAAACATAATACTTTGAGATTTAAATTTATAACACATAATAAAAAAAATAAGCATGTAGTAGAGTCCCAAGAGTAGGAAAAATTGGTCTTTCCCTATGTGCGCGGCTAATCAGGTCCTGCCTCAGCTTATTGTCGTTATCATCCGAGGGCGATAACGACGCTGGTTTTCAGTCAGAACCTATTAGGGTGACCTATTAGGGCCATTTGTAGACTATAGATGAAAAAAAAACCTACAGACATAAATGCTAATGATACCTAGGCTAGGTAGGTAGGTACCAACACGAACATGTTTATTATTCTAGTACTACCCTATGGGAGATGAGCAAATGAATTTGAATCTGTTAAAAGTTTGTTTTTCTTAATAGTTAGTCAAAGGGTGCGGTAAATAAATGGGAGGAGCGGGAATGGAAGCGGATATTTGACAGTTTTCAAAGAGCGTGAGATTTGACTAAACCGACGTGAAAAACGAAGCGCACAGTCACGTCTATCGAAAGAAATTCTTTGAACTTCATTCATAACTTGTTACCAATTTACTCTATAAGTACTGGCTTTTATTATTCCAGTTGACAGATTCACGAAGACGTAAACGACGTGCTCAATTTATACGGTGAAATAACTTTTTCGGACTAGCTTTCAGCGTCTCAGTTACAAGTGAAAAGGAAAACGTATTGGATCTTTTGGATGATTCGAATGAATATTAAACGTGCGGAATAAGTTTTTTATGGAATAGGATATTGTTAGCGGAAGCCTCGGGAGTGTTGGGAAGGGTGAACGGTAGTCAAATAATCAACTAAAAAACACAAATACTTTTGTATAATGAATTGTTTAACAGTCATGTAAATTTAACGAGAAAAGGGTACCCGGGGCGGCCGACTACTCTTCTTGGCAGGGCGTAACCGTGACCCCTGATCAATTAGTTCCACGACAATTCATCGATAGGAAATGTTATTTTCAAGTGAGTAGCATCATTAAGTCAGTCACAGTACGTCTTAGTGCACACTAGGTCCTAGAGCGGACCTAGTGTCTAGGTAGTTCTAGTACCGTCTATGTAAATTAAAATGTTAGTATTTTAATCTTCTCTCTAGTCTCTCTGAGAAAGCAAACGTAAAATTTTCATAAGCATAATTAGATTAGAATTGCTCTAGTACGTTGAAATAACGAGATCCAATTAAAGCCAGTGAGAGCATTGCTGAACATAAAGAAGGTAAACAATTCTGACCTTTGACCTTCAAAATGAAAGTTCAATAGACCGTTTTTAATGGCAACTCAAGGTACAGTGGGGTTCATTGATATGTAACCATCCCCCACAGACTCATACGCAACTTACATTTAAGCACGTGTCAAGTTTAGATTATTTGCTCAGATACCTTTTTTGTCAATTTTTGTTGAAAATCTGTCACAAATTCGTCATATAAGATGGAAGACACGTTGCAGCCATTTGTGCAAATTGAATAGAAATAGGATTTCGCGTTCATCGGAACCGGACTTTTTCTTATTACCGAGAGATTCAAGTTTTACATTATTTATGGATAAATGAAAATATATATAAAACAACCTATCGGTGAACGCCGATAAATAATGCAGGCAAACTATCGCATTTATTAAGATTTAAAAATGTTATGCACTACTTTTGTTGCTGATTTTGCTGACAGTTGATTCTTCTTGTCCAGTAAGAGGAATCAACTGTCAGCAAAGGAAACTTTCTGAGGAACGTTCAAGTAAAGAAATTTTTGCGACGAAGCATACGAAACGTCGTCAGTTGGAGTCTAAGTTGAGTGGAGTTACAGTCGAGGTTATGACTAAAGGATACGTATAGGCGTATAGGTATGTTTGTACTATCTACTTTTCACCCAGGTCTTCTGTGTCAGGTGACAAAGCTGTGATTCTGATGGCATCTCTGGTTTTAACAGTCACAACAGTGGAATTAGCGATGACTAAGTCAACTGTAGACCAACCATGTCATAATAAATTACTATCTTTGTTTGTTTTGTTTTGGTTTCCTTGAACTGTCCTTATTTTTTAGGCACATTTGGTTCAGTTCCTGTCGTTGGTATCGTATAATTTTAACGTGCAAATGTTAAAATGCTCCGCATATTGATTCACAAAGACCCTTACAAACTCGAAATAAAATGAAAAAGAAATAGAAGCTACAAATACGAACAAACATTAGGTAGGTACACAGAACTCGTTGAAATCGGTTCGAGGGTGCAATTCCTGTGTTTGGTAAACAGAGGGCGAAGCTTCTTTGATTTTTTCTCGTTCATATTTACCAAAATCGTAATTTACGATTCTTTTTGACAGGGATTGAGGCAATTTTAAAGATTTATATTGAATGTGTTTGAGGGTTATTTGTTGGGTTGTTATTATTATCTTTGATTTATTAATTGCTTACATATTGGATATTGCAGAGCGATGAAATATTATTTGCATAAAAATACCTAAGCTAAGGTTGTCTAGTAAAGATCGCTTTTGAATGATAAGACCACCAATTGTCACATTTATTCATTTTTCAATTTTGTTTGCGATATATTTGTTAAGTGTGTAATTTTTTTTCCATCTGGTATCTATCTAAGCAATTCCGCGAATTCGGGAACAATATAAAACAATTTTAACGAATGACAAGCATGAGCTTCAAAATAATTGTTGTGATCATGTGTCTCCGGCACGATGATTGTTTATTATTAGTTACTGTAGGAAAGGTGGTCGCTCAGCGACAAAGCCTTTTGTTGTGATAAATAAAATAAAATATTAGTTAAAACAGATTTTCGGCATGTTGTGCGTTTGCCTTTATTGAAAATCCTTCCACTCTGCTGACTCAACTCCTAAACTAAAATGTTAGCAGAAAAACTTGGCTAGCAACTAGCCAATCTGCTCAAACTTCATGTGACGATCTACGACTGTAGTCTTGAGTGAACGTACTATCTCCCTAAAGTCCCCGAGTAACTTTTCTCCAAATAACCTCCGCCGTGTCCCCAGCCTAAAAGGATTTGGTGTTAGCATTCGAAGTTTGCTCTCTGAATTAAGGTATTACCTACCTACGAGATGTCGCAATTACCTGAACACAACCTTTAAACCTAACAAGATTAACACTTGTCACTTGCTAACGAGGTATACAGGTAATCATAACCTGTTAGTTATTCCTTGATCATGGCGCATGCCGAAGTTTAGTGGAATAGATTATTTACAATAAATCTTGGTACATATTATCATGAGAGGAATGCTTTAAGAATTTCTTAGATATTTTTCACAGATGTATGTTTTTTTTACCAGGAACAATGGAAAGCTTTGTCTTCATAAAAAATTAGGCTTGTTTTAATCAAATTTTTGCAATTTCGTAAAGCCCTTTGACTAATCCTGTCTTGTGCAAAAAGGCTTAACGAGCAAAGATACTTGAGAGAGAAACATGCAATGTTCATGAAATTTTGCGTGCTATTTTTTTATCAAAATATTTATTATTTGGCACTTTAGGGTGTAGATAAGAGTAATTTAGCGTAATGGCTTTAGTGTAAAACTAATTAGTAGGATAGTGCAAGCGATAATAACATGATTTGTTTTATTGTCTTAATCTTTTACCTAGTATTGCAAGAAAAGTTTTCTTGCCATAATTGTTATCTTAGCTTAAAAACAAACCTTGGATAATTTAGAAAGCTTTTCCTAGAGTTTTTCTGTAAAACATCGTTCGATGCTGTAAATCTCGTTCACATAAATATTCAATTCGTTCGCTCATTCATTCAAATGCATGGGTTCAGTTAGCATAAGCACCGCTTTTGTTTTTATCTCTAATTACCATATTCATTACTTCTACCACATCTACCTTCTTCTTCTAATTCTTCTTTCGTCTAGTAGGTAGGTAATTCATCTGTTTAATTGTCAAAAAGATCAAAATGATCAACGGCTAATTTTTCGACATTTTCTTGAGTTAAAAACAATCTGGGCCATTTTTATGCTGTTTACAAATAACACAAACATAGACATGTTACATAAATGAAAGTAACAAATAAAAAACAAAATCCTGTTGGTACATAAACTTCAATTCTTGTTTGACTTTTTTCCACTCCCCCCTATCAGTTTTCATCGGTATATACTCACATACTTCTTAGCCATGTCTTCTTTCAATAATGATAAAAACACTTTTAAAAATCTTGAATTGAACCTTTGTTTGTCCACAATATCACCTAGTGGTAAGAGACGATGTATCACTAAGGCCTAGAAGACACCAATTCACTCTTGTTTTGAAGGGTGTGGGGAGGAAGTGCGACAATATTGTTTCATTCAACAATTAGTCTTAAAATCTGTAACCAATTTTTGCTTGCATATTCAGATTAAAATTGCGTGTTCGTTCATTTACATTTTGTTTATTTTATTGAAATATTATACATAAAACTAATTGCAAGCTTTAATTTTTTTTGTTTATTGCGTTCTGAAATAAAGAAAGTTATATTTTATGATTAATTCGGCAGCACTTGCTTATGTGTAGGCATAGAAAAAGAAAACTGTTTTGTTTATAGCTTGTGCATAATATGTTTTTGTTTGAACCTTCTCCACGTATATGGTTTGGTGATATTTTGATGAAGATAAACTTTGTGGGAGTCGATGAAAAAAAGCAGCTCAGGACCGCTATTCGTGGCATCGTCGTGTGGGGAAGGCATTTAACTAGTTGTGGACGTATACGGGCTGATAATGATGATAATATGTTGTGACGAAGCTCCTCATGGTTGGTATAGTATACAAGAAATTACTTCTATCGCCTATGTTCTTTGGTAACCATGTGAAGATTTTCATTCTCTTTTTATTGCTATTTCGTGCCTTCGTTCCTAGCTGATACAAATCAATGTCGATTCGATATAAATTGTCTCTTTGACCCGGGTTTACCCCATTTGTTTTTAACTCCCCATCCGCCCGTTCGGTCATTTCCCGAAATAGCCTACAGCGATGAATAAATTTTCCCTCCTCCCCATCTTTTCCCCCATACACCATTTTAGTTCGATTGTTCTTTCTTTCGAGAGGTTTTAATTCAAAATTAAGTTCGTGAAAAAATTGAGTTGGCAACTTTGCTAATTTGCGCTTCGGACGGAAGATAAATGTTTCTGATGTTTTGACACTTATTTTGAGCGTTTAATGGAATTTATAGGTTAGTTAACTGTTACAAAAAGCTTTTTATTACTTAGGTGAGTTATTCTCTGGCGCTTTTAATATGTACATTCTGCGAGAAAAATTGCTTAATTTAGTCAATTATTTCTAAGCATATTCACATATACCTATAGGCATAGTCAAAAAGGGCATTGTTGTGGTCGACTGTCATCATCATCAGCCTATATTAGTCCCTACATATAATATTAAAGTACACAACATAATATAAGCTGGACATAGGCCTCCCGTTGACTGCACTACTTGTTTAATAGCACCTTACAGAACTGTTGAAGCATATCAGGTGTCCCGAGTTGATGGTACTAAATAGAGTGGCACCTTGTTTAAATAAGCACCAATAGGATGTTTAATGTATCTTTGATCTCGTGAACTAAATTAACCCATGTAGAGTAGCTACAAAGGAACAATACAGAGCAAACACTCAAGGCTCGCATTGAGGTCACATCACATCAAGACTATTGTCTCTGAATCGTAAATTAATATATTCTATACAAACATACGATTGTCGCATCATTTCTATAATAAACCCTATACCCTACACGTTAAGGTTCTAGCTTTCCTTTCAAGACTTTGTAATTTGAACTCTGTTTTCAATGCGTTATGGTTTGGGTTATACTTGAACTTGATGCGTATTGTCTGAGGTAACAGATCCTTTCATTTGACTGAATACATCCGTATCCGAATGTTGAGTTATGGATTTTGGGCCTTGATGCGATCTGTCGGCATTCGATAAAGATTATATCGGCACGGGAAGGTGCTGATACAGACTTGATTACAATAAACCTCAATCACAATAGGTACATTATCTTTAGATCTATTTGATAATGTAGGTAGGTACCTACATATCTTCGTACAAAGCTTTGCTATATACCTACGTTATTGAAGATATTCTTGTCTCGATTGACATCATATTCCGGACTTTTCACGGGCTAGTTAGGAAGGGTCCCGATGCGCAATTTGCTCAACCTAGTTGCACAAAAGGGACCTTACGGTCATGACGGGTAGGACGCACTGTTTGAAAACTTCAAAAATTTAAAATTCGCGAATTGGTCATTTTTCTAATACATATTGGTCAATATGCGTAGTAAGAAGATTGGTCAATATGCAAATTAGAGATAGGTGAATTCGCGTATGGGTTATTTTGCTTATTGGTCAATACGCGTTTGATCATTTTGCATTATTTTTCAATATATATTGGTCATTATGCATCTAAACCGTTCATCTGGATATCCTACTAAAATAATAAAGGCAAAAGTTTGTGTTTTTTTTTTTTTTACCACTAACAAGTAGATGGATAATACTTTATTATGCCACACCAATACAGAAATCAGTACAGAAATAAATGCTACGAGTAGACGAAGAAAAAAGGCGGTCTTATCGCTGTGAGCGATCCCTTCCAGGCAACCTTGGGATTGGGGAAGCTCTGCTTAGCTTGGGGCTAGATGATGCTATGGGGATTGTTCTGCATTATTCATGAATTATTAATTTTTTCTATAAAATAACGCGTGCGAAGCCGCGGGCAGAAACATGTAATACATATTTATAAAGGGTCCCGTACCCAAAGGGTTCCGACTAATTTCAGAATTATGATTAGACAAAATTATGACGGAGCTTTTTGCCTCATATTTCGTTTGAGTTCAGAACAACACAATCACCGTAATAACCCTCCCCTGCCGGTAGTCGGGTAAAAATTATAAATATTTTATACTAGTGGTCCGCCCCGGCTTCGCACGGATATATTATATCGCCTATGTTCATCAGGGATAATGTAGAATTTTAATGGTGAAAGAATTTTCAAATCGGTCCCGTACTTTTGGAGCCTATGCAATTCAAACAAACAAATCTTTCCACTTTTTAATATTATACATTGTAGAAAAGCTGGAGCGTTTTCTAAAGTCGATAACTTTGTTTCTTTAGGCTTACAATATAAGCACTTAGATAAGTCAAATTTTATACATAAACAGCATAATAAATAGTAATTATTATAAAATAAGAAACAAAGTGTTATTGATTTTGTTCGCTCAATTTTTTTTGATCCTTTTTTTTCGTATACCTACTGGATGTGTGACGTTAGAGTGGATAATTGTGTGAAAAACAAAAGAAAATCGCGTCAACTTTGTAAAATTGGTAATGGGCCCAGTCGACTAAAGAAAAGTAATAAATTAAATGCATTAGGTCAACTGGCCCCGTAGGGCCAGTTTTTTCCGGGGCCAGTCGACTAAAGAGCCAATGTATCTATATATAAAAACTCTGGAACTATGTTTGTCACAGCTCCGGAACAGCTACATAATCGCATTGTCTTGTGCTGTGTGTGTGCTCCGGCGTTTATTGAATTTGCTCCGCCATCGAGAATGTGTAACGGATTACGTGATGTCGAACGGTACTGGACAATGGGCCTGGGACTGAGCTTATAAATACTATTGACTGCCCTCGGCTTCGGACGCAATGAAGCCTATAGAACCTTTAGTCCAAGTCAACATCCCACTAATATTATAAATGTGAACGTTTGGATGTTTTTTTTTTATAATTTATGGATGGATGTTTATTTGTTTAAATAAAAATTACGTAACAGTTGATGCTCAATATTTACACGCTCTAAACCTGGTATAAAATATAGGCTATTTTTTATTCAAACACTGTAACTGAACTTAAGTTCTTCAACGAATTAATTTAGTTCTCTTAGTTTATAGAGAAAAACAAATTCAATTTATAAAACTTCGACAAATTGAACCAACACTAAAAATATTCCCCAAAAATTTCGACTACTCGAAACTAAATTAACGCTTCGCATCTGTAATTTATGTAAATAATTAAACTAGATTAAAACTCCTGTACAACGTAGATACTTCTAACTTTCTCATACTCAATCCAGTACTCGTGCTAGTACTTTTTCCAGTGCTAGTACTAGTTGAAAACGGAATGCATAATTAGATTTTAATTCGGAATCGCGGCTCGCCCGACAATATTTGTTATCCGGGTAAAGTTTTCGTCTCAATTGTCTACGGAGATAGAGAGAAACTCGTGTTGCGATGTTTCAGAACTTGGTGTTTACTTTAAATTTTACGAGTGTTAAATTAAACTATGCTTGTAGGCGTCATGAGTCACAGTTAGTATTTTGTATTTATTTATTTATAACTAGAATGATTAAACTTAACCAATTACACTACTTATGTACTTAAGATTTAAAAATATACAAAGAAAAGGATACATTAATAGGAACACACTTCACACAGCAAAACAGTAAATGGATATTGCAAATTTTCAGTCCTCAAAGGGTTGTTTTTTAGCCCCTATGTAAAACCTGGACGATTCAACCTCCACCATTTTATTGTCATCAAGCACCAAGTTTTAGTGAAACATAGTGAAACAATCATAGCTTTAGAGTATTATCATACTTCCAATGATTTTTGTTGTTGATAGTCTATCATAGTTCCTTTGTCTTTTCTTTTACATTTTATTATGTTTGTTTTTGTTATGATATGTTATGTTATGATAGCGGACCTTCGCCCACCGCGCCACAGAGGTCCGAAGGCAAATTAGTTAGTAGACAGCATTGGAAGTGGTCAAGTTAGGAAACGGACAACACTGGAAGTGGTCAAGTTAGGAAGTGACGATTCAGGAAGTGGTCAACTTTGAAAGTGGTCAAGTTAGGAAGTGGACAAAGTTGTCCTGAGGGAAAATACTAGGTTCATCTTTAAGGAAAATATATCACAATCCTGATAAATTAAGATTAGTTAATTGTTTCTTCATTCATTATTACATTTTGCGAATCAGGAGTCAACTTGTAGGCTTTGGTAAGACAGAAAAAACATTGTTAAGTCGATACTTACTATTATTTTCCTTGTCACACTCTGTATCTTCGATCCTACTATTTATTTATTTGGCGCTGACCTTATTCATAAACGTTGGTAAAGTTGTTGTAAATGAATATTTAGAAAACAAATGTCTTATCTTAGCTCTGCTTTAAACATGGAGCTGGATGATGCTATTTATATTGTTTATCTTGGTGAAACAAGTGCAAAACCGTGGGAAAAAGCTAGGGAATAAATTAAACCTTATGGATTCTAATTCACATAGTAGTATTTGGGCTCAGGCCGATAGTTTGCACAAAAGCGCTTCTTACAAGTTAGGTATATTCATAAAAAAATTAACTAGAGCCCTTGTTCTACCGAAACGTTTATCAATAAGAAACATCCAACGTTCTTTGTATCCTTTTTACGGGCGATTAAATAATGGGGTGATTCGGCTACACATTGTTTTCGTCCGGTCAATCAAGAGACATTATCGGGGCCGTTCATCGATTAGGGAGTTGTTCTTTGTTTGTTCATTAAAAGCGATCACCCTGTATCTGCAATGCAGAATAACTATTTGTACGTTTTAGTTACATTTCTAGATACAAGCTGTTTTGTTTAATACGGATGTGTGTAAATTGACGTGAGTTTGGTTACGTTAAAACTTTTTCTCCGTTATCTTTATCAAAAGAGCCTCAAAAAAGAAAAAATACGTAATAATCTATGGGATAAAGGAAAGATCCCCTTTATTTCAAAAATAAATCAAAACTATTTTAAATATCAGAAATAATAGTGCAAAGTACCATCTGTTTTCTTAGTTAATACCGTTTTTCTCCTAAACTATCAATCACAAGATTTTTTATTGTCATCACCGTATTAGATAATAGGGTATCAAGGTAAAATTTTGGCTTATTTTTGCAAATAAATGTCCTAATTAATAGATAATCAGCAAAAACTTGATTTTTGCGCTGACGCCGCTCTACTCTGTCCCGTTCCTGTAACAGCAAAATCCTATGCCTATCTGTTTCACAAAATGGCGTCATAGATCACTCCAAAGCTCTGCGCTCATTAATCCACATTTTTGTGCTGGGTAGTGATACAAAATGAAATATATAATTATTACAATATGGACTTAAACTCGTTATCTTTAGATACATTTTACGGAGACAAAATGGCATCCCACAAGCTGTAATCGAGTGGTCCGCGATCTGTCATCTGATTCTGTCATAAAAATTCATCTGAATGTAACGCGTTGAAGATTACAATTGAATGAACATTCGTTGTTAGCGGTGCTTTTTAGATGTACGTCAAGCTTTAGAGCTTCCTACATGCTATATTTGAAGCTTTTGATCCGCATTCGTTTGTATTTGCACTTACGCGTTTGAACATGCGATGAAATGGGCGAAACAGGTAAGATGACTCCTACACCCAGCAGTATCTTAAGAAAACGATGATGATAATGAATAGATTTATTATTGGTATTTGTAAACTAGTTTTGGTCGCGGTTTCGCACAGAAACGTTTAAAGGTTATTTTTATCCCAAGAGAACTGATTTATGGGATAAAATAATATATAGATAAAAAGAGATTTATTGGTTTAGGCGTGAAGAGGTAACAAAACCATCTATCCATTCATCTAAAGATCCAAACTATCGCATTTATTATATTACTGTGATAAGTATTACAACTAACTCTTTGTAAAAGTGAACTTGCGATTTACAAAAAAAACTAATCTATAAAGAAAATACTCTCGCCATAGAGTAAAAACGGGCAGCTGTCTCAGACTCTCGCATTCAGAATCAAATCATTTCCGGTTTATCATTTGTAACATCAAAACCCCATAACAAAAAACAAGAGAGCAGAAACCTGACAAAAAGAAGCCATAACCGTCGGTTTACAGCCGGTTACACAAACAGCGATTAGTGCACCGCAGCGCGGTCCAATAATACTTGTGCACACAGCACCTGTGCAAATACATAGGTATCTAAAACTATTTACAATCTACTCGTGATCAGAGTGTACTGTTACTACTTTATACTGTATAGAACCCACTGTTACTGTCTGCCGCGGTGCACCGTACCTGATTGCTCCTGTTTGATTCCTTGTTGGTAACGTCTGCAAACTTACGTCGATACTGTCGGCTGAAGATGATGATGATGACTACAGATTCTATTTTTAATTTTCATTTATTCACGACAGCAAACAATTCGTCTCAGGTTTTACCAGAAATAGAATTAAAACTAATAAGCCCCGTTGTCCAGAAAATGTAATGGGTTATTTACATATTACTTTAGGTCAAAAACGTAGCAAATAATTGATAAGATATTTGAGGCGGTACATTAATTGTGAATACACCTACATTATTCTTAATCAAAAAATAAAAAAAACTTTCAAATAGAATAACTAACTATCTTTCAATAATAACTATTCCTGCCAACTGACTGCACCATCTTGCATTAACATTTTCGAGTCGACTGCGAACCTAAATATTCAACGTTTTTCATTAAATTCCTGTTTTGTACTATCATTATTCCATTACTAACATAATTACCTTCAGTTCCGACTCCTGATTTATTGTTCCGATTCCGCTGTAGAGCCAAAAAGGAATTTTGATTTAAAAATAATTTCGCCACGGAAATCTGAGATTCAAATTTCATAATTAGCATCTTGGTAAATTGAAATGGCATCAGGGATTCTTAGCTTGTTTTGTAGGTATTTATTTTGACTGTGCGTTGAAAATGTTTTGATTTGTTTGATTAATTCAACATAGTTATGCAGATTGAGGAACATTGAGCATTGAGGAAATTGACGCATTCCATTGTCGTCCATGAAAAATAAGGAAAATTGGATTTATTTGGTACTTTTTACCATTCTAAGCGCTACCAACCCCTTAGCTTAGCCCTTTTAACCCCACCGCCTACCAAGAGACCAGAATCACCCCCTTCCGGAATAGAATAAAGAAACTATTCTGAAATCGGAAATATTGTTACTTATGTCACAGTTTCGTAGGTCTACGAAATTTCGTAGACCCTCTACATCGTCTACGAAATGCTACGCTTCTATGTACAATGTATATTGAGGTTAATAAAAAACGCAGCTTGAGTTAATGTAGTAACAACCTTATAGTATCGCATTATCTGTGCTACCTGATAAAATATCAATTACGTTACACTATGTAACTTCTGCCTGTGACTTTTCGTTTACTTTTCGTTCCGCTTTTTCGGGATAAAAAGTAAGCTCTGTCGTTTTTTGGATCAATCTATGTCCGAATTTTTCTTTACAATCCGTGTAGTTATTAAGTCATGAAATACAAATAACAAACGAAAACATACAGAGCTGCTTTGCCTGAGTCACAATAATTTATCAGGATTTAAACAGACATTTTTGCCAGCAAAATGATTATTTCAAATAACATGTAACAAACCCTATTCCAGTCCGACATAATCATTGAAAATGGGTCAAGTTTGATCAACAAATTAAACTCAACATTCGCTGATAAAGCAAATATCCACGTGCGATTGGATTACAAACGGGCTCTGAGAACCGGAACGGATATGAGAATTATCTCCGTGAATATTATCCATTTCAATTCTGATTGAATTTGATTATTTCATACGGATTCATTATTTTGCTATCAAGGGTTTCCTTTCTCTTTCTTGTTAGAAAATGAAATTATGAAATAATGCTGCTGCATTAATTTCATCCAGATTAAATTAATTGATACAAGAATTAAAAAGCAAGAGCATTTAAATGGCAGTCATTCAGTGTTTTTTTTACTTTGTTTTGTCGATCTATTTATTTTGTTTCAACACTTAAAGGTGTTCCGGGTTCGTCCCACTCGTTTCGACCAAAAGTGGTCCGAACACGGAAAACCATGGCATTATCGGGACATGCGCTATTGAAGGATAACTACTTCATTATGTACATTTTATTCCTTTTATATTTATTTATTTAATGGAATGTGCTATTGTAGTGAAACTATCTGAATTTCAAATCTACATTAAAAACAACCATAGATAAGAAAAATCTACAGATGAGAATTTACACTACGCGCAACTATCAAAGGCATTGAAAATGTAAATTAGTAATAAAGCACACGATAAAATTTGACAAATTAGTTTTAGCGCAGACTGACCTCGCGCGTAAGGGCCAACGGTTTTTATCCGCTCGCCTCCTCAGATGATTAAAACAGAAGTTTATTAATTAAACTTCAGTTTTAATCCGAAAAAAACTTTAAAAAAACCGTTTCTCGAAGAGCAAGCTTAAAAATAAGACAATAAGAATTTTTCGAAGTCAGCGAAAAAAAAAATGAAATTTTGAAAAATCTGAAAAAGTCACCGACTGATTTTGGGAACTCAAATTGCACTTTGATGCCCTCCGGCAGACGCCATTATGGCCTATCCGCGTATCTTTAATCTGCGACACTACAGGCAAATATCACAATTTCATAAATCGGGGCACTATACCTACTCGATCAGGAAAACATAAACATTTTCAATGTTATGTTTTCCTGATGTTTACTATTTATAAAACTGTTTAGTATAAAATTTGACTTGTCTAAGTGCTTTTTTGTAAGCTTAAAGAAATAAAGTTATTGACTTTTGACTTTTGTTAAAAATCAAAAGGTAAGGAGTAAGTAGGAGTAGTACCGACTGCAAAAAATACACTCGTTGACTGAAAACATTCGAATATTAACACAATTAACATATGCTAAACGCTATTTTGCTATCCAACAACCGATAAATACAATTATAAAAATATCAATACCTATTAAAATTCAACCTTATTCATAAACTACAAAAGTTGTCTCTTGTAAAGCCAAACTTTCGTAACCAGATTGCAATTTGTATTCAAGCTGATTGGATTTACTTTCCGCGAGCGGACGTGGTTACAAAGTTGAGGTGCGCTTTCAATGTGAGCTTAGGTAAATTGAGTTAAGGTTTATTTTACATTGCAGATTTGTGTCATCTATCTTGCGTTGGTAAACTTTGGTATAAAGGTAATTAAGCTCACATAAACGTTCAAAACAAGATTGAATAAAATCACTTCATCATCTGTCCTTTTCCCACGTTACGTAGGGTACGCCTTGCTTTTTCTTTTCCTGTCTTGACCAATACGAGGCGTTAACCAAAGAAACTCTGTTCACCTTAGCGCGCTATTAGATAGTGTAGGTCCACGGCAGAGGATTTCGCGTGAAATGAAAGTCTACGGCTATGCATCTGTGCCATTTCTCCTTTCCCGAACTAAAGCACCCTCTTTTCTGTCTGAGATTTTTTTAAAAGGAGCTTTTAGTTGAATCTACAAAGATCCAAGTCTCAGTGGTTTAATCTGGGTCAATTTGTATTCATTGTAATTTAAAAAAGTATCGTGTTAAATTCAGAAAATTGTGTTTTTAAATGGTTATGGTTATTTCTATATGCACAGAATTATTTAATAATGTTCAGTTCAGTTCAGTTCAGTACTTTATTTATAAGAGTTATTTCTTACACGTCAAAAAGGTACAAACATATTTATAAATACATTAGCTTAGTAGTATAATTATGGAGTATAATTTTCTTTGGTAATTTTACCAAAAGTATTTAAATACTATAAATGTGTTGAGTTAATGAGTTATGTCAATTATTGGTAAAGCTTATAGGTACATACAATAACAATTTCAATTTAGTATTAATTTCCTCGAGTAGAAAGTTCTTGGCACTTATTAGGGGAGGCCTATGTCCAGCTGTGGACAAATATAGACTGATGATGATGATGACGATAAATGTTGATAATTGGACAGTTAGCAGCTTCGTTTGTTAACATTGATATATGAAAACTTATGTCCAAAATACATGGAATTGCCCGTTCATGTTTTCGAAAAAACACTGGCTTAAATCAACTTTAACATTTAAAGTATCGCAGGCCATACGTTGATTGAAGGTGACAAGTCTGTAGCCTGTCCAAATTGGCTGAGAGCCAGTACCACGAGTCATGTAGATACTTGTTGTAGGTACATCGCTTCCGCGGACAGGAGGAAATGGATGTCGCCGCGAATTATTGGCTGCTCATTAACTGATAATACTGGTAATTGTTTTTTTTCTATTAGGGCGTATTCACACAGGCTTATCCGTTATACAGGGAGACTAAAAAAAGCTCACTACGACGACTAAAGAAACCTTTAGTCTGTTAGTTGTTATTTTTCGAGTTGTAGCAAAACCCGTCCCAAGCTTTTTATCTTCTAGATAATGATATTTTGTAGTTAGCCTTTTTGCACAGAAATAATTTCCTACAGGTTTTCTCAGATCCTAGGGGTCTAAGAAAACCCTGGTTAAAAAAAACAGTGACAGGCACAAAACAACCATTGAGAAAAAGTAAAACTTCATTGTGTTCTTACAAATCCTTAAAACCTCTTAAAAATCAAACAAGTGTAAGAAGGTTCGTTTTAAAAATTAACACCCGTGTACCTCGAGCCCTCCTAAATTCCCTTTCCCTACGGAAATTCAAGAGTTGTGCAAACTGTACTAAGATAAAAGGCACTTAAAAAATATCTTCGTACCCTTTGACAACCCTATCAGACTTGAATGTGCACTGAAATATCCACTTTATAGTCTGTTCTTAAAGTTCATTGTACTTTGTGCTATATCATCTACATATTTTATTATTATTCCTTCGATTTTATTGCAATTTCACAATGGTATGTTCCACTGGCGTGTTAATTGAAAATACAGAGATCAGAAGATCATCATAGAATAAGGCGTTCTTTTATTCTTTAGTAAATATTAAATCATCATTATGATAAAATATGAAATAAAATAAGTAGTCAGAGTATTAAAAAAAAAAAAACAAAAAAAAACTTTTGTAGTAGTACAGCTTTCATTTTCTTGCATAGAAAATGAGAAAAAAGCAGTTCACCAAGTAGATATTTATAATTTCGGATACAAAATGTGTCATCAGTCAGATTATGTTACTCAGAAAACAAAGAGGGAACAAACCGAGTATCCGTCACATATTCCACCTTTTCCTTAGCACGTTAAGCCATTGGTCCAGGTCCTGACCTCTCCCGGCCGTGTCTGTCTACCGTCCATTCCAATTATGAGAATAAGGGTATAGAGAGTGCACCAGTGTTTGTGCACACACTGTCTTGTGCACCATAACGTCCTGCACACATTTCTAGTCTCCATTAAGACAGAAATTCAGGTAGAAGGATATCACCCGTATTCAATAGATATGTAAGTCTACCTACCCTCCTTGCCAAAATGCGGTCCAGCGTTCACTAGGTACCTAAATCTTGTTGAAACAACAACCGTGGTACGTTTTCGCAGTTATTAAACTTTACGATCTGTATATAAACATTTTACAATCTCATAAACTTTCAAATGAGGCTAACCCCGACCCTTCGAATACTTGACCTCCGTTTACTATGGACATAAATAAGGTAAATACCAACATTTATATCCATGTAGGTACTTGTGTTATAGCCGGCACCCTAGACACTATCGTATTAAGGTGCTAACCCGACCCAAATAGCGCCTCTAGCTATTATTTTATCTTCTTATTATGTTAAATAAAGGAAATTTAAATAAAATATTGGGTATTTTGTGATATCTATTAGAAGCTTTTTTTTAAATGCCCCTGTAATAGTTTTATTTTGTACAGTATAGGTAGAAATGCGCAAATAGAGTTTGGTGGCCGCAAACTGCAACTTCGTATTTCTGCCTAAAGTATACAAAATAAAAATATTACAAAAGCATTAAAAAAGTTTCTATAACGGGTATCACAAACTTCCCAATGAAATTAATAAAACTTTTAAGTTTAACGAAATGATAGATAAAATAGATGGCGGCGCTAGTTTGGGTCGGGGTATCGCCTTAACCAGCACGGTAAACCGTTGTCAAATTTTACTAAAATAAATGAGCTGTAGAGGGCGCTGCTCAAGATAGGACTCTATGGCGCTTAATAGGGGAGGCCTATGTCCAGCTATGAACTAGTATAGGCTGATGATGATGATGAATGAATGAACTGTTGTTTAAAACAGCGACAGGCTGCGACCGTGGTGGCATAACCACTGGTGCGTTTGAGCGTTTATTCACGTTTTTGAACTGAAAATATGGCTTGTAATCACATTGGCACCTATGAATACGTTACAAATAATCGTTGAAAATATTATGACCAGAAATAAAATATAAATATTTTTCAGTATAAAACTGCTTTCGCCGTAGAAACATTGTTTGTTTTTAATATGTCCAATAGACGTTCGTTTGACCACAATCACACCTGATTTATAGTGAAGATGTAGCGAACGGTGTATCACGAAGGTCTAGATTCTAGAAGATACCTATTCACTCTTGTCTTGAAGAGACCCAGGTTGTAATTGACCGGAAAAACAGCAGCAGGGTGCTCCAAACCCCAGCGGTACGAATGATGAAGGTGGAGGAATACCGCTTAGTGCGACTGGATGGTATATCCACCAAGTAGGGTAATGCGCTGTGCGTCTTCTTGTCCTGGAGTGGAAGGGGAATGGTGGGATAAAAATAAACTTATTTACTTGACACACTAAAGGATAAACTCGCGTTAATGTGAGGTAACATTAAGCTGAGGTGGAACCCTTTGGCATGCACCGTTACAGCGCAGAGCACACACCCCACCCGGGGCTGACTTACCCACAACCAAGCTTGCCTGTCTACTCACTTATCTAACTTATTTCTTTCTTGTATCCAGTCTGTGGGTGAGTAAGTAGGTAAGGCCTAGTAACTTTTGTTATATTTTTCCTCCTTTTTGTTCTGTGCTATATCTCTGTTGTGTCAATAAATCTCTATATCTCTATAAACTTACGTTACGAGTGAGTATTTTTTAGAAAACAGCGTCCAAATAGAACAAAAACGCTGACAACTAGAGAACTAAATCATTTCATTAAGCAACGGGTCAACCCTACCCAATCCTTTATTCCCTAACTGAACCCTCTCATTCAATCAGAGTCTATCGTTTCTTCACATCCATCGAACGATATCTCTCTTTCACGCGTCTTACGTACAAATAAATGAAGCAATGTAACTCATCCAATTGCAGACAATTGCTGATGAATACAGGGGGGTTGGGAAAACGAGGTTTTGTGAGTAGGGGATATCTTTCGATGTTGTACCAACCTCCTTAGAACTCTTTTAACTTGTGTTGGCCTACGTTTTCCCTTATGGCGTTCCCGAGGGGCATGCTGCCGTCGCGGTGCGCTAGTGGTCATCTAAATACACGTCTCGAAAAGTCATTTGGTACAACTTTTAAATGAAAATGGAGGCTTCATAGAGTGACGATGATACTTAGTTATTGTTACCGTTAGTAGATATGTCTTTAATCTTTCATTGTAGTACAGCTTCGTGTAGCGACAGCGGTGTCCCCTTCTGATTGCGCCGCCCGCCGCCGTAGCTGCGCAGTGAATACCTTAAATTAATTTTGTAAGAATTTACAGTACACTTTTAATAATCCATATTAAATATGCATAGTTATAATGCTCAGTATAAATTTCAAACAAAATTCCGCCCCTTTTTGAATGATTCATCCTGTACAGTCACCAAAAAGTTTCAGAACAAAAGAAGATATCTAATGCTTGGAAAATACTTTCTTCGATTGGGTGAAAGCGTAAGCCAAAAATATATAGGGTAAAGTAGGGATAGCCGCCGCAGTGATGATGTACTCAATCGCAAAAAAATATAAATGCTGATAGGTTAAATTCAGCTCTATTTTCAGGAAATATCCTACCTTTTAAAACTGGTCTGATTAAAATATATGGCCATACAGTGGGCACTTGGATGCTTTTAAATAGATTCCATTTGGATAATTAAGATAATGTATCTCTAGATTGTTTCAGGCTACAGGTAGCTCAATTTTACTGAATTTTAATAATGTGCTCACAATTTTAATATTGAGATTTTTATATAAACGTATCTTACAATTGTAATACCGCGATGTTTATATGCAACTTTTGTTCCATAATTTATCTTTTGCCAATGAGGCCATGTCGATGTGCCACGGCATCATCGCCAAAAGACAAATTTTGTCTCAACGACCAATGCATGCGGCGACTATCCCTACTTTCCCCTTAACGTAAGCCGAACGTATTTACGTAAAATTATCCTGTATTTTTCGACCTAGGGTTGGGAAAGGTTCGGTAAAGCGATATTAAAATGATCGGAAACGTTTTCAATTTGTTTCGCACGACTTTGCTGTTAATGTTTATTGGATTGTTTTTGGGCCACAGATGTTTTAGCTGAAAGGTCCAGAAACAAATTACGAGTGTTATTGCCATCTTGCTTGGACTGCCAAACTATTTTATAGCAGGCAGTTTAAATCTCGCTTTTATCATCGGTTTCATTTGCAACCCTACTTTACTAACTGCTAAGTATAGGCCTCGAAACTCTTGTGCCACTCCATACGGTCCTGCACCAAATGACATAAATAAATAAATAATGCTGGACAATTCACACAGCATTATCTAGCCCCAAGCTAAGCAGAGCTTGTGTTATGGGTACTATTTATAAATACTATTTAACGGGTATTTATCGCGTTTAATTACCTTATTTTCCCGACGTTTCGACAGGTTTACACACTGCCGTGGTCACGGGATGACGGGATTTAAAAATATTTATGGGTACTAGATAACTGATATACATAATATAATACAATACATAGATAGATATTTTTTATTATACATAGAAAACGACCAGAACACCCTGAACAAATGTCTGCAGATCGTACTCACATTTTGTCCCGAGACGGGAATCGAACCCGCAATCTCCTGCGTCGCAGGCAGACCTTCGCCCACCGCGCCACAGGGGTCGTCAAAGGAGTCATCCAGGTTTGCCTTGCACGTAAGTGATATCGTCCGTCAATCTCGTCGCTGGACCGACACTTCTATACCCTGTTCTTCGACGCCAATCAGATAACGGGTAACGACACCTTTCGGCTTATCTCCTTGCAAGGTGTTCTACCCAGCTCCATTTTCTGTGATGTGATTCCCAACGTTTTTTACATTTGTTCGTCTTTGGATCTGGGCATTGGGAGCAAATTGTCATTTGTTTTTGGTCTACTTTTCCCGTCATCACAAGATCTTACGTATTGTTACATCAACCATAAATACACGTAAACACCAACTGACTATCTATTGAACATATACACAGTCCAAACTCTTATCAAAGGAACAATAACAATTCACAAAAACACAAAAGAACTCCACAATCGTTTTCCGCGTAACAATGATAAAAATATTCATCGATCGATAAAAAGAGCAATCACGGCAGCAAAAAATGATTTCTAAATTCATTCTCTTATTGAAACTGCTGAAACATTTATCTTTTATGATATTGCGTTCCTTTTTTGTACCTATGTTTCCCTTTTCCAAGTTACCTATTAATAAAAATGTTAATCCGATCTAAGAGCTAACACACGTACACAAAATGTGGCCTAAGCTAAATCGTATTTGCGACTTTGCTGTAAAGCTATAATGTACCTTATAAATTTTCCATAATAACCTGCCACTCTTGAAGACTTACTGCTGTCTGTGAATTCACAGATGAAAGAAAAAAGTCGCAAACAAAGTAAAAATAATATAAAAAATTCATAAAATAGTACAAAATAGCTGCTAGAATATGCTTATGAGAAAAATATTTTATATATGTATATATTATATGATTCAACAAGGTCCTCAATTTTATTATCTACTATACTAGTTGTAACTTTACACGCACTTTTCAAGTAGACTATGTCTGTCTCCGGGATATCATTTACCTCACTACAAAATTTCATTAAGATAAGTTCTAGTTCAGCTGTTTGGCGTGAAAAGGTGACAGGAGGAAGGTGACAGACAGACAGACAGGTAGACAGGGTTAGTTTCGAATTTATAATATTAGTAAGGATATGGCTAAATAAACTTGAATTTGTTTTACCTCTGTGAATAATTTAGGTACTTTTTTTGAGATCATTATGTTTTAGATGAATAGTATTGTCATGTAGACCTTGTCCAGCAATTGGATGAATCAGGATTGCATAAAAAAATATTGTACGTAATATAACAAATGATATAAATAAATTAGAACCAGTATTTACAATTAAAACAATTGAATTGTATTGTAATCAAAGCATATGTTAACTTCAGCTCACAAGACCCAATTTTATTAATAAAACACATTCTATTTTTACGCCAAAACAACAGTTTTATATCTCGCGTCGCCTCCGTAGAGATTCCTTGTTTATTTTTGTTCTCGAGTATTCCGAAAGTGCTGTTATGGTTTTATAACTAAGAATTATGTTTTGGCAAAGATTCTTTGGCTGCACAAAAAATATACAGAATTCAGGAAACACATATGCTATATGTATAAGATAACTGGATACCGCGTGAACCCAAGATAATTGTGGCGCCCTGACAGGGCTTTTATGCATTGTGTACCAACCCACTGAGATTTCCTACAGAATACTTGTATGCACAAAATAAGTTACATGAATTACACAATTGTACACTTTTGACATAAAACGTTTGAGATTCTGAGAATACAAAACATGTGATAAGCCAATAACCATTGGGATACGCACTACATCAGACAATGTTAATTCTGGCAAAAATAATAATAAAATTATGCCCAAATAATATTTACTGAGACTAAAACTTTAGGTAGGTACTTAAACGTTTCTGTCTCTCTCCCCTAGAGTAATTGTTTTTGGATCAAAGGTGTAGCTCGACAGGTAACCTCTTGAATTTCCCAATAGCCCTGGGTTCTGCAAGTACAATAACGCACATATTGGGTTGTCGATGCCAGGGCATGTCAATATTCACTTTGGGCCATCATAAACAGATTCTTGGTTTAATTACGGTAGCCACAATCTATGTATACTATTCATACGTCATAGGTATTCCAAACGTAGGTACAGGTTTAAGGAGTTTCTCAGTTGTCCTCAGGTGGAGTGGAGTGTCGTTTGGGTCACGATGACAGACAAGGTTTTGTTTAAGCTAGATTAGAACTACAACATTTTATTTATTGCGTGGTTTCTTGATGACGATTCAATGTCATCTTTGTCTTTTCTATCCCCGAAAATGCCTTAGACTGCCCATGCTAAGGGTCGGCTCATACCAAGACGCGACGCGACGCTGCACGCACTTTGATTCAAAATATAACTTTATTTACTACATAAAAAGATACAAATTATCACAAGCGCGGCGCAGCGTGGCGCCGCGGGGAGTTTCCGTTTTATGTCAACAAAATGTGTACCTTTTTCCGTAGTAAATAAAGTCATATTTTGAATCGGTGTGACCTGACCCTAAGCTTATATGGGTGCAAAAGCTATTAATTTGAACTGTCACAGTTCAATTTTTAATAAAAGCTTCTATTGTTTCAGATGTCGAGCGAAAAGCTCCAGAATTCTACCGCAGCTATAAAATAACATAAAAAATGGTAACATGACGAAATGTTACAAAACGGACCAATCCATGAACAGTGGAATAACTTTTATTCGAGCATGCGTTTTTATTGCCACGTGAAAAAAGTAAAAAGGCACAAAGCTCTGGCGTGTTTCAATCTATACTGCCTTCTCGCAGTGGCAACATTATCCACGAGGTCAGTGAACTCCAACACGACCAACATGAGACATTTCAGTGAAAGTGATACTAAATCAACTAGTGATACTTTACTTAAAAGCAATTCTAAAATAAGTGATAGTGAAATCCAAAACGATAGTCCTAGTGATGACAACTACGAAGATCACGACACGGACGATTATACAAAAGTCAATTTCGAGAAACCTTATTACAATAGTGAAGATTTCGTGAATTTGAATAGTAAATTTTATAGTGGTGAGAACGCGTATAGTAATTATGAAGTGTTTAAGAAGTTTTTTCTGAATCCGAGTGACCCTCTCCCTAAGAGTAGTGTGAAGTTTAAAATAAGTAGCCGGATAGTGCAGACGAAGTATGGGAAATTACAGGGGATCGTGTTGGCAATGGATGAGCACAGATATCTGAGTCCTCTCGAAGTTTTTTTAGGTGTTCCGTATGCGACGCCGCCTGTCGGATCTAACCGGTGAGTCATAACGTAGATTAGTCAATTCCTTTCTCAATGACAATGATAAACTTCCAATAGTAGCGCACCACCGCCCAACCATGCTCAAGGTGTTCACCTGTGGAACCAACTAACTTTAGATTGCCCCATGTCACTCGCTATCTATTTACTCAACATCCTGTTGAAACGTCAGATACAAATTCTAGCGTCCAGATCGTCGCATGAGTTGCCTACATAGGACCAGTTAGTTTCTAGCTTCAGTCTGGTATCCCCACCAAGCTGAAGCTAGAAACAAACTTATAGAAACATTCTGTCGAAAAGCCGGATGGCGTTGCAGACGATAAGTATGTCTTTAGGCCATCTGTTTCCATACAAATTCTAGCGTCCAGATCGTCGTGAGTTGCCTACATAGTACCAGTTGGTTTCTAGCTTCAGTCTGGTAGGGAGTCAGCCAAGCACTTTTCGTAATTTAATTCTACTTTCGTAACTTCTTCAAACATTTATAAGCAGTTACGAGTATGTACAACTATGGAATATGCATTTTTGTTCGCAGGTTCAGCCCCACCAGAACACCATCGCCATGGGACGGCGTCCGGGTCTCCGACCGTCCAGGACCTGCCTGCCCGCAGAAGCTCCCAGACCTGGACGATGAGAAGACCATGTTAGAGAAAATGCCTAAAGGCAGACTAGAGTATTTGAAAAGACTGATGCCTTACCTTAAGAATCAAAGCGAAGATTGTCTGTATTTGAACATTTTTGCTCCTTTGCAAAGTAAGTATTGTTCTTACGTTAGTGAGGTATAAGGAACTATTTATATCTACGCGGTATTCGGTACCCATAGCGGCAGAGATTGAATTTTGTGCGCAGTTTCGGGCAGTCCGCAGTATTCCGTTGAGTATTTTAGTAAGAGTAGAATTACCGCATTACCGCGCTGTGGGTATACCGCGTACGTCTGAACAGGCCTTTATATTGGTAAAATATAAAAGACATCCTTTACAGGGTGTTTTTTCATAGAGGATCAAACAAAGTTAGGTGTTCGGAGGTTCCGATCTACGTCGAATAGATTATCTTCGACTTCTTTCAGTCGAGCTTTTGTTTTATTTAAATTTGTATCTACTGGAGCAGCCTGTATAGATTTGGCCACACATTGGACACAATTTAAATAATTGTATGTATTGTATTTTATTTTGTTAATGAATTGCGGGAACGATTAATTAACAGTGTAAACTTATTTACATTAATTCAGTACTTTGTCAGTAATTAACCAATCTCAAAACCATGAAAATGTTTGAATAACCTTTCATTTCATGAATTTAATTTAATTTTACCAGAGGTGAACCGTAAAACGAATATTGTAAATGCAAAAGATGTCTGGATGCATGTTTGTTACCTCTTCACAACAAAATTACTGAACGGATAAAGCTGAAATTTTGCATACATCCTACAAATCGGTTCCCATGAGATAGAAATAACTTTTTAACATTTTCACACAAACAACGCGTACGAAGCCGCGAGCTTAAACTTATATAATATAACCCGTTCTTCTAAATAATACTTGAAATTTCAATGAACTGAAAAAGCACTCACGCAAAAAAAAGAAAGCTTTCCATACAGCAGACATAAAAGCACTTACACAAATGCAATAAGTAACCCAATAGCGTTGACATGAAGTACAAAGTGGATCGTTGTTAGGTGCTAAATGACAGTAGTAGTTGATATTGGAAGGTGGAGTGTTGAGTGCTCGTTCTATTTTGAATGGGACTTAGAACAGCCAGTGCCTCTATCGTGCGTGTGTACTTTCATTTGAAAATAGAAACAACTTTAAACAACTTTAACTCAACTTGGAGAGTTCCGATTAATTCTTAATTCAAAGACCGTACTTCTAAGATAAGTAAGCTGAAGACAGGGCGCTATGGCGCTCATTAGGGGAGGCCTATGTCCAACAGTACCACTATAGTTAGTAACCTACTATCATCATCATCATCAGCCTATATCAGTCCACTGCTGGACCTACTATAGTTAATTATAATTTTAAATGTTTATATCTATGTTAGTCTAAAAGGTATTTATTGTATGGGCTCTAATTAAGTTACATTTTGTACACTTTCTTTTTTGCCTGAAGTAAAGTATTATTATTATTTATTATTATTAGGAACTGGCCGAGGTACTAAAGAGGCGGAACATAAACATCTGTACAATTCAAGAAATAAAATGGAAGGGGTCAAAATCTAGAGAATTAGGATATGGTTACCAACTTTTATACCATGGGACCACCAACGCAAGAAACGGCGTAGGTATTGTTTTAGACGAAAATCTCAAGCAACGTATCATAAAAGTAGACAGGCACAGCGATAGAATCATTTGTGTTAAGCTAGCTATGGATGGACAACCGTGCCTTAACATAATATCAGCGTACGCACCACAGACCGGATGCACTAAACAAGAAAAAAACGAGTTTTGGGAGTACTTTCAGGACGTTCTTCAAGGGATCCCCGCCAACGAAAATAGAATCATCGCCGGAGATCTAAACGGCCATGTGGGTAAAAGCGCCCCGCATGATTCCCGTATCCACGGAGACCATGGCTATGGAAACCTTAACGATCAAGGAGAAGATATTTTGCAGCTCGCATGTATCTTTGACATGCCGATCATAAACACCTACTTTAAAAAGAAAGATGAGCACCTAATCACTTATAAGAGCGGTAGATCAGCCACTCAGATTGACTACTTCTTGTGCAACAGATCTATGCGTGGCTTCTTTAAAGACTGTAAAGTGATACCTGGAGAACCACTTACTGCACAACACCGAATTCTTGTCGCTTGCCTGAAAATGCCTCAGTGGAACGCAAACCGCGTAGAAAACGCCGCACCGCGCATAAAATGGTTTAACCTTCAAAAAGCAACTGGAGCCGCTGTTTTGCTGGATGTAGCTGACTACATTAAAGAAAACATAAATACCACGTATACAGATGCCGATATTCTATGGGGACAATTCCACGCACTCACCATAAACACTGCCAAGAAGAACTTAGGAGTGAGCAAAGGCAAACTGAAGACCCAAAAAGACCCAAGCTGGTGGGGAGATGAAGTCAAAGCACAAATAGCAGAGAAAAAAGGCTAACTTCAAGGCATGGCAGATATCTAAAACAGAAGAGGATCACCTAAAGTACAAAATATCCAAGAAAGATTCCAAACGCATGGTCGCACGATCTAGAGCAGACACAGATAGAAATCTGTATAGCAATCTGGAAAATGCAAAAAATGAGAAGGAAATTTTTAAACTAGCAAAAACGCGTAATAAACTGACTCAAGATGTAAAAGCCAATAAATATATAAAAGACCCCTCAGGTATATTATTAACTTCAAATAGAGACATAACGCAGAGATGGCACAGTTATTACAAGGATTTATTGAACGAAGAATTCCCACAAGACCAACTACACGATTCTCCACCTATTTTCGGCCCAATCGACTATATTACGTCATGTGAAGTCAAAAAAGCATTGGCAACCACGAAGAACGGCAAAGCAACCGGGCCGGATGAAATCCCAGTAGAACTGTGGAAGAAATGCGGAGAGCCAGGATTAAAATGGCTCACTCACTTATTCAACGTGATACTGACAAACGAAAAGATGCCCGAACAATGGAGACAAAGCAACCTCATACCATTTTATAAGAACAAAGGCGATGTAGCGGAATGTGGGAACTATCGGGCAATAAAACTGACCTCACACACCCTAAAAATCTGGGAGAGAGTACTCGCGAACCGACTTTCACAGTTGGTGAATATAACTCCAAACCAGTGCGGGTTCACGCGCGGTGTTGGGACCATTGATGCCATTCACACGGTTAAAATCCTAATGGAGAAATACAAAGCCCTAAAGAAAGACCTACACTTAATTTTCATCGACCTAGAGAAAGCTTTCGATCGGGTGCCGAGAAAGTTAATATGGGAAGCATTAAGAGCCCAACACGTGCCAGAGCACTATGTCTCACTCTTAAAAGACATGTACAATGATGTCAACACCCGAGTTATCAGCCCGGCTGGACCTAGTGCAGAATTTGAGGTCAAAGTGGGGGTACACCAGGGATCTACCCTAAGCCCGTTGCTATTCAACCTGGTAATGAACCATGTCACCGAACAACTACAAAAACCAGCGCCGTGGACACTTTTATATGCTGATGACATAGTCCTTATTGCAGAAATAGCCAAAACCGCCCAAGACGATCTTACGGCATGGTGTCACGCATTAGAACGAAGAGGACTAAGGGTTAGCAGACAGAAAACCGAATATATGCACTGTAACTTTTCCGGTATCTCTGATAGGGTGCGACAAGTGCCACATATCGACAACATTCCGGTAAACCAAGTCGACTGCTTCAAGTACCTGGGATCCGTCATAACTAACTCCGCCAATATAGACCTAGACATCACCAACAGAACTAAATCGGCCTGGATGAAATGGAGAGCACTATCCGGAGTACTTTGCGATACTCGAATGCCAATTAAGGTAAAAGGAAATGTCTACAAGCGAGGAGTGAGACCAGCCCTTCTCTACGGATCAGAGTGCTGGGCGATGCGCAAGACTGATGAACAGCCATTGCACGTCACCGAAATGCGCATGTTGAGGTGGGCAGGAGGCGTAACCATGTTAGATAGAATTAGGAACGAGTGCATACGGGGGACATTCAAAGTGGCACCCATACAGGAAAAGCTGAAAGAAAACCGACTAAGATGGTACGGTCACGTAATGCGTAGAGACGAAAACCATATGACCAAGAAAATCCTTTCTCTCGGAACCGAAACAGTCAAAAGAAGACCAGGCAGACCCCCAACTACTTGGATTGGTACCGTCCAAAAGGATATGAAGACGATGGGTGTAAGCCCTGAACTAACGCAAAAGCGCCCGGAGTGGCGCATGAGGACTAGGAGGGCCGACCCCAACAGAAATGGGACATAAGGCCAGGGCAAAGAAGAAGATTATTTATTATTATTATAGGCTGATGATCATGATGACTTCTAAGATTGTGTCCTTCAAATCACACTGAATGCGATTAAAATTCATTAATTTGAATCGTGTTTTCACGTAGAAAGAACCAAAGAAAAAAATTCGAATTTTATGTAATTCGAGATTTTTACCACAGAAATCCCACAAGTACTGAGATCTAGTCCTAGTTTGACAAGCAAACACGCTAGGTTCGCCTCTTAAATCTCACATACATTTATTTTGTTTTTAAGAAGTAGAAATAAACCAACCATTTCTCAATAGAAATCCAACATCACCTTAAAATTACAGCATCACAAAATAATATTTGCTCAGTAAACACCGAAATAATCTAACGACAAAATGATTATATTTCTTACAAAGTCACAAACTAAGATAAGCTAACGCCCGAGATTTTGAATAAATAATTCGAGATTAAATCCATGGGTAAGATAACGTTTTAAAATCCATTTCGATAAGCTTATCCAAGACTGTTATAGCGAGCTATTGGGATGCAGCATGCATACATTCATAGAAGCAAGGAGGGTTTAAAACTGGATGCTTTCCGTTGATACTTGTGGAAAACGGTTGCTGATATTTTGAAATGGTTTTGCTTTTGTGCGTTCTATCTTAAATGTTCAAAGGAAGCAGGTAAAGCAAAGTTTCTTTTGATGTTTGTTGAATTGATAATTAATTTTGTCACCGCCGCAGCGAGGTTTTAAAACATTTATGTCATCTGACATAAAATAATAACAAATCAGACGTATTTTAACAATTTAAATAGTTGAGGTAACTGCAGAATTTTCCTTTACATTGTTTGCAATTGCAACACGAATATAGAAATTTTAGAGATAGCTTAGTTAGGCATAATTAATCCAAATTAATACCGATCGGAAGCGTCCCCGAGCTTCTGGTTTTTGAGAAGTGCTTCTCACCTGTTAATATTCAAGTTAAATGTTTTTCGTGACAAAATAAATTATCGTTATATCGTTTTACTTTTCTCTCCTTCATGTTTCTCGCTTTGAGTGAATTTCTGTTTCCAGTGTTGATACGTCCCAGTTCTAGCACACATGTGTACTCCACGCTAGCAAAGTGGGCTTCTAGGGCCCTCCTTTGACATCTGGGTAATCTCCAACATCATCCAACATCGTTATTTTTAGCCTTTTCCCTTAGCTTTGAATTTTAAATTCGCGTCGACTCGTTTAATACGTCAGCATGTTCAAGAGGGTTAGAGAAACGGGGTTATTGAATGTAAGAAATGTATTTATGAAATGGTTGGAGTTTTTCTGATTTATTTGCGCTTTAATGAGCAGTTCTTTAAGTGAGGATCGGTAGGTCCTTCGTTATTTTACTTTACTTTAAGAGTATGCATGTGCATTTATCGTTTAATGTACTCATATTGGTTGATGAAAAGAAACGTGTTTTATAGTTTTCTAGGTTTTAAAAGTAATTTAGATAGCAGATAAGAAGTTTTGAGCACATTGTAAGCTATCTATGAACCCACGCTAAGAGACACTACGAACTTATTGTGGGTTTGAAAGAGATTTACTATTTTTATTTTTTATATTATTGATTACACAAAATCTATACTAATATTATAAATTCGAAAGTACCTCTGTCTGTCTATCACCTTTTCACGCCTAAACGACAAAACGGATTTTAATGAAATTTGGCAGGTAGGTAAATGGTGTCTCGGAGACGGACAAAGGCAACCTGAAAAGCGCGTACGAAGCCGCGGTCAGTACCTAGTATTAAAGATTCTCTGCCGCAGAGGCAAGCCTCGCTGTTACATAGCGGCGCTCACCGACGCGACATGTGCGCCATGGGCCATGAAACTGTTTATCACGCTTAGTAAGCAGATTAGTGAGCGCACTGGATGTGTTGCAAATATATACTCAGAAGGACGATGCTGCCTTTCCTGTGGTACTCTCCTCTGGTCTGGTAGGGAGAACCGACTAAGGCAACCTCCGTTCGTCGGTTCTCGACACCCACGGGCTGAGAACAAGGAGTCAATTCTTACGCCTCGACTAATACGTTCTACGGATATTTTCAAACTTATTAAAAATATTAGAAACCGTTATCCTATTTCTCGAATAATAGACATAATGTATACTTTTACCTGCCTATTTCAGAAATTATATAGTGTAAGTAAAATGTAAATAAAAGTAACCGAGTGTACCTTGCTTGAGCTCCTACGGCGAATAAAATATGTATGAGCAAGTATAGAAATTTGTTCGTAGAAATGTAAATGTTAGATAAGCATTCCCTACCTGTGAACCATTGGATAGAAGGGACAACAATAATGTCACGGCTTTGTCCTCTGCTCCGATCACGGAACCTGGGTTAACCTTTACACGCTTTGCTCAGGGATTCAGGAATTATGTAGCGATATATTTTTTCCAACAATTAACCTTTCTAAGCAAACTTTTTAACTACTATAAAAATAAGTAGGTTTTAAACATCAGGCACTTCATCAGGAAACATACTTCGCTTTTTATACATTTTAAAGCATTGTTGACGTCACGTCGAAACGTTTCTAGCATAAAAGGCACTAAAAGCACCAACGGGCATGTCCCAAACAATGCGTTTTATGGCACACTTTCGTTCAAAGGGAGGAATGTAAATCCAAGAACACGACCTTATTCATCTTTATGGCCTCGTATTTCTAGACGACATTGCAAAAGTCGGGCCGAATACCTGTGTGAACGTTTTCAACGGAATTGAAAAGTTGAGCTAGTACCTATTTTAAACGACGGAACTAGACTCTTGTATCTAGACTAGACAATATAAGCAAAAGCTAATTGTCGCCATAAGTCGAAGAATCCTTTCTATTGGATTCACAATATTTTTTTTCATCATTTGCGTTTTTTTTTGTTATTGTAGTTACCAAAAGCGATTTTGTTGTGAATCAACAAAATCGCTTTTGGTAACTACAACCAGTTCTGGCCACTTTACTTAAAAAAAATTCAACCTTCTGTTCATTGTTATAAGTACTATAATATAATTCATTGTTATTAGTACTATAATATAATTCATTGTTATTAGTACTATAATATAACTAGCAGCGCCTCGCGGTTTCACCCGCGTAGTTCCCGTTCCCGTGGGAATTCCGGGATAAAAAGTACCCTATGTCCTATTCCAGACTATAATCTATCTCTGTGCCAAATTTCATTCAGATCCGTTCAGCCGTTCTGGCGTGATAAAGGAACAAACATCCATCCATCTATCTATCCATCCATCCATCCATCTAAACTTTCACGTTTATAATATTAGTAAGATAATATATAATACTAGTTTCTATGGATAATATAACCACAGAATACGTACATCGTTAGCGACACTGTTCACATTCACTTGTACCAACGATCAAAGGCGGTGATTTCTTCCGTCCACATTTGTAACGACGCGACGCGACATCTGTGGGTTTTATGTGGCCATATTTTTTTATAAATCACACCCTGTCTATGGTCTATGGTGAAAAACTAATGGAAGAAGCAAATTTTGTTAACGTAACGTGTAGCTCCGAATAAAATTCAAAAAAGGAAAAAACTGTGTTTCTCTCGACAAGGCTGACCTGCACGCTACATACATTATGGTTATTTTGTGGTTATAGGTTAGCTATTATTTATATTATTATTAGGTTAGGAAACTCAATATTCATGCCTGTAAAGGCATTTTTCTATTGACTTTATAAGACTTAGAATTATTTTAAGATCCATGTATAAACCGGACACCTTATAAAAAAGATGATCTGAAATCTGGTAGATAATGCTGACTTTTTCTTACAGTGGACGAAACAAAGCTAGCTCTGCCAGTGCTGGTCTATATACACGGAGAGAGCTACTCCTGGGGCTCGAGTCATCCTTACGACGGCGCTATCCTCGCTAGTTATACTGACGTCATCGTTGTCACTCTCAACTTCAGGCTAGGCGTCTTAGGTGAGTCTCCACCAATCATGATCATTTAATATTATATCACGTGACGACCAAGCATTTCTATTGGTCATTCAATGCCCAAACGCTTGCTATACAATAAGTTCATTGTTGCTGGATGTCATCATGGTCACCATCAACTTCAGGCACAGCGTACTAAGTCGTGTAGTAGTTATTACATCAAATTTGATCTTAGCAGGTCAGCATGCTGTCATTCTCAAGCCCATTCTTTACCTACACGAATTACTTACTTTTTTATTACAATGCTGATGCATTCACATAATGCTTCAGCATTGCCATACAGCGGGACAATGGAGTTAGCATCTTGGAGACGCTTTCGACTGGTATTGATATGGATCAGTTGAGCTACCTGTAGATTGTTTGTAACAGTCTGCAGTTAGCTCATTTGTTTCAATTTTAAATAAGTACTAGCTGTAATTTGTTTCTATTATTTGATTGTTATTTTCTTTGATAGTAAAGGTTTGTATGATTTTAATATTAATAAATCTTTGTTTCTTGAGATCAACAAAACATTGGGACATTGCCAACGATAAGTTACAAAAAATTTAAAACTGCTGCACTCTTACATAATTTACAGAAACTTTATATCTACCTAGCTAGTTGTTACTGGATACTAAACTTTGCTGGGGCATTTTGACCCGTATTATTTCGGCTAGTTGCAGAATTCAGTCGAGAAGGGAAACCGAAAGTTTCGCTGAAGCGTGCAAGTCAAATGCAGTGATAGAAAAGTTGCTCAAAGCTCTGGGGACTTTTGAATTCAAAGTTTCAAAACTAGCCTTTGCTTACTCGGAGCTAGTTGGAACTTCAGATTTATATTTGTTTAATGCTTCTCTTCATTTGCTAGTCATATTCAAGAGGCTGTGGTGTATAAATTTGGTTTTCCCTCTAGAGTGTTAAGATAATTTCCAAAGGTTGCCTGGAAGAGATCGCTTCTTAGCGATAAGGCCGCCCATTGTACTTATCTTATGTGATGTCTCTTTGTAATGTTATTTTATGGTGTACAATAAAGCATTTTTGTATTGTATTGTATTGTATAATTTGGATTGCGACAATTTGACAAAACCGGTCATTATTCTTTAATTCTAAAGGACATAAAGTCACCATATTTTTAAATTTTTACGCTTGGTATGGTGAAGTTTTTATTCCACCACCGTTTTTGTCAAGGATTAAAAAAAACTGATGTTTTGCAATCATCCAAGGTGGTCGGTCTTTGCTCAAAAACATAGGGTAGTTTTAAAATTAGTACGACCATCAGCCGATTTCTACCCTCTGTGGGGAAATTGACGAGTGAACTGGATACGTGCTTCACTCCAAGGAATGAGTGATAAAAAACCCTCGCTCAGTTTAATTTCAACCGCCTTATAAGTTGGACATTACGTTAAATTGTGGAACTCAAAATATCTAAGCATCTCTCAGTGATTTTCTATTGCCGTGCAATCACTTACCTGCTGAAGAAACATTATTTCATATTATACTTGCGAATGGATGTTTTGCTGTCTGGAAACCGGGATCCCTACATGGTGTGAAGAAAGTCAGTAGTCAAGCTATTTTATCTACCCTGTGCATAACGAGCAAGATCTAGTTACCTACTTGTACTATACCAGGTAATGGTTTGGGTAAAGGTAATTACTTTATGCCAATAAAACACAGATTTGTTCGGTGACACACGTCCACTCGATATGCCGCACCTTGTGCGAGTGCATCCCCCGCGTGCCCCGCATGCCCCGCGGGATATACAGCCTTGTTAGACGAGCACATCAGATGGCCATGCACATTTAATATAAGTCAGAATGCTACATCTACCTTTTACAAAACAAAACAAAATATTGTTTGTGACCTTTCTATAAACATTATTCTTACAACTTAGATTATAAATAACTATCTGGAAGGTGTTAAACCAACATTGTTATTTACGTAACAAAAGTAATCGTTTGGTAATTCTTTACAATGGCAAGTACCACACGGTACAATATCAGCTAGCCGGGGTACACCTTCAGCTGTTAATAAATTGTTAGTTGCTTAATAAATCTACATGACATTATGGTACATTGTTTACTATGGTAGTGATTGATAACATCAAAATCTAATCTCAACAAAATAAACTACTTATTATTTGTTAAGGAATATTAAAGGTACCTTCCTAGCCACAGCCTTATAATTATGATTTATTTTTTAATATCTTTTTATGTAGGTACCTAAATCACAACCGAAATTGATTTCAAATAAGGTAGATCTGTTGTTTTTTTTTTTTTTTTTTTTTTTTTTTTTTTTTTTTTTTTTTTTTTTTTGCTTTTGGTGGCTTTCTTATCACTACGGCCATGATAGGCCTATTGTGATCGCCATTTTAATGTGTTCACCCCTAGGACAGAACTACCTCTTACTAGATTTATCATGATGGTTTTCTAGGTACCGTTCGTTTGAACTACCTTTCATCTGTTCTTATCAGAAGGGTTTTTTAGGTATCTACCGTTCCTTTGAACTACCTTTTATCTGATCTTATCAGATGGGTTTTGTAGGTACCGTTCGTTTGAACTACCTTTTATCTGATCTTATCAGATGGATTTTGTAGGTACCGTTCGTTTGAACTACCTCTTATTAGGGACCAACCAACTTCCGGCACCCAACTGTGTCGCAAACAGATTCGCATTACCTAATACCTACTTCTGCCAATATCTAAGTAGGAAAACTTGGTAACCTAGTTCAGCAATTGACTGAACCCAAATTAGTTTTTTGTAGGTTTTCACAGTAACATTTCAAAATTTTTAAGTAGGTACTCATAGATTTTCCAAAAGATTGATTTCATCTTTTCCTTAAACGTAGGTACATACTTACTTGAAACTATTGTTTACATCTCGAGCCCTTTCGAGGGTAGGTAAATCTTTTTACGAAAATTGTACAAGAAATAATTTATTCAATAACCATACGATTACCCATTGTATTTAATGTTCGAAGGGTATTTAAGTCTATAAAATTTGTAAAGAAAATAATTCTGCTTACTAGCAGAACACAGTTTCTTTATCACTGGGTAATTAGAGAATAAAATCAGCCGAGTGTCTAGTGAGCAAGTTACTCACGAGTTTCATACGCACTTTTTCAACTCAGTTGCGAGGAAAAACAAGTACCTATTGCATAAACCGCAACGCAAATTTACTACTCACTCCATTCAGCCCATTCTACCAAAGTATACTTACTAGTCTATGCATTCTACCATGGAGGAAGAATCAAACAAAACATCCAACAATGACCAAGAGACGCTTGCTCAGTTCCATTTTCAAAAATAAATTCGAACGAAATGTATGCTCTTTGTAAATGGAACACCAAAAAATCGATTATTTATGCAAGAGGGCGAATGTCTGGTAATGGCTGAGGATAATTCTATTGAGCACTAGTGTATAATATTATTATGCACGTGTGTGTTATAGTTCGGTTTATGGCCTAAGAACGTTGTTCTAAGGCTCACTTGAAAAATCTGTTTGCAACTCAGTTTAGGATGTCAGTTGATTTACCTTTGTGTATTTGTTTAAATTATTGGCACTTACCTTTTATTTTTATTTCACTGGCAGGGTCGCCACTTGTACTATACCAGGTAATGGTTTGGGTAAAGGTAATTACTTTATGCCAATAAAACACAGATTTGTTCGGTGACACACGTCCACTCGATATGCCGCACCTTGTGCGAGTGCATCCCCCGCGTGCCCCGCATGCCCCGCGGGATATACAGCCTTGTTAGACGAGCACATCAGATGGCCATGCACATTTAATATAAGTCAGAATGCTACACTACTCTCTTAGGTATTTCTGTTAACGTCCTGCTTTTCAATCTTCCTACACTACTAACCCAACAATGCCTACAACACCAAAGTCTTACGTCACCACTCCTTGTTGACCCGACCTCATTTGAATAACCGAATTAGACGGAAGACATAAACCTACTGTTCACGAGGTTCAGACGATAATAGTCACTGGAACCAGTTGCCAGACTCTCTGTTACTTACTAACTCGTGTAAACCTACCTATCAGCACTCACGCGCCCATTTACCGGTGGACGCGTCCACTTACCGTGTCTCCCCCAAACAAGGAAGATTGCCATAATCACCACGCTAGTCAGGCAAATTGGTGCTCGCAGTAGACGTGTTAATAGTACACAGAAGGAAGCTGCTGCCCTTCCTCTCTAGTAAGATATCTTAGTCGGTATTACGCTATCCACGGGCTGAGTTGAAGGGGTACGGGGGGCGGGGGAGGGAATTACGAACGACTGTAAGTGACTGTTCTTGCCAGTTCTTCTTTTAAATTTTTCTACGTCTACCACCAGATTGACAGATTGCGTCAACAAAAGGCTCGTTGTGGTTATAACATTTGCTAGAACCAGGCTCCATAAAACTATTGTTTGTATGGTCCGATTTTTAGGCAAAGCCTGGATGCGAGCAAAATAATCAGGAATCATCAAATATGTATTCAAAATCCGTATTTGTGTGGACAAGACTTGAGAGTATATTTGGTTCTGCCAACCAGCACATCTAAAGCTGTTGCAATACATCCATAACCACAGTTTAGCTTTCGAGCAGGCTACGTACGCCCATAGACAATCAAATCCACTGGTACTAGGCTTGCAATTAGACTGCATTCGCGGTACCCAGCCAACCATTTGAGCGTTTCATTGAATGACCAATAGGAGCGCTTGGGGATGACGTGATGGTCACTTTGAGTAAATTTATTGCTCGTTCAATGGGACGGTCTGACGCGCCACTAAACATCCCAACCGTCGTCGGAAGGAGCAATTTTGTTGGTTTTATGTACCCTATCAAAATGGATGTAACTGAATTAGCTTTGTGGGTTGGTGTTACTTAGGTGATTGGTCGTTTGACTTCGATAAGATGGCTTTAAATTGGCTTTTGTGACGAAGTGCTATTTCATCATCAATATCGCTGCCGGTTGACCCACCCCTGGATTCAGGCACTTTTTCAATTCAGCTCGGTTATGTGTCGAAAAGTACTCCTATATACATTTAATCACTGTTTTTCAACGACAAATCCACTTAAAATCTGTCTTGTATCAGATCCAGTATTCTATTCCAAAGAGTTGAGCTCAAACTCGTCCACTCAAACATCCCTCATTGAATCTAAACACTCCGGTTCAGCGTTTCAAAGTGATCGAGTGAGGTGACGTCACGATTCGGTTAGGAAATATGGCGCTTCGAGGCTCCAAATGTGGGCAAGTGGCTCAGCGCTTCGGTTCCTTGTTTGAAGTCTGCAAGATATTGATTTTGTTCTCGAGATGTTTATCTTGCAGGGAATAGAATAGTTTTCCTATTTGATTTAGTTGGCTGTTGTTTTACATAATACTTCTTTAAATATTATTTTTATCAAATAAGCGTTTCAAAATAAAAACACGTACCAAGCAGAGGTGATCTTAGGGAGTATTTTTCCTTTGTAGTGTATAGAATAACTTATTAATCAGAGAGGCAGGTACTTGAATTCACTGTTAGCGTTTAGGTGTACCTTCTTTTATTCCGCAACGTTCAGAATGAGATCTAAAGATAAACACACTGTACCTACACTACCTAGTTACCAATCTTTTGCAGTCCGACAATTCGAAATTTTTATTCCAACTTTTTCCTCACGCGTCAAGATTTCTAGCCATTTTGTTCCCAAAGAATCTCTTTATTCATTCCAAACCAACCGAGCCTACAAAAACCCATTTACGAGATAAAGTCCGAGTTCTTTTGAAAAGGAGTGGGTAAACATGAGATAGTTTATGTAACTTTTCTTCCCCGTTTTAGGTCTGCGAAGTTAGTCTCGCAACGATCTTCTTAGTATCTTATATAAGTTTTACAAACTTGGATAATTATTTGGCAAACATATTTGGGACAATATTTACCCCAAAATATTAGATATGAAATATATTTAGCAGACTTTCTTAAAAATATTTGTTGTTATTTGAAATAAGCTTTCAATTAGAGACTATTTCAAATCCAATGCTGCATGCAATCGGAGCTCAGAATAAAAATTAAATTCTGGCGTTTGGTATTGCGAGTTCAGTGTTCATTCAAATATTATACGCCAATATTTGTCGGATGTTTTATTGAATATGATTGACTTTTTATCATACAGATTTTAAATTAAAATCGCTCAGGTTGGTTACGCTGAATCGGGTTTACTCGGCTCTAGTACTTACTTTTATAAAGTTTAGTACCTACACTTCTCACGTAGGCACTCTTTCTTTATTGAATCATACTCAGATATATTGCTTCCATGTTCATATAGAAGTATTTTTCCTCAGGATTCCTCAACGCTAACCCATCGCCCCACCTCAAGGCCCGCGTCGCGAACTACGGACTGATGGATCAAATAGCAGCCTTGCACTGGGTACAGCAGAATATTGCCCTGTTTGGAGGAGACCCCACGAATATCACACTCATAGGCCATGGCTCGGGGGCCGCGTGTATCAACTTTCTTATGATATCTCCTACTGTTATGCCAGGTAAGTTTTATGTGCATGCTAAATCCTTATAGACTGTCAAAGCCGCAAAAGCGTGGTAAAATTGCGCCTAACAGTTGGCCTCTATATTTTCAAAATGCGCGCGCTTACGCGTGTTTGAGCATACTTTTGTGGACAGTCAAGAGCTATGGTTATATATATTATTGGTTTTCACTTAGGTAAATAATCACTATTATTAACGAGAGTTCCTTCACAACTGGTTTTATTAAGCAACAGAATGATGGCGTAGCGCGAGTTCAATACGTAGCTGCCTGCCTTAGACAATTTAACCCGCTGTCAATTGTCTAAGCCAGCACACCAAATTTGGCTGGTTTTTTGTTTCAGGTTTATTTCACAGAGCAATCCTTTTATCAGGCTCTGCACTAAGCTCGTGGGCTATCGTTGATGACCCTGTATACTACTCCATAAAACTAGCGAAACACATGAACTGTACAATACCAGAAGACTTATCAAAAGACCACGAGGTCATAGTGGACTGCCTCCGAGACGCAAGCATAGAAGAGCTCTTATCTATAGACATATCACCACCGAACTTCCTTACTGCATTCGGTCCGTCTGTCGACGGCGTTGTTATCAAAATAGATTTCGCAAAAGACTTTCTGACGATGTATTCAACAGGGGATTTTCCGAGCTTTGGACCATTAAACAATATGAATTTCAATCTGAATATGCATAAGAAGCGTAGTGACAGTGGAAGGAGATTGTTTCAGAATAAGTACGACTTAATGTTCGGTGTTGTGACAAACGAGGCACTCTGGAAATTTTCGGCGAACGATGTAGTGAACGGGATCGAACCCGATAAAAGGGATCGGATGTTGAGGTTGGTATAATTAAGCCTGAATTTATTGACATGCCATTCGGCCTCTTTCAAAGTCCAAATTAAATTTGTTTAACGGTCAGAGTGGGCAACTTTCAAAATGTTTATCTGGTTTACATTTTAACGTTTTAAAGTCAGCTATTACCAGAATTAAGGTGTAATTTGTTCCAATTTCGTGCTTAAATTTGTTTTAATTTTAAATTTTATTGCAAAATGATATTATATAAATGAATGCAAAGTAAATTTAATAATTTTAAATTTACTTTAGTGTTCATCTGCTAAATTGGATATTTTAATGGTACTTAGTATGTATCCAAACGTAGAATGTACTGGAATATCTGACACTAACTCATGGTTATTATTGATTTCAGAACCTATGTCAGAAACTCGTATACCTACCACTTGAGCGAAATCTTCTACACAATCGTCAACGAGTACACCGATTGGGAAAGAACGGTAGAGGTTTGTTTATATAAATCGAAATCACAACATCATAACAAGATAACACAATAACAATTGATCTTTCCCTCACAAAGTTGAATACATTCGAGATTTGTAACATGGGGATAACAAAATCGAACGAGAAAATTAATATTAAATTATGAGCATAGGATTTTGTATCGTATATTAAGTATATTACGGTCTACACGATCCCGCTGGAATGAGGTTTATCTCATTACCATACATTATGGGTATTTACATAAACCCATTGTTATATTGCATGTTCCGATGATATTGTATTGTGAGCAGAAATTGTTGTACCGATGGGAACCGATCCTGACTTTTGATAGAGGATGAGTGAACATACCCGTATTTTATACAGTTTGAATATTAAACTGTAAAACAACACAATTTATTTTTGTATTATTCATCCATTTGCTCAGATGTTTAAGGATGTAAATCACTAAATTAATTGATCGTGTCTTGTAATATTTAATGATTAAGACAATAAATGAAAGTAGTTAATTTAAACTAGAGTAAGAGACATCAGTAAGGGCCGGCTCCGCAGCAACATCAGCGGAGTCCCTCAAACGGCGGAAATACGCTAATCTTGACCGAGGTTACCTATTCGAGCCGTTTGGGGTGGAAACCCTAGGTCCTTGGGGTCCTGGGGCACATGGAATATACAAAGATCTAGCAAAACTCCTAATAGAGTCCACAGGTGATCGGAATGCTGGCTTTTATTTCGGTCAACGAATTAGCATTGCCATTCAACGTGGCAATGCTGCCAGCATTCTGGGCACTTTGCCTTCTGGTGACGGCTTAGATTTTTAGAAAATAGATTTAAGTGTAAATATTAGTTGTAATTATTATTGTATTTTCTTTAGTAATAAAATATATAAAACGAAAAAAAAAAAAAAAAAACTAGAGTAAGTACCAATTGTACTAAATACTCGGTTCTTCAATCATACATTTGTATCTTTTGCTTATAACATCTTTAATTCATTTTTTCGTCCGTTTTTAAACTCGAATAACAAACTTTTTCACTAGGCTTGCAATTTTATTATAAATAAATTAATAATAAAAATCATTTATTTCGAGCACATAGGTACAACTCTAAAATTATGCATTGCATTGTTTGTGTTATTGGTTTCAAGTGTTAACCATGGTGTAACCTTGTTGTTTTACGTTAGATTATAAATTTTTGTGAAGTTTTCAATTATTTACATAAAATATCTTGGATCGTAGAATCGAGTATACTTATTGCGTTTCCACGAAATTACTCTACCGTACATTGAAAAAAAAAACGAATTTATTACCATAATATTCTTATGTCATCAACCTATTTCAGAACCCAATAAACACGCGAGACGCAATGATATCCGCCCTATCAGACGCGCAGTACGTGGCCCCCGTAGTGCAGAGTGGAGATCTCTTGAGCGGGGGGCCCAAGCCGGCCCCGGCGGACGACGAGGGGCCTCGGCGACCCACGAGGACCTACTTCTATGTGTTCGATTATCAGACCAGGGATAGTGTTTATCCACAGGTAAGATAAAATTATGTCTCAAAGTAAAGTAATTTATGTACTAAGATAAATTAGGCGCAGCAAGATCTAACACGAAATGTGAGATTCATTCTGGATGAGATGCAGAGACAGGATACGACTTATTTTGGTCTAGCCATAAGAAATCAGATTTTTAGTAACTTTATTTCTTTAGACTAACATAGGGTGTTTTTTGTTCTCCTGTTTGTCCGCTAGTGGAAAAAGTGAAAAAGAAACCACTAGCATATTTAAATAATATCATTAATGTGTCTAATACATGTTGGTTTTGCCTATCTGCTTTGCCTAATCTGAATATAAATGTAAAACTATTAAGCCCAACATTAAATTGTAAAAAGCCGATGTCTGCACACTTTAAGGTCAATTATTTTGTCAATCAGACATTTAATTTAGAGATAGCGAAGATGAGTGTAGTGTGATAAGAAATACCTGTGCAGTTAGACAGAAAAAGCTCTAACAAAATATATTATTATGGTGTCTTTCCACGAGAGATCGAATCATTGGAAAGAGTAGAACCCGTTGGATTGGGTATGAATTTTTTTCGAAAGCCCGAATAGTGACGAGCTTGACGCCTTTTTCGATTGGCAGCGGAGAGTGAAGTTTTGACAGTTTCATTTTAAACTTTTGTCCGCACGGAACGTTTTTAAAAGCTTCAAATATCTGGATATTGAAGTGGGTGGTCCCACTGCGCACAAAAACACTCTTTTGGTCTTTCGCAAAGCGTGGAAGAACAATATACATAAAAATATAAAAACAATAACATAAGCAGTTTACAAAATTGATTGCTTCTGTAAAAATTAATATTTATTCAATTTACATAGGTAAAGGTATTGACCCATATTAAGCTAACCACACAATTTGCCTTTTCAATTTAACAAACTGTTCATAATTTTAATACCCCTGAAAGATAACAGCCTTTGAAATTGCTTATTGGGACATTCCTGAAGTTAATTTCATCGACGGTTTACTCTATTGAGTTTCAGGTATGTCTATGCGAAGGGTGTTTTTGGGTTGTTCAATTAATTGTCAAAATTCTAATTGCTTTACCTTTATTATTTAATTAAATTTGGTCTGTTTATATTCATTTCGTTTAAATTAAATCAAAAGCATAGAATAAATTCCTAAACTACATTTATCTGTTGTCCTTCAAAATTAGAAATCATGATTTTATTATCTTCCCGGATAATACGAACAAAAGACGGTGACAGTTAAGTTCGCGACCACGCCGCTTCCTACGTAAACGATTCTGAAGCGAGGAGTGTACGCTTTTCCAGCTAGGACAGGCCTTATACTTAGGCCAGTTTTATGAAAACCTGCTTAGTCATCGATCAATGCTTTAGCAACTCTTTTCTATGGCATAATACTTACTCAAGTAGGTAAATGACTTAGCAAGATTTTATAATACAGGCATAAGACGTGTGCCCATTCCAAAATGCAACCCTAGCGATAAAATCCTACTCTTTGTCACACAGCTTGAAATTAATTTCTTATTAATGCAAACGCGGAACTGATCTGTTTGATAAACGACCATAAAAATAATTAATTTATGTAACAGACGTTCACAGAATTAGATTGGCCATTTTCTCTGCTCAATGTATTCGAAAATATCGATAATTTGATTAAAATTCAGACACGTTTAAATGAAATGTTCATTGGACCGACATTTGCTGAAGTTAATTTTGTAAAGTGCTTCTATCGAGTGTGAAATATACGTTAGGGGATGAAAGTAAATTCTTGAATTTTATTTCTTCGGGATTCTGTAGAGCTCTTATTTTTAGGTAGGTGCATGCTTACCCGAAAATCGTAATATGGGACTAATGCCGCACCTCAGACATGAGACGATGATTTTGCAGTTCTTTTTCGAACACGTAAAATTATTTTATATTAATATTATTAATTAAACATCAGTGAAAACTTACACTAAGTTATATTAACGCGAATCATACAAAAAATTGTTCCAATGAAGCAAACGAACCTGCAACATTCTCTTCATCTCGACACACTTTAGCTGACTTCGCCATAGAGGTCGTCAACTTATGCCAGCTTTCGTTACCCGAAATTCGAGCCAAAAACTCTAGATTGTTTAAAATGAGATTGACCTATTACTTAAATAAGACTAGTTAAACCACTGCCACTTATGTCAAGAGTTACTATGTTGTTTATTTTAGTTGAACTACCCTCTTTTCACAGAGAACGGGCACAGTGCACGGCGAGGAGCTTCCATACGTGTTCGGGGCCCCACTGGTGGGAGGCTTCGGCCATTTCCCACAGAACTATACCAAAGCTGAGGTGGCATTGGCAGAATCCATTATGCTGTTCGTGGCTAACTTCGCGAAGAATGGGTAAGAGAGCTGAGATATAGCGGTGAACGGTAAATGATGCACGTGATGAATAAAGCTGAACGAATTAATGCTAAAGAAGAAACAAGAATTAAATTAAAGTCTCTTACGAATCTTCAAACTCATTTGTTTCAACAAATGAATTTTGAAGATTCGTAAGATTCTGTGCGGTTAAAGCTATGCTTCCACTGGGTCGGTATTTGAGCGCAAGGGTCGTTTTTTTTTTCTTTGTACTGATTTATATGGGATAGTTTCACCTTATAGCTTCTAAATCTCATCAAAGGCTTCCTTCATCTATGATAGATGAAAATAAATCCGTTTCCGAGATTCGGCTCTGACAAAGCCTATATCTATAATACCTGTCGGAAAATGGGACTCGACATTTTCAAAGCGCGCCATAACTGCTAAAAGTGAAATGATAATAACATTGTCCAAAACCACAATCTTGTACAATTGCTACATTAATTGGAACTACACAATAAACGTTTAAAAGTGACATGAGATTTTTGCCCAAAAACAAATTTTAAATGTAAATAATGTAGAAATACACATGAGGACTTTTCTCTTACAACAAAAACTTCTCGTAATGTTTTATTCTTTTTACCGCCGCATTATAGAGTCTCCGCATTCTTTTAAGCCGTTTCTTAAAGTATTTTGCATATTGTTATTTCAGTTACTTGTGTGACTTCAAAATAGTTTGGAATGCAACAAAAATTGGAATTTGCTGCAGTCGGTTTCAATTTGGAGGAAACTTCTGAATTTTCCAACTTTCTTTTCAATTAAATTACTGAAAGTTAGCAACGAAGAAACTGAAGTTTTGAACATGCAAAATGCTAAGCAGTAAAAAACTAGATTGGTATCGGAATAAGTTTGTTATTCTTATGTTTTTTCTTTTAATGAATGAAAACTACTGGTTAAAGACTGAAGTTTTGAACATGACAAATGTTAAACAGTAAAAAGCTAGATTGGTATCGGAATAACTTTGTTATTTTTATGTTTCTTGAATAAAAACTTCTGAATAAAAATTTATATCTATAAATCTTAGTGTTTCCTAGCGTTCTTAATTATCTAAATGCGAAAAGACTGGGCAAACAAATATAACATGATTCTATCAATTTTTGCTATCAGGAAACACTTATTACCAGCATTCTTATTTGTCCTTATGACAAAAGGCTGGATAGATCAAAAAGTAAGTTCAAGATACCGAGGCTTTACGGGTTTTTTTTTAATCTGAGCGTCTGGTCGAAGCGACGCGTGAACCGAGAGCTGGTGAGTATCTGGCACAGCGCATCAGCCTTGCCATACAGCGGGGCAATGCAGCCAACGTTTTGGGCACGTTTCCGACTGGTATTGATATGGATCAGATGAGCTACCTGTAGATTGTTTGCAACAGTCTGCAGTTAGCTCAATTGTTTCAATTGTAAATGTATAAAGTTTGAATTTAATTCTATTATTTGATGGTAATTTTTTTGGGAATAAGGTAAAAGATTTTTAAAAAAAATCGATCGGTTCGTCAGAATATAACCGTAAGCAAAGTTCGTATCTTATATTCTTCGCATTAATTCCTAAGCACCCGGTTTCAAAAGCATTTCTAACTCCTTAAAACTTTTAAATACGTTTTCCTTCATAATAACACATTTCATTAGGCCGACAATCTTTGCGTAAGTATCCTGAATGTACTAATCAACAAACAATGACGCAAAGTTTTGATGACGATTCAAGCATTTAGGTGCAAACGAATGTAATTCTATCCCTGTAATATGAACCTTTACGTTACAAGATAGAGTCTATTTTGGTAACGACAGTTTCGCGTCTTGTTTCGGCTGTTATGTTTAATAGCTCTTCAAAGTTTATGGAAATAGGAAATTATGAGAAATAAACTTTGTGTTCATGTCGTAAGGTCTTATTTCGAGGGTTGTTTCGTTTTATTGTGGCACATCATTTTTGTCTTTTCTCATGTGTACAGGAAGTTTTATTTTTGGAAGCACAAAGCCTATTCGAGAAATGGCACTTTTATAACATCCACTTTGTAGTTACTCTTTCGTCTGAAATATTTGTAGAGTCGTAAAGTCATTTTTGCAAAAAGAGTTCAGCAGCTTTCGACTTTGGAATATTTTTGAAAGTGAGAGTCGGAGGAATTTAGCTTGTATGCCCCATAACTTAGAGTCTGATGTTGTTTGTTAATTTCCTTTAAGTAAATATATTTCAACCCTTAGCATCTCCGCTACGCAAGCACGCCCACAAAGTGACGCTAACAAATTGCATACAATACATTGCGTGTTGGAATCTTACGAGGAGCGTTGTTTAAATAATTTAACAGTAAAAGAAGACGAAAATACGGATAGGTTGTTCACTATTGGCACAGTTCTTTTTTTTCGTTACCCAAAAAAGTTAAGGAAATAATAAATTAATTATTGATATATTCCACAGGAGATAACAATACTAGTTTATTCTTTGATCTACAAATTAGCATTACCATCCCTTAGTAGGTACCCACTTTAGGGACACTGTCTTTTGGAGTTTTATTGTTTCTGTATTTAATTATTTTGTTACATTCATAATTATAATAAGATGTAAATTGCCTTTTTCTAAACAAAATAAATTGTATTTCTTCATAATTTTTTTTTTAAAAGTATTTGTTAAAAAGCCACATCACAACATTTTAATAAAATCGTTGCTCGCCTTATGGAAAACTTGAATTGAGTCTTATCAAACTTTTACACAAAATAAACACAAAAACGTAACCATCATAAACCTTACCAACTCGTTACCCACCTCGACTATTCCAACCCGCACATAATACATTACTTCTTTCTTTCTCAGGAACCCGAACGACAATCTACGCCAAGAAGCATTGCTCCCTGCGTCGCGCGAAAGGAACAGATTCCGAGGTCTCAGCTGGGAGGAGTACGATTCCACGCATCAGAAGTATTTGGAAATAGGTCAGTGGATAAGGGTTACGTCAGCTGTTTTCACACTTACATTTTTTCAGAGAAAAGATTTCTATTTAGAGAAGTTTTAGGCAAAAAATTTAGTAAAAATCAAGTACTAAGAAAAATTACTTTATAACTCTTGACTTTAAAAGCGAATTTTACGCTAAGCTACGCTACATTGACACACTTTGTGAGCAAGAGAAGTGAAAAAAGTATTATGTCATCTAATATTAATGATTTTAATTTTCATTCCTTTTGTTACCAGCCTACTTTTTTTTTCAATTTTCTTAAAAACATTACGGTTTATTCATTCAATTCAATTTCAGTAAAAGATCTAACTTACCAGCCTACTTTTTTTCGTTTTACATCGTACTCTTTCTTCTCACTGATGATAAACGAGTTTTTTGACAGATTTACCTTCTAATATTTCCCTGCATTTTCTATCTCATACGAAAAAGACATACATTCATATCTCGTCTCTTAAAGGAGCGTTAGCAAGACTTCTCGAATTGCGAGATGTAACGAGCGAGAATTTTAACAACTTGCTAAAAATGTAAGGAGGAAGTATAAAAACACAAGAATAGTTTTGGCATAAAAAATATGAGAAGGTAAATCAGTATTTTTGGCTAGATTTGCTAGGTTAATGAAGATTATTATTCTGAGCGTAAAACTTTTTAAAGTTTTTTTATATAGGAAAAAAGATAAATAAAAAAGATTCAGGCGTTAGTTTGAGGAAATCCGTTGTAAAATAATAAGACGAAAGAAATTTGCTATTGAAATTAAACCTATGCATATACCCTGTTTGTTCCTATTGTTACAAAAAATCATCTATATTTATGTGAATGCAAAAATGATTTGACTAAGCCGGATTTAAACTTAAACTTATTATTTTTCCGTTTTATATCCGACTATAATAGCTTCTCTATATTAATAACGTCCCATGCTTGTTGAAACAGTAATTAAAGCGATTTTCCTCATTTCGAAATTTTCTAGGAATTCTTTACGCTTTCCTTGTATCTTGTTTGATTTATAGAAAGCTAGAAACCATTAAAAGTGGAGATAATCAAAGACAAAGTAAATTTTGAACCCATAAAGTATTTCTTTTATTAATACCTACATTATAAATAGCATTTACTTCAGCCATATTAAGCCAATGACCTTAGACGTCGTCATGCTGCAGCCTGAGACTGCAGCGTAGCAATTCGTAACAAAACTCATAGGAATCTTCAGACGCACAAAACAATAATGAGCAATTAAGAATAATAAGCATAAACTCGTTAACATTGAATACACATTACAGTGACACCATAAAACAGCAATCGGTACGCTGTAAAGTGTAGTGAAATATTTAAAATTCGAATCATCGACCCGCCATTTTCTTTTCAAAATGTCTCGCAATGCATTTCTTGTATCTTGTATTGAATCAGAGACCAAAAATTATTGGATAGATACATATATTTTTGGAAGATTCTTATCGTTTTTGTCCTTCATATCAATAAAGTTATGTTATAAATGCCTAAGTTTGCTCTGTTGTGAAGATTTTTGGCCTTAGTCAACGCCATTATCGGTAAATCCCGCTATGCACTAGTTTCGCTATACTCGACTTGACGCAATTCCTCGATTGTACGTAAACAATAGAAGGTCCACTTGGAAAGAAAAGTGTTTCAATTCAACAGGGACGAGCGGAAATCTATCAACACCCGCACATAATGACTCGTCCGCCATTGCTGTTCTCCACGTTTACACTCGGTAGGGTTACGTGAGTTACGTCCGTAAATTTCGTCCCTATTGAATAGATCAGGCTGAAATTATGCACACAACCTGCAATAACATTTAAACCACTTTTTATTCCAAAAAAGCGTGCGATGCACGGGCAGATGATAGTCTACCACAAAGACCATTTCCCATTAAAAAAGTAAGAGGATTGTTGAAACAACCCGAACATCATTTACTCGGGGGTTATCGCAAGCCCTGTATACCGTGTTGGCATGTTTGCCTAATCCGCCACCGATACGGAATACGCTATAATACGGAATACCGTATACAGAATAGGCGTGTAATTTACTGGAAGGAATACCCGTGATTGCAGGGTCTACGGTGAAATACAATCTGATTCGCATTGGCGCTGCGGTTGGTCGTGGCTGCGGCTACAGGCCAATTTCACTTTGATTGGACTTGATAGATAGTACGTTCTGCTATTTAAAAAATCTTTTCTTCGTTTTTAAGGTTCTGTATTGATAAAGCTTTTAAGTAGGTAGGTATCTACATAAATAGAAACGAGCAAGCTTATACCAATGTTAATTTTTTTTACGCAGAACTTGCGAGCTTTTGAGGCTTTCTTGTCCAATTTATAAAATACTATAATGAGAAATAATTATTAACAAAGAAAATTACAATCAGACAATAGAATTAAATTAAAACTTGTATTTACAATTGTAACAATTGGGCTAACTGCAGACTGTTGCAAACAATCTATAGGTAGCTCTACTGATCCATAGGAATATCAGTCCGAAGCGTCCCCAAGACGCTGGCTGTATTACCCCGTTGTATGGCAATGCTGATGCGCTGTGCCAGATACACACCAGTGCTCTCGGGTCACCTAAAACTAAAACTAAGAAATTATGAAAAATGTAAGTAGGTACTCATTTATCAAATAAGACAATTAGGCTATCTAGTATCCAATTACTGTAGTACTGTTAATTTAGTTTTTTTTGCTTGTGTCCCCAAAGTCACGTGAAACTTTACAGTTGAGTTCAAATTCCTTACCAATTGTACACAACACTGAGCCCGCGCGGGTCGTTCGCGAGTTAAATTATAAATAGGTACAAAATTAAATGACTGACAGTAAATACTTGCTTGGCCGACATCCTCTAGCCCTTGCCGTTAGACCGATAAATACTTCATTGTCATTATTTGAACGTCACGTACCAGATTAATGAGAGAATGGCATATCTACTCGTTCGATGCTCATTAGTACAATGCAATTTAGTGATTGGCAATACGCGGCCTATCATAATCATAATCATTTATTTGCCAGAATGTATGTACAAAAGGTCTTAATATTAAATATGTCCATTTACAATCTACCCATTAGGGTGTGCAAAATTTAATAACGCGATTTTAACTAATAACTATTCTAAATGTCAATAAAATTCATACAACAAAACAAGTTAGTTGGAGAAGTTAATCAGTCCTTAAAATTCAAAAAATCTTTAACACTATAAAATCAATTTTCCAATAGCCAGTCTCTTAATTTACCTTTAAACAGGTTAAAAGGCAAATCTTTAAAACTATTATACGTAACTATTCTAAAATCGACCGTTTGCATTGACTAAAAGGTTAATTTTGTATTAAGTACAGAGCAAAGAGGCATGTTTGCTGAAGGACAGGAGTTGCAACGAACATATCCGGCAGAGAAAATAAAAACTATCGACAAAGCTGAGAATTAACACGCTGAAATGGCTATAGCCTGGTCATATCGCCCACAGAACCTATAACCGAGCGGGGTAAACGTTTGAGTGGAGACAGCGGCTCTGTAAACGTTGTGTAGGACGCTTTTAGAGGATTTTTTCGAGCTATCGACTATTTCATAATATATTTTCATAATGTAGGAGAGTAAAAGAAAAATAAAGTGGTAACTTTATTTTTGGGATGGCAAGGTTCAAGGGCTGGGAGTATTCATCGACCAATATCTAAGCCTATATAGGATGGTTAAGATGACGGTACAACTTTATCAGCGATCAAAAGTATCGAGGTTTTGACAGGCTTTTAGAGATGAGGTGGTCTGTTAAAAATGTGAAAATTCTAATTGTTTTTTACTGAATGGGGTTTTAAAGTTGTTTTTCCCGGATGTAAGACTTAAGGAAAAATTGGTTTTAAAGATTACGATTCTCTGACATGTAGGTTTGTCTAGACAACTAAAGTAAAGTTGGGTAAAATTGCATCACCTGGAACTATCTGTCAAAGCCATTGGGAAAACAAAAGTATTTGTGAGTTGTTCTCGACTCGTCCCACTTTGGGCCGAATCCCACTGGACTCGGCCCAAGACCAAGCCAAGACGACCAAGACGAGTCAAGAAACGTTCCGGGTGATTTTGATAAGACAGAATAAAATTAACCATTTGTTATCGCTGTACATATTGCAAATGTTTTTTTTACTGACTTTTGAACATCGGTGTCCACTTAGTAGCCTATAAAAGTAGGTACCTATAAGTAAATAATTTTAGTACATATTATTGTAATGGTTTTCAGCTACAAATAAAGTATTTCTTATCTTATCTTATCTTATCTAAAGTACAAATAAGGTTCGTAGTTAACCCGCTTACATCCGTAATGAATTCGTCAAACTACGATAGTTTTTATAGTAAAATACCTATAAGTAAGGAAAATTTCAGCGGTTTAATTCCATTCCTTGTTGCAGGAATGAAACCACGTCTGAAGAACCACTACCGAGCGCACCAACTATCCGTCTGGCTGCGCCTGGTGCCAGAGTTACATCGAGCCGGTATGGAGGACGTCGCAGCTCGTCACAACCTGTTCAAGAATCACAACGAACAAGACTTGTACGAAGGCATCGTGCGACCCGACCCCCTCGCGAGAAACGAGAACGAGCAAATAAGACGCGCAAACGGATCTATGTACGAAACTGCGCTTACTACGGTAGACACTATACTAGCGACTTGTGCGACGATTCTACCCGGCAGGGATCTCCAAACGGTCAACGCAACTGAGAATACGCTAGCAAATCTAGAAGCAGCCGGCTATGCAGCTTATTCTACAGCCCTGAGCGTCACAATCGCAATAGGGTGCTCGCTATTAATCCTCAACGTGCTAATATTTGCTGGCGTCTACTACCAAAGGGACAAAACTAGGTCGCGTGGAAAACAGCAGCGCTTCAATGAAAAACATTTCGAAACTATCTCCGGGAAGCATTCGCATTATCACATGGACCCTACACACGCGCCGAGCTTAGTCGTCGATGTGGAAAGGCATAATCGGAAGAAGCAAATGATGGGTAGTGACGCGCACCTTTCCGCTCTGAACTTCAAAGGTCCGCTGGACGGGCCCAAGTCCCCGCCTAGTCCGAGCTTGAGCGTCGATATGTTACCGAGCAAACTGGGTAGTAGAAACAGCAGTTTTCGAATACCGAACGTGAGCTACCCTCAAGTCGCGAGCTACGCGACTATGCCTAAGAATTTGAGCCAGTTTAATAACTCCCCGCCGCTGCAGGAGTTTAGGCAACAGAAATACCAGTCTCCGAACGGGGCGAGCGGGAACTCCCCGCGCGGGGAGGAGCGCCCTCCCCCTCACGCTACCCTTCGCAGAGGTAAGGGCCCTCTGCACACAAACCTCCCTCAAGCCGCCATCGACGAGATGAGAGTGTGACAGTTAATTCCTTAAACATTTCAAAGTATGTAAATAGCGTCAGTTTTTCTAAGTGAAATGTTATCGATTTTCTCCTAATGGAATATGATTATCGAATAAAAATCCATGGTATCATTATGCTCATTTCATTTCAACGCGACCACATGAAAGGGATGTCAAAACTTTGTCGATATTTTTAGAGAAGTAACAAACAAATGCCGATAGGGAAATATCAAACGGCGGCTGTTCAAAGAAAGTTTTCAAAGCGGTTGCTAAAACGAACATTTTGTTAGGAATGCCTTGTGGTGGACGATAAACAAGACCGTAAAGGGGCTTTGTTCAGTTCCCCGGCCGCATACGTATGAGGACCGCTAGTGGTGTAACTTGACGATGTGGATGTGGGGTAGGTATCGATGTGTGCGTCGATACGTAAGGTTTGATTGGGGTCGACATCCTCGCTGAAATAAAACGTTTCAGTTGATTAACTATAAAACTGGCAATAAAAAAGTGATGAACGAATGTCCTATCAAATGTGTTTATTGGAGGCTGCTAATGGTATTGCTGAGTATCTTGTGACATCGTTCCGTCTACAAGATGACGAACATAATATTTTACGGTTTGATCTTATGATGGTTTTGTATCGCAGTAAAAAGTTATAAGGTATTTTTACTCATTCAAATGGGCTAACAATGTTTCTTTTGCGAGTATTTGGCTTCGGTTTTATTTCGAGAAAACGTTTACGTAACGTAAAAATGTAAATTTTGTAGACCTATTTATTCTTTCACGCATAAACCAAGCATTTTGCCAACACTTAGATTTTACGGGTGTACCCTTATCGATCATACAGATGGGTTGTGTTGGTGCTAAAAATAAATGTTTCCTGAAATATCGATATTATCCTGAGGGAAAGCAGCTACAGCCATCACTATCTTCAAGCTCATCTTCATATCTGAGAGAAGCCCATGATAAGTGACTTCTCAGGCCTTCCATTTGATAAATCATATTTTAGCCCGTTTCCTGAATTTGGGTTCATCTTTCATTATGCTTATGACACGAAAGAGGGTACCGTTTAGAAGGTACCTTACTATTTTAGTATGTTTTCTGAATATCTTCCTCGTTTTGGGCTTTATCCATAAGAAAACAATGCTCATTTCCGACTGTAGAAACTACTTTAGACAATTATGTAATAATGTAGGTACTGTAATCAAATTACTAACTAGCTATCAGCTAAAATAATGTCGATGAATTAGATCACTGTGAATAATCGAAACGTCATTGTAAAAATAACAATTTCTACAGCATCAACGTTGCACTTAACTTTGACGACAATCACCTCAACAAAAAATGCACTACGGTCCTTCTACTCGTCATATTTATAACCTCATCTGTGTCCCCTCGAGTGGCGGAAGTTGATAATAAATCAACGAACAAGAGAAGCAATTTGATATTGTCGACAGCGTAAGTTACATAATTTGTTGTTCGGGCGTCCTGTTACAAGAAGCTTAATTGAATCTGATGGTATGTAATGGAGATGCTGGCCTTCTTAGCTTTTCAACTAAAGGAATGGGAATTGGATGGTAATGGTAGGTATTATTCATGTACCTAATACGCACTTTGGTGATGCGAGAGGTGACATTTATGTACCTAATACGTACTTTAGTGTTGCAAGAGGCGACTTCATGTACCTAATACGTACTTTGGTGTTGCGAGAGGCGACTTCATGTACCTAATACGGACTTTGGTGTTGCGAGAGGCGACTTCATGTACCTAATACGGACTATGGTGTTGCGAGAGGCGACTTCATGTACCTAATACGGACTTTGGTGTTGCGAGAGGCAATGTATATAGAAGTAGTTTTTTGTCCTTGAATAATTCTATTCTGTAGATATCAACTGATAATGGGATACAGAAAATGTTTTATTGCCAGCCTAAAACTACATGTAAGACTATTTACCTGACCGGATTTCTAATAACTCGTTACTCTATACTGTTATTGTATTGGATTTCTTAGAACAGTTTACTTATGTAGTTTAGTTGTTCTTAGAAATCCAATCAGCTTCATCATGAGAGATGTCTCCGAAATTGACTAATTAAGAACCTACCCATGTAAGGTAAGCCGTTAACGTTTTTATAGAAATTTATTTGGTACCAAGAACAATCTTGGGACCAAATGAATTTCTTAAAAAACATACAAAATATACTACTTACTACAAAGTAAGTGTATTGTATTTAGATAGATTATCAGAATTGAGGACAGATTATCCGTTAACCTGAACAATACAATGCAATACAATACAAAAATACTTTATTGTACACCAGAAAAATAATATTACATGAGACAATTACAATGGGCGGCCTTATCGCTAAGAATCGATCTCTTCCAAACAACCTTTGGATGGAAATAAGTATTATGAATTTCAAAAAGGCAGGAGGTGTACCAAAGATAAGCTAAAATAAACAAGAACATAACATTATGAATACAAAAAAAAACGTATAATAAATAGATGCAAAGAAGCTTTGCCAGGTGATATAACTATGGTAAAATTATTTAACAACAGTGTGTTTAAATTTTAAAACACTATCATCCCCTTAGAGTCGAAACCCTAGGTCCATGGGGTCCCGAGACTCTCCGTGTTTATAAAAATTATCTGAGTGTCTGGTCGAAGCGACGCGTGATCCGAGAGTTGGTGAGTATCTTGGCGCAACGCATCAGCATTGCTATACAGCGGGGCAATGCAGCCAGCGCGTGTTAGTAACGCTTCTGACTGGTATTGATAGGATTAGTTGAGCTTACCTTTAGATTGTTTTCAATAGCCGCTTGCAGCAGGCCTAGCACGGCCATTCTTCTCTAAGGTAGAATAGACAATAATGACATCGCATCGTAATACATTGCGTACATTAGCTCTAAGAATTAATTTCAAATAATTTACGCATTCGATGACAAAGTGACGTATTTTCTTATCTATTCTACCCTAGACAACCAGTCTCCTTGCTTACTAGTAAAAAATAAACACAAAACAAAAGCTATCGTTCCAAACGCTGCGATCACAACTTGACCACCGACCACATTCCCAAAAATAAACACAAAACAAAAGCTATCGTTCCAAACGCTCCGATCACAGCTTGACCACCGACCACATTCCCAAAAATAAGCACAAAACAAAGCTTTCGGTCAAAACGCTCCGATCACAACTTGACCACCGACCACATTCCCAAAAATAAACACAAAACAAAAGCTATCGTTCCAAACGCTGCGATCACAACTTGACCACCGACCACATTCCCAAAAATAAACACAAAACAAAAGCTATCGTTCCAAACGCTCCGATCACAGCTTGACCACCGACCACATTCCCAAAAAATAAGCACAAAACAAAGCTTTCGGTCAAAACGCTCCGATCACAACTTGACCACCGACCACATTCCCAAAAATAAACACAAAACAAAAACTATCGTTCCAAACGCTCCGATCACAGCTTGACCACCGACCACATTCCCAAAAAATAAGCACAAAACAAAGCTTTCGGTCAAAACGCTCCGATCACAACTTGACCTTCGACCACATTCCCAAAAACAAACACAAAACGAAAGTTTTTGCTTTCGTTCCAAACGCTCCGACCACAGCTTGACCACCGACCACATTTCCATTCGGTCCATTACATCAATATTTCTTCCTCTGCAATCCTTTTCATTTACAACCGGAATGTGCCAGACGATAAATAACCGTAATGCATCGTAACAGGAATGTGATTCGCAAACACCTATTTACATATCTGGAAGAGGCACTGCCTCCGCTTGCCAAGGGGCTAACTGAGATCGATCCATTATTGTTGGGCAGTATGTAATTAATTGCTTTGGCGGACATGTGGTGCGGGTTATTCTGCAAGCTAGTCTCGTGAATGTGAGAACTGAAATAACTTATATTATTTCATAATAACACAACAGTAACAACACCAACCAACAACTAACCACACGATTACTCCCGTTGGAGTAATCGTGTTTTTTTTTGTGTAAGAGCAATAAAGATGAGTCAGGACCTATTAGACCGACACACACACGCGCGATCGTCTGCTTGCACTAAGTACTTAAGTCTAAGTAGTCATATATTTATGTTTATGTACTAAAGTTTGATTTGTGTGTTGTGTCTAGTAAATATTTTTCTTTCTTCTTTCTTTAAACGTGTTCTTGAGTGGAGACCGCGACTCAGCAAACGTAGTGTAGGACGCCCGACCAGGTGGGATGACGATCTGTGAAAGACTGCAGGCAGAGGCCGCGAGCTGTTTGTCATCTGATATCTAAGCGTTACGACTTAAAACCTGATGTATTAACACAACGCTGCAGCGGTGTTTGAGTGTCCTGCTTTCCAAGTCATCAATTCTGCAGTACAAATCACGATTATCTCGATGTAAAGCGACGCACGGTACATAACTGGACTTGCCAAGAGCCTGAGGCAGTGATGTACCTATATGTTTGCAATGGTTGTGCTTGAAATTGGCGAAAACGTTGGTAAAGTAACAAAACCTACTCACTAGAGACTAATAAAACTTACGTAAACTTTCGTGAGTTGTTAACATAAAAGACTAGCTGCTGCTCGCGGCTTCGCTCACGCTTTTCCGAGATGAAAAGTAGTATAGTAAAAGTAGCCTATGTCCGTTTCCGGGATACCAGCAACCTTCTTGCCAAATTTCAACGAGAGAGATGTGTATGCATGAACGTATGAGATCCGTTCAGCCGTTTAGGCGTCAAAAGGTAAGTAACAGACAGACAGACAGACAAACAGAGTCACTTTTGAATTTATAATATTAGTTTTGATTATTTATCGCGTATCGTCTATTTTATTTTCTTCTACTTTAAGTACGGTAAAGTACGCGATAAATAATCTTAAATAGAGAAGAATCTCACTAATTCTCACTAATATTATAAATGTCAAAGTTTGGATGGATGGATAGATAGATGGATGTTTGTTACTCAATCACGTACGAACGGCTGAACGGATCTGGATGAAATTTGGCTCAGAGATAGATTATAATTTGTAATAGAACATAGGCTACTTTTTATCTCGGAATTACCACGGGAACGGGAACTACGCGGGTGAAACCGCGAGGCGCTGCTAGTAATTAATAAATAAATAATAACAAACAATGCTGAACTGCCCATAGCATCATCTAGCTCCATGTTATTCAGAGCATGTTATTAGGTATATACATTAATACCTCATGCTCTGCTAGCATGGAACTGGAGACAGTTACACGTATACAAAGAAAATATCCAGAACACCCGAAACAAACATCTGCAGATCGTACAAACATTTATCCAGAGGCGGGAATCGAACCCGGAACCACGTGCGTCACAGGTGGACCTACACCCGCTGCGGCACATCAGTCGTCAGATCTGCGGACCACAAATCTTAAGCTGATCTATCAGAGTAAGCCAGGACCAGTCCTAAAAAAATAAACACACCATTTCATACCTCCTTTGAATACAAGATAGGTCCCTTGAGCTTATCCGATGTTAAGTAAGTAAGATCATAGAATATTTTCCATCTACCCTATCCTCCTGGTTCCTTTGGGGTTTTAATGTTTTGATGTGATGTCTTAGATCAAAGACTGTAGGCCTGAGGGTGGAAAAGCCAAACGCCTTTGATTTAGGCCTTAAAGCGTTTTAATTTCCTTATAAATATTTTTGCCGGAAGCTTCTACGGTGCAGTGGGTGGAAAATCGACGAAAAGGGTTCCTTACACAAAAAGAGGTAGGTAATTTGATTGTTTTGAAAAAAGTCTGTGCACCAGTGGGAATCAAAAAAAAGACTATGTAGCCACCTACAAAATGTTTATATGTTTCATACTTACTTCTGACTTTATTAATAAAGAAAATTACAATCAAATAATAGAATTAAATTAAAACTAGTATTTACAATTGCAACAATTGGGCTAACTGCAGACTGTTGCAAACAATCTACAAGTAGCTCAACTGATCCATATCAATACCAGACGGAAGCGTGCCCAAGACGCTAGCTGCATTGCCCCGCTGTATAGCAATGCTGATGCGATGCGCCACATACTCACCAGCTCTCGGGTCACGCGTCGCTTCGACCAGACGCTCAGATATGTTTCATTGTATTTTATATCTGATATGTTGGTGTACCATTCCATATCTATCTATTTCCTTTTTGTCAATAATATGAAATATAACTTGTTCTGAAATAAACGCTGTATTATTATTTTTGAAACTGACTATAAATTCACATATTTACAGTATTTACACTGTTTTTAAGAGTTTCGGGTCAAATACTTCTCCGGAGAATATTTTTTTTAGGATTATTCTCCATACAATAACGAAAGAATTTTCCAAACCTATCCATAAATTGAGGGAAAAATCGACGAAAGTTTGGATGGATGGATGTTTGTTACTCAATCACGACAGAATGGCTGAACGAATCTTGATGAAATTAGGCAAAGAATTATTTATTATTGTCTGTAATAGCACATAGGCTTTAGCAAGGCGCTGCTATCTACTACAAGTAAAACAATTGAGCTAACTGCAGACTGTTGCAAACAATGTACAGGTAGCTCAACTGATCCATATCAATACCAATCGGAAGCGTCACCAAGACGCTGTCTGCATTGCCCCGCTGTATGGCAATGCTGATGCGCTGTGCCAGACACCAGCTCTCGGGTCACATGCGCTTCGACCAGATTTTTTTTATAAAACTCGGAGCGCCTCTGTACCCCACGGTACCTACTAGGGTTTCGACTCAAAGTGGAACAAATGCGTAGGCTCTGTTGAGACCTCTATATTTGCGTCTCTTGAGAACTTCGGCCAAATCTGCCGCCGCAGCAGCCCTCACGGAAGTCCTAGAAGGATGAGAAGGCGTAAATGTGTCGACGCATGTAGCATCCCACACAATAATATGACTAGTTTTTATTTAGCTCTTTAAATGAGCACAGAACAATGATACTTTTGCACGCCAAAACTAAAAACTGAATAAATCGGACAGAAAATTTCCACCAATTAAAAAAAAAAACCTATTATGCTACTTTCAATCTTAGAAAACATATTCGAAGCCGGAAGTGCAAGTTAGTCGAGATCCTGCGTTCTTAAAGAATGGGATTGACAGTGACTTCATCTGTTATACTGCCCCGCTCAAATCATATTCGCGCCATCCAGCACCGGGATAGCATGACATAATGATGTAATTCTTAATTCAATCCTCTTATTATGAGGTTGTAGAGATGAGAGGATCTGAGGAGCTTCCTCAGCTATCAATATTTACCGTCTTAGAATGATGATGAGTCAAAGGAAAAATTCAGAAACATTGGAATATTCATGACCCCATTAAACTTTTCTAAAAAATACAGCAAACAAAAAAGAATTTCAAACAATATCAAAGTTTAGAAACTCCTTTGAAAGAACAACCTAATTCACTTCGTTCAACCCTTTTAGGGTTCCTTATCGCTGTGTAAAAAGCCCTATTTTGATACGTTTATCTGTCAGTGACAGACAAGAGGTTTAGGAGCCCACTGCGACAGCCCTTTTAGTTCACTTCGTTAGATGCGGAACCGCAAGATTCGGTTGGATTGATATCTGAAACAAAGAAATAAAATACCTAGTTAGTAAAGTCATTGACCGATAACTGTTATTTTCCATTGAAACTTTTAGCGCTGCTTTGACACCTCCGGAGCCAAAAGGCTAAACAATAAACGTTTGGTGATACAAACGTTACGTGAGCTACTCCCAATAAATCATCAAATAGATTGTGCCGAATCTAGCGTCCTAGAATTTATTGCCAAGGCTTACAATCGAAAAAGCTTTTGTTCAAGAGAGCCTAGTGCGGATTGGCAGATTCAAGCAATATTCGGGAAAGCTACTTGGTAATGTGGTAATATTTCAACTGAGTTGTGATGTCACGAGATTTTTTCTGTCTGCACAACAACAGCTTTAAATAAATAAAAGTTTTTTATTCTGCTAATTAACAAAACAAATACTTCTTACTATAAAAACATTCTCAACCTCAAACCGCACTCACTAGGGCGTGTGTCCCTCGTAAAAGGATGAAACGTTGCTGTTCTTCCAACACAAATAAGGTTCGTAGTTAATCCACTTACAACCGTAATGAAAATAGATCTAATATTAGCGTATGCATCATTATAATTTATTTATATAAAGACCAACAGTTATAATATTAAAGGTTTACATATAATTTCTTACACTGCCCTTACAGGTCTTTCAAGATGTGGAAGTTACGTAATTATGTTCCTAACAAAATACTTAATTAGTCTAAGAAATAAACAAACTTAGTGCAACAAAACTACAACTTGCTATACACTGTTCTTGAATACAAGATTTATTTTAAGAGAAAAAGATTATTTTATGTGTGAAAACTTTTTTTTTTAAACAATAACTAAAAACAACTAGGTTACAGCAAAAGGTAACCACTATAAACAAATACTTCAACAACTTACGGGCATATGCGCAGCGAAAAAGGTGTAAATTCGAGTTCCAAAACGGACGAGAGACGAATGAAAACTGTCAAAGCTAGAAATTGGTTCGAACTTTTGCTTTTTGTTCTTAACCATTTTGTAACGCCTGGCCGGAGAGCGTCCTACACTATGTTTGCCGTGTTGCGGTCATCACTCAATAACACGAGACATTGAGTCAGTTTACGACTGGAGGTGTGGTATGTATGTATAACTTAGCAATGTTTGGTTCTTTATATATATATAGATATATTAATCACCTAATAATAATTTTGTATAAGAAACCGAACCCGCAACTTCAGTGAGGTTTCGCCACAACAACACCACAATGCAACAACTAAAACAAAGTTCAGTGAACTTAAACTAGAACAAATGATTTCGTAATCAATTTTGAAATCTATCTTCGAAGCTGTACCGTTGATTTTCAATTAATTACTCTTAACCTTGCTTATAAATAATTCCAAAGGTTTTGACCAAGCTTCAACAGATGGTCTTTGGCTGACCGTTTATAATCTGTATTAATATTCCCTTCGTCAATGGTACAAAAATTTGATTATTTCCTAATTAAAATTTCGATGAGAAGGTTTTCGGTGATGACGAAGGGAAGTAAAATGAATGCGTCCCAAATAGGACAATATCAATAACGGATGTAAGCGGGTTAACTACAAACCTTATTTGTGATTAAAGAACACCAACGTTTAAGGTTAAATATTATGTAAAACCAGATCCGTGAAGAATCTTCCTAAAAATGTCGTGTTTAGCTGCTTAAACATGATCTTATTAACATAGAAAATTACAATCAAATAATATAATTATAATTAAATTAAAACTACTATTTACAACTGAAACAATTGAGCTAACTGCAGACTGTTGCAAACAATCTACTGGTATCTCAACTGATCCATATCAATACTAGTCGGAAGCGTGCCCAAGACGCTGGCTGCATTGCCCCGCTGTATGGCAATGCTGATGCGCTGTGCCAGATACTCGCCAGCTCACGGGTGACGCGTCGCTTCGACCAGACAATAAGTACCTACTGATACGCAAGTTACCCATAAGTAACTTGCATATCAGAATAGGACTTATTATAGTTTTTAGTACCTAAGTGAATAAAAAAATATGTATGTTGCTGGTAAACCTTTGTAAAATAAATAAATAAAAATAAACGTTTCATCATAGTATATTCTAAGGTTATTTTCGCGAGAACTCATAATAAAACACTGTTTTAACCGGATTGACCGCGTATATTTTATATTTTGTTTATAACCTGACGTTTCGGAGGCTTTTTAGCTTCCATGGTCACAGGCAGACAACGTCACACGTCAGGTTATAAACAAAATATAAAATATACGCGATCAATCCGGTTAAAACAGTGTTTTATTATAACGTTTCATCAAATCAAAAAGTAGCCAATGTCCGTCCCCTGGATACCATTTACCTCCTACCCGAGTTTCATGGAGATCAGCCGAGCGCGGCGTGAAAAGGTAACAGACAGACGGATATTCATTTTACTATATTATGAATACTATAGTATGAATATTATGGATATCAACTTTATCGAGACTTCTTCAAAACTTGGGTTAAGGGCAACGCATTAACTGCCTCACAACGCTGGAGGAGGACATCTGTGTCGTGGGCCACGAAAGTGTTAATATATCTCACAGGTTAACAAATTGTGCCCCTCTCTATCTGTGTTAGCAACAAAAAAAACTAAAACCAAAAAATCCAAACTGCTGATGGGTTCTGGAAAAAAGCTGAAATGAATTCACCCTTAACCTACAACGTGACACTAAGTCTAACCTAAAAATAAAAATCATCTTCTATTCATAACTTTGTACAAAGTAAAACAAGCTCATAGTACTGCCCGAAAAATCCTTCGAGACAAGAGGCGGCCCACGTGCGTCAATTAAGCTGTAATAACATGCAAATTAGTCCTCCCATGTCTTGGAAGGTGTGCAAGGTAGGGGAAGGTTGAATTTTAAATCCTGCTTATCTTTCAGAAAAGGTTTGACGATGTGAAGATACATTTTGTTACTATTAAAAATAACAACTGGGTAACCAAGTACACCTTGAAACTGAAAAAATAAGTTAGTCTTCATGAGCGACTGCTTCACGATAACCAGTACCCGACAATACACGAGGTCGTCGCAAGTATCTCTGCGTTTCCTCTATACATCAGCCAAACTAAATGTAGAATGTTTATAAACAAACCGCCCATTATATTAATTTAAACTAGTCAATTTCAGATTTTTTTATCAACAAATATTGCTATAACTGAAGCTTGACACCAAGCAAGTGAGTTTTAGTTTTTGTCTCCTGATTTGTTTACAAACATTCCACTACGAATTTGGCTGGTTTATAGATAAGTACAGCAGATTAAACTAAAAGCTAGCATTTTACTTAGGCTCATCTTACTTATCTAGGTACTTAATGTTACTTAGGCATTAGGGATTCCTATTTCTAGAACGAAGTCGTTATTGTCACTGATGTCTTGTTTTGTTTTGCTGTGTTGAATTATCTACGATGTGCGATACGTACATAAATATTTTCTAGATGATTTATTCACACTGCTGTATATCATCAAACACCGCTAAAGCCTGCCTTCTACGCCACAGCCTGCTCATACATAATTCAGGGCTGTAAGTTTCAGTTTTACAGGTACTGATACAAAACAGGTGAAGTGTACGGTAACCGTTTAATCTATATCCGCAGAGTTACAGCTGTTTTGGAAAGATGTATTTTTGGCTTTTGTAACCTATCAATCGTAAGAGGTACCGATCTGGTTCGACAAAATGGAGAAAGAGATACAAGGACTTCATACCGTAACTGGACTAAAACGGAACCGAGGCATCTAGGCTGGGCATCTGGTGTTCTCTAATGTTGGAGGCCAAGATGCCAAGGTGCCAAGGTGGAGAACCTTGGTCCTACACAGCCTATAATGGTCCACTGCTGAACGCAGGCCTCCCTTGATAATTATTAATTAATCCAATTTCATCTTTTCTAGAGTTGACCGGTTCACGCGCTAAGCCGAGTTCAAGAGCTGTAACGTACCTATTACAATTCGTTCGTTCTATTACAATGAGTTCCAATTCGTAATAGGTACGTTACAGCTCTTGAACTCTTGAATTTAGTTTTATTGGTCTTAGTTAAAACTAACTTCAGCTTCATCGAGTTCCAATTCGTAATATGTACGTTACAGCTCTTGAACTCTTGAATTTAGTTTTATTGGTCTTAGTTTTGACATGTCAAAACTAAGACCAATAAAACTACATTCAGCTTCATCGAGTTCCAATTCGTAATAGGTACGTTACAGCTCTTGAACTTGGCTTCGCGCTTGAACCGGTCAACTCTATACCAATAAAATGTACTGAACTCGTTCAAAGTCCTAAACTGAGTTTATCTTACGAACGCGTTCAATAGCAATTGTGATATTAGACCTAAGAAGACCTAAGTACTTATTTAAGTTAATGGAGCTGGGCTTTGATGGCATTCGTAATTGTAAAAAAAAGACATAGAAGTAACAAAATTCTTCTCTCACCATTGTTACTGAATCAATCACGTTGAAATTTTGCTTACATTTTGAAATCTAAAGCTACAAAAACGCTAACTGCTTTTTTCCTTTAGACCTTACAGGACTCTTGGACTCTTTATTTATTTGAAGTATGTGAAGCTGCAAGCACAAGTAGTGGTTAAGTATTTGCTATCATGTTGAATTCTCGACGTCCATTACAACGAAAATCCATACTAATATTAGAAATCCATAAGTAACTCTATCTATCTGTCTGCATCCTTTTCACGCTAAACGTAAATCTTAATGAAATATAGCAGGAAGGTAAATAGTATCCACGGGACATAGGATACTTGAAAAAAGCGGGCAAAGCCGTGGGCAGGAGCAAGGTGATAAATAATACTAGACAATTCACGCAGCTTCATCTAGCCTCAAAATAAACATAGGTACTAAAAGTAAGTGAAAAGGTACGAGAGGACAACCTCTCAAGCCACAAGGCTTAATCAAACTTTTTCAATACTGTGGTAAAACAAAACCAGTACGACAAAAAATCCAGTGTTCTGAACCAATTACAAATTCATTTTGCTGTGCAATTTTGAACCTTCTCACACAAAATCTGAAGGTTTAAATCACAACACTGCATTTTTGTTCGAGATGAAAAACTAGGTGTCTTTTGGGAGCTCTCCGCTGATTCAATGTTTAAATTCGTCATACGAGTTTCCGTCAGATAGGCTTTTACTCAAATCGTTTATTTGTAAAAGGATTTTGTACCTTTATGCCAACTGAATACAGGAGAAAATAGAGTAACGCGATGGGGAGGGCTAAAATGTATGTCTCTTTTGGGAGCATGCTTGTGATTTAATATTTGTATCCGTCAAAGCCTTTGCTGTCATAAGGTACGAGTGTCTTGTGTGTGGTTAGCACGAAAATTGGTTTTGACTTACGTTCTTCTTTGAGTAATGTAACTCAAAACAAATCTTCTTCTTATAACCTCATCATGATCCGTCAGTTTTTTTAAACCCAGCAGTTAGTGACTTGAGATTTGATGATATTAATAGTTACTAGTTTCTGCCCGCGGCTTCGAAAGCCTCGTTTCTATGGAAACGTTTTTTATCTCAGAGGAACTCATTTATGGAATACTCGCAGCGCCTCGCGGTTTCATTCGCGTAGTTTCCGTTCCCGTGGGAATTCCGGGATAAAAAGTATGTGCTATTCCTATGTGCTATTGCAGATTATAATCTATCTCTGTGCCGAATTCCATCCAGATCCGTTTAGCCGTTCTGGCGATTAAGTAACAAACATCCATTCATCTATCCATCCATCCAAACTTTTACATTTATAATAAAAGTGTGATGTGATTTAACAATACATTTAGTTGTAAGTAATTGGGTTGAATCTTTTTATTTAATTTTTTTTATAATATTAAGTATTACGACCGAAAAAGATAAAAGTAGATGACGATTCTTCTTTGCTCGCGTGAAACTTTCGTGAGAAACTGGGAATTGGCGGATTGGACTCACGTAAGACGCGGGGAAAATAGTCATGCGTGAGACGTTAGAAGTAACCCTATTTGAAAAATATAAAAACCCTAACGGATCAAATTATTTGGGACCAACCCGTCAACACTTCCGTCGAAGCAGTCCTTTGGAAATAATTTATGACGTTGAAGCCTTGTCGGAGCGTACAAAAGGTGATAAAGGTCAAAATAGCTGAGCAAATTCGGTGAAAGGATTTTTTCGCATTCAATTTAGTTCTGAGCATTTCTGAAATGACGAGTTTGAGTATTTATGGTAGCCTATTCCGGAAAAACCGAAACTGATATATGTACTTAAAGAAATACAATTGATTCTTGTAGCTGATTTACAATCTGACCGCTCTGTCTTCTTCTTCCACTTGTAGACAAAAATTGTAGTGAAGAGAAAATCAATTAACACTTTAATTCGTATTTGATAAAAATGTATACCTAGTTTAAAATCTAACTTTGACTTTTTCGAACTTATTTTGTTAACTTAATGCCGGGATTCCACATTCATTGAGACGTCTCCTCGACACGTCGAGAAAACGAGAAGCACCATGTACACACTCGTTGTCATCAATATGCTATCTCGTTCTTTTGTAGAGCTCTGTCTTCTTGAGCAAATGAAACGAATGAGTGTGTTTATGGTCCTTTCATATGCATTGCAGGCCTCTTTAACTCGGGCCGAAATGCCGACGAGCGACCGAGACATGAACGAGATGCTACGCGTGACTCCGAAGCAAGACGGGCGCACCAAGATAGAAGAAAGAAAAAAAATGTGTATAATCCCAGATTAGGTCTACAGAGTTTGCTCAAAAACCAGTAAAATTTAAATTTTAAACTACATATTTTTTTGAAATATGAATTAAAGTGCTGATTGATATCCTCTCCACATAATTTTTTTTTATATTTAAAGATCTGATTTGTTTAATAAACCGCATTCGTGAGTTCATCGGTCAGCCACGGGAAAGTTTGAATAGATTGATTTTTTATAAATAGATTGGGTTCTAGTCCATTCGATAAAACTATTTTTCGTCAATCACGAGAAACAGTCAATGACTCATTACCGCTACCTACCGCTGTCCGTGTCAACCGAAAACGTATGCATAATGTTGGTAAAAATATCAAATTTATATGTCGTAGTTGAACTCTATATTTTCAGCCAGTAAATACATATTTCAAAAGCCATCTCTATCTTACTGACCCAGTCTCAAGAGTTACCATATTTTCCTTCAACAAGTCAAACCGTTTACATCGTAAAAGCCCGCGATACCGTGATCCCAGTATTTCGATGTGAAAATATTGTAATGGCGCGGCAGTGGAACGATCCGCGGCCGCATTTTAAGTCGAATAGACATCGTAGAGAAGAAATATCGCCGGTTACTGTCGATGGAAAGGTCGTTGACGTGGAAAAGGTGGAAAGGCAGATTGGAAATGCTGTGTTTGTTGGGGTAAGGGGATTAGTCTTAAAGGGTATAAAAATGCGCTATGTACAATTTTCGGGTCATAAAAAAGGAGGAGGCTCTTTGTACGGGTGTTTCAATATTTTTTGGACAACGGTAAATTATATTTAACGATTCTAAGGTTTTTATTTATTATAGTACTCTGGGTAATTTCTATGAAATTAATAAATCCCAAAAATTTACGATCTCGACGGGATTCGAACCCGCACCTTCCCCTTCAGCGCAGGGTTGCTCTCTCTTTTCGGGTCGACTAGATAAGATCACGTAGCTTAGTTGGAAAAAGAGCAACCCTGCGCTGAAGGGGAAGGTGCGGGTTCGAATCCCGTCGAGATCGTACAATTTTTGGGATTTATTAATTTCATTATATTTAACGGTAAAAAAAAGAATCTGTTTTGAAAGATACCTTTCATTTGATATGTCATTTAACCATGTAGGTCTTTTTTAAAATTTATATTTCATAAAAAAAAACAATTCAATATGTATTAATGATAAATGCGCACGAAATGTATTATCATTTTAAATTTCAAGTTAATACCTGCTGTACTTGCTGTGATATGAAGAGTAAAAAGGGGAGTAGTAGTAGTAAGCACACGGAAAGTCTGATGGTGAGCGACCAGAGCTCTTATGACGATAGCATCAAGACGTGATCGTAACGTCTCTGTTTTCCGTAGGTTTTGGTATAGCAGCACCTCTATCGTGCGGACAGGGAACTACCCAAATATACTGAGGATGGGGCTGGGGTTTAAGTCCCGCCGAAATCAAAGTTTTTTGTTAACATATTTCATTTCATAAGGTTATCATTAAGGTTATACGAATAAATACCGGTTGGTGAACGAGTGCTAAAATAGATTTTCAACAGTCTAGGATCGTAAAGGTTTTTTTAACTGGAAACGTATCTTAGTGAATGAAAGAAACGTATTTTGCCATCTGCTTTGAAAGCGATTCAGAACAAAATAGAATCCGTTCTGAGCTAGCCTTCTAAGTGACAAAAGCCTTGCTATTTCGTGACCGAACAATGAACTGAGACATAGCTTACGGCATACTCGACTACAAGAAGCAGGTAGCGGAACTTTTGATAGAAAAATAATATTATCAAAGGATTGAGGGCAGCTTGGGACCGCCTGAAGATATTACGACGTATAAGTACTTATTTCGACAGTTGAAGTGTTTTACTTCTATCTAAGGCTATGTTAGTACTGTATATATATTCTGTGCTAAAGCTCTGCGTTCATTAATTCAATGCCTCTACAGCGCAGCATAAAAATTTGCATTCAAATCGTTAGACACATTTTACAGCATTTTACGGCCCGCAAGTTGTCTGTCAGGAAGCCATCAATACGAAATGCGTCTAAATATTACGAGTTTAAGCCCATATTTAAATGCACTTTTTTTTTGCTGAGCTGCAGCAGTGCAGAGGCGCTCTGTCGGTATCTGTCAGATCCTCTGATCTGCCACCACCTTTAAGACAGGTACCGATACTCAGTGTTATTCATTCTAAAAAGCATTAATGTTAGTTAGCTCTTTAGATAATTGTTATAACAATCTTAAAAATAATTAACAAAGGCCCAAACTGGATGTTCTATAAATCAATTATTGGTCGCCATTTTCACAGAGCCCCAAATCTAGCTCTAAAGTTAGCAGAGCTTGTGTTATATTCGAAATTGCTGAATCTACTGATCACATGAACATTTGTCCCTAAACACGAATCGAACCCTCGACCTTCTTGGTCTCAAGAAGACTTTCTTCCAATGTGCCACAGAGGTACATGACCTCGTCATCCCAAGAGAAGTCACTACACTACATAACGGCACAAGTCTTGAAGCTCTGAAAGCATAGTTTAATTTATTCTGTCTATTGCTAACGAGGCTGTCTTGTTGGCCGATATTTTAAGACCAACCTACTTTATCGAAGGCCAGATGACGAAAAGTAGGCCATATTGGAAGTGAATAAATTATATTTAAGAATTCTGTTGGAGCTTATTAATTCTAAGGTTTTTTATTAGTTATAGTACTTATGACGCGCTCTGGGTTATTTTTGGGAACTTGTTTCATTTCTTAGAGCTTAATTATTATTAAGCTCTAAGACTACTGCTGGCTGGACGGTTAGTGTATTAAGACTCAAAATAAGTGGTGGTAACAGAGATTTTGTTTCCAGTAAGGATCAACAGCATCTTCGTCTCTTGAAAGAATTCAAATAACGGCATCCCATCACAGGTCCCTGGAGCGCCATGCCGGGGCGCTCCAGCCAAGCCTGCGCTGCGGGTTGCAACCAAAATACTGGGCAGCGAAAGCGTTTGACTCATAAAGAAGATTCAAACACTTTCGCTGCCCAGTGTTTTTCAAAATTATTCTTGGATTACTTATTCGTAGATTTTACAATGAAGACATAAAATAGCAGCCAAGCGATCTAGCTACTATCTAGCCACTCGTTGAATGACGCCATGCCAAGCGGTGGCCTGCGCGCGTGGACTGTTCATTAAAAACCTGATCGATGATCGAAGACGACGCTCAGTGTATTTTTGGACAGCGAACTTATCGTGATCAACGGGAGTCTTGCTTGAGCAGTGCGGACTATGTATACTACGACATTCAAGGACTTAGACATATATCCAGCACCGCTACCGCGCATATTAATAATAAGTATTCAGATAATATGTCCCTAAACTCGTAATCTTTAGATGCAATTTACAGTGACAAAATGGCTTACCGCAAGATTATCTGATGCCGTCAATATAAAATGTATCCTATGACTACGTAGTAAAAGCTGAGTGTGAATGCATTTTGTGCGAGAACCTTAAGAAGCTACCATACGACGCCATCTTGTGAAAAAGATAGGCATAGGATTTCACGTTCATAGGAGCGGGACAGAGGAGAGCGGCGGTGTGTGCAAAATCAAGTGAAAATATCAAGTTGTAGCTTATTATCTAGAAAAATATTGTAATACTGAAACTCACACACACCGTCTGCTTTATGATAATAAAGCAACAGAGTTGTTTGTTTACTGTTTTTAAAGTATTTATTGAATATTGATCTCAAATTAAAAGCTTTATTATTATGGAAAATTTGATCGCTGTCGCTAAGCCATTTCAGGTATCATCGACTATTATGTCTTCCAAGAAAGTGCCAGCTAGAATGTTCATGATACCTACTTCTGGGTTACGATGTGGAATGCGGTACGCCACGTGCTGCGGTAGGGGAAAATGCCGCGAAAAGGACTATTTCTCCCCGTGGCACCCATTTGAAGTTTGAGGCACACTGAGGTTAAAAATAGTAATTTTCGAAGTTAACTAATTCATATCGATAAGATAAATCCAGGGAAATAAAATCAGATTTTCAAAATCCTTTAATAATAATACTGATACTGGATTATTAGAAAATTTAACCTGCAGGCCAGGATGACTCATCAATTGCAATAATTGCAATTTGCATAAAACAGCGAGGCCACGCGGACCGAACGTAACTGAAATTCAGATTCAATAACTTTATTTCTTACAAAATAAGCACAAATTATGATTTCAATCTTTTCACAAGGAAGATTTTATAATTATTAACTGCTTTAATAATGTATGAGTAGATATTTTTATTTTATCATGTTATGTTTGAATATTTTAACTAAAAACAAGTATGTGAAAATTTTCAAACGTAGCCTCACTACACCTTTGTTTTTCAGTTTATAAAATCAATACAATCCATCCTGGGGATAAAGTGGATCCAATATCACACAGATTGAACTCCGATATCTAATATAGCTAGAGCGTGGAAACTGGCTTCTGAAATACCTGATATAAGCCTATTTTGATTGTAAGACTGTCATGAATATTTTTTATTTCTCTCGCTTCTAAGCCTAAGCCTTAAGTAAGCCTATTGTGACTGTCACAACGACAATCGTTAAGAATTTATCAAATAACTTGTTGTATCACCATCTTTACTCACGACCTGGCCTGTAGCCAACATCATGACCTTCTAGCGTAGGTATTATGAATACTACTAATTGTTGTATATTCAAAACAAAGCCTTGATTTTATGGCCGGCCAAGGAAGCCATGTTTAATTACGTTGTCTTTACGTTGGTATTCGGAGAATGCTCGCTTTGTTTGTCAGTTGCAAAGACAATTGCAAACAATATTGCTATCCTATATTAATGAATAGTTTCTGTCTGTGGCTACTCATGCGTTGTTTTTTAGTGAACGCTAGGTTATTAATACGCATTCATAGGATAAAAAGGTCTAGAATTACACCTATGCAAAAGTTTATCCCGGCCCGTTCGCCGTTTGGCGAGAATTAGTAAAAAACATCCATCCGTTCATCAATCCACCCAAACTTTCTACATCTAGGCTGTCTATCAAAGTTCAGTAAAATGTTTGGGTTTAACCACTGACAGACATAGTTGATTGAAAAGTTGAACATCAAAATGAATAGAAAATCCTTAAATTCCTTTGGTGTTTTTAGATTATTATTCTATAAAGCATTTTTTCGAATATTCATTTAACATTTCATTGGAAAACAGCCAAGTAGACGTGTTTAAGTCGCGTTAATGTCTTTAATTACATTTATTAGGATTCCAGCAAAAAACAAGTAAAATTGAGAACGATGAGACGAACTTATTATGAAAGCTAGAATAGTCCCACAACACACTAAAAAATAAAACAGCCTGAAGTTCTATTTGCTCAAAAGAATCTGCACACCAATGACGCCGACCCACCGACAAGTTGACAGAACTTAACAAAATAATAATGGAGAGTAAAAGTACGTGCCAGGCTGTGTCGCCAACTTTGGTCTGTCAAAGTCGGCGACGCAGCCCGGCACGTACTTTTTACCCGACTACCAACAGGGGAGGGTTATGAGGTTAGCACCCTACGTTTGTATGTTTGTATGTATGTGGCCGATTTATTTGTTCCCACGTAGCGCTGAAACTACTGGTTAGATTTCAACAAATTATGTATGGATTGATTCGTCTCAATACCCCGATGGTTATAGGCTATAGGATTTAGGGCTCCCACCCCGAATAAGCCTTCAAAACGCGTATTAAAGCTTAGGAAGCCGCAGGCTGCAGGCCCCATAGAGAAAAATTACAATACCTACGACCTATTTTCATTTTCAACTCTATGCCTAACAAATATGATCGATACGTCATTCTATTTTGTCAATGTAAATGTTTCAAACTTTTATAACTTTCACGTAGTCGGGTTGTAGTTTTTAACTTTATCTTGTTATTTTTCGAATGGAATAATATATTGTTGACTGCAGATAGCCATGACAGCTTTACCTGACTTTTGTTGGGCGCAGAAGGCGCCTCGTCGGTAAAGTTAGGTTGGGGTAACACGCGCAAGGGCCACCACTTCAAAATCAATCAAAAATTCTTTATTTCCATAAATAAAAAAATTTACACTTAGAAAAGTTCAAATTCTTAAAATAAAACACTGACACGGAAATAAAGTGGTACTTTTGATTTCTGTCGCTTCGGTATGTAAACTAAAGTAAAGACGCGACTAAGAAACCTTTAGCCTGTTAGTTGTTATTTTTCGAGTTGGAGCAAAACCCGTCCCAAGCTTTTTTATCTTCTAAATAATCTGATATTTTGTAGTAAATATTCATTTATTTATTTTTATGTACAGTAGTCTAAAACATTTTATTACTAAAGAAAATACAATAATAATTACAACTAATATTTACACTTAAATCTATTTTCTAAAAATCTAAGCCGTCACCAGAAGGCAAAGTGCCCAGAATGCTGGCAGCATTGCCACGTTGAATGGCAATGCTAATTCGTTGACCGAAATAAAAGCCAGCATTCCGATCACCTGTGGACTCTATTAGGAGTTTTGCTAGATCTTTGTATATTCCATGTGCCCCAGGACCCCAAGGACCTAGGGTTTCCACCCCAAACGGCTCGAATAGGTAACCTCGGTCAAGATTAGCGTATTTCCGCCGTTTGAGGGACTCCGCTGATGTTGCTGCGGAGCCGGCCCTTACTGATGTCCCTGCAAGATGAGAAGGTGCTAGGGTATCTACACAAGTGGCATCCCAAACTAAAGGCCGACCCATTTTCCAAGGAATCAGAGTCATACCGTCAGGCCTTTTACCATCATCTCGCATTAGGCCACGTGGTTCGAGAGTAGCTGCCATACTGACGCTGGTAAAAGCCCGACGGATGATGTCATTAATTGAACTATGACGGGACACACGTCCTGCACTAGAGACACATGCCAGTGCATGGTGACCGAACTTATCGACGGTTTCACCGCACTGGCAACGGTGTGCAACTAGACAGGGAGAACCTAAACGCAAAGAGGTGGCCACCCGAAATGTGTTATTGTCTAAAAGGGTACCTAGATTTTTAGAAGGCAAAACATATAACCAAAGTCCTGATTCCCACTCGGAAACGGCAAGTAAACGAGCGCGTTCTGATGAGCTGGTAGACGTATTAATAAGGTTTTTCCGTACCAGTTCACATAGCGGCTCATCCCACAGTCTCTGAGAAGAAAGAACTTTGGGCATATTAGTGCTAGGACAGGCTATTTTCCAAGACGCTAATATTTTGTAGTAAGCTTTTTTGCACAGAAAGGTTTTGACAATTTGTTTGAATTTATTTATTGATAGATTTTGCAACTCACTAGGAGTTTTGTTGTAGAAGCGTATACATTGCCCTTTAAAAGATACATTAATCTTGTGAAGCCTGGTTGTGGGCACAGTGAGTTTATGTTTATTTCTAGTATTTATATTATGTATATCGCTATTTTTAGGACAGTTTTTTTAATTGCACACCTCGGCTTGGGCTGCTGCCAGATGCTACTAGAGGGAAATGGATGTTTCGCTTAGCTGCACGAATGCACCTATGGGTGGAAGCGGAGAATTCTTTGACCCCGCATCCTGCGGGGTCGGTTTGTGGTCTGGTGTATTGTGTGCGGAAGCGAATCGGTAATTGTTGCCGTCGCCTCTGGGTTAGCGTCGGTGATTGGGTCAACGGGGTCACCGAAAACGGATGAAAGAAACTCTACATAGTGCGTGCCGTGATATTTGCACGGAGATATTGATTAAATGACTTCAACCCTGACACTTGAAACATGCTTCCCTCCATCTGTAGTTTTTTTCATCAAAGGTGAAACGTTCAAATGTGTCATTATGAGTCGATTGTTATGGTGAAGCAATTAATTTAGTGGAATTTGGGCCCTGGCCATTTGCGTGGAAATTCCAAATAGTGAAGGAAATAAATTTAAGATACTAAAACCTCAAAAATATATATACTTATGTACTAGGTCAAGTGTAAAACGTAGTTACGTGAACCTCGATTCCTAAGATTCTTGGATCACGCGAAGGAATTCACGGTGAACTACAGTGAAGGTCGAACGATCGGGTAAATATTTTATGCGAGGAAAAAGGCTTACAACATCAAAGATGTTGTGTTATGCCTTTGTAAAGCGGTCGAATACAAGGCTCATCTCTGGCTTATACTATCTAAACAACCTTAGCTTGTTGTTTTAATTTGACTAACGTTTCTATTTATTAAAAATAAGTCTTGCTCCTTTTATAAACAGTCAAATCAAAAACATACTAGCATGTGAAAACTAGCCAAGATCGTTCATTAACGATCTTGGCTAGTTTTCACATTTATCATCATTTTTTTTTCATTTTTTTTTTCCGCAAAAATGCGGAAATCTTAGAGAAAAGCGCCAAGTTTCTTAGCAGTTCCTAATCTTAATTTTTTACTTTCTTTCAGTAATTAATTAGTGTTTTAGCAAGTTTATATAATTCCAAAACTAGTTATTTTAAATAAAAAATAAATAATGCCGTTATTAAGGGTAGACAGAAACTATACCTGACTATTTTAACTCATTCAATAAATTTCCGCTCGTATTGAGTGGTTTCTGACTATATCCGACCACGCTAACCACGTAACCACGTAACCACCATTCCATGATTATGTAATTACCATGAACCGGACACTAAAAGAGAAGTGGCAAATCAGACTCTTATTGTTAATTGAACTCTAGACATACCTATTTTAAAATTTCGTATTTTTTAGGGATCCGTACCCAAAGGGTAAAAACGGGACCATATTACTAAGACTTCGCTGTCCGTCTATCCGTCTGTCACCAGGCTGTATCTCATGAACCGTGATAGTTAGACACTTGAAATTTTCACAGATGATGTATTTTCGTTGCCGTTATAACAACAAATTAAAAAACAGAATAAAATGAATATTTAAGGGGGCTCCCATGCAACAAACGTGTTTTTTTTGTCATTTTATAGATAATGGTACGGAGCCCCTCGTGTGCGAGTCCGACTCGCACTTGGCCGGTTTTATTTAATGTTTGCTTTCTGTTAAAATACAAAGATTTTAAAATTCCTCCTAGCAGGCTTGTATAGTGTAACATTCAGCTATAAATAATCTTCAGATTTATCAAAGTTTCAATACTTCGTTTGAGAAACTTGGTATCAGAATAATTTCCTATTCGTGGTAGGGTTTCTGGTGAAAACCAGCGCAACTTTAAAGATTAAGCAGAAAGTTCCAGACAAATAGTTCAACAGCTCTTAGCTGAAGCACTAACATTGTTCAGTAACTTTAATGAGTGCAAGAAAAACACGGACTCGACAAATTGGTAACGTAGGTGTTTAATTGGAGCTAAGAAGGAAAACATAGTGTTTTCTCATACCTACAGATCTTTAGTTTTACTGTGAAAATCATGTATATTAAATAAATAAATTTTGCTGGACCATTCACATAACATTATCTCGCCCCAAGCTAAGCAGAGCTCATGTTATGGGTACTAGATAACTGATATATATAATACAATACACACATAAATATTTTTGGAACGAAGTTCCTTATCGCGCGTTGCGAAAGGGGGCTAGACCGAAACTCGTAAGTCTATGGTAAATGCGACCCCAGAAACTCCTATGTCTATGGTAAAACGACACTTACGTGTTGCTATTGTTAGATACGACATTATTACAAAGGAATAAGGTTCAAATTGAAACACCGCATATTTCAGAATTCATATACAATGATCGCGCAAAGGCACTGACATTGTTGATGCACGGACGAAGGAAATCAATCCAATCACCCTTCCGTGGTTAGTTTAGTAGTTTGGCTGCTTTGTGAAAACAAAAACAACTTTTCCGACTGTTTTTTTTCTTGAAAACGAAAAGATTAGTTCCAAAGTAAGTACATTTAACAAATTACTACCGCGTTTTATGCGTTACCAAAGTTATCAAGTGTTTTGTTACACAACAGTGTGATAATATGGCTATTTCAGAATGCCAGCAAGAAAAATAGTATCAGACAGGCAGATGGAAATGCTTGTGGCTTTTATGGAAGCAAACAGGGGATTCGCAGTGGGCCGCCTGGCCAATAACGGCCCACTGGCAAAACAAAAAGCTGAAAAACTTTGGGAGGACCTTGCGTGTAATCTTAATGCTGTTGGGGCTGGTGCCACTAAAACCTTCCTTAGCCAAGTGGAGAGTTGTAAGTACCTTTTATCTGTTAATTTGAATGTTTTTCACTTATGCTAATTACCCATCTAGTAATTTTAAAGCTTTAGCACTGTACCAATAAACAATTTTTACTTTACTTTTAAGAATTTATATCCTGACATAACAATAATAGATTACCAAGTTCAATTGATGTTTGAACTTGGTAATCTATTATTCATAGATGTTTAATAAGTAGATAATTATTATGTTATGCCTAGTGTTGATTATTTTATTAATGTGCATGCTGTAACATCCTATTCTATAGACACATAGACATAAGACCCCTAAATTGTTATTAGAATCTAGCTTTGTGATCCCATGTTGGATGTCTTATTCATTAAATATATAACTGGCAGGCTCTTTAGCTCAGAGAACCGAGTACTACTGAGGAATAAAGGTTCTCTCAAAGGATGGTCATAACAAATGTTGTAGTGTCAGCGGGCCATGGCATTCAATTACCAAACTCATACTTAGTGTTATAATGTATTTAACAGCGCACACAGCCTGACACCGCTACTGCCTCCATACCTGCCTCAGCCCGTTCCCGAGCCTCAAATTAAATTTAAAGAGCCTCAGCCGCTTCCTGAGCCAGCTCTCACGATTGAGCTGGACTGCTTCCTCCCAGGTGTGCTATCATATCCTTGATCCTATCCAATACTGTATAGCATAGGCACAACATGTATTTCCTCTTTGATGATGCAAGATTTATTGTTTATAACGGTTCGGTCTATTGTTACTTAAAATCGACTGTCTAATATCTAGCTAAAATTTTATACATTCCTTCTCATAAGTTCTCATCTACTGGGAAAATAAAATCTTATCTTTTGTATTGTAACAGTATAAATATTAATGTACAGAGTCAACGTCGGTCGCCACCGCTCCAGTAGATATGCCAACGCCACTACCGCAATTGACCCCAACGCGCAGGCGATCATGTACCTAATAATTTGTATCTGATGTACTTTAAATTTTAGGGTCCTCGTACCATTATTCATGTCACATCACATCAATGGCTAGCCAATTAGTGTCCACTGCTGGACATAGCCTCCTCCAAAGCTCTATTTTTATACACTGTTACAGATACATGCTGCAGATGTGCCTCAGTGGGCAATGCAGATTGAGGAGAGACGAGAAGATCTCGCGTTCTCTAGAGACCATGGCTGCCTCCTTGGCAGCGATACGCAGCGCTCTGTAGCGCGAATTGAAGAAAAACTTTAGGAGCACAGCAAGGCGAGCGAAGCGAGCCGTTCTTCGTGTTCGCACCCACCCACTTATATGGGTATGGATTTCGAGTAACTCGAACTCGTAGATTACGAAAAAGATGTCCATTTCCAAATCCAAGATGGCTGACATTTTTTAATCGCAAAAATCACTCATGGGTTTCGTTTTCGACTAATTCAGACACGTAGATTACGAAAAAGATGTCCATTTCTAAATCCAAAATGGCTGACATTTATAGCTGCTTGCAGCTCGCGCACATCAAAAAAATTAGTTACATTATATTTGTTAATAATAAAAAAATATTATTATAACTTAAATTTTTTTTTTATTATATTTCCTTCACTAATTAATCGAAAGGAACTTCGTTCCATCCGGGTGTCCCTTGACACCTCTCAAGTTTTTTATTATATTTAGAAAACAACCAGAACACCCGGAACAAACACCTGCAGATCGTACGTATCGCAATATTTGTTAGGTGGGAATCGAATCCGCAACCTCCTGTGTCGCAAGCGGACCTTCGCCCACCGCGCCACAGAGGTCGTCATCAAATTCAAATTGTTATTCCACAGCAAATCTTCAAAACTTTTTCTATTTCATAAGTGACTAGCATATCCTGCAAGTATTTATAAATACTATTTAACGGGTATTTATCGCGTTTAATTACCTTATTTTCCCGACGTTTCGTTTAAAAATATTTATATCCTGCAAGCTCTGATCCTTCAAGAATTTCTACATTCCTACAAAAATATACCAGATCCTGATCTTATATGATATAAACTTAATATGACTGTTTTTGTAAACCCCTAAATCAAGACGGAAATTATATCTAAGAAAGTGACATTACGTATTCTTTCAACGAGGGATTTTCAAAGAGACGTTTTTAAAAAAGTGGTTTCCACAGACTAAGATAGTTGGCGCTGTGTATCAAACTCAAGTGTCAAAAATCTGCCATCATTTAATGAAACGGTGGAAACAGAAACTTATTTCGTTGTTTATTTTATGACACTTGACATTGACCCTTGACTTTTGTGCAGCGCCATCTAGTGTCAAAATAAAATGCGTGATTGTATTTTTTTTAAAGACTGATTTGAAAAGCCCTCATTGACATCTGACGATTATAATTTCTTTTTTTTTTTTGCCTTGTTACGCAGAAGTTTTTATACGTTAAACGTCAAACCTAAAAGACAAGATTATTAAGTAATTGAACGATTATCTTTCGAAGAACTCGCCGACTTTTCTTTTCCTACATTTTTTGCCACAAAAACACGATAAGTATAAAATAATAACCTTCTAAAAAGTACCAATTTTTATGAACCACGTCCCATCTGTTCACTTGCCCACCTCATCACTCGAACACTAAACTGATCCAGTAAAATTTCACTTCTTCTTCTTTCCTAATGGTTATATTGATTAGAGTTTTGAAAAGCCATTATTATGTCCATTTCACGGATGAATCATCAATTCCGACCATAAGTACTGAGTTATAAGAGCGAAGTTTCGTTTTATGTAGTAACTTTCGGTTCTAGTGTATGAACCATTTAACATGGAGTAATTTGGTTCGGCTTGGTGGGAAAAAGTTGTAACTGAGTGCTGTTTTTAGCTCTATTACTGAAAGATGTGGATGGGTGGGTTTCATTTGCTCTTATTTATAGCGGCCACTTTGTTTTTAATGAATAAAATTTGCTCTGTTATTTTAAAACTTCATCGCAGTAATTGGATTTGTGTGTGTTTTTAGAGTTCCGTACCCAAAGAAAAAAACAGGACCTACTTAGACTCGGCTGTCCGTCTGTCACCAGGCTGTATCTCATGAACAGTAATAGTTAGACAGTTGAAGTTTTCACATAAGATGTATTTCTGTGGCCGCTATAACATCAAATACTAAAAAATAGAATAAAAGAAATATTTAAGGGGGCTCCCATACAACAAACGTGATTTTTTTGCTCGTTTTTGCTCGAATTTGATAACGGCAACAGGTAGACGCTTGAAATATTCACACAATATAATGTTATATTTTACTTTAAATTTAAATAGTTAAATTAAAATAAAACAAATATTTCATGCTTCCATATAACAAACGTGATTTGTTTGCCTTTTTTGTAGATACTGGTTCGGAACCCTTCGTGCGCGAGTCCGACTCGCACTTGGCCGGTTTTTATTGATAAAGAATGTCAAGAAGGTACCTGCGAAATATTGTGCCACGGCCTGTCAAAACTAGGGTTGTCAACTTCTTTCTTACAAGAAACAAAAGACGCGTTTGCGTCATCATACAATTTTTTAAAATTTATTCGTAAAATAGAGCAGTAAACATAGCTTGAAACGCTACCTCACCAAAAGACATGAGTTCTTATTAAGAAGATTCATAAGAATTCATTTATTTTGAGACAGTTCCATATCTGCCCAGGTAGCTAGCTAGATAAGTACCTTACTGTGTTCTGTTCTCTGCGACCAAACGACTGTATAATGCTACAGTGCCCTCTAAAACTTTTAGCTTTCAACTAATTTCATTCCCATTTGCTGTGGTCTGAACATTTACTATTGTCGGAGCTAATTCAACTAATAGAAGAAAACCTTCGTTATTTCACGTTCCACCGTCGTCTTGCCGAGAAATCTCAAGAATTGGATTAGTCCGAAACATGCCAGCGAGTTTATTGTGCTTTGCTATCTCGGATAGTTTTGTTGTTTCGCAAAATCTGAGGTCTGTTGGGCAACATCATTATAAAGTTTAGAAATACAAGTTGGCATTCTGGATGAGTAGCTACTCGCAAATAAATATTGAAGAGTGCAGTAAATACGGAGAAAATTAAATTGTGCTATTTTTATGTGTTTAAAGCAGAAAATATAGTGTGGGGCATGCACAAGATTCCTAAATGTGATACTACGTTGAAAGTGCTGTCAAACAAACTAAGGCCTGGCGCGCACTACCAGCTAGCTAGCCCGCTGCGCGGCCTGGTCGCTAGTGCGCGTCTGGCCCTGTATCTCAAAACTGAGATATAGGGTTAGGCACGCAGGGAGGCATGCGTACATAATACACATAATACTCACCTTATTATGTCGGACTTGTAGCAGTGGACTTATATGGGCTGATGAAGGCTAGGCGCGTACTGACTCAAAAGCATCTAGGCCTGTAGAAAAACGCCAGACACATTTTTTTTTATCAGCCTATTCCGTCCCACTGCTGGGCAAAGGCCTCCCCCAAATCTTTCCACTCCGTGCTTCAAACACTTATAAACTTATATTATAATATCTAAAAATATGACCCCTACTACAAGTAATATGATAAGAGCTGAAATATTTCACACACTTGAAGCGCTAGATCCAGAACGACAGGCTAATTTTATACAAAAACACGCGGGCGAAGCCGCAAGCAGAAGCAAGTGCATATTATTATGCTTTGGTAATAATATTGTTGTTGACTCTGTATAAATCATTCACAACACCTATCGTAAGTAGGCCTTGAAGAGAGGTATTTGACGGCCTTACATCAGCAAATATTATTTTTATGACCCATATCTTTTCACTCTGAGTAACACTCCCATTATTCTATTGTTTTAGGGAAAACCATTCTGAAAAATAGAATTATAATAAAATTACGCAAAGTGGTCACAAATAAAGATCATCTGAAAGATAAGTCTTAGTTAATTTATGTTGTCGTTAGATCTGGTTAATGACAATGCCTTCGTCCTCGTTTCGGAAGGGCTTGACGTAATTACAGTGCTTTGTTGGTGGATTCGAACCTACTGCGTTACCACAGCGTTTGGTCATTTATCTTCTACACCCACCTACTACTTCAGTACTACTACATCAAGTTTAAGTACTACTCCTAACTAAAAAGTGTATTTCTTAAGATAATTTAAAAACATATTCAGTTCAGTTTATGTTTATCTTTGCATGGTAAGTGGTAAAATGTATATTTTATCAAGCTTTCACTTAAAAAACTTGCGTGTAAAAAACAATTTGGTTAATTATTCTACGTTCTCCTTAAAATTAAATACAATTTTCTTGAGTTCTCGTTAATTTTCTTGAAAGAAAATAAAGCAAACAATAATAAACATCTCATGACGTATCACATACTTGTACAAAACAAACAGTACAAAAATATTACATACTCGCTGAAACTATAGTAAATCGCGATAATATTAGTTTTAACCCTGTGCGATCGGGTGCTACGTGAGAAGGAAGTTCAAATAACGAAATTAAAGCAATTTTACCGCCCGCTGCTTTGTCAGCCTTGCGACAATACCGGTACTTGGTACATGAAACACATTTCAAAACGTTATTGGTAACGTATTTATATGACGTCGGTGTCACATTCAATACTATCTTTCATAGAGCTTATTTTTTAGATGTGCCATGGAGCAATATGGCGAGGTCCGCCTTTGACACAGATGTTATACCTAGTTATGGTGCCTTGCCTCATTAGGGGAGGCCTATGTCCAACAGTGGACTACTACAGCCTGATGATGATGATGATGATGATGATGATGATGGTGCCTTGGAAAATGTAATAAATGAAAGGTTGCGATTGAATTTCCATTTCGTATAACTTTCACATTACACAAAAAATAGGCATATAAATTAAAATTCCACCTCTATTAAAATTTGTTCCATACACAAAGATAGAAATTATCCTAGTCTTCACCTTGCCGCGACACCATTTTACACCAAAATTCACCTCGAGATTCCATCATTTTCACCATGATAGTGAGTTTGTAATGTACCTCAAATGTGGGTACATTATTACTGTGAATAAAGTTTTTATTAACCAAGAAAATTAATCAATAAATAATGCGGGTGAATTCACACAGCATCATGTATCTCCAAGCTAAGCAGAGCTCCAGAGTTTCTGATAATATTACTATATTTTACCAGAAATATTTATACGATTAAATGCATGTGCAAATATTTTCATGTTTTCACTTCCAACCACCAACCAACCAACCAACCAGTACGAAGCAATGTATAATGCAAAACCCACTTTATTACACTAATATAAAGGAGCAACTCAATCGACACAAGTAAGACACGATGTTATTTATTTCACAACATCTGACCAGTGATCTAATCTCTCAGTTTATTGCCGCATCAAACTGAGAGGGCAATTTCGTTGTACAGTGGCCGAGAGAAATCACCGAGATGAAGTTTTACGAAGAATTATTCTATATTTTAGTTTAGAATTTTAGGTAATAAATTTTAGGTAAAAATAAAAAAGGCGGGAATCAAAACCTCCTGCGTCGCAGGCAGACCTTCGTCCACCGCGCCACATCGGCCGTCATCGAATAAAATATTATATATTCATAAAAATTAAAAAATACCATAAAATATCTATCTATGGTAGGTAATGTATTATGTATATCAGTTATCAAGTACCCATAACACAATTTTTGCTTTCTTTTGGGCTAGATGATGCCGTGTGGATTGTTTACCATTATTTTATTATTTTCATTTCCAGGACCAGGGGGAAGGAGTTGCCCAGTAGTGGGACACGCCAGGCTTATTGTAATGATTTTAACACCCTTGCTTAATTTGAACTGGTTTATCCTTAAACACCTTCCTTGTCCTTGGTTTTTCATTTTCACACAACATTTTGCAGCTAACTGTACAATATATAAAAGCTAGCAATTCTTGTTCTACCTCTCATTTACAGCGTCTTACGTCGATTACATTCCCCGGTCTCTGGAGGCCTATCGTACGTTCCTCAAGTATGTAGGTAACTACTTTCTGGTTGTTTTCTGTTTGTTGGTTAGACAGGAGTTTGAGTTTCTTATGAATTCAACAATAAACTCAAAGTGTCTGTTACTACCTAGTTACCACCGTGCATAAAATCTACATTTTACTTGAAAGGTTTCACAGCAAAAAATACTTTTTATTACATTCCTTCTACAAGTACGTGGATGACGTAACCTATCTTACTCTTAACAAGGGCACGAGAAACTCAACAAATTAACTCGGACTCGGTCGGGATTTAAGGTATGACTGTCATATTTGTTTATCTTTTCGAAACCGTAGTACGTTTGTTTTCAAAGATTGAAATAGGAAACAAAAGACGATAAAATGTTGACTAATAAAATTGAAATTGGAATGTAGAAGGGATTTATTTAGGGGATTCATCAAAGTCATGATGCGTGTCGAGGGTGTCATTATTTAAACAATTAACGAAATAAATAAAAGGAACCAAAAGTATTTTCAGTCATGTCATGACATAATATCTCGTCTACTGCTTCCAGCAAGGAACTTCTCTTCTTAAAAGTTCGTGTATCACCTCCCTAGACATAAAAAAAACACTACAGTAAACACTTCACTCAGTCTGTTCGTCTTTAATTAAGCACGGTTCACCGGTTGAAAATAAATAAAAGCTTTCAAAAGCAGCATTTGCAAAACATACTTTTTAATTGGCTACAATCAATTCAACAGCAAAAGCAAAACTTTTAAAAGCTTTCAACCTTTTCCTTTTCTATTCACATTAAACATTTTATGCATTCGATAGTAGTCGCTACTTTTATGACGCTAGAGTTGAATTTAAACTGTAGTTTTTGCAGCTCAAATTACATGTAATTAAGCTTATCCAGAATGATAGTGTAGTTGTTCCACTTAATTGTGTACAATTTATAGCAAGATTTGTTGGAGTTTAGGAGAAGATTCAAATAAAATTGTCAAAAGTTTCGAATCCTCGGGGAAATTATACGGATAATGGAGATTTCAGTTCCGTAACAACAAGACATGTCCTTATTCAAATACAGGAAACGAAGTTACAACCTGACTTGTAACAAGTTTTAGGATGGAACTGTTCTATCAGACGCGACTTTATGTCACTTTTCCTGTAGTTCCTTTAGGGAATTTCTTCCTAAATTTTGACATTTATCAAAATGTTTTTACTTTTTGTTATTTAAAGCAACGTATTTCTGCAACTTCTTTATTGCAGTCGACTAGAAAGTTATTTTATTTATATAGTTATTTGTGACTTCTTTACGCTAAAATACTGAACGGATTAGGCTGAAATTGCATAGGTGTAACTCCAGACCTGAACTCAAACAAATGCTACTTTTTATCCCATAAATCAGTTTCTATAATGTAAATAACCCTAAAACGTTCCCATTTCAACAAGGTGTCCGATGCCGGACAGAAACTAGTAACTAATAAAGTAGGTTTCACAGACTAATGTCGCGTCTGTGATCTATTTCCAGCCTCAAGGCAGCCTCGTCTGACGAGTTCATAGAGCTGTTTGACTTCCAATTACCCAACACCGAAGCATCGAAGCACCACGTGAGCTAACAATTAATCGAATCTGAGAGTTCACGGGATTTGTGTCTTTGATAGTTATAATAAAGGAATCGTTATGAAAGATTCATCAAAATATATAGATCTATTACTTTTAAAGATTTATCAGCTTAGGGGGCCAGTGGGGGATGAATTGCCCATACAAGCGTGATACCAAAATTATTTGAGATTGGAAAATATTTCGACCTTAATATTATACTATATTTAATATTTGAATAAGTATATTAGTATAGTAATAAGTGTATTAGTATAGTAATAAGTATATTAGTATAGTAATAAGTGTATTAGTATAGTAATAAGTATATTAGTTGTAGGTCCCTCGAAAATTACATATTTTCATTCTATTTGTTTCTTATTACATTGTACAACAAGATAAAGTTAAAAACTGCAACCCGACTACGTGAAAGTTATAAAAGTTTGAAACATTTACATTGACAAAATAGAATGACGTATCGGTCATATTTGATAGGTGTTCCGTGACGGAATAGTATTAATAGCTTCATAGTTACAATTTTTGTTGTTCGTTATCCTATTGATGATGATTAGTAGATATTTCTTTAATTTAATTGTATGAGGGTAGCATTTGGTCGATTTCAAAGTACCCGCAACCTGGAGGCTTAAATCTGGATATATTTCTATTACTTTGCTATTGGCTGGATCTGTCGGTGGAATTGATCACGTGACATCGCACACTGCATTGCGATGCAATCGACTGGCCATTTTAGTCCTTCCATTACCACCTCGGAGCGCACTCGCATCAATAAGCCGATCGCCTCTGGATTTGCTCGCGTCCTTCCGGTTATCCATCGAGTCGCGTAGCCTCATCCCATTGTGTCGTAACAATTTTCTACACACACCCATCGAGAGAACCAAGATAAACCAGCACCTGTGGATATCCAAGTGTTCAAGGGAAACGCCAGTGGACACGCCCGCGGCGTTGGAAGACACCAGCCATCCATACCGTGAGTCCACAAGATCTTATTGCCTCCCTTAACATATTTTTGATCCGTTCGAACCGGACGATTGTCTTGATTCCCTCCAGATTGTGTGTGCTTAGAATTGTTTTTTGTTGCTACGCCACGCGTACGTAGGTATTCATTAGGTACACTCATATTTTCGTTCTCGTGTCTTAACGTCACATAATTATTTAGGTAGATTAACTATTGTACGTTAATATTTTGTTGTTTTTCATTAGTTTGTTGCTGCACTACGTGCACATTTATCATTTTCATTTCCGTTGGCGTATTGTCTGTAAAAGCCATCTTTGTATCGCAAAATAGCGGACGATGCCGCTACCGAACAAGATATTTTCGAAAGAGAAATTATATTAGAAGAAATTAAAAGAACATTGTTATTTGCTACTACCGACCAGGTTCAATTTAAAACACGATCTACTGACCTAAATGCTCAACAAAGAAAGTTTAGTAAACTTCAGTCAAAAATTGAAAAGGCTTTAATGAAAGCAAGGTTGTTTAATAAAGATGAACAGTTGAAAATTCGTAACGATTTTAATGATTGTTACTATGCCATTTTGGTTCAAGTAAATAAATTAAAGGAAGCCGATCAAGAAGGCAGACGAATGAGTCGTTCTGTTGTTCAATCGATGCCTCAAAGTCATGTTTTGCATAAATTACCCACACTACCCCTGCCATCGTTCAGTGGGGAGTCCACGGACTGGCCTTCATATTTCGATTTGTATCAAGCGCTGATCCACAACAATGATGCCTACTCGGCCGCTGAGAAATTTCGTTATCTGTTGCTAACCTTAAAAAACGAGCCTCACAATTTGATAAAGTCAATTCCCATCACTGATGATAATTATGCAGTTGCATTAGAGATCTTGAAAAGTCGGTATGAAAATCGTCGAATGATTGCGTCGAAACATCTAGATCGCATTCTCGATTGCGAAGCTTGTACGAGTGAGACGAATGCTAACTTGCGAAAATTAGTAAATGTTTACATTGAAAATATAAAAGCACTTGAAACAATGCGTTTTCCCGTGCATGCATGGAGTTTCATATTATTGAACGTTTTGTTGCGAAAAATTCCGAACTCCGTTCGTAAACGCTTTGAATTATCCTTGGCGAAACCTTCCGACATACCTACTATTGATGTACTTATACGTTTCTTGGAACAGGAAATTTCCACGTTCGAAATTATGTCGGGAAGTGAGGCGAAGAAGGGAGATAATGCTAGTTCACGCGCCCGCGCAAATAACGTAGGTGCGAATCGCTTCTTTGGCCCCCCGTCGTCATCGGGACCTAGCTCGCGCCATTCATTGGCCGCCACGGAATCTACTACCCACGGCAATAATGATAAACAATGCATTTTGTGTGACTCGCAACACGGCCTACCTAAATGTTCGAAGTTTTTGAATATGACCCCCAACGATAGGCACCGCTTAGTTAAAAATAAAAATATTTGTTATAATTGCTTGAATGTCGGTCATGACCTTCGATCGTGCAAGTCTCAATATACATGCCAATCTTGCAAAAAGAAACATCACTCGTTATTACACTTTGAAAACCAATTAGTAAATCAGTCGCTGCACTCGAATCAGGCCATCTCTTTCCCTCCTACGGAGGAACGCGATAAGGCCATCCCACTCGATCTTATTGTTCAACCCACGAGCGGTAACTCGCTTATCAGTGCAACCTGTGAGTCCTCCGTTCAGTCTTCAGTGAAAAAACATATGATCATGTTATCTACGGCGCTAGTTAACGTGCAATATGGTTCGGCAAAACATTTAGTACGCTGTCTAGTTGACTCGGGCAGCCAAGCGAGTTTTATGACAGAAGCATGCGCTAGACGCATAGGTTTGAGTTACAAACATGTAAATTCGCCAATTTATGGGATCGGTGAAGGAAAACCGATTTATCCTAAAGGGATGATTACGTGCGTTATTTCCCCTCGTAAACAGGATCTTCCGGCTATTGCAGTTGAAGCGTTAATTTTGCCGAAGCTAGTTTCGTACCTACCTAGAGTTCCGGTACCTATTGATGCATGGCCACACATAAATAATTTGTCTTTAGCCGATCCTGACTTCAACGCACATAACGCCCAACCGATTGAAATGATTCTAGGTGCGGATACTCTTCCGTACATATTGTTAGGTAACATTGTAAGAGGTCACCCCGATGCACCGATTGCAATGAATAGTGTTTTTGGTTACTTGTTGATGGGAAAGGTTTCTTTCGATGTAGGTAACCCGCCGCCACTCCAGGTGTGCCATAGCTCCTTTTTCGAGGACAGCGACCTCCAACGTTTCTGGGAGCTGGAGGCAGTACCAGAAGAAAGATCTCTCACCGCAGACGAACGATTGAGCGAGGCGATTTTCGAAAAATCTCATACGCGCGACGAAACCGGCCGCTATGTTGTCGCCTTGCCGTTCAAAGATGCACCTATACTAGGTCAATCCCGCGACATCGCTCTGTCGCGTTTTCGAAAATTAGAATTTCGTTTAGAACGTAAGCCTACTTTGAAGAAGGATTACCACGCGTGTCTTCAAGAGTATTTGGATTTGAGTCAAATGGAACTTTGTGATCCTCCTTCCAAAGAGGAAACTTCTCACTATTATATTCCGCACCACTGCGTGGTCAAGGAAGCTAGTGAAACTACCAAAGTTAGGGTAGTCTTTGATGCTGGTTGTAAAACCACGAATGGTTCCTCGTTGAATGATCAACTACTTACAGGTCCGAAGCTTCATTCGGACATTGTCGATATTTTGCTGAAATTTCGTATTCACAAAATTGTGTTTACAGCCGATATCAAGGCTATGTACCGCAATATAGCGGTACGAGATTCTGATTGGGATTATCAACGAATCGTGTGGCGATCCGAGCCTTCCGCGCCGATTCGTGATTATAGAATACGAGTTGTTGTGTTCGGGATTAACTCGTCTCCTTACGTTGCTTTACGCGTGATACGTCAACTCGCGCACGATGAGGCGGATAAGTTTCCACTCGCTTCGGCTACCTTGATGGATTCGGTTTTCGTCGATGACATCATTACCGGCGAGGCCTCTGAGGCCAAGGCACTCGTTCTTCAAGAACAATTGATAGGTATTTGCGCTACTGCAGGTTTCGAGCTTAGGAAATGGCATAGTAATTCGCAAGCGATACTCGCTGCGGCGGCCTCACCTCACGGTGAGCGGCCCGACAACGTTTCGTTCGCATCCGTGGACAATGATACCTCTGTGAAGGTTCTAGGTCTCCAATGGAACCCAAATGCAGATGGTTTTTCGTTCGTGGTTCATACTGCTAACTCGTCATGCACAAAATGGTCGATCCTATCAGAAATAGCTAAAATATACGATCCCCTCGGTCTCTTATCGCCTGTGATCTTGTACGCTAAACATTTGATGCAATTATTGTGGATAGCTGGGACGGGATGGGATGAGTCACCTCCTATAGACATAGTTAACGCTTGGTCAAACTTTACTCATGAGCTGCCGCTCTTATCGAAGTGTTTCTTTCCGCGTCACATTTTTGACAAAGCAGAAACGATTGATCTGCATGGATTTGCTGACGCAAGCGAACGCGCATATGCTGGGTGTGTTTACGTTCGGTGTAAATGCAGCGATAACAAGATTCGTGTTTTCCTCGTGCTCGCTAAAACGCGTGTTTCACCCCTAGCTCGTTTGTCCATTCCTAGACTTGAACTTCTGGCCTCTCAGCTATTATCTAAACTAATTAGCAAAGTTATGCTTGCCTACGGCAACCGTGTTAACTTTGACCATGTTTACGCATGGTCCGATTCAACCATTGTGTTAGCGTGGCTACGCTCGCCGCCGCACGAATGGAAAACTTTTGTGTCCAATCGAACTAGCGATATTCTGTCGCGAGTTCCCGCTAGTTGCTGGCGACACGTACCGTCGTACGACAACCCTGCCGATTCGGCTTCTCGAGGCATGTTGCCCTCAGCCTTTTTAAGGCATTCGTTGTGGTTTCATGGCCCTTGCTGGCTTACTGAAGAGGCGCACATGTGGCCCTCCTTTGATTCGAATCCTGTTACACAGGAAGAAAAACGTAATCTTCCTCTTCTCGCAAACCCCTCGTCGGTTAGTACAGACACCGACGAGCTAGATGTCTTTTCCAAATTTTCCACGCTAGGAAAATTAGTTCGTATCGTTTCATACATTTTTCGTTTTTACTATAAATGTAAAAAAGTGCAAAGTTCATTTCCGGCCCATATTACTGTGTCCGAATATACATCGAGCTTAAATAAATTGATAGGTAGAATTCAACACTCAGTTTTTGCAGAAGATATACAAAATATATCGCAAGGTAAATTACCTACAAATCGACTTAAACGCTTATCTCCGTTTCTAGATCGGGATAACTTATTGCGAGTAGGCGGGCGATTGCATAAGTCGCAACTTTCATTCGAATCAAAACATCAATTGATTCTTCCGGCGAAACATTACTTAACTTCGTTAATAATAGATAACGCTCATGTGATGCACCTGCACACCGGTCCACAGACAACGCAGTACTTACTATTGCAAAGGTACTGGATATTGGCAGCTCGCAACGTGATAAGACAACGCATTCATAGATGTATTTCATGTTTTCGTATGCGCCCGATACATCCTCAGCCAAAATTAGCGCCGATGCCCAGTCAGCGGTTAAAATCCAACTCACGTATTTTTAGTCGAACAGCGGTTGACTATTGCGGTGCGTTTATGGTACGAGCTAATAATGTTCGGAACGCGAAAATCATAAAGGCCTATGTTGCAGTTTTTGTCTGCATGAGTGTTAAGGCAGTCCATCTTGAGTTAGTCTCGGATCTTACGACCGAATCATTTCTCGCGGCCGTGCGACGTTTCACGTCCCGTCGGGGTCTGTGTACCGACATATACTCAGACAACGGCAGAAATTTTGTTGGATGTAATAATCACCTCCAAGAGTTATTTGCATTTTTGAATTCAGATCCTTTTCAAAAGGCCTTACATGAAAAAACATTAAGTCAAGGTCTTACTTTTCATTTTCAACCCGTGACCGGGTCACATTTCAATGGATTAGTGGAGGCGGGTGTAAAAAGCTTCAAGCATCACTTGTACCGTGTTATCGGCACACGCACACAGACGTATGACGAAATGCACACGCTTCTAAGTCAGGTCGAAGCAGTTTTAAATTCACGACCGCTTTGCGTATTAAGTACGGATTCTAACGATCCCTTACCACTGACTCCAGCGCATTTCTTGATAGGCGGACCGCTCGCTGCCCTACCCGATATTTCGTTTACGGATGTTAACCCTAATCGACTTACTCGATGGCAATGGGTACAACAGTGTACTCAACACTTTTGGAAGCGGTGGAGCAACGAATACTTACATGAGCTGCAGCAAGCTAATAAATGGTTTAGTAATCGCGGGGCTCCTATTCGAGAAGGCATGATTGTTGTGGTTCGCGATGATAACTTACCTCCCTTGCAATGGAAGTTAGCTCGCGTTCACGCCTTGCATCCAGGTACTGACAACATCACTCGTGTTGTCACTCTTCAAATGGGAAATTCGTTTACGAAAAGACCTGTAGTTAAAATTTGTCCGCTTCCCATTGAATAAAAATTCGCTTATTTTATTGAGCATTTAGTACGTAGGAAAGTAGTTATAAAAGTTGTTTTGTGTTTCATATTACTATAAATTGATTTGTTTTTTGTTAAAACAACTGCGTTCTTTTAAGGTGAGCGGCATGTTCCGTGACGGAATAGTATTAATAGCTTCATAGTTACAATTTTTGTTGTTCGTTATCCTATTGATGATGATTAGTAGATATTTCTTTAATTTAATTGTATGAGGGTAGCATTTGGTCGATTTCAAAGTACCCGCAACCTGGAGGCTTAAATCTGGATATATTTCTATTACTTTGCTATTGGCTGGATCTGTCGGTGGAATTGATCACGTGACATCGCACACTGCATTGCGATGCAATCGACTGGCCATTTTAGTCCTTCCATTACCACCTCGGAGCGCACTCGCATCAATAAGCCGATCGCCTCTGGATTTGCTCGCGTCCTTCCGGTTATCCATCGAGTCGCGTAGCCTCATCCCATTGTGTCGTAACAATTTTCTACACACACCCATCGAGAGAACCAAGATAAACCAGCACCTGTGGATATCCAAGTGTTCAAGGGAAACGCCAGTGGACACGCCCGCGGCGTTGGAAGACACCAGCCATCCATACCGTGAGTCCACAAGATCTTATTGCCTCCCTTAACAATAGGCATAGAGTTGAAAATGAAAATAGGTCGTAGGTATTGTAATTTTTCTCTATGGGGCCTGCAGCCTGCGGCTACCTAAACTTTAATACGCGTTTTGAAGGCTTATTCGGGGTCGGAACCCTAAATCTTATATATATAGCCTATAACCATCGGGACGAATCAATCGATACATAATTTGTTGAAATCGAACCAGTAGTTTCAGCGCTACGTGGGAACAAAGAAATCGGCCACATACATACAAACATACAAACATACAAATATACAAACATACAAATATACAAACATAGGGTGCTAACGTCATAACCCTCCCCTGTTGGTAGTCGGGTAAAAATAGCTTACGTTTTGTTTGTTAAGGAACATAGCTTATAAACTTTATAAAATTTATTTCCTAGACCTTCGGCTGAAAGTCGGAACCTCCCTTGCTTACAAATACTCGTTATAAAAATAATGAATTTTAGATTTATACAGATGCAAGTTGTCTAAGAACACGCAAAATCATAAATGAAACAGAAATATTTACTTATTGAAACTAAAAACTATTTGTATCGATATATACTTTTCTGTTCATTCTAAACTTACACAAAGTGCTTCAACTTAGCTTCAACCTAGATAGCAAAATAAACAGATGTAAGAAGCAAGAGAGAGCAGTGATAAATCAAACTTCAACTCTAAAATGCAAGCAACGGGTTCCAAATTTCCGTGTTCCACTTTGGAATAGCACAGGAGCTGAATTGCCACTTAGATGAAAAAGTTTTGAAATTGGTATTCTCTTTAATAATTTTACCAGCTCAGAACCACTTAGGTTCTACTTAGGTTAAATGGGTGGTGGCTACTGATAGAAGTCGTCTGGCGTTTCTATAAATTATATATAAAAAAATAGTTTCTATAAATCAGATGTAACCAGGTAATAAATACGCTACAAAACCTTCAAGCTCAGGAAGTACACGTGAATTTTGATATTGAAGATCAAATTAGAAAGAAGTTACCAATTGAAGAGTCTTGTATTCAAAAGCTTTAAGGTAGTTCACCTTTGAAACGATACCCATTCGAGGTCAATTTGACAATATCGAACCTCGAGTAACGAGCAAAATCTTCAAAACAAGATTGGAAGAATCAGCACTTCTTTTCTTGGTAAAGAAAAACCATATCAAATTACGAGGTAAACTCATCTCATGGTCTTGGTAATGCCATGATAACTGATTTTGAGAAACTACTTCAAGATGAGACATGTACCTACTGAATACAAAATAAATCATATTTATTTCTGCCTTTATAAATGCAATATTTCAATTTCGCTCTAAAATACTACGATACTCTTGTCGTCTGTCTATGACGTCATCGATGCACGAACGTCTGATGATACTAAATGACCATAATATTGTCAAGAGAAGAAAGTCAGATCTTTGATATACATAGCTATTCTGTGCCTTTACGTTACATTTGTGAAGGCATGACGTCACAAATGAGTATTCTCTGATTGGTTCTCAACGTGTCATGGCGGATTGCTGTGTTTTGTATTTTTATTTTATCAAACTAATAATTTATCTCGATTATATTAAAAATATAATACGTATTTTGTTATCTATTACGGCACAGGTATAATTCGGTAAATACATAATTTCAGTGAGTTTTTGTTACTGTCATCATCCATAATAATATCACAAAAATCATAATAAAACGTGACATCAAAAGGTACGGACCAGGCCATTAAAAATCAAATTTAACGCGCACAACTTGTCTCAAACTCAAAATCACAAGGCGATGAGGGCCGGCTTGATGTAAAGGTATGATGATAGTGTAATCTCCTAAACTACAAATGTAGGTTCTGGCACGTCCCACGACAGTGCAAATTACAATGTTCTGGTGACGGAGCGGTTCCGGAATCACGTGCGAAATGGGACGATGCCCCTGCATTTACACCTGCATTTTGAATGTACGTGATGAGCTGGGTATAGACCCAATACACGAATTAGACTTTATACCTATCCATACTAATAAATGTATCCCATAGATTATTATGTATTTTTTCAATTCACGTTTATTCAAATAGTCATATCCACGCCTTAGGCCAAAGTTGCCAATTTTAATTATAGCATCACATTTGATAAAAATCTCAAAGATCAGCTAGACTTCTTATTATTTAGATAATTATGTTATTAAGTATCATTAATCGCACCCGCACTGAACATTACTGGCTCGGCAACAGGGAAACAAAAAAAAAGGCTACTTGGCTACTACTGGAAAATAATTCTAACGTATTGTCTGATAAAAATAATGCAAAATGTAATTAATATATCTTCGATTCCAGTCGTAATCGTAATAAAAACTCATTTTAAAGTTTGAATAAAATAATGGTGCGCCGTAACGATAATCTCTGTCATGGCTGACATGACTCGATGAAGTCACACATCATCAACACGCACTGTAATCTGTGATATTATGTGACGTCACAAGCGATGCAGCCGAACGCAGAGCGTTTTCGGTCACCTGACCATATTATATCATAAAAATGTGTAATTTTAATCCCGTTTTTTACCTATAATGGGTATAATCACCTGATTACGCTTTGTTACGTTATCATGTCACTGACTAGGATGAAAACAATTTGCAACTTATTTTCGATGTAGTCAAATAGCCCATATTTACCTATCTTGCGATTAATAATGAAATTAAAACAATAATGCTTTTCAAATTCAAGTCAAAGCAAAGGCAAAGTGTTACAGGATTTCATCCTAAAAATCCCGAGACTCAAAAACAATTACAGCAACTATCCCGTGACTTCCCGGGACGTCACACGTACACGTGCGAGCGCCACTCTAAGTGACATTGAGCCACGGCACTGAATACCAATTAGATATGCACTGCCATTTGACTTGCATGGATTGTGCTACTTCAGCTTCCCGGGATAGCCTATTAGTTTCCTGTGTCGCGTTGGTTGTCCCGGGGTAATGTTACATTGTTAATTACATCATTTTGCCTATTTTTTAAAAATTTGATGTCTAAAACCACGTTACGTGTTTTAATCGAGGTCTTAGGCACGTATTATACGAGTAAAAGCTTGCTCAGTCATCGATGCTTGAGTAACACTTGCCATACAAAACGTTACTCAAACACAGATTTAAGATAGAGCAGCTTTCATAATAGGGGTCTTCTCCATTAAACACATTTTCTGTTCAGTACTTTTTTTTTTGAGCATGATGTATGTAAATATATGTATGCAGATTAATGCAGGTCAATTCAGATTTATTCATAAGTGAGTGTTTTACCTATGTTTTCACTGCTCTATGGCTGAATTTTATTACGAATAAAAACAAAAAACAATTGAGCAAAAAACAAAAATAAATTATTAATAATGCTGGACAATTAACACAACATTATCTAGCCCCAAGCTAAACAGAGCTTGTGTTATGGGTACTAGATAACTGATATAATCGTACATAATGTAATACAATACAGAGACAGATATTTTTACTATACATAGAAAACGACCAGAATGCCCTGAACAAATGTCTGCCGATCGTGCGCACATTTGTCCAGAGGCTGGAATCGAACTCGTAACCTCTTGCGTCGCAGGCAGACCTTCGTCCACCACGCCACATCAGTCGTCGATGCTGCGAAAATAAAAACATGCATGTAAGGGTGATTTTTATTAGACCGCGCTGTGCCCTGTGCGGGCCGTGTACGTGGCCCGGACGGGGCACGGATTTGAAACGTTACATACATTTCGTATGAAATTCATCAAACAGTGCATGATCCCAGTCCCCTCCGGGTCAGTCTACCAACTTCTCCGTACTAACTGCTCCGGCCCGCCCCACTCTGATATAAATCATACCTAATACATTCAGGAATTGGTAAATCTGAGTCGACCAGTTGATTAGTATTTTAGGCTGCGAAAAAGTTTATTGAAATCGAGATAAAATTTAAACTTTTGCCGTGAACTTCTTTTGTTTATATTCTGAAGACATAGGTAGTGGTTTGTTTTCAGTTGATAGATAATTCTGTAATCTGAAGGTGACAAAAGTCCTTCTTCATAGTTCGTAACACTTCAAACAGTTCTAGTACGTCACACACTCCCTCTCATTTGTAGGTACTAGGCGGGTCGCCGTTCGATAAGCGTATTATCAAAACTTATGGCCCTCCCGTCCCTCGGAGCCCTAAGACGTCAGTTATTTACGTCCCGCCACGTTAATTTATTTCAATTACGTGCCCTCTGATAATATAAAGAACTTCTTTGCTATTTTGCTTTTCAACTGGATTACGAAATTGGGATTTCTATCACGAATTCAAATCTAAAAATTTACTCCGTGATTGAACAGTTTTCAATTTAAATTTCGAGTTTTAATTGAAACTGAAATTAATTTTAAGCGTCAAAATAATGAATAACAGAGGATCCGTTGAATATAACACGAATTCGAGGAAACATTTTAATGAAGCACAATCTGGTTCTAAATAACTATAGATTTGAAATTGATGTTTGAATACTTTTTCTTTAATTTTTGGGTTCCCTTAATTTTATCCTTATTAAAATTTTGTAACACATTTTCCATAAAAATTAAATATATATTGGAAGCTAAATTATTAAAACAAACTTTTACAACTTCCATAAAGTTCGACGTTTGATCTTCATTCCCATACTTTCATCAAAATCTGATATAAAGTTGATACATTCTGATTCTGCTCACGCAGCAGATTTTTAATATTCATTATTATTTGCCTTCACTGACCCGATAGCTATTTTCATGGTCCTATTTACGACTGAACTTTATAGGTGCATAAATTCAATATCACTGGCGTTCAACCAGTAAAAACACTAAAACCGAACCTTAGGGGACGGTGATAAGGGATGAAATAGATTGTATTCTTTATTCCCACCGCTCTGTTTATACATAAAATGTATGTAGGTAGTTTGATTTGTGCACTCTGACTGCCAAAATTCCGGATATGCTTCAAACATAAAGAAAAAAATTATATAAAAAAACTTTGCAATTAATTGTGCCTTAACATATTCTGAGCCGCTAACCCTGTCTCAAAAAATGGTCAGTGGACGCACATTGTCATGAACCTTTATAGAAAACTAGCAGCGCCTTGCGGTTTCACCCGCGTAGTTCCCGTTCCCGTGGGAATTCCGGGATAAAAAGTAGCCTATGTTCTATTCCAGACTATAATCTATCTCTGTGCCAAATTTCATCCAGATCCGTTCAGCCGTTCTGGCGTGATAAAGGAACAAACATCCATCCATCTATCCATCCATTTAAACTTTCACGTTTATAATATTAGTGAGAAGTATTTATTTATTCTCCACGATCAACGCTTATATTGCAAACGCATGAAACTAGGTAACGATATAGAAACCATTCAACAAAGAAACAAAGTTTTCTTCTTATAATACTTTGTAGAATATTTCTTATAAAATCAAGACCATTTTACCCACGACATAAATCAACAAAAGGAAAACCTAAATTTCAAGCCTGACGTAATGACAAAGCAAACATAGCTTGAATTCTTACACATGAAGGCTCTATTTCAAGAGCCATAACGTTTAAATTTGTTTGTTTTACTAAGTGCAAGTGTGGTTCGAAATGTAAGCTGAAGCGGGCTAATTTGATTCAACAGTTAAGTAATATGCGCTTTTAAAACATTGTTAAATAAAAGAATTTGTAACTTTTGGTGCGATTTTCAACCCAAAAGGCTTTCGCTAAAACTAGCAAAAGTAAAGGTTGAAATGTGCAGGAGTGCTAAAATCATACCTGTGTGTGAGAGCTACCAAGCAGAGGAGTGGTGAGAAACCAGAATGGCGACTTCTCATATTTTAAGACTTCGGGTCGCTGGGCCATTAGAAGTACAGTAGGTAGGAAGCTAGATAGATACATGTAAGCACTTGCTTGGTATCGCTGTTACATAATAAATTACGCTTAAAACTGTTTTGAAACCACTTGCAAAAAACTTGAACCTCAAAACGTACAAAATACGACATAACGCCGCGAAGGCAACAATACGTTACAAGCTCAGAGTAACAGTAGAAGTTAGTTTACATTGCAGCTGTAAACGAGAAAGCTACGGCTCGGCTCATTGTAAGCAATGAGCATTCTAAACATGTTGAAAAGTTACACTAGCAATCCTGGATATGAATGAGTATCTAATTTAAGTTTATAATGACATATACATGCATATTGTAAATGTCTGACAGTCCATTTGAAAAGTTATGTGATAATAAATTTAAAAATTCATTTTAACATATTGTGTGCTATATGTACATACATATTTAATTCAAATCCTAAATATGTTTTACTGCACACAACAAACAAAACCAACAATCTGAATATTGCTACAATTTTGCATCGACTGTGTTTCAAATTTTAATCAACCCTCATTTTAGTAGCGCACCAGAATTATTATTTGCCAAATCCAATGATATTTTTAACTAACTTTCATCAAACGCGGCTAGTCCACTGCTAAGACATAGTGCTTCCATGATAAATGCCTTATAATTGGGTATATTTCTATACCCTTTGACTTTCCAACTACATCTTTCATTAAAATTGTTTGATAAACAGAAAAGTGACTTCATTTCAATCTCGTGTTGTAATTTTACTAAAAGCTGTGCAGTAAGTTCAGTGATTCCATTACTAGCTGTATCCTGTGTATCCAGTTGATAATTTGCTGGCACTGGTTTCAGTTGCTAGCGATTATTTTGTAGAATTTCAACGACAACTCTAATCAGTAAAAGTAAGAAGCTAATTGCTATTTTAAATAATTTTTGAATTACTGCTGCACATTTTTAAAACATTTACTTTTAAAGTGTTTCACGATAGGTGTTTTATCATAAACTTTTAATTTAAGGGAAAGATGAAACTAAACATTTTCGAAATATTGAAACACTCCTCAAACTTTCGTGATAGTGATAGATTTTATTTCTCTATATTGTATTCTGTGGCCAGAAATCAAATAGATCGGCCAAAAGATTGTTTGCTTTTTTATCACAAAAATCCCGCTTACGATATTCAAATTGGTGACAAAGATTTGCTTTAGTAAGAAATCGTGCAAACCTCTCGTCACCGATATTGATCAATAATCTCTGTGCGACGGGAAGCGTGAGATACGCTTCCCGTTGTTATTCAAAAGCTATTGTTTTGAAATACTTTTGATCATTATTTTGATTACATTTTTATCTTTAGGTACATACTTTCAAAAGGCTTCTTCTAAAAACTGATAAAGAAAATATTTGTTCACTGTGTCTATTCTCACATTAACAACAATTTCTTGTGGTGTAGGAAAAAGTGTTGTTGCTTACCAAACCTGCTATACTCTGTTGTAGGTAGGTACATGTTTTTTACCCGCTTTCATACGCGGAAATTACGTGAATATTGCACGATCAAAAGAGCTTTGAACAGGTGGTTTTAATAACGGTGCTACAAGGGAAAGTAATAGCACAGATAGTAAATTAATACATGCAAAAGTCGTGTGGTCTAAGTCTCGGGAAAAACCAACAACCGCTTGGGATAACGTGATTTTGAGTTGAGACTACGACTCGGCAAACGTGTAGGGTGTTCTACGTTGGATGATCTGCGAATGACTGCAAGCATTATGCTGGACGCCGCAAGCTGAAGACAGGGTGCTATGGCGCTCACAAGGGGATGCCTATGTTTCGCGGTGGATGATGATTTTGATATAGTGCTCTAGTCTAGTCAATTCCTACGATGTACGAAGGTAAATGAAAAAATAATGGTCGTTGTATGTCTTTTTTACTCTTCGAGCGTGCATTAATTTTCCCAATACAGCAGAAACTGCCTCTCATCTGGTAATTCTCTATAGCGTTTATAGTCAATTTTGACAAAGCTAAATTCATCAATCGAAGTAAAGGGCCGATAGGGGTATCAATCAACCCTTGAAAGTCCACAACAAATGGCCTGTTTATTGAAGGATATCGCACAATACAGCGGAAAAAAATCCCTATAGATCTCGACCACGGAAAAAAGATCGAGGGCAGAAGAACAGGTAGGTGAAGTTGCGACAGCGATCTAAAAACGGGAGTTCTTGTTCCGTATAGTAAATAGTTTTTTGTTCTGGTTCTAATAATGAGAGTCACAGAAACGGCTCTTTAGTCAGTCCAGTCGACTAAAGAGCCACAGTGAGTCGGGTTTTATTATGGCAAAATATAGCTAGAAGCAATGTCAAAAATAAATGAATCAGTAAGTACCACAACACATGTTCGGCTTAGCCTGAGGCTAGATGATACTGTTTGCATTGTACTCTCTCAATTTTAAAATAAATAGGTAACGCTGGAAAATACAAAAGCGAGGTTTCATTTAAATTTTAAAAACTAAACGTAAAGAACTGTCAAGGTTATCTGTAAGTAAGCTTCCAAGCGTTTAGCATTTTAATACTGTCACCGTAAATATCAAACCACTGCAAAAAACTAAGCAAAGCAACTGCTACAATTCCAGAGGCGGCAAATAACATTGACATAATAGTGTCTACTTACTTTTCGAACTACCAAAAAACGCATGAAGAGATCGCAGTAGCGATCACCTCCCATGACGTTACCACATATCACATCTACACTGATGGAGCCAAGGACAAAACAGGAGCTGGCTGCGGCTACTCGTGCTCCGAAGCACAACTATCAAAGAGCCGACCTGCCAGATGCAGCTGGTCTTCAAAATGGAGCGCTGCACTAATGAACGCACTAAAAAGGACAGACACACGATCAAAATCAATTGCGAATATCACAACGCATTACAATTTTTTTCTGAACATAGTAAAGTTAGCATTGAACGGACAGAGAGTCGATCTGTTCTGGCAACATAAATGAAGACAGACTAACAAATGAAGGAGCGAGACAGACCCCAACAAAAAAGGACATTAGGCAATCAAATCCGCCCACATCAGAAGTAAAAAATAAACTAAAACTAAACTCGGAAAAGGAATATCAAAAGCTATCGGATCGTTCGAACAGACTGCAAACAGAAACACATTTAATCAAAGATGATAATTCTATGTTATGTATTGTAGTTAATATTAGTACCCATATCACAAGGTTTGCTAAGCTATTGGCTAGATGATGCTGTGTAGATTGTCTAGCATCATTTATTTATTTGTAATCTTTTACCTTAAAGCAATTTCTAAAAACATTCACAAGCAAGCTACTGACGAAACATGCATACTTACTGTGCCGAAAGAGGACCCGAAAAGGGATAGTTTATCAATAGATTGTTATTACAAGCTTTTGTTGGGGAACTCTTGTTATTGAATTTAATTTTCTTCCAAGGGATGAAAGAATGATAATGTGTTAGGGATGAAAGGAAAATGGCGAAATTACACTGAAGTTTTTCGAAGTAAAGTAAAATGAGCAGGGAATTTTATTTTTGTGCAAGTTTTTGTTTAAATTTCAGCTACAAAGAGGTAAAAGAAACCAAATAAAAACATTATTAAAAAACTACGTTTTTTGATACCATTCGAGTCTTCTGACTGTAGCCAACTTTTTTTAGTCATTCGTTTCACCACAATCTAGAAAGATAGATTTAACAAAGAAAATTACAATCAAATAACATAACACAGTTAAAACTAGTATTTACAATTGAAACTATTGAGCCAGCTGCAGACTGTTACAAACAATCTACTACTAATACCAGTCGGAAGCGTGCCCAAGACGCTGGCCGCATTGCCTCGCTGTATGGCAATGTTGATGCGCCGATGATGATGTGCCAGATACTCACCAGCTCTCGGGTCAAGCGTCGCTTCGATCAGACGCTCAGATAAATTATGATTTTTGATAGATTTATCGAATATAGTCGGTACGTTTCAGTCAGGGGTTAAAATCCACAATACTACATAATATTGTTAATTCAGTAAATTCCACGCAACCTACATAAGCTTATTTCATGAAAAGTTTGAAGCAATTCAGTGCCGGTTTAACATGTTCCGAAACTAATTAAAAACTTGGTACGCGTCGTTTTATACTTTACCATGGAGTGCAGATGTAGGATCGGTAACAATGCAGGATGAGGTTGTGTTCCACTTGTGCCGAGAAATACGATAGATATTTAATTATTAATACTATTTAACGGGTATTTATCGCGTTTATTTACCTATTTGCCTGGCGTTTCGACAGGTTTACACACTGGTCGTCGTGGTCACGGGATGACTCTAGCCGACCGACAACAACGATAGATATTGTAATGATACTGTAATGATGTCCATTTAACCTCATCGGGTGGTTAGACTAGCAGCGCCCACCGGACACGCAAAAAGGGTCCACCTGTGACCTAGTTGCGGAAACCAGTCCAGAGACAAGTAAGTGCCCTTCTAATCGAATTTCGAACACGGCTTGCAGTCTCAACGAAGACTAGCTAGCATCCAGCTAGGAGCGGGACATATTATAGTGTATAAGTGCATGCGCCAATACAGGTGCATTCTCTCTCTCTCATAATTCAATTAGACCAAAGGCCTAACGAGCTTTCTGAGGCAAGGAGTTCTAACAACGCCAACTTCCTGACTCTAAACCTGCTACTGTGATGCACCGTGGTGGTGAGATATTCCCATGGTATCACGTAACCACGTGATATGCGCATATAACCAACATCTCACAAAAAATTATAACAATCAATAATAGAAGCTCTGATTACGTCGGCTGAGCTAGATTAATAATAATAATAATAATATATTTATTTTCCACTCACAAAAATAATGGGAATATTACAGATTATGTAAATAATGGGAATATTACAGCAATATAATTTTTATGGCGGATTTTGCAAACAAATTAATGGTTTTTTTTTTATATCCTAACTAATGTTATAAATACGAAAATGTGTTTGTTTGTCCTTACTTCACGCCCTAACTAAGCAACCAATCTACTTAATATTTGGCATAGAGTTAGTTGAAAGAATGGAGAGTAACCTTCGATAAAAAAGTTACTTATATCGAAGAGAGTAACATAGACTACTTTTCTTGGTAAAACTCCCATGGGAGATTCACGGGAAAAATCCCCCTAGAAATATGCCCGCACACCAGGGACACATTTGTAGGGGGTGCATCTTGTACATTCGGACGCGGTATGGCGAGGTTAACATAGCGTCGAAGTAAATGTGTTGCCGGTTTGCAGCCTCACTTAAAGATATATTGTGATCGCTTCCACATTTATCTTATAGTACATTATATCTTGCAGTAAAACAAAAATTTCGTCGAGTACAGTCAGCGAGATAATATTTTACGGAGTTAGAGCGCGGCGCGGCGCGTGACAACGAGCGCGCGTCGCGTCGCACGGAAAATATATCACGAGCTCACTGGATTAGACTGTACCTACTGTGGAAGATATAGTGGTATTTATAGACCGGTAATAAGGTTTCTTTTGCAGGTTTATGTTTGTCCTTAAAAATGTTTTGAATAGTTGTTTACTAATTTGGAACATTGAGTCATTTTAGATGGTTACTGGCATTGGGGAAGTTATTTTTATACCAAAAAGGTTTCATTTTGATTTTGTTCTATTCGATTCAGCACGATTCATACATTTTTTTTCCTCCAATTTTGAGAAACTCTGTATGCATTCATTATCTGATTGCTGAGTCAACTTTTCTCAGCATCTCTCTCCCCATCGCCTTATCTAATTTTGGGACGAACGCTAGAACGCAAGGAACATTAAGTTTTTTTTTGCTCTACATGTAGTGTTGGTTTTTCATCTAAGATGAAAAAGTTTTGGGACCGCCTTATGTTGATTATGTACCAAAGTACCGTTACAAAGTAGTAACTTTATTACGGTACTTCGGTCGGTACTGAAATCATTAAATACTCAGGTACTAATTCTTAAGCAAAGCACAAAGCAATTTAGCCTTAGCATAATAATTAAGCGTTTTCGATTTATACCGCAAACACATTAGAAAATTCGACTTTCGGATCCCGCGGTCATAAAACTAAATTTATTCCCGGCTTAGTCCCGAATCGGTTCCAAACGAATGGGATAAGACTTGTTATTTGCAAGGATTCCTTTGAATTTACATACTTATACCTACTCGAGGTGAACGAATTAGATTTGAAGTTGCGCGAAAAGTGAGTGAGAATATCATATTAAAGAAAAATACAAAGTTTAGGTACGTAAAGGCCACTTTTTGTTTCGAAGAAACGCGACTGAAGCAGCGGGAATATAGTAGTTCTTTATACGCACACATTCATTTTAAAACGTCAATTAGAACACCACTACCTATTTAGTACTGAGAATCAGATCTAGATGCCTAGAATTCTAGGTGCAATCCCAATCCTAGAATACCCATGCCTAGGTTCCGTCGAACAACGAATTATGATTTATTAAATTACGTACGTACAATCATACATAACTCTCCGCTGGTAATCGGATAAAAAGACAATCGCGTCACATTAAAGAGCACCTTTTCAGACTATTTTGTCTTGTCTTGTTGTTTGACTACTATGTCATATTTTATAGAATCATTATTATGTATTAACGTCAACGTAACTAGACCATGCTAGCACTAAGCACTGCACTCTCAACGGGAGCGTGGATTGAGATTACAAACGTGACATGTAGGACGGACAGACGACGTCAGAAGTGTTATAGAATTTCTAAAGGCCCTTTTTGGCCAAAGTTACCAAGTTTTTCTGGCCCTCGTCATAAAATTTGTGACTTTTGGTGGAGTTACTAAACAGGAACGTTATTTCAAAACTAAAATATGTATTCTAGGTAAAGATAAAAATGTTAAAGTTGCCCAGATTGTACATTATCCTCGCGACGAAGATATTATTACGGACGACGTCATCGGCAGAAATACCAAATCCATTCTCTGGTTTTTTTATTAATAGTGCGTATGCATTCGGGGACAGAGCTGAAGACAGGGCACTATGGCGCTCAGTAGGGGAGGCTTATGTCCAACAGTGGACTACTATAGGCTGACGATGATGATGAAGTATTCGGGTTATATTATTTTTTTATTGTCGGTATTATATTATTTTTATTCTTATTTAATTTCGTAATCCTTTCGCTCCGTACGCTCCAATACCGATCCAGTGCACGCGTAATTTTTAATGTTCACTTCTTCATTTGAATACATTTCCTTACTCGTATAGTATATTTAATACCATATAACCATATAGACATCACGCGCAAAAAAATGTCAACTGGAATCTACGCACTAAAGCAACTTAGGAGCATGACGTCAAGCAGCGACCTAAAAGAAGTGTACTATGCGTATATACACTCAATCATGAGCTACGGCATAATTTTGTGGGGCAACTCAACTGACTATGAACGGATACTAAAAATGCAAAAACGAGCGGTAAGAATACTAACAAAAGCTCACTATAGAGACTCTTGCAGAGACCTGTTTAAAGAACAGCGAATTCTTACATCAGTATCTGTATACATCCTAGAGGTCCTTAAGTATATGAAATCTAACCTGAACCAGTATGACATCATAGGCAAGAATAGGGACAACACTAGGAATAAAACCCAATTGGCAGCAATATATCATAGACTTAAATTGTCAGAAAAACTTCCAAATGTCATCGGAATTAAAATTTATAATAAGCTCCCATTCAACATAAAATGTATCAAAAATTACCATAGCTTCGTCTATAACGTAAAAAGGCTTTTATTAGAGAAAACAGTGTATACTATAAAAGAGTACTTAAAAAAATAACTACAGTCAATTTGATGCCAAAATTCAGTTAAATTCAACAACATAAGAACTTAGTACTTACTTATATTAAGATTACGAGAAAAATAGTGCCCCTTTACAGCACACAATTCAATTCATGTATAAGTTGACAAGTCAAAGATTGTTATATTTATAGAACAAGATTATTGTAACATAGGTATATCATCTTTGCCAATAAATTACTTTATTCTTATTCTTAATATTTCAGGTAGACCCCATTACTAAGCCAATTTTGAAGAGTCGTCACAATAGGGTTACTTACCTCTACGCACTCAGTGAAATTACGTTTCCATCAGATCACTCGCTAAGGGTGAGCAAACACCATGCTGTGAGAGACATGATGAGGTACCTATGGAAGCTATTTACCTATATATTTGTTCCGGGTGTTCTGGGTACAACAATGTAAAATTTAAAAATATCTATGTATGTGATGGGATGTATTTAGTGCCCGTGACACAAGCTCTGCTTAGTTTGGGGATAAATAATGAATACTGTGTCGATTGTCTATTATTATTTATTTGTTTATATATTATCTATTTTCAATTTATACAAAAATCAAATGTTTGATGAGCTCAGTGAACCATCTAAACATATTCCTTCTAGCCCGGCCTGAGATTTTAAATCTGAAGATTTTTTTATGTACCAGCCCGAAGTCATGATGTCAATGGTTTTACTGCCCCATGCGGAAAACACGTTAGATAGGTATTGGATCTTGCCAGAGAGGTCCACAGACCAAACAAAAGGGTAAAATTTTCTGTGAATGAAACTGTTCATACCCAAATGTGACTAAAAAGAGCTCTCTAAGCCACGTGAGTAAGCCTTACAGAAAATCCTTTTTTAATAACACAATACCGTAGGGAGCAGGAGGCGTCGTGTCTATTAAGAGGCAGAGTATTATTATCCTTGGTACTATTATCCGGAGTACTATTATTACGAAGCACTATTATACAGAAGCATTATTATCTGGAAAGGGTTATTTGATACATTTTCAATCAGGATTTTAATAAAATGTTACGGGGTTTTTTTTCCATCGGAACAGGCGGCAGTGGAGTGTATAAAGGCATTATTAAGATAAAACTTTTGAAACTATAATGTTCATTAACATAAAAGTCATTTATAGAGGTATATAACCCATGGTAGATTGAACGTGATAGAGATTTATGTTTTTTAAGTAATGTTTATGTTAAGTATATAGTATGTAGTAGTAGATTTTTCCGATAGTACTGTACTTGTGTAAGGTACTTTAAGACTATCATCCGGCATAAGAATTGTCTTTTTCATTGCAACTCAATCCGTGGGTGTCGTAAGAGTCAAGTGATTTATTTATTTTGACTTTGCTCAAAGAAAGTGGTCGAAATAATCAGCAGCTTACATGCTATATTGGAGTACCTATCTACCTACCTAAGTTAATATCTCTATAAAATAGGTTATTATAAGCATCGAGTTAGAATTAACTGTGATTAGAGCATGATATGTAATGATTGAGTACCATCATATTTACTGTAACATCTACTCATCGTACCTGTAAACGAAAATAGGTACACTTCCTTTTAAATTTTAAAACCCGAGGAATGTAACATTCGGGTCAAACCCCTACGGGTTTAAAGAGTGTTATAAATTAAGTCCTATGTATATTCTTTTTAAATAAATAAATAGTAAAAACTAAAAACCAACTTCAAACTCCTTAGTTGTTGTACTGTTGTTAAAGTTCTTCGGGAACAATAATTATTCTTTGGGAACAAACAATTTGTTATGGGACCACCTCGGGATCATTCTCCATACAATAGCGTAAGAATTTACCAAATCGGTCCTTATTTGACGGAGAAATCCACGAACATATATTTAAAAATACATAAAGCTTAACATTTATGTAAATCTAATAGGTATGTATTTTGTTTGTGGTTTTTAGTTTAACCTGCTCTTTTGTTTTTGGTCAGTAAAAACAAATCTATTAGACCTTTGCTATGGGTGAAAATATTATATTTTTACTTATTCAAACAAAACAGGGATTAGTTTTTTAAGCACTTGACGTTCCATCCAGCAATGTTGGCTCTGTCTGTATAGTTGATTAAAGAAACTTTACACCACACAGGACTCCCGTGTCTCGGAAAGCACAGCCATTGGTTCTGCGCCTGACCTCTCCCCGGGCGTATCGGTCTGCCGTCTTATTGGATTTTGAGAGGGAGAGAATAAAGCGCACTTGTATTTTCGAACTTATTTTCTGCACACATTGGCAGTTGTCGTTGGGTTTGGTCGTCATGGTCGAACTTTAAACAAAAACATATAGGTAGAGACAATTTAAAACCACAATCTACTAAGTCGGGGAAAAGTTCCAGTTCAATGACCTGTTAAAACTTCCAAAGCACCTGCTGACTACAGAAAATCCCCAGTCAGCGCCCCCTACATCCATCTTGTTTAAATGTAAATACAGCAGCTGGGTCCGTGACGCGCTGCAGCTAATTTATTGTACGGCTACAAAGAATTCGATTAAAGCACCTATTCGCCGCAGATGAGTCAACAGTTACTATGAAAAGCAACACAGATTAGCTACCAGTTTGTATGCCACAGAATAGTGAGTATGGATAGGACAGCCCTTTGTTGTTTGTAATTGAAATATTTATCGCTGAAAGTGCTGTAAGGTAAAATTTTTGAAAAGGGGACGAATTGGGGAAGTATTTTATTAGAAATTCCCAGAATGTTTTCAAGTGGGGACGTCTTTTATTTAAATGTAAAATCAAATACAACAGCGTCGGCTATTCTATTAAATCAATCGCATCTAGCGAAAATGGCAACCATAGACAAGTTATAATATTCTATGTGTCAATTCTGCAAGTAGGTATACCATTGCCATAGTAAAACAATATCTGTAGGTAGCTGGATTGTGCCACACTTGTCGATTTTGTACAATTAGTTCACAAAAAAAATCTGTTAGTAATAAATGAAACTACAATTTTAAAAAAAATATCTTACATACAAAAAAAATACAATCAAAGAAATATTATGAGTAATATATAGGTCATATTGTTGGCGAGCACTTGTTCTCTCGACTGTAGATACACATAGTTTCGTTCAGCGAGGTAGACAACCCCAGACGTGTGCTAGCGCAAGGATTCTTTCACTTACGAATTGTTTTCTAACGCGCGGTTTTATTGAAAACTAGATTCTTGCTTCGCACGCGTTGTTTCGATGAAAAAGTATTAATGTTATTTATATCCCATGGGAATTGATTTATGGAATAAAAAGTAGGTAGCCTATGTTTGATTCTAGGCTTACAGATAGGTATATCCATGCAAAAATTTTAGTCTGATTCGTTCAGTAGGTAGTTTTGGCGTGAAGAAGAAACAAATATCCATAGTTTTCTAAGTTCTAGGCTTAGTACTTATTAACATCTGTGGCGCAGTCAGTGAATATCCGCCTACAACGCAGGAGGTTAGGGGTTCGATTCCCCGCTCGGGACAAATGTTTGTTACAGGTGTTCTGGTTGTTTTCTATTTAAGATAAAAAATTACTATCGAAGAAATGTATCGTATTAAGGATACCAGTTACCAAGTGCCCTTATAACATAAGCTCTGCTGAGCTCGGGGCTAGATGATGCTGATAGGATTTTCCATCACTATTTATTTATTTATGTATTGTTACTTCAGCTACGTTTGTTCGTTTTTAAAAGGATTCGAATTTAATTCAATATTGAAATGGAATTCCAAAATCAAACACTAAACGCTAACGCTACAAAAAAAAACAAATGACGTGAACTTCTTAGGTTTAAAATAGAATTCAAATTTCATTCAACACTCCAAGGCTTGGAATTCTATCAACAGAATTCAAAGGCCTTAAAAACAAAATGACTTAATGAACTCCCTACGTGCAATTTTAATAAGATTTTGTTTTAGAAAAATACTACGAAATGCCCTTTATTTAAAGTTCAAGGTCCTATTCAGCTATCACGAGAATAACACTACAACTTTTTTACTATCGTGTTTTTACTGTCGTGTCATAAAATAACAAGTTGAGTAGAAGTTTGCGTTTGTTACTTTATAGTTTTGAACTTTACCTTCCTTAAATAGTTTGTTACTAAAAGTTTAGCTATAAACTTAGTTATCATAAATACACGACAGCTTAAAAGATGCCCTCGTACACTTGGCATGAAACTAACCATAACAAGAAACACAAAACTGTGTTACAAGATTTATTCTAGCAAGAAAAAATTACAGTAGCCGGCTCGAGGCTGGAAGTTGGCGATGTTACACCCAGTGGCTCAAAAAGCACACACGTTACGCCGCACGTGTACACGTTACGTCTTTGGTCCTGCACCTGACCTCTCCCCGGCCAGTCGGTCTGCCGTAGGATTATGAGACCAAGCGAGTGAAGAATAGGTAGGTACACCTGTGTTTGCGCAGACCAGTGCACTATGATAATGTCCTGCGTACAACACGAATACAGCTGAATCTTCATGGTCTGTTTTGCGCTGTGACCCTCACAAATTTCATCTTCGTAGTGTCCAAGTCGGAAAATTTTATAAAAGGTGGAACACCCTCATTATGGTTTGTCCCCTTAATGTCTTTATTTACCCTTGTGTATATCCTACACTTAATACCCACGGGACCCACTGCACTTCGGCTTTATGGCCCATTAGCTTTATGTATCACTTAAAATTTGAGATTACTTACGTGAGGTAATAGAACCCCTTTGAAGGTAGTATAAGGACATAGATGTTATGTTAGTTGAGCTTTTTTAAGCTATCGGGTACGCAAAGAAACAAGATTTGATTTTAAAAACTGGAAACTGACTTCGAATACCGTAGTTTTAAACAGTTTAGTTAGTTTTTCGGGATAAATACTAATCCGGGAATAAAATTTATGATCACCTCAGGATTATTCTTTATACAACTACAAAAAACTCAACCAAATCGTGCCTGACGAAGAAATCGACGGTCGTATAACACACGTACCTACATAAAACTTATGTACATAAAAAAAACATACATACAGCTATTTTACCTGAGCATACAGCCGAATACAGAACCTCTTCCTTTTTTAGAGTTCCGTACCCAAAGGGTAAAAACGGGACCTTATTACTAAGACTCCGCTGTCCGTCTGCCACCAGGCTGTATCTCATGAACCGTGATAGTTAGTTAGTACCGTGATAGTAGTTAGACAGTTGAAATTTTCACAGCTGATGTATTTCTGTTGCCGCTATAATAACAAATACTAAAAAACAGATTAAACTAAATATTTAAGGGGGCTCCCTTATAGCAAACGTGTTTTTTTTGCCGTTTTTTTAGATAATGGTACCGAGCCCTTCGTGCGCGAGTCCGACTCGCACTTGGCCAGTTTTATTCTAAATATTACGTTCTATTAAAATATCACATTTAAATTTAAGTTAAAGTTGGAATAACACTACGACAGCATGTTTAAATTGAACTTTGTTGTTTTATATTACAAAAAGGAATGAACGCCGTAAATTCGTAATGACCAACAGAATTTTAATTGTCAGTAAAGTTTAACGACGTTTTTGAGTGGTGAAAGTAAAGTTGGGTAGTAAACACTAAATAAATTATGAGCGGTTGCCGGGTTACGGTTTCCTCCATGTCTTCATTTAAATTAACCTATAAACTGTATTAATTTTATTAAAGTTTTCATTGCTGAAACTAGATGGCGCTACTTAATAACATGATTTTCTTCGTATTCGTGTTTTGTTGTACTTAAAAACTTCAGTGGGCAATTTTATCATTTTTGCAACGATCCATTATTAAAAAAAATACTTAAATAAATAAATAACTTAATAATTGCATGATAACTCAAAACAAAAAAAATATCATTAAAAGTAGGTATGCAAAAAAATAAAATATTATAAAATTCATTAATAAACACACCTAATTAAACTATTTGATTCAATTAAGCTACCTAGTATATAATGTGTCCAATAACTGTTTATTTAAAAGGAAATTCACCTAAAGTGCCTACAGTAAATACAAAAGGTTTAGTGTCTCAATGTTGTGTGTCAATTAAATTAACCCTGTTTTAACAAACCACTAATTTTACAAATACATTGGATAAGGTATTAAACAAATCATTAACAAATAAACTATCAGTTTCTACGATTTCAGGTAAAATACTGAGAGGTCCATACGCTAGTTCAGGTTTCGTGTAATGTTTTTTGTTCTTGAGTGGAGACCACGGCTCTGCATACATAGTGTGAGATGCCCTCTGGCCAGGTGGGATAACCTGTGAAAGACCGCTGCTGGTACGAGTAGATGCTGGATGCGGCAAGCTGATGACAGGGCGCTACGCAATGTCCAGCAATAGACGACTGATGATGATGTTATGATAAACGCATTCCCATAATGGAGAGTGATAAAAAAAGGCAGATTTACAATAAATAGGAAGGTGCTTATTTCTTAATTTAAAAGTGAGGGTATAAGAGCTTTGGATTTTAAGCTCATAAACTGTATGGTTATACAGAATGATTCTCTTTTATAATAAACCTTGGTACTAAAAGTTCTAGCAGCTTAGCTAGCTCTAAAGCTAATGGCCGTTTTAGAGTGAAAGTCCCTTGTCTATTCCAACCCTTAAAATTGCTATTTAAACAATTTATAACGCAAATTAACCTGTTTTAATTCGGAAAGCGAAACTGCAAATGAAAGGAATTGCCTGTTTCGGATGCCTTAATTGTTTAACTGGGCAGTTAGTTTTATGTCAGTTTTAATTAATTAATACGGGTTCCTTATTAGAAGCGGACAAGCTAATTCCTGCGGCTTCGTGCGCGTTTTGTCGGGATAGGAAGTAGCCTTTAATGTTTTTCTAGACCTGGGTTGACATTATAGGTATATAGATTTATGGAATTTTCAACGTCACACGTGAGGTGTGCTCATTCCCAACGTCTCACGAAAAGTATTCCCAACCGCTCACGAAAACGCACCTGTGGCCAACATCTCACGATTGTCAGAGCGTCGTGATTTATAATCTACTACCTGCTGCCCGTGGCTTCGCACGCGCTTTTTCAAATAGGTAGCCTTTACTGTTCCCGGGATACCATTTACCTCCCTGCCAAATTTCATTAAAATCCGTTCAGCCGTTTAGGCGTGAAAAGGTAATCGCGGATAGCCAGAGTTATTTTCGAATTTTTAATATTAGTGTGGGCTATAATGCCTAACTACCGAAAAGTAAACTAAATTCTGGTTATGTTATGTAGGTTTTTAAGATGTTATAAGTATTATGTTAGGTATCTATTTATTTATTTGTTTTTATCTGTGTGTGCGAGATTATGATGGACATTTCACACAAACACTAAATCCACAAAACAGAGCTTAATATATAAAACATATAATAAGTATGGGTAGGTAGCAGAAGACAGCTAATACAGATGTGCTTAAAAACAAACTCTTCATTTCTCTGAAACTTTCAGGATTAACAATAATTCCTTTAAAAGTTCTTAAACAACGGTGTAAAAGTTTAATCACTCATTCACGTGCGGATATCGTATTCCGATAATGTATCTTATACGAAAGTTCGCGTACATGACACCAGAAGTAGGAACGAGAACAATCTTCTGGAAATTCACGGTAGTATGAAATAGCGGTATGATCTACCGAGAAAAGGCCCGTATTCGTGTTGATTTTAGACGCGTTTATGAAAACGCATTGTTTAGCGCGTTTAACGTGATACGCCGCGAATTTCGCCAAACTACCTGAGTACCTACTGAAATAAGTAAAATGGCCTCATGATAAATTTTTGTTCCAGTGACCCGGTTTCGCAGAAACCTCATGTTTGACTATAGCAGTGGTATAACGTGGGTTTACGATTTTTATCATCATCAGCATGTGCTGATGGATTGTGCTGTGTGATGGATATGTATCCATCCACAGCTGAAAAAAGGGCGTTCCCCAAACGACGCCACAAATGGCGGTCCTGAGCTGCCTTCATCCATTGACTCCCTGCGATTGCTGCTACAATGTCGTCGGTCCATCGAGTCGAGGCCTTCCCACAATCCTTTTCGCATTGCATCGCGGTCGCCACACGAGAACTTTTACTCCCCAACTGTTATGGATTCTGCGAGCTGTATGGCTTGCCCATCGCCACTTCACCCTGCTAATTATAAATATAAATAAATAAAGAGAGCTATGTCGGATACTTTGGTTCTATGGATTACAATTTGAATACCGATTTTTATCAAAATATTTTCCGTAACACTAAATTTCCATAGGCTAATATTGTTATTGTGTGAAGTGCCAAGCATTTCTTATTTATTTAACGCTCTTTTCCATAAGCAAGCAGTGTCGCTTGAGGTAGTACCACAAAAAGGTTACGCGATACGACATCTCCATAGCCCAAAATATAAAAATCGTGTATGAAAGTTTGACCTACTAGTCATAGAATAACGGCCACGATACAACGTAACGAGAACAAAACAGTTGAGGTTTCAACGTGAACTTTGTTTAATATGAGTTTAACAACGGTAGCGAACTTGTGGGAGCGTCAGATAATTGCTACCTTGGAGATTAATGACTTGGAGTTACCGGCACGGGTATTGAGACTTCGAGTACAAGGGTGCACACAAAAACATCAGTACCTACTTAGTATGATGAATACCATTCAAAAGAATAATCATTTTCCCTCTTCTGTTTTGAATGTCCAATATAAAAAAAAAAATAGGTAACATAAGTAACATCGTAGAAAGAAAAGTATAAGGGAGACGAGGAAGGGAAAGACCAAGAATTAACTACATTTAAGAGTCAGATAAAGGAGAAAGCCACTGTCATGTCATGATGTGTAAAGAAGTAAAAGAGACCGCATTGTAATGAGAAAATTGGAGAAAATTGCATCATTACACCGACAAGAGCTAGGCTCTTCCCTTTGTTATATGTATTTAGAACTTAGTAATTAGTTAGTAATAGTTAGTAATTGTTAATGCCTTCTTCCCGCCCGGTACCGGACATTATTAGAAAACCACAGTCGAATAACAGCTCTGTGCATTTTGAACTGGGCCAGCAAAAACGAATAAGGATACCATAGCCACAAACAAACAGTCTGCCTATTAATTCTATCTATCATCCACAGAATTAACAAGAACAAGCGACAATATTTAGTAAACATACCTAAATAATTTAAGTGAGAAATCCCACTGAATTATTTAGGTAAGTTCATTTATTGTGACCCTACAACTTCGAGGCACAAACGTTATTCTACAAAGTAAATACTTTACGCTCATTAAAAACAGTGGCAATTAATTTTATTAAGTGTTGTTTGTAGCAAACGAGAGACCCATACTTTAATTACGTATTATAAACATTTAATAGCGTCACAGCCCTAGGAGAACAGCTTGGTAAAACTGACCAAGTCGATACAAATTTTGAAATATGCTGAACGGTTAAGATTCAGCCTTACGGCGCGTTAGTCTTACCATGAATTTCGATTAAACCGAAATCTTAATCGATGACTAACATGATTCGAGTCCTGTTCTCGTATTACCTTCGTAATGACCTGCTCAAAGTTGGTTTGAAATACAGATAACTCTGGCATATGTCAACTATACCGCGAACGAGACTTCTCGATCGCTCTCCTGCCTCCCTAGCACGGAGATCGTTGTCTAGGTTAGAATAGACAATAATGACATTGCATCGCTACACATTGCGTACATTGTGGAAGTTGAAGAAATGCATTTCAAATTATTTACGCATTCGATAGCGAAGTGACGTAATTTCTCTCTTTTCTACCCTAGACAACAATTCACGTGCTAGGGGGGCTGTAGACATAATTTTGAGAGATAAGAGGAGATCTAGCTGGGTTTTGGGAAACTACGTGGAGTCTTCACGTCATCTGTCATCAATGCCTGAAAACTAAAGTTTGAAACCTGAGCCGTCTTATCCCTTATACCAACGTAGCTGAGACGTACATATGTAGCCACTCACATCGCTCAGCGAGTTAGGCATGGGGCTACATTCTGGTCGCCCACTGCAATGCCCCAGCCTTTCAGTGTGTCTGTGGTCGAGTTTGCCACGCCATGCGTTTTAATTAACATAGGATAGTAATGAGAACTCTGTTTCATAATGTTTGATGAAAATTTACGTCAAAATAATGTTTGTACATTAAACAACTGATGGATACAGTCAGCGTCATTTCAGTATTGCACCCAGCCGTAGGAATTAACACGAAAATAAAAAATAAAATGACTTTTCAGTGCGGAAGTATTAAATTGATTATAAAACGAAATTATATGGTACCAATTACCACCAACAGCTAAATCTGCACACGATTTTTAATTAAGTTTTCGTGGTCAAAGGCACTTCGGTACTTTTCCGTTTTTTCTCGGCCCATGCGGTTGACAGAGCTGACGTGGGTTCCGTATAAAAAGGTTCCACCATTAGCATATGGAACCCGCCAAGTCGTAAAAACAAAAGTAGCTTATTTGAAGCTTTGTGGGTTGATAATGTTTTTATAGGGGAGGTACAGTCAGAGATAGAAGTTAAAACATAGGAGAAATCTGTAAGCTATTCTAATAGAAATTGATTAAAAGATTCACCATCATAACTTATTTTTTAACTATTCTTGGGTATCTATTAATTTAGTAGGTATTTAATATTCCAGGCTAACCCTTATTTGTTGCTATGATGGTCCGAGTATGAGTCGACCAACGCGAGAAGTAGGTACCTGTGAATAGTTTGTAGCTATTTAACGTTAACCCTGTAAATATTTTCTGTTGCTGACTGTACATTTAGGTACACACGTTTCAAACATTACCTATTTTGTTTTATCTGCATGCTTCTCCTCTACGATGTATGCAAGAAAACGTGGCAAGCTCAAAGGAATTCCCGAGATTTTCAAAGCACATTGTGGATACACAGCCTTATCCATGTCTGGGATAAACGCAACACATTAAATATAAGAGTTAAGCCAGCACTAAGCTAAGACTCCGATGATAAAAGCCTGCTTTGACAGAGTGTGTCTTAATCTTAAGATGTATGAAGATCATTTTACAACTGAGGACAAAATTATAGTAAACAACGTTGGTCAAATTATGTTGGTCAGTCTTGTGCAATATTATAATAATTACAGATTTGTATTGGCTGCAATGATATTCCTTCAAACTTCCTTTACTTATTTAGCTTTAAAGATTTGACTAAAAATAGCATGCACCTCGTTGTATGTACGGTTTTTTTATGTGAAAACCACAGCAATGAGCACAAAAATAAAATACCTAAATATTCTCAATCAGTGACCTCTTTGTGATGGGAAATTGACTTGTCAAAGTGCTTATTTTGTAAGCCTAAAGAAATAAAGTTATTGACTTTTGACTTTTTATTACTACTTGAAGTCCTTATTCTACTAAACATTGCGCAAAATATTTGCACGTCCGCTAGAAAATGTTGCTGGGGCGTTCAGCCGGTTTTTTTCGCATTAATTGTTTCTGAGTTGTGCACTTGCACAAGCGCTGAACTGATTTATGGAATAAAATGTAGTTTACGATATATTCCAAGACCTATCTACCTGACTACAAAATTTCCGCCCAATCCTTTAAGTAATTTTGTCGCGAAGAGGTAACAAACATCCATCCAAACTTTCCCGTTTATATTAGAAGAGTAAGGTCAGTGTGAGTCTCTGATACTGTCTACCTAATATCACTCACTTAATCCTTATTTAATTGATTCTTGGGTAGTTTTTTTTCAACACGTGTTCTGTTTATTTTGCACGCAACTGTACAAAACGAATTCAATCTCTCTGCAAACAGAATAATCTTCTTAGTACATCAGAGCTTAGACAGATTTGTGAGTAATTATTTTAGTAAATACAAATAAGACGAAAAGATGAACAAGAACCCATACCTGAAGCATTAGTCTGAGTTTATACAAACAATATTCGATAAACGTAATCGAGAACCACTGATGTCTTCCACAAAAAAAGCTTAGAATGGTAGTAGGCACAAACGAAGTGTAGCCAAAAAAATGCGATTAATGAGTCTCATCTTACTATTTGTATTAGTACTATGCGTGAAAGCACTGAAGTTGTAATGATGTTTGTCAACTCACACATACATTGATTCGTTTTTATCTTCAAAATCAAAAGGGTTGTTGAGTGAGCGTGCTTTACCTCTTTGACTTACGGGTTTGGGTTAGACTTGGTACGCACATAGGACGCAAAGGACCCAGTGAAATGTTTTCTCGTTAGTTCTTATTTTTCTTGAAGCACCAATTGAAGGCAGGTCTGTGACCAAGCTATGTTGGAGTTACTCTATCTACTTACTTTTATAACATCAATGCCGCAAACACGACTGCCGCTGTCATGTCAAAGTGCAACAAATAACTCAAAATCATTCGAAAACTATCATCGAGCTTGTAAGAAACGTTTAGATCGTTGTCAAACTACGATAAGTGGTTCCTCTCGATCCGGTAGGGGCGCTACAAGGCGCTTAATGTATAGGAAGGACTCGAATTCGATAGACGTATTCGAAAGATAATGCGTACTAGTCGTACTAGGGCTCTGGGCAGTTTGAATTGCTTTGACACAGTTATAATGACAAAATATAGGTAACGAAAGGTGTAAAAACGCTCATAGAATTAGGATGTTACATTTCACTGCGGGGTTCTCCTCTAACTAATCACAATTTAGCATAATTGTAAATAATTGGTCCCCTAGTAGCCTAGACCAAAATGTAAGGTAGTGGTTAGTGAGATATTTGCCACAAGTTGGATCCAGCGGGCATAATAAAGTCATCATGACTGTAAAATACGTTTTTTTATTAAATTTTATAAGTTTTATGACCTCCTAGCCGAATAGCCAGGTGTGCAGGACATTATAGTGCACAAATGTGTGAGCAAACACAGATGCACTCTCTACTATCTACTCCCTCGCAATTAAATAAAAAAAACGCAGTTCGGCGTTTTCACACGAGGTACGACTCCACGCGACAAAACGCGGTGACGAATCCGGGCGTCATACATTTCTATGTACCGTTTACACACACAACGAAACCGCACACCACGACAGGTTCATTCAAATGTATGAAGCCCGGAGCCGTCATCGCATTTTGTCGTGTGGTATCGTGCGTCGAGGGAAAACGCTCTAAGGGCCCTATCTCATTAGGACACCATAGTGAGCTACCAAGCGAGAAACGACACCACCATCAACTAGTGGTGGAGTGAGTGAGACGCCAAATAGGTCTATGCATATTATTAGTTGCACCACCTGCGGTTGATTTGGTTGCCGGTTATAGATTTCGTTTTGCAACCAAGCTGATACCAGGTGAAGTACCCTCAATACAACTGTATCCATTTTGCTGACGGAGAAAAGGCGCCTAACGGCGGCGGCGGTAAAAATATACAGCAAAATAAGTGTTTTTTTATCCACTTTTTGATTATTTTTCTGAACATTTTAAACTGGAATGCAGCCAATGTGCATTATTTAAGTTTTCAGGACACTGTACCAATTTGAATTTTAATACGATTATGAATATTGTACGGCTTCTTTTAAAAGAAAAACTTCTGTCTTTACACATTTGTATGATAATATTGCCAGAATGTTTATAAAATGTTGGCTCGATACGAACCTCTGTACTTATACTTGAAATCGTAACGAGTTCGAAATGAAAAGGATTGCGCTGTGAGCTGTTCAGTGAATGAATAATGCCTTGTGTGTACAGTGACGAGGTGAAAACGGACGTGTTTTTATTGTTTTGCGCATTGGTTCCGTACGTATTTGGATGGATTGTCCTACATAAAATTAAAGTGAGTCAAAACTGATAGGTATGTTTGAGGTACATCTCTCCCCAATTCAAAAATTCAGATACGGTCAAACGTGGACATTTCGAGTGGAAAATACTACGGTAATACTACTTTTCTGCCCCCGGAGTCCAGTCCGGGGTCAAAAGCAGTATTTCTTTTTATTTAATTTACAGTCAAAAATTCAATTGCATTGTCAAACTAATAGTAGTTTGACAATGCAATTGAATTTTTGACTTTGATTTTGATTGTAAATAACATAAAATAATATCACTAAGCCCCTTTTCCGTACACAAATTCTCAACATTATCAAAAAGTTATAAAACTTCTACAAGCTACAAACGACCCCATCTTTAAACTCAACACAAAACATTTGTCACAGTTTGTCGTCGCTGAAACTTTTTCAGTTATCCCTCGCTGAAAGAGTTTGCGTTTCTCGGTTACTGTGTTGAACCCTAAAAGTCGGGGCTGCGGTTTCAATTATGGCCGCGCGTTAATGTTATGCAAAAGTTGTTTTGTAACGTAGATTTTCGTAGAATGAATAAACGTTTAGTTTGACGAGATGTCAAAATAATGTTCATTCTTAATAACTAGTGTATAGATCTGACTTTGCATTGCATAGTACCTAAGCCTATACGAATAAAATAAATAAAACTATAATTAAAAGATTTTATCTGCTAGTTATAGAAAATATCAATTTGAAGTTCTATCCACAAATTACATTTATTCGATTTCTGATCTTGGTAATGCATATTTAAATAGCTTGCAAGTACCTTCTAAGCCCTAGCTAGGCTAACATGGTCCCTGGATACATCATGTCCCTAAGAGCCTAAACACAAGATTACATTAATATTGCAAGGCTTTGTCATTTCATTTGCGACACAAAGTCAATGTAAAAGGTACTAGATACCCAAAATCCGGGTCTGGTTATAAGCAACTTTGCCGTAGTATCTCTCCACGGTACATGTTAATGAGATGAATACGGAATATTAACTCTCTGGGGTAAGGTTTAGGGTTGGCTTTAAAGAAGTTGAAAAGTTTAGGGATAGGGGGTTTGATTGCAAAATGGTCGTAGTGAGTTTGTGCGAAATGTTCTTTTTGCTAATTCGTTTTTTGATGCGTGCGTCAAGTTTTTCATGCGTGTGGTCTAGCTGGTTTCATAATGGTTTTTGGTTGTGACGTCACATGGTTATTTTGTGGCGTTATTGGAAGTGAATTTTATGAGCTATAGATAAAAAGAGTGTTAAAATTTAGTCACTAGACTATCGTTGTTACAAAAACTTTTGTCATGTGATTAAATCAACTCGTGTAGGAACTTTTAAAAATATATCGAAAATCAAACCTGCATCATCGTACACCCCGTCAGCATCTTCCGCATCTCAGTTGTATATCCCTAACCTCACCACACAGGCTGTAAAATTAATACAAACGGTACATGTGCACACAGCCCTAACAAGAGTCAGATTGTGCAGTGTAATCCGCTCATACATATTCATTCGTGCAATTTTGTACGGTTTTTGTGCATTTACACTGAGCTTTTGTTGCTGAACGCAACATATTTTTAAGGATATTTTCACAAATAACTAGGTCTTACATATTTTCAAATAGTTTCTTAGTTGTGAAGTGAGTTTTTACCGACTTCTAGGTGAAGGTTCTACGTTATTCGTAATGTTCTATGACAAATATTAGTCTGTATGTATTTTTTTATGCATGTTCATCGATTTCTCTGTCTAGCATGGACCGATTCTGATAATTCTTTTGTTATTTTACCCATAGAAAAAGATCCCGAATTGGTCCCGTAAGAAATATATTCCTGAGGGATTACTGTTTATCCCTTCCCGTGAAGCTTAAAAACAACATGATACTTTTTAAAAACCACGACTAGTTACAACAATTTCGGTGATATCTTCGCCAATTCTCAATAGATTTTGATGATTCTTTCGTTGCTGTCTACCCCCATGCCCGTGTGCGGTGTTAGCGAGTCGGAACTGTTGCAAAAATGGCAACAAAAATCAGTCATGGTGCGAGGCCAGCGCGTGCACCATGATTCAGCAATGATGATGATTCTTTGCTAATGGCATTATGAGTCTGGTTGGACTCTTTTCTGCCAGTGTGAAGTAATGAAAAATAATTGTACATTATCTGAGTTATAAAATGATGAAGATTGTTTTATATTTTCACCAGAGCCTAGTTCGTTATCTAGCAGGGTGCACCACGTGCAGGTTAGGTTGGCTTGAGAGATGACATGTTGGAGTCCCCCTTACACCCCTGATTCAGCGAGAAAATATTTTGTTGTAGAGTTGTTGTCAATGTGTGTCGTTCGAATTTCACACACACTCAGGTACATAACCACGCTATCGCGCTACAATTCATACTAAAGCATCCAAGCAGGACAATTTGAGAAAATAAGGCCGATAAATAGTACTAATAATTTTTAAAACAAGCCAAAATGGTTGGTTTATTTATTCGTGATAGATCGTTATGACTCATGAGCTAGATAGAACAAAGGAGGTAGCCGTAAAAACAGAAAGTTTTTTAAAGATGTGAAGAATAGCTACCATCATCCATCAAGCATCAGCTATGATACCCATTCTGAAGCATAGGTTCATATTTGTGATGTGTGACAATTAGGACATAAATAATCTAATGCGTAGTAGTTTCGATCGAAACCAATCAAATTTTAGTTGGTATCAGGAAATTTCTAGTTGTTTTCACGTCCATTGGGAATACTCCTACTATTTAACCACAGGACAATGAAAACTACACTATTCCAGTTTTATTCACACACACCCGATGTAAATATTGTGATAGTAACTTCCAAACTCATAAAAATTTGGTTCCGAATGTTCGCAATAATAACAGAACATGGTTTTTGGTTACATAAGTAGAAATTTGCATGCATATTGCAAGTCTGTTTTGTTTTTAATTATTCAAGTTTTAATTGTTTTGTTTACAAAAATATTGAAATGATTAACAAAACATGTATTTTTTGTATATAACTGTTCTCTGCTGAAATACTTGGATTTGCGGTCCAAGTATTTTAGTGAGTTAAAATGATCTGCTATCGCAGCCAACTGGAAATTACATTAGAATAGCTCAAAAGTGGATTTGTGTTTTAGGTCTCAGTGATTCAGTCAGTGGCTCGTTTGCGGGAGGCCAATGCGGGCTGATGTTGTTGATGATTCAGTTGGCCACTCTGTCACCTAATCAATGAAATGAGTAATTTAGTCAATCAAAGGACTCTTTATTATTATTATTATTACTCTCTATTAGCATTATGTCGCCTACGGACAAAAAGAGTCAAACTCAATTACAGTGCTTTATTTCGTTTCGTTTTGTTAGGCTAACAAAATAAGCACTTAGACAAGTCAAATTTTATACTCTAAACAACTTTAAATATTATAGTAATTATTATCTAATTATAAATGAGGTGTTATTGATTTTCTCTTCACTTCAATTTTTGTCCACAAGTGAAAGTAGTTAAAGCTTTTCTAAAAAGTGGGAAAGGGGTCACACTTCGCGGTCTTGAGCCGTCATTGTGGACACCATTTGACAAAAAAATTTAGTCCTACCATCCCACCATCTTGGCCGGTAACTGCCTTGCTACCGTTTTCCTTTATTTGAGATCCAAGGTTCTTGGTAAAAGTAAACATTTTTTTTTTCGGAATTATTTTAAAAGATTTTTTCCTCTAAGATAATTAACCAAACTATCAATCCCTCCCTTCATTCAATGAAGCTATTGTCGCTGGTGTCACGGGTGAAAAATGTGCGGAACCGTTTAGGCCGGAGTGACGCAATCAATCAATGGGAGAAATTGAGATAGCTCAGGGCATTTGGAGATGGGTGCAAGTTTGGAGAATCTGACTATGCATTAAATAAAACAGGCAGAGCCAGAATTCCAGAAGAAAGCATTTTATGCTTTTCGGTGCCAACTGCAAGCTGCTGCAAAGGTGCGGCAATATGGTCAACGACCGAGTTAGCAGACACGAGTGGTGGCGCTAAATTTGAAGTGTCCGCTTCTTCTTCTCTCCTATTAGACGAAGAAGCGTACACTTCAAATTTAGCGCCACCACTTCTCTGGCGTAGAGCTTGTATTTGCGCTCCTCTGGTCTGGCGTGTTGTAGGGCTATCCTTTTGACATGATGGTTCCTGGAAGAGTCTGCTTTTCCAAACATATAAGAGAGGAATCGTGTTCTAATAAGTTAAAATACTTCATTTGGTTGCATTTTGTATTCGAAATGTGAATTTCAAACCATGAAACCGAATGATTTGTTAGAACCCGAATTAATATATTAATTGGGCCAAAAATCGAGTGTTGATTTACGCCACCTCGGCTAAGTGACCTATCTTTCAAATTCTTGATATAACCTGCGTATATTAAAAGAACGGGATTGAAAATGACATCATCTTTCATGCTGTCCCGCTCAGATTAGATTTGAACTGAGCAGATTGAATGAGTAGGCTATACAAGCGTAAGTTTTTTCAACTAAAGTTAATCTAGATATTAAATTTAATGTTGTAGATATGTTGTAGGTAGATGTAATAAGAAGGATTTCTCTTTGGATTTTTATGAGACGCTGAAAATAGACAACGTCTCACGTGAGACGTTGGGAATACAAACGGTGAAGAAAAGTTAAAGGGCAATGTATACGCTTCTACATCAAAACTCTTAGTGAGTTGCAAAATCTATCAATAAATAAATTCAAACAAATCGTCAACACCTTTCTGTGCAAAAAGGCTTACTACAAAATATCAGATTATTTAGAAGATAAAAAAGCTTGGGACGGGTTTTGCTCCAACTCGAAAAATAACAACTAACAGGCTAAAGGTTTCTTAGTCGCTTCTTTACTTAAGTCTACATACCGAAGCGACAGAAATCAAAAGTACCACTTTATTTCCACGTCAGTGCTTTATTTTAAGAATTTGACCTCTTCTAAGTGTACATTTTTTTATTTATGAAAATAAAGAATTTTTGATTTTGTTACCAATTCGTTTAACGTCCTTGACTTGGCCCAAACCAGCCATCAAGGTCCATCAAACGAGCATTTCCGGAATAGCCTGTCATTAGCTAGACAAATATTTAGCTACCGCTGTAAAGGATGGCAGGGTAAGATACCAGCCAAGGCCAATCACTGACGGCAAACTGATCCATGTTGCTATTTGTATGTGACCAGTACACATCTACCGCTCTGTGGGAGCGGGAGGGACCAAATGGAGCTGATGAGTATCACAACTTGGCACAGAGTTTCAACAAAAATGTTACTTTGAATCCTGAAATTCCATTTGGCCATACTTGCGTATTTAGTTTGTAACGCATTGGTTTGAAGGGCAATTTATTTTCTGCTTAATGATCGTAGTTGGTAAGATAAACTGATAATCCTGTACTTGGAGTGACAAATGCCTCACATTAAACAATTTGACATTAGAAATGTGTTTTGATGACGTAATAAATGTAAGCGGGTTAACCTTGAGCCTAGTTTCGATCTAGTTTTACGTCTAGACGTAACCCGCTGTCCAGTCCTTCGATAAGGGATGCAACGTTGGTGTTCTTCCAACACAAATTAGATTCGTGTTAAACCTAATAATATTTACAATGAATTCGTCAAACTACGAAAGTTTCTTAGTGAGATAAACGTTATTGATTCGGATTCTGAATCGTGAAAAAGAAGATAGAATTGTGAAGCTTCTATGGTTCTGTGCATATTTTTTAGTAAGGTAAAGTTTCATCAATTCTGTCAGAAAAACGACTCTTATTAGTAAAAGAAAAATAAGAATATTCCTAATGATTGGTTCCTTTGAACTACATAAAAATACTTTATAATTACTTTTTAAATACTTACCAAGTCTTTGTAAAAGAAAGAATCTTTAATTACTTATTGCTCCAACTTTTTCGTTTGAATGTAGATCTACTGAGAAATGAGGAACAAAAAGGCAAAGTTGTACATATAACTTTTGAAAATACAATGCGAGTTTTCATAGAAATTGTTATACTTTTCGGAGTTAGAACCATATTTAATCATTTGCAATGTGCCTAATTCTACTCTATGCGAATCTCAAGCGTCTATGGTTTGGACATTGGACCAATTATAGCAAGATGACAGAGAATGAATGGAAGGAATTAGCTAAGTGCCTAGTTTAGTTTCCGTAACAGATTGGTACAAGAAGGTCATTGAATCCATGTAAAAATGGTCTCGCGATTCGTTTAGTTTGCAGCCCTAGGCTTGGGTCTGTGTTTCAGAGCCGTATTCCCATCTGGCATTACCTAAACCTTAGTCGATCGGTCGGTTTTCGGTTGAACCGACTAAGGTTTCGTGGCTTAGTTGGTTAGAGCACACCCGTACTGAGGGGGTGGCGCGGGTTCGAGTCCTACCGAAATCGAAATTTTTCGAGAACTTATTTCATTTCTGAGAGATACCCAAAGTGCGGGTAAGCACTATAACAAAAAACCTTATACGTGCATTGAAAGTGAACTTCGGTAGGTAACACGTATAATTTAACGTTACCACGTAACACAAGAAACTAGAGCTAAAATTCCTGCTAAAATTCACTCAAATTTACCCTCTACTCCTGTAGCTATAAAGCCTTACCTCGCCCCATCGCCTCCAATAAGTTCCCTATTTAAAAGTTATAAAGTTAAAAGCATTTACCGACTTACGCTTGTCGGTGGGACTTAGTGCAGGAAGTTATTAATTTTGGTTCGTCTACAGGCTTATGGGCTTTGGAAGTTATAGTGCCGGTGATAGGTGAAGGAAAAGAGTTAAAATATTGCAAATATCAAATTGCTTTATTTCCTTTAGACCTTACAGGACTCTTGGACACGTCACAAAATTCAAACATAAGTAAAACTAGGAACACACTTAGTAAAGTGATCACTTTGAGTTTTTGTTCACTTCAATCTTTTTAAGGAAAAGTAAAGAAGCGAACAAGAAACCTTTACCTTGTTACAATGTTAGTTTTCGAGTTGGTTGATATTTTGTAGTAAGCCTTTTTACACATTTGACAATTTGTTTTAATTTGTTCATTGATAGTTTTTGCAACTCACTTGGAGTTTTGTTGTAGAAGCGTAGTTATACATTGCCCTTTGAAAGATACATTAATCTTGTGTAGCCAAGTTGTGGGCACAGCGAGTTTATTCTTATTTCTAGTATTTAAATTATGTATGTCGCTATTTTTAGGGAACCGATTGATATTTCTATGAGTGACAACAAGTTTTTATAAATATATTTGACTATCATTGTTATGGCAGATTTATAGGCATGCTTTGTTCTTTATTATTAATTGATACACTTGCGGCATAGTATCCACTCCCGATCTAGTTTTCCATTAGCCACCTAAATCAAAAATTTTGTATTTGTGCTGAGTTTAGTAAACTAAAATTATTCATTACGTCTATCGTATACCCTTGGCACATGTCTATCGTATATCAAGACGGGAGATGACAAAATAATTAAACAAATACTTTTAATTAAATTAAATTGCTAAAAATAGACGTGGTTTTAGAAATTGACAAAGAAATATTTGCGTTTTTATAAAGTGCGGTAAAAAAATTCACCAAGGAACCTCCATGAAAATAATTAATGAAAAATACCTTCAGTAGCCATTATAACTGGGGTGGCGTTATTTTCCTGTACACTGTGCTACTCACAGGGGCTCTTGCGCCCGTCAAAAACAAATTGTTCTAAAATTGGCAGCGTTAATAACTGCCGCACAAGGTAAGGTGCAGACAGTAGCTAAACTTCCTAGATTCAGAGCAGATTGGATAGATAACCGATAATCATCATAATAATCTCCGGTAGGTAGTAAGGGTTTACTTGTGAGAATCATCCGCTGCTGGGTGTGGAGCGGCACATCAGTTCTATAAATTTATATGTTTTACATCCGGTTGGTCGTATGCTGACTAAAACTTAATTATCAAATCTCTTGTCGAATAGTTCTTTCTCTTGCCAAATGGAAGTTGACCCGAGATTTGATCATTGATAAGGTTTATAAAGATTATCATAGTACTTAAAAAAATGACTGTATTCAGACATTTTTATGTCTATTGTATTCATAAAGTATAATATAAAAAGGCACACCTAGTATAATATAAAAAGGCACACCTATAGGTGTGCCTTTTTATATTATACTTTACATATACTTACTAACACACTCCACCACGGGAGTGCCGAAATGGGGTGTATGGGGCTTGAACCCACTTAAACCAATCCGTGAACAGTCATCCACTGGAGTGAGGCAATATTGGGTCGCAAATCTTGCCCAGGAGGTATGTGCGTAAGTTCATAGGCCTCGGCTTATGGAGGGATAGCTCCGTTCCCTAGAGTCATCCCTCAGACATGGAGACGTGCAAGCCGGCCGAGAGTCCCTCGATAGTGACCCTGTTCTCGTAAGTGTGTGTACTGTAGCCTACTACAGCGTGAGTAATGTAGCAGGAAGCTCATTTTGTTCCGTGACTTGTTCTTTGAAAGGCGTGGCGGAGTCTTGAGTTCCCTAGTTCATTGAAGTTTCGCAGTAGAGTCTTAGTAGTTTGTTGTTTTAAAAGCTTTAGAATGTGGGTATTAGGTACTAATGTAATTTTCGACACTGACAAAGAACTTCTAGAATTGACTCTGGCTGACTTTCTAAAGAAATTGAATTTGAGAATTTACAGTATAATTTCATACAGTACCTAGTATGAAACCTTCATATTCTTCTTTTTGAATTCATATCGATTCGAGTCTTCGACTACTTTGGCATTTTCGGCTCAGAATGTTGTGAATACATTACTAATTACTACGAGTACATTAGGAATCTGAGAAAAACCTACATTTATAGTGTGTTGTATATTTGTTCTTATTTGATCTCATAAGTTTTTTTTTTGTTAATTCTATTACCTTAATAAGTACGCAATTGGCGACGACAAGAGTTTTAATGTTCACACTTAAGGTAGTTTATTATGATTCTACTAGCGAATCCTTATTAGTAACTTTCTGTGTCTATTTTAAGGTCTTTTGTAATTAGTTAAGCTGATAGCAATCCGAATTAAATAAATAAATTGTTTCTTTTATTGTTTTTCATTGTTAATACAGTACAAAATTAATCGTTGTACCTACAAAACAAAAACAGTACAATGGGCGGCCTTGCCCCTTCAACTCAAAGCGGCAGACTTCTTCCCTCCGTTGATGATGATGTTCCTCTTCTATAAAATATCCCACACCGTGAATTCCTATCCCCTATCATTTACCATCATTATTTAGGGATGTATCGCAGAAAATGAGGCGTTACGAGATAATTTAGTGGAACGTCTTACGTAATGCGAACTATCAAGGAGGACGCAACGTAGCGAACGAAATAAAGATGCTGCTTGATGGTAATTACGGTGCTTTGGTATAGAAATGTATGGGGTAGATAGTACACGTAAATAATGAATAAATATGTGGGTGGATAAATAAATGTAACGCGATGGGATCAAGGGGTTATCCGATAAGTAAAAACATATCTTTTACTAACTACATCAGTCAGATATGAAATAAGAAATGAAATAAGTCCCAAAAATTATCGATTCGAACCCGCGCCCCACCCGACATCAGTCAGAACACTGAATGCTGCAGCCCTTGGGGTGAACACATTAAAGTGGCGATCACAATAGGCCTATGATGGCCGTAGTGATAAGAAAGTCACCAAAAATAAATAATAAACTACATGAGTCCATAGAATACCACAATTTTAGAAAATTTGATTGTAACTAAAAAAACAAAAAACCGGCTTCGAATTCCTTAGTTACATTTTTTTTATATGAGACCAACTTGGAATTATCCTCTATACAACTGCATAAAAAAACATCCAAAGCTGTACACAAATAAAGGAAAAAATTAAGGAATCACATAAAAAATTTACAAAAGCCGAACATACAACCTCCTTTTTTAAGTCGGTTAAAAAATGAAGTAGTTTCCCAAACGCCCAGCCTAGCTGGATCCTCCTCTTGGCCACCTGCCAAGCGTGGTGATCAGGATAAAATCCATCTTGTCTCAGGGAAGCATGGTCAGCAGTGGACGTATGAGCGCAAATGAGAAGAATGTGGATAAATAGTTTTAACGTAACGAGATCAAGGCGTTATCCAATGACATTTATTTTAAAAATATACGAGGAAATGAAATAAACAAATTAGAACCAATATTTACAATTGTAACAATTTCTAAACTGACAGCCAGACAGACTGCTGCAAACAATCTACAGGTAGCTCAACTGATCCGTTATACCACTTGGAAGCGTCGTCCCCAAGGTTGCACTCGATCATATTAGAAGACGTTTCAAGCCACGGCGCGGCGTAGGACGTGCTACGCCGTAGCACGTGCTACGCCGTAGCTTCGTAACATTTAACTCGTAGCATCGTACTCGGTAAGATGGAGCTCTTAAAAACATAAGCCACATCGTTCATCGCAAGTGAAGAACCTTCATTAATTTTAATCGATTTGACGACGAATTTTCATATGAAAAATTATATCTATTCAGCTATGTTTTAAGACAAGTATGAACAGTTAAATTATATCCATAATTCAACTCTGAGGTACTCGTAACGTAACACAAATAATATAATACTAATCAACTAAATTTTGAGAGTATTATTATAATATTCTTTTCTTTGGTTATTGATTTAGATGATATTTTTGGGATCAAACAGAAGCACGTGACAATTAATACCAAAAAAAATAAAAGGAATGCAGAAAATTATACTGTATATTTTCTGCATTCCTTTTATTTTTTTTGAAATAATAAAATATTCTTTCAAGAACTCCATCTTACCGAGTACGACGCTACGAGGTAAATGTTACGAAGCTGCGGCGTAGCACGTGCTACGTGCACGTGCACTTTTATATAGAAAACGATTGTCAAACATTTAAAAAGTACATAATTATCTTAAGATTTAATCACCTATTGTGTGACTACCCTAACCACATTTTCCCATCTAGTTCAGTGCCTAGTTATTCATCCTACTATCTTCAATTCGCATGGAATTATTACAAAACCACAGACTGATTTATGGTGGTGATAAATCGAGCCTAACTTATCCGTACAAATAGATTTGCATTTGTTATCTACTAATGATTTGGCCTTTTTGTGATAGTGTCCCTTGTAGGGTAAGGGTATGCTTTTTAAATTTATTATCACCTATTTTTTGTAAAATATTATTGTATATTTACCAATTTTCTCAATGAAAAGGTGCTATAGAAACACTTACCGGCATGAAATTTATGTTTGGTGAATCAATAAGAAATAAATAAATCAATAGAAATATAATTAAAGAAATATATCTTTCAGATGGGCAATAAAAATTAACCCCTCTGACTGTGAACTTTACTAATTAAGTATGTGTTCCTAAGAGACCACTTTCTCAAAAACTAAACGTAAAAAAAACCTACCGTACCTTACCGTAATTTATAGAGATTATTATCTCAATAAATTCAGTAAAAGCGACCCTCTCTCCGATATTGTAAATATACTCTCAGAGTAAACTTATAAGATCTTTTCGTATCAGAAGCGAAATTATTAAACGATTTGCTTTCAAGTACGGTCTATTTTAATATCGGAACAGGCAAGCATATCAAAATGACTCAATATCGAACCGAACATAACCAGAATGTATAAAAATATGCTTTTTAATATCAGAGGTTCAGCGGGCATTTCAAACGGTTATGAATCTGTGTTTTTTAACCTGCCAGAGTTTAGTTGCGTTTTGTTGATTCGTTAGTAGTTTTAAAGGAAAAAAAGGAGACTTGATACCTTCATCATTACTAAATCTAATTGGTTATTTCGTCATACTCACTCATATTAAAAATACGAAAATTTGAATGTAGGGATGGATGTTTGTTACTTCTTCAAGCCAAAAGTCTTGAACAGATTTAAGGCCTAGGGTACGGGGGATTAATCATTCACTTACCTGAAACTAACAAACTGATTATGAAAGGAAGGGATTAGTGATCCCGAAAAACTACAAACAACAACAACAACAGTATAAATAAACGGATTCTAAGTCAGTTTTTAGTATAAACAAATTAATGATTATTAAATGTCAATGAATGATGATGATATGTTTAAAACTCATTTTCGACCAAAGTGTCGCTTCAAGTGTTTTTCTTTTACCGTCGATATTATATGTAGTTTTTGCTATAAATAATTCGAGCACCACAATCAAAAATTAAATAGCAGTTCTTCTCCATAAATAAGTTAGCAAGTTACCTGCCGAAAAACATTTTATCACCTTTTTATTACTTCAAAATACATTTTTATTGCTGTCACATCTATTTCCATAACGCCCTTTCGCGTTCGACCAAACATTCCGTACAAGTTGTACCAAAATATCATTACTATGCATAGCCTCTTTATATGGGTTACGCCAGTACCCACTGGCGTAAAACTGTTCACAAAATAGGTAACCGGTCAACTATTATTAAATAACGAGTTTTGTTACCATTATAATTTTGACGTGCCTTTTGTAAAACTTTTTGTGCGTGTTTTCGGATGTCTTATGTATGTTATCTACACAAGGCTGAATCTATCGGTTTCCAAACATTGGCCGTAAAGTTATTTTTCTGTGCTATACAATTATTAATCATTTTTTGCAACCGTTTGTATTTTTGTATTTCCTTATTAATCGAAACTTTATACTAATCTTATATACGTATTTAAGACACTATAAACCAGTTAAGTGTTAATACAAAAACACTTACCTGGTTTATAGTGTCTTAAATACGTATATAAGATTAGTATAGTTACGTCAACGTTTATAGTTTTATGTGTTCACTTTTTCTAATAGTTTGCATGGATAGTATGTAAGAGCCACGGGCTAAAGCTAATAATGCTTTTTGAATATTTAACAAAGGAGCTCTGAACTAGTGCACCCTGTACACTAAAAGACAATACATCATCTTAATAAGTGACATTGTTTCCATCCGCTTGCGTTTGTGACAAATTGAATATATTCAACGGCTGTAGAAGGTTTCATGATAAATTAGGTTCCGTAAAAAAATACGACGGAAACAAATGTTTTAGATGAAATAGAGAAAAATTGTTTGGCACGTCGTATTTTTATTTGTGACGTCGTCGGTAAGTTATTTTTATCAGCCTGTAGGTAATGCTCAGTAAAGTGTAAAACAACTGAAAATAATACACAAAACCTATAACATTGTTAGTATAGAAAGATTCTGTAAGTAACTAAGGGGTGTCGATTATGTTCGCACCAAAAACTAAATTATCTCAGTGAACTATGTTGTAGAGCACAACGTCCTTGAATATGTTACTTGTAAGGTCGTCAAAAATAACCTCTCCTAAAATAATAGTTAGGGCGGGTTCTAAAAACTAAACCGACTTCAAATAATAATTCCTAAATAGTGAATATGCACAATACACTCCCATGCGAGATGTCAGTGCAGATCCCAGTTCCCCCACTTCGAATTAGAATTAGAATTAGATAGTGAATATGTTGGTTTAGAATGAACACTTCGATAGCGCGATTTAATTTTTCAAGTGGCGACATCTAGTTATAATAATTAAAGTTTTATTTAGTTAAATGATGAGTGACACTTATATGAAACGACGAATGATAATACCTCTTGTTTACGCAAGTTGCCATGAACCTGAAACGAACATGAAACCATTTGTTATGTAACTATGATTGAGAAAATTATCATGTGGTGATGTTCTAGATACGTTTTACGGCGTACGTACATATCAATTCTTCGAGGATCAAACTTTAATGGGACATCTAAATCAACCTCGACAGAATCATTAAAATTTATTAGAAATTAATAATAATAATTAATAATGCTGGACAATTCACACAGCATTATCTAGCCCCAAGCTAAGCAGAGCTTGTTGTTGACGTATTACTGATATACATAATAAAATGCAATGGATAGATTGGCCATTTTGAGTACAATGTAAAATACGATAGTTATTTGATATCGAGTACCTACGAGTTCTTAACCCCGTAAAAGATAATTTTCATTATATCACTACCTACCAACATACCGACCCAAGTAGTGGGTGTCCAGCGTCAAACTACAGAATAACTACACAATCAAAATGAAGAGGAACATTGCAGTGGTATTCGAGCAACCGTTGCTACCTACCCAAGTAGTAGGTAGCTATATGTACTTGGTAGGTCCTATAACAAATTATAATAATTAATATCTTATCTTACAGTTATTATGATATTTTTGTATATTAGTTTACGGTACCAATAATTTTACTGATAGCCAAATAAGTTATTTCTTTACACCGACATCTTCGCAAAAAACATAGCTGTCCCTTCCAAGCTTTGATAAACCAGCGATACATTATCTGTTAGTCTAGCTAGACATGAGTGATGGATGAGACTAACCTAATTTCTTACGAATACTTACAAGATGTTTTCGTAAAACAGTTTTTATGCATGATTTAGTTGGGTTCAAATTGGTTCGTGAAAATCAGTTCAGAAAATGAAATTTAAGTTTCTTAAACCATTATAATAGTATTTCAGCATCAGTCAAGATCATGCATAAAATTGTACGCTTTGAAGTAATGGACTGGATATAATATAATAGCCAATTAAAAAATAATAGCGTAAGTATTTATTAAATTTTACGCATGGCTTGACCTCAATCCTAAATTAAATTATTAAGTTTGGTAAACAAAATAATTTGATAATATTAAAATACACGCCTCTGTTACAAAATTAAGTTTCTAGATAGCCCGGGCTGCTTTGTTTTTGACATATCAATTATACTTGATGGATGGGAATGTAACGGGATGTACGCAGGATTGAACATCAAGGGGAAATGAATATCAGAGGGGAAGAAGGCACATGAATACTAATTTCAGCTGAAGAATATTGCTGAACATGTGCTGCAAGCTTCATGTCCCAAAGATGATTACATTTGGCTCAAATTCATAACATGGATATGATAAACCTTTAGTAACTGATAAAATCAGAAGGTCTTACCAACGCATGCCTTGAATCGAAGACGTCCGTTGCATTTACGTTGTCATTTGCCTCAGAGAAGAACAGATTAGAACGCTGAAGTTCTTTAATTCAAAAAGGTAGGTTTTCAAAGACGGTCTTTGCTTTCCAAGACTATTAACTTTACAAATCGTTTTTTTCGCAGTCTTTATCAGGCCGCCATCTTGTGCCCCTTTTATGCTCCCCTGAGTACGTCCACTGCAGTTGCTCACTAGAACTAATTGAATATCACTGATTATGACGCAGTGATGGATCACAACAGTACATTGGGCGTGAAACTGATTTCCTGCCATTATGATCATTTAGCATTTCATGGTAGTTAGGCCAGAACTACGCGAATGATGTGCTAAATTACGCTTAAACCATCCTTGAAAAAGTAATGAATACTAATAATGGTACTTTTTATTAATTAAAAGATTTTAGGAGCTGGAGTTACCTATTAAATGAAAAGGTTATTTCTGAAAATTGTTTTAGTTAAAAAAATACGAGTATCAAATTAATTGGTTTTCTCGTATTTAGCTACGCAAAAAATATCTGTTCATTGTATAGAAGATTACAATTAAAGAATAAAAACAAATTTGAACCAGTATTTATAATTGAAACAATTGAAATTGAGCTAACTGCAGATTGTTGCAAACAATAAGAAGTACTTAGCTCAACAGATCCATAATTATTAATAAAAAAGCGTCCCAAGACGTTGGCTGCATTGTCCCGCTGTACATTTTATGGCAATGCTGATGCGCTGCAGTAACTCAACAGTTTGATGGCATGCATATAGCATCGTGTAATTCGGGCCTATGGGAATTTATTTAGGCTACTCATAATGCGTTTGGAATTTTGTCAGATAAATGCTAAATGGACAGTGAAATGAGCTTTAGCATAGTTGGGTAATAATGGTTCAACGTATAGAATTTATAATTATCATGTTGTGGTTTTATCTAATGAATGATTTGTATAGAAAAATGGATTAATAAGAGAGATTATGGTTGTGATGACTGAATATAATATTGAACAAGCAACAAATAATAAATGGTCGAAGCGACGCGTGACCCGAGAGCTGGTGAGTATCTGGCGCAGCGCATCAGTATTGCCATGCAGCGGGGTAATGCAGCTAGCGTCTTGGGCACGCTTCCGACTGGTATTGATATGGATCAGTTGAGCTACTTGTAGACTGTTTGCAACAGTCTGCAGTTAGCTCAATTGTTTCAATTGTAAATACTAGTTTCAATTTAATTTTACAACTTTAATTCTTCTACTCTACAATCAAATAAGATTGTATTTTTCTTTGTTAATAAAGATATTAAACAAATAAATGGTATCTTAGATGTATGCGAAATTGTATAAATATGTACTTTAAACCTCTTGAAAGTGGCTCAATTATGCTAACAAATTGCTTTGCTATGACAGTACCGTCGCAAAATTGTCACGTAGAATCCTTAGATCAAAGGAACTCTAGATAGTGCGTGTGGTATATTTGAACGGAAATATTGATAGAATAGGTAATTAATAATCTGTAGTTTCTTTAATATAAGGTTGAATGCCGATAGTATGACGATACCATAGACATCACAAAGTGATTAGTTTAGCAGAATAAACCTACTGTGGAAATCAACGAATCTGCTGACGTCATCAAATAATTTGTTTTGCAGGACAGGATACTAGTTAGTTTGTTTTAAGAACTTCTTAAAACCTAAACTTTTATTTACCCATCTATTGTACATAATGTATTTCCATCTTTCCTGCAATAAAGCTTATTATTATTGTTTTGTACAAATAGCCTCAGGCAATGACTATCGTCACTTACCAAATAAAAGTATTATATCTGTGTCAAAGAGAATAGAATCAAGGAATGATCTTCACCTAGCCGCATTTCGACCAGGGTGGCCAATCTCAACGGTAACCTTGTGTGCAGGACATTATTATAGCACCTTCTCAAGTGTATGCAGAAACACAACTAATATATTGCGAGGATTTGTCAATGGCTTGTCATGTTGAAATAAGCATGGTCTATTTGACTTTAATTTGGCGACCCCACGTAAAAAATAATGCACGTTTTCAATTTGATTTAAAAAAAATTCACAGTAGGAAATCACCTCATTGTTCAGCGTCAAACCACAGATTATCTATATCGTACTAACACTAAACACGCTACACAATCAAAATAAAGAAGAACATTGCAGTGGTATTCGAGCAACGTTGCTAGTGCAGCGCAGTTCCGGAAAGGCTCTCCATAATCCCGTAATAACGAAGTTGCATTCAATTCCGGCCTGGTATGTATCTCACCTAACCCGTAAAGAAGGAGGCCTACTTTGAAAAACTAAATGCGACGTTTCGGATTACGGGTCGGACGTAACGAACAACGAACTTCCAGCAAGCCAACTTGGGTTCGGGATGCATTAACTGACACTTTTAGGATCTTTTACAAAAGGCCTTAAAGTGTACTTACATAAATACTAAATACTTAGTTTCTGAAGATGTAGATATTATTATGTGAACATAATTTGAAAGCATAAAACTCGGAAATTGCTGAAGAGATCAAGACGTTTGGTGTAGATGTTCAATACAATCAGACTAAATAGGCAACTATCTTATCATTTAATGTCGAAATCACTTTGATTCTCATCAAAATAACGAATTGGTAGTTGGATTCAAAATATATTTCATACAAAGGTGCGATCCGTCACCCGAAACATCGTATTTAGTTTTTCAAGGTAGACCTCCCGCAACCTCCGGCAGACCTCCCGCAACGTACCTAACCCGTGCAACAGAAACGTTGAACAGAGGACTAACACGAACGGCTAAAATGTATTCTGATTAAACTCACTACACTTTTATTTTTGCCTACAGAGAACTGATAAAGGAAAAAAAAGTTTATTTTCTATGTATTATGCCTTTACTAGAGATTCTGACATTCCTGAGAGTACGTGTGTATGTATATCATTGAGTGAATGGATGAATGAACACTTTATTGCAATTAAAACATAACTAAAATAATCCATATATCTAAATTTTGAAACATGACCAGTGTGATAGGCGGCCTTATCGCTGAAAGCGATTTCTTCCAGGCAACCTAGTTATGTCGATTATCAACCCTAATTATTTAGTAGAAATATTTTATTTGCGGTTTTATGATTCAGTTTTCAAGTTTTATAATATCCATTCTTAAGAAACCCTTTGATAGGTATCAAACAGATTGTCAGAGAATTGGACCGGCTCTCTGTCACCACCGGTTTACCGTATAGCCTCGGACTACCCCAATGTAGCCCAATGGAGTTTACACACGCACAGCCTGGCGGCTGGGACATTTCAGTGTATACCTAAATATACAGTGCAGTGTGATACATACATATTTAAATCTGGCGCGATTTTCTTTTTTTTTCATACAATTGTCCACTCTGACATCTAAAATCCAGGCCTCCAGTATATGAATAACAAAAAAGGTATCGCGCCAGCTTTTAAAAAAATATCTAGCGTGTGTCAACTCGGCGGTGCGCCGACACCGGCCGATTTGGTTTGTAGACTCCATAGGGCGCAGTTTGTCTTCCTACTTAACTTGAACTTACTTGAACTATACAAAGTCACTCATGATTCACAAGTGATTTAGTTCACTTATTTTGCCTTCGGCTAAAATGTCAGGATATTTCTATAGATGTCAGGATTTTTCAGTGAGGCATCTGTTAACCCTTCTCGTGACGAACTGCATTATGAAGACTCCAAGATATCACTCCGTCACATAAATTTTGGTATTCGCCTTAAAGTATGACGTTACTATAATCCTGCCTAAATTAATTTCCTAGTCACTTTATAGGTATCCACTTCAATTAATAATGTGTTAGTTTAAAATTCAGTTAAGCAGCATTTTGCCGCCCGTTCAGATATCACATATCCATCTCTGGATGCTCTCTACATACCGTTATTCAGTTCAGTCGATCCGGGCTGAAAACATGACTAGTTTGCAAGTGATGTTTACGCCCGTCCCACATAACCGCGCGGAATCAAATTTGCGGAGCCGCAACTCGAGGTCCGCAGCGCGTCCGCGGCAGTTTCGCATCTGTTCCGCATTTTTTACAACGGACAACGTCATTGCGGAGCTCTTGCGGCTGCACCTACGGTACCGCGCGGTAGTATGAGAGCGCTCTTACTGATTTCGACCTTACGGATAGATAGACCAACATCAAAGCAGGTATTTTTGAGTAATTGTTGTTATGTATTTTAACTATATACACACACGTCCACACAGCCACACATTGACTCCCTGCGACCGCTACAATATCGGTATATATATTGGTTAAAATAATTTGGTAAAACTACGTGTATTTATATTCTTGGAAACCTATTTCGAAGCAATTAATAAACATCCACAAGAAAAAAATCAGTCACGCGATATAAAAGTCAGGGTCGTTTGCCATTCGCTACATTCTTGGCTATTGTGCTGAAACATTACCAAAGACTTTAATTTTGACTACATCAAAATGTAGTGAAACGATAGATAGCTGGTTGTCATGACCAGAAGTCCCTAAGTTTTACCGTTTCGTTTTAAGGCGGTCAAAATTAAATTCAATTAACTGCATTCAGTTAACTGATAAATAGCAGGTTGTCTTAACAAAAATTGTTATTCCGCTTAACGAGTCCACCCCGAGCCCCCATCTGCGCGACCTGTAAGGGCACTCGTGGTCTTTTGATTGAGGTTTTGTAACAAATGAGATTTTTCGCCGTTTTTGTAGATAAAGATTTAGTAGATAGACAAAACCCTTCATACGCGAGTTCGACTCGTACTTGGCCGGTTTTATTATAACCATTTTGAATTATCTGACGTATTATTACTTAAGTTATTTTCGTGATTAAGTCTAACTAAGTCTAACAACACCCTAAAGATCAAAAAAACGATGGCCCTACCCAAGTAGGTAAAAATTAGATGAACAGGTACCAAATTTACCAAAAAGCGCTTGTACCTAGTAAGAAAATCAACAACTTTACATAATATCAGCCAGATTTTTACTTATTAACTTAGGACAAGAAACGAGATGATATTCATTTCATTTTTAGGTAGACAAAAGCAAACGTACTAAATATAAATTGAACGTCTCTTGACAAAAAGGCAACTGAGGCCCAGACTCCACCAAAGCGGAGATGTTTGGGAATGTCCGTAGCGGAGACGAGAAGAGACGTTTTCAGCTAAGGTGTCGACGAACCTGTGCGGAGATCCGTATTGGCTAGACTGGAGCGGAAATGTGTGCTTGCTAAAGCGGAGATGTCTGCCGGCTGGTGCGGCTGAGGTGCGTGCGGCGAGCGTCGGATGTTTGTTACAGAATAATTTCGATCTATATTTTTTTTAAATGAAGCACCTTATTTGAAAATTTAATCTTTACTATTAAAAGTAGCATCAATGCAAAATCCTGAGATTATTCCATTCAAGCATTAGGTACGAGTACTATCCCCAAGTGGAGATCGGATAATTGTAGACAGGTACCTCCGAAGGGTTTCGCAAATTACACGGATGGCTGGCGGGTTTTAATGAGCAGCTGCCTTAAATTGCGAGTTGCCTATTATTGTAGTAGGTACACTATTTTGATGTTGAGTTATGATTTTAAATGAAAGCTAGGGAATGTATTCCCCTGAAATAAATAACTGAAAATATTAAGCTCAACATGCGTGGTGAAGTTCATTTGTTTCTAAATAGGCTACTTGAAAATAATTCTAACGTATTGTCTGATAAGAATAATGCAAAGTGTAATTAATATTTCTTCAAGGCCAGTCGTATTAGTTATAAAAACTAATTATAAAGTTAAAATAAAATAACGGCGCGCCAAAACGATAATCTCTGTTATGGCTCCCGTGCTCCGAGAAATGACGTCATACGCCACACCACACCTAACAAGAAGAACCTCGGAACTGAATTATACGAAAAATGAATGAGAAAACGATTTTCTTAATTTTCTCGTGATTTTTTCGTCAATTAGTTATTCTGCTATTTAGGACGGAGACAAATCCAGCAAATCAAAAATCATTAAAATGAGTCCAGCCGTTCGTGAAGTATTTAGTGTGATTTTCTTTTGTTTATACCATAAGCTTACACAAAATAGTTTCTCCAAAGTTACAATGGTAAACATGTGCGTTTCCTAAAATCCTAAATAAACCATACCGTAATAAGCTCATTGCCGTCTCATCAGGGTAAATAACCGGCAATTGGAGTGAGCAAAGGTTACCGATGGCCTGCCCTGAATGCCTGCGACATTACATCTTTATCATTGTCAGGGGTGCGTGTGTGTTCGCAATTTTGTCCTGGGCTTAGCCCTAATAAATCACTTTCCTAACGCCTACCCTGTGCGATGACGGGCACGGGCTTATTGATATTTTATTTGTATGTAGTAACGCTTAGCGAATATTAAAAAACATTATATAAACAAGTGGGTTTTTAATATTTTTTCAAATTCTATACTGCATAGTTTGAACTTTTTAAAGAGCAGACTAGGGTCAATTTATAAAATATATACTTACTACTTTATTCACAAAAACTAAAATTTAAAACAGTTTGTTAATTATCATAAAAAAATATAGTTAAATATATTACAATATATCAGCTCAGGGTATTTGAAATAGAGACTTATCTTTAATATAGTTGCAATATATTTTGAACTGAATAGCATAGGTTAATCTTTATTAGACTACATTTCAAGTAACCGTGGAACCGGGACAAGTTTTGTTTGAATGCGATAACTAACAACCTGGTAGAGGTTTTCGCTTCTTAACTTTACCTTGAAAATATTGAAGTGAACAAAAATCAAAGAAACTTTTCTCTCTTATTTCCCAGTTTACTTATGTAATTTGAATTTTGTGACGTGTCCAAGAGTCCTGTAAGTTGTAAAGGAAATAAATCTCTTTGGTGTTTGATGTTTGAAACCTGGTTAGTTGTAGGACAGTGGTGATGGAAAAGGCAGTTTCCAAACACTCAAGAATCAACCTGAGTTGGTATTTACTGAAAGCTCGTAATACGGGAAGAGGAGAATGTGTGTGTAGTAAGACCGCATACTGTGAAGAAAATTGGAGGCCGAACTAATTTTATCTAGTCCTACATTTTGCAGAGAAAATGATTAATTTTCAAATTTATAATAGATTTTTTTCGTGAAATGAATCTTTATTTTTTATGGGTTGTAAAGGTTTAGAAATTAAATGAAACTTGGCGTCCGAAGGCAGGTAATAACGGTTTTGAAAGTTAAATTGAGTTGAAAAAGAAAAGGGTTTCATAAAAAAGTTTTTTGTACTCTTCATTAATTTTATTGTTGCTAATTTAAATTTAAAATCGTTTTTGCCTCTCTCTATCGGGTACTTGCTGAAGAAATTGACTTTTTTTGAACATTGTGTTGTGCTAACAACTGCTTATCAATTTTAGCTGTAAATTAAACTGTGTACAGTGCAGTTATAAATATATTTCTAACTAGCCTAGAGTAGTTTTGCAAAATAAAAAATTATAAGGTTCATTATTTACTTTACACTTTATTTATACCGTGAATCGAAGCAAAAAATTGTATATCTTTTAATAATAATATAATACTAGCAGCGCCTCGCGGTTTCACCCGCGTAGTTCCCGTTCCCGTAGGAATTTCGGGATACAAATTAGCCTATGTCCTATTCCAGACTATAGTCTATCTCTGTGCCAAATTTCATCCAGATCCGTGTTGCCGTTCTGGCGTGATAAAGGAACAAACATCCATCCATCTATCTATCCATCCATCCATCTAAACTTTCACGTTTATAATATTAGTGAGATGAGATTAGGATTTTTTAACTAAAGAAACATACGATTAAGGAAATGTCACCAAACCATTCTTGCTACAAAAACCCATTTGTACAAAATCACTTCTTAATCGAAAACACTCCGACGCAATTAAAGTGAAAAATAATGACACAAAATCACTTTTAAAAAACAATTTGGATCACCGCCAGACGCTGCCTTTTATACCTTTGCCAAGCTGCGATATTGTTTTTAGCGTTTTAATTTTCACCTCGGACTTGCAAAACGTTGCACTCGGAGTAAGGAAAAATAGTTGCTTGAGAGGTTGCGAATGTTTTTACACAAAATGAACGTCTATTATAGTAACTCCTGTATTTATACTCCGCTGGGGTTTGAAAGATATTAAAAAAAAATCGTCAAGATTTAATTCAACCGCTAGTAGGTACGAACGACTCGTTTGTTCTCAGGTTTTTATATAATAGTGCGTAAGCCCTCGCACTTTGGGTAATCTCTAAGAAATTAAAAAAGTTCCCAAAAATTTTCTAGGATTAGGACTAGGATTTCATGGCTTTGTTGGTTAGAGCACACCCGTACTGAGGGTGGGGAGCAGGTTCGAGTCCTGCCGAAACAGAAAATTTTTGTAAACTTATTTAATTTCTGATTCGTATGTGGGTTTAACTTTTTTCTTCCGACTTGAATGCGAAACATTCTATTCCGTTTTGTGGAGTTCAGTCTTTTATTTTAATGTGGGTATGCAGCACAGAACTATCTAAAATCAATTTACAAGAAAACAACTTTAAAATAAGTGACAGTTGGTGAAAAACACTGAAAAGATGAACCATCTAGCTGAGTTAAGTGTTATACGGACATCTACGAGTTTTTGAAAATTTACTGTATCTGTGTCACATTAATATTATAAATGCAAAAAGTTTAGATTGATGTATGTTTGTAACTTGTTCACGCCAAAACTACCTACTGATCAGATCGGGCTGAAATTTGGCATATATATAGTTCCAAGCCTGTAGTAAAACATAGGCTTTTATTCTAAAAATCAGTTCGCATGATATAAAAACCACCTATAAACGTGTGCATATAAACAACGCGTACGAAGCCGCGGGTGAAAAATAGTGTTCTAATTAATGCATTTTATGCGCTGAGTGTACCTTCAAAAACCGAATTTATAAAATTCTAGAAGATATCCTTCTTTTTTAATCAAATTACGGATGATTTTTTAATGCAGTGCCCAAAACTTTGAATTGGACTTTTGCTAAAGTATTTTACCTTTCCGGCTCAAGGTGTATTAACTCCCTTGGAGCTTGCGTCAGTTCAGCTAGTCCACTTTTCTTTTATTCAAAAAGGTACACAAATTTCTTATAATTATAATCAAGCTATAATAATTATAACACAAAAATTATAAATGTTAGGAAAGGTTATTTATGTCCAATGGACATTAACCTATCTTCACAATTACCGTGTATTTGTTTCGTTAAATGTGCAATAAATAATTTTCTATCGATCTATTTTAACATAAAAAATAATACGAGCGTTTGCCGGAATACAAAATTATAATTCATTACAAAACCACATGATTTCCATTTCTTTAAAATAGCTATAGCTAATATGGTAAATAGCTTAACTTGAACAAGTTAGGACAACACAAAATGCTTATTTAGAGGCGTAGGACTCTTACGTGGAAGCTTGATATCTCAATATGGCAATAAAAAGGCCTTCAATACAGCCAACACCGGTCAAACACCTCAAGTTAAATTCAAGCATCATCTTTGCTGAAGTGTCACAACTTCCATTCGGGATCCTAACGCTAAATTGATCCAAATTGTTTACCTTGAGATCATGCGGCAAATGTGGCCAACCAAGTAATATGACATAACGTACAGGTAAATTCACAGTGGGCTAGCTGTATCCCCCAGTTCAAATGTGGGGGCGGAACATTAGGCCCTAAGCACTCAGGCCCAAATAAACACAATTGTCCGGGACCAAACCTTTGGACACAGAAATTTGCATAATTTATGAAACTCAACCTTCACCAACTTTGCAATTTGTGGAGGTGAGCGTTCTGAGATTGTTGCAACCGGGATAACGACTAGATAAAGTACCATTAAACGTGTACAGTACAATTGAATTTACCTAAGTTTATCTGTCATAAATATTTAATATTGGTCATAATATAAAAAAACTACTAGATTTATCTAGTTACCACTTGTCGCTCGAAGCCCGGTTGGGAGACCCAGATACGGGTGGAAGAAAGAAGTCGAGACCTTCGCTCACTTCAAGTCTTCACACCGGACTAGGGATGGAGGCGGCACAGGACAGAAGCCGGTGGCAATTTAATGTGTCGTTTACCAAGACCCACTTTGGGGTTGATGCGCCAGGATAGTGAGTGAGTGAGATTTATTTCGACTGTAATTCACTGGAGTTAGTCCTTTACTAGACTGGAATTCACCTACGATTTGAAAAAATGGAAGCACGAAGCAAGGCGTTGCGTAGCAAATTCCAATCTATAGTGGAAATCAGGCTTTTGGCAACGTCAATAAATGTAATAGCCTGTTTTAAAGATAAAGATCATTTATTTGCATAAATATGTGTAGATATAAGATTTTACAAACAGGTATGTAGGTAATAATTAAAATTGCAAATGGCCCCTTCATTTGCAATTGCAATTGATGACGAAACTCATTTATTATGTAGTGCAATAAAGTTCTTAAAACTCGTAAAATACACTCAAAATGGGATTTTTGTGCGTAATGATTGTAAACTGAGCGCAAGTTTTCAGTAGGAGATTTTTTTTTAAGTCTATTGACCTTCGTTTGACCGCAATCTCGCCTGATGAAACGAACACGAAGGTCTAGACGACACCTCTTCACTATTGTCTTGAAGAGATCCGGGTTGTAATTGACGGGAAAAACAGCAGCAGGGAGCGTGTTCCAAACCCCAGCGCGGTACGAATAATGAAGGAGGAGGAAAACAGCTTAGTACGAGTGGACGGTATATACTTTACCTTACTTCCCGCAAATGACGTCTACCGCTTTTATAGAAACACGTACCTTACAAATAGAAACACGTACCTTACAAAAACTTCACATTTACATGCCCCTAGGTGAGGCTAGTTGGCTGAGTGAGACCGCTTTTAATCCCTTCGGATTGTGATCACGGGTTTGATGCCATACGAGCACAAATATTTTGTAATGTTTAATGTACATTACATTTACTGACTTAGATAGACGGACAGATATATCGGTCACGTTATGGGTATACAAAATCGTTTAATTCCAAAAACGTATCACCTTTTCGTTGTTTGCAACAATCTGCAAATGATTCAACTGTTTCAATTGTAAATATTAGCTCATATTCTGGTTTCTATTCTTTGATTGTGATTAATTGTGACAATAATATGTCTCTTCAAACACGTAGCAGTTGTCCCTGGTCGTTGATTTAGTTTGATAACTAGGATAAAAGTAGGATAAGATTATTTCTCTCTGTCACATTGTTTTACACAAAATTAGCCTTTAAGAGGCGAATCTAGCCTGTTTTCTTGTCAAACTGGGACTAGATTTTAGTACTCACGGGATTCCTGTGGTTAAAAACTCGAATTACATAAATTTCTAAATTTTTTCTTTGGTTCTTTCAACGTGAAAACACGACTAAGAATAAAAAATACGATAGAAAAAGTATCATACAAACTCTTAACAATTTCTATTTGCACTAAACCTCATAAACGAAAAATAAGTTCTCTCAATAAACCTTAAACCAAGCAAAAATAGTAAAACACCACTTTATTGCGTGGAAGTTTACAAATGTAAAAGATAGTTGCGTAAATAGTAGAGCTAAGTAACTAGAGAGATAGTAAAGTTGTTGAGGTGGGCTATAGTTTGTGACCGACTTTGGAGTGGCCGAAAGGTCTGGGGAGAAGAGCCTTACAGGGATAGCAATGTAGGTACTTTTGCTTCAAGGTCAACCAAATAAACTATTTATTATGGCCTTCTCTCGCTTACAATATACGTTTTAGTTCAATAAATATAGATTCATAAACGAAGCTGTAACGTAGAAAAGTCAAACACGAAAAATTAAATGATTTATTTAATCCAATAAATGTTTCAGAATTGTGTTTCAATAGCTCCAAATTGTTCGCCGTCTGAAGTGAGAGCACAGATCACTATAAACTAGAGTAAGACTAACTCAAATTTTCATATAATGTGTTATCAAAAGTAAATGACAGAGATTTTATGTGACATTATCGAATCTTGACATCAGTTCTCCACACACACACATGCACAGAAATTGTTTGTGTGATGATGATTGATGCTTGGGTTCTAAGAAAGTAAATGAAAACAATCATCACCATCCGCAGTCGGATTTTACTCACTGCATAGGCTTCCCGATGTTTGTGACATCCACCACGGAATAATAATGAAAGCAATAATTAGATATGTTACATTTGAACCGAACCAGGTCCGAACAGGGACAAAGGCTAAACAAAATATCCTTATACCTTTTTTTCCTTTTTAAAATCAGAAGACTTTAAAGAACTTTACGAAATGGTTCAATGTTTCCTTTCTAAACTAAACATTCTCACAAATTTCATAGTGCAATATTTCATGCACTGACATATCCTTCACAGAAATCCCGTGTACCGAAATCCTGCGCAGTCAGCGGCCAGCGTTAATGGAAAACATGCGTGTCTATTGATTTCCGCTAATGGAACCCGGGGCAGTTCGGCTTACGCACAATATATTGAATTCAGTAGCATCAGTGCGCACAACAGATAAAATTTAATACAAAACATCGTTCGTTGCCAAAAAAAACTTCCTTCTAAACTTACGAGGCGTAGTAGATAACATTTAAATAAGCATAAAGGCGTTATGTACCTAAGTACGCGACAGCTTCACACTAATGTATAGTAAAGGTAGCGGTTTGGATGTCAAAAATTCAAAATTCAATAACTTTATTTCTTTAGGCTTACAAAATAAGCACTTAGACAAGTCAAATTTTATAGATAAACAGCTTAATAATAGTAATTATTATCAAATAAGAAACAAAATGTTATTGATTTTGTTCGCTTCAATTTTTTGTCCACTAGTGGAAGAAGCGAAAAATAAACCACTAGCAAGTGTGTAATGCTTAATGCTTATGTTTGTTACCTCAACGCGTCAAACTAGAGAACAGGTCAGACTGACATTTTGCATATCTATGTACATATAGTTCTTGCGGGCAAGACGCTAGTTCTCATTATAAGCATGGGTACGTAACTTACTGATTGCCAAAGTCCACATCGTGCAATAAAGCGACTCATTACTTTTTCACGGCTGTTTATTTCGAGTGCCGCAGATGCTCTCAGGGATTGTACAAGGAAAGTAGTTCAGCTTTAATGTGCCGGGCGGCTGTTTTTATAAACACTATCCATTACCCAGTAATACCACGGAAAACCGGGCGCTGGGAAAGTCACTTTCACCTTTTAGCGGGAAATTCGGAAATGATTTTGGGGCGAAATTCTTGAGGCAACAGTGTTACTCGTACTTTATTGATGGGCTTTGTAGCTCTATGTATATAGATTTCAAAAAACACAATTCTGTAAACAAAACACAGTCAAAAACTTCAAAAGACCGTGTTTTGTTTTAGACCGAGTCAATTTTGAAACGTCTTTGTATGCACCCAGTGTTCTATGATATCACGTGTTTAATCGTTATCAAAATGTAATAGTTGTGTATGATATTAACATGATAGTAGTCTATCACAGTTCCGTTTTTTTTTGCTGTCATTTGTCGATAAACCAATACGCAAAATGACGTAAATAAGTAAATTGGGAGTCTTTCAATTCATTTAGAATATTGTATGTTTACCTGCGTCGAATACAGAATTTTTACTTTAGTTTATTCCTCGATCGTCCTACAATAAACACCGGCATGTTCCTTGTTCGTCCTACAAAGTACTATTAAAACGGAGTGTTACCCACAAAGCGCATTCACCGGTGTCGAAGTGGCTCCAACTAGCGGGAAACTAGAGTACTTATTGGATAAATTAAAGGTCTTGAATCTGTTTGCATTGATTACATTACAGAATTGGTATCTACTGTACTTACACACTAGGCGATTTGGGGATAAAATTAACTATTATTCAAGGAATAGTGAGATTTAATATCTATATTATTAATAAGTCAGTGAGGTTGACCCTGTTGACTTGAGTAGTCAAGTCAACAGGCTCATTGATGAGGAGATTAGTGGGGTCGTTGGCTTCGATAAAAGTAAAAAAGGTTTACTTTTACTTTTTTACTTTTATCGAAGGTCGTTGGTAATAAAAATTCCCTACGACACCATTGACTTGAATTCATTGATGGGGAGGTAAGTTTGGTGGTTGGGAATATCAAATAATAGAGTTAAATAGACCACGCAATATGTACAAGCACATTTTGATCGTTGTTGTTAACCAATTAGTTGAAACGCCATGTTTTTAGATTGGCTTGTTTGTTAATAGGCTAACGCTGTTTGCTAAACTGTTGTGGTTTGAATATACAGGCGAATTTGAATTTTAATTGAACTATACTGAAAGGCTATAACCGCACTTATAGGCTTCGTTTGCTTATCTAGCATGAATACAAATTACAAAATTAAGTAGGTGTACGGAAAAAAACAGGTTTAGTGTTTATCAGTGTTTTTAATATGAATACATTATTTTTTACTTTAAGGATAAGTGTCGTAAGTGTGTGTAAGTGTCCTCGTCTTTTATGCCACCTAGATGCGGTCCTGTGCGCGGCTTGCGAAAAGTCCAATTTATTACAAAAAAGCTATGAACTTTAATCCTTAACTCATTCCACTAATATTATAAATGTGAAAGTTTGGATAGATGGGTGGATGTTTGTCTCAATCACGCCAGAACAGCTGAACGAATTTGCATGAAATTTGGCACAAAAATAGATTATAGTCTGGAATAGCACAAAAGCTACTTTTTATCTCGGAATTCCCATGGGAACGGGAACTACGCGGGTGAAACCGCGAGGAGCTGCTAGGATATATTATATCATTACAAAAAAATTTAAGAAACAACTATTAAAAATAATAATGATATTCAATCTAATAACTTAGATATAACAACTGTAACTGAATTAAAAGTAATTAATTCCTACTGTAATAAAATAACTTAATTATTGAATACTGCCAAAATCATAATAAATATGGAAGTTTTACGAATTCATCATCACATGTCATGATCTTACATTCTTAACACACCATAATACCATATATTATATGACACCTTACATTCTTAATGAACATGCCAAAACCATAAACACACCCTGCATCGCGCACACACACAAACACACACATAGACACTACCTTTAACAATGACTCCACCGCTTTTTTGTTCGGGGGTAAAAACTCGCATGCAGAACCATTTTGGAGTTTTTCCTTAGCACCCATCCAGCGCAGATATAAGCTTGCAATTAGAATGGGATAGCACCATATCCAAATGATATGAAAGTGACATTTGCTTTGAAAAGGTTCTATCCTATTTTGACTAAGGCAGAGCGTATGCTACATAATAATAATAATGCTGGACAATTACACAACTTTATCTAGCCCCAAATTATGCAGAGCTTGTGATATGGTACTAGATAATTAACATCACAATACTGGGAAATAAGTTTTACCTAAAAAAGGCATATTTTTAATAAAAATCACCTGATTACGCTTTGTTACGTTGTCACTGACTAGGATGAAAACAATTTGAAACTTATTTTTAATGTAGTCAAATAGCGTATTGTCCATTATTATTTATTCATTATTTATACTGACCACGAGCGTTTTATACCTTTCTTCATTTGCGGGCCACGTTAGGCCATAATGAAGTAATCCTCTCTCCCACCAGCTCCATTAGTACCTCACCGACCAATCTTCATCACAATCAATCATAACCACTCGTTAATCTTGCTGACGTTGACTTATTGTCGCGATTATTTCTTACTATTGTGACAGAGGACAAACGGATGACGAACTATTATCGTGGTAAGGGAAATATGGATGGTAACCATCTTTTGTGGCGGAGCAGCTGGAAGAATCTGGTGGTTTTCTGAGGAATTAACTTGGCATTGGATTTGCTGATTTTTTCTGAGGATATTTTAGATAAATTTGGATGCAGGTGAGAAAGAGTAAGGAACTGAAAAGGAGACCAAAACTATAACACCTATTTTTTTTTAAATCAAATTACCTGATTACGCTTTGTTACGTTATCACTGACTAGGATGAAAACAATTTGAAACTTATTTTTAATGTAGTCAAATAGCCTATTGAAAAAATTGAGTTAACTGCAGACTGTTGCAAACTATTTACAGGTGCCTCAACTGATCTAAATCAATACCAGTCGGAAGCGTCCCAAGACGCTGGCTGCATTGCCCCGCTGTATGGCAATGCTGATAACTTATTAGTTAGATGATCGATAGTGGAATAACTTTCATTTGTTTTTTAACAAAGAAACGCTACAAACGTGAATGAGATAAATGATTAGTGGACAGTATTGAACGGATTGTTGAATGTGAAAAGAAACAAGATAAAGTTAAAAACTACAACCCGACTACGTGAAAGTTATAAAAGTTTGAAACATTTACATTGACAAAATAGAATGACGTATCGGTCATATTTGATAGGCATAGAGTTGAAAATGAAAATAGGTCGTAGGTATTGTAATTTTTCTCTATGGGGCCTGCAGCCTGCGGCTACCTAAACTTTAATACGCGTTTTGAAGGCTTATTCGGGGTCGGAGCCCTAAATCCTATAGCCTATAACCATCGAGGTATTGAGACGAATCAATCGATACATAATTTGTTGAAATCGAACCAGTAGTTTCAGCGCTACGTGGGAACAAAGAAATCGGCCACATACATACAAACATACAAATATACAAACATAGGGTGCTAACCTCATAACCCTCCCCTGTTGGTAGTCGGGTAAAAATGATAAAAGGTCCTGTAATAGTTTGTAAAAGTAATCCGTTTTCGAGGCAAAATTTGATCCCATAGAATACCTGAAAGTATGAAAATGGCAGGAAGCTGCTTCAATTTTTCAAAATCATTAAGTATTTTTAAAACAAGAATACTGAAATATTGAATACTCAAGAATACGTCTAAGTACTCAAAGATTGGAAGCAACCACCCAAGTTTCGATGTAAAGAGCCAGTTACACGGAAAATACACAGGCATCTTAACATGGCGGTCGCCGCAAATATTTCAGGAAGAATTTCCGTAGATTTATATTCTCTTACGCTGAAATAATGCTAGCAATTTTTCCAGAGCGCGATGACTAAGCACTCAGACCCTTTCACATTAGCCGATAATGTTTGCCGTATCGATAATTCATGACAACATAATAATAACTCTGAATGGCCAGTTTATCAACTTACAACGTCAGGAAACGGTGATGCTGAAAAATAGAAATGGGTTATATTATTAAATGGAGGAATCATTTACGTTGCTTCAAATTTGCGTCATAAGACAATTGCTAGATAGATAGATTTTATCTAGCAAATAACTTTATTTCTTTAGGCTTACAAAATAAGCACAAGTCAAATTTATACATAAACAGTTTTATAAATAGTAATTATTATCAGTCTTTCATTATTAGTTCCATTTGGCAGCTTAAGGCATAGTTAAAAAAAGCATTTTGACACCTGCTTTTAAGCGTATCTTTGAAAATGGTGATTCATTTATCTGCGTTTAGCTAATATAATCGTTCACAGAATATCAATTATCGTATCGGATAATGTAAAAACTTTGAGCAAAAGCTCGCAAATGCTTTGAACTCTGTGTTTAACTGTTTCATCTAATGCCCCGCTGCATGAAGATGTGCTCAGCAGCCGACAAAGTACAGGGTGTATAAGGAGCATTCATTTTAATAAAATTGTAATGCCACTAATGGCGAAAGAACCACTCAGAACAAAGATGTCCCAAGATTTTTCTAAGTCTTGTGTTGGCTAAGATCCACTTGGATCTCTGTGCCAGAGCCATTATGTAAGTTTTTCAGAATAAAATGAGAGTTCATACATACCTAGATTATTCGAAAAATATCCATAGATGGAAGGAAATCCATCTATCTTACAGTTTTACTACTGATCTCCCAGTTAATTAACATAGTTAAAGCATTAACTGTGGCAGTGTTAATGATTTATTACGCAAGATCAGTAGTAAAACTGTAAAATGGACACCACTGAATGTGTCCTAACTCTAGTCTTAATAATCTTTATGGAATCCTGCAAATCAGGCGATGAAATTAACCACCTATTCCTTACACACCTTGTATTTTACCCAACAAGCAAGTTGAATATCTGGCTTGCAGTTTGCTACAGTTTGATCCGAAACATCAGAACAACATCCGTGTATTTCTGTGTACCTATTCGTAATCTACTTGGCAAAGTTGAGCTTTATCTCAGTGTTTTGGTGAAGAGAAATTTGGTCTACGTTATGACCATTTTAATCAGACGTATCAACATGACGTACCTACCAAAGGTGGAATAAATCAGTGAAATGATATTGAATTCGGATTCAACATTATTTCATAAATTTATTCCGTATTCTCGTTATCGTTATCGTGTTATAGTTATCGGAAAACGAAATTAAAATAGTAAATCGTCTGACTAGAATTTCGTTTTTGATTATTCACAAAAGAAAACAAAGTTAAAAATTGATATTTTATTTTTTAAAGATGTCTGAGGCCTCCGGTCGACAAGATTTTACGCCGTAGAAATCTAAGTAACCCTTACACACGAATAGGTACACAATTTGGACTCGGCGCCGTAACCACGTTTATCAGTGCTGTGGGACACTTTGAAATCTTGTTGACATACGACGACGGCGGCAACGGCGGTACGGCGTCACCGGCGGCGGAGCGCCTCAAAACGGTTGATTTTTACGACGGAAAACCATATGTCGACAGAAGGCTTAAAAAAACGTAAATGTAGGGTACATACTTAACTACCTACCAGTTATTATTTTTGTTTTAGTTTCGTAGGTTAACTGTTTCTTTTTCTAGGTTCTCTTGAGCAGAAAAAAATAAGTTTAATAATGTTTCATTTCGCTTTGAGAATAATTTTTCTCTAGATATACTATTTTCTTTGTAAATATTATCTCTTAGGCTTATAGAATAGGTACCTCCACTTAATCTCTCTATGCTTCAAGCAAAAAAATATATTTTTTCTTTTATGTGTCCTTTTGTAAACTTCTTAGAACTATTACCCACTGTTTGTGAGGAATTTTATTTTTCCATTTCCACTTTGTTAGTCTCAAGAAGTTTCTTATTGTTTTCTTCGAGGTAGCTTTTTGCTTATTTTATGTTTACTAGTGACTTTTTTCGCACAACGCTAAGCAAATTGTTTTGCGGTCGGCCCGTTTCCATCAAATATCAATCAAGTGCGGCTATGTTTCGATATCCACTATTTTTCTACCAAAGTTACGAACAAGCTTAGCTCCACCTATTTTGACAGCAAACAAAACTGAGTCAAATTTTATGAAATGAAATCAGTCCGTTTTCTATTGCGGTGATGAACAAATGTGATGTATTGTTCTCGCGCACTAGCTAGTGACCTACTGCGACATCCAAGCAGCTACCAGTTATGGTAACTTTCCTCACGCTACTAAAACTACCAAAACCCAAATATTCGAACGTGTAATGGAAAAGGTAAAAAAGGTGACGTGTTATTCAAGAAATTGATGAAATAAATGATTACTGATTACTAATGTATTTCCGATTCAGATTTTCTGAAACCTTATTTCTTAAGGCTTACAAAACAAATACTTGGACCAGTCAAATCTTAAACAATAAAATTATTATCAAACAAAGAATAAGGTGATGTCGATTTTCTTTTTTTTATATTTTTTATTATAGTTTTGTACTTATAGTTAATAAGTGGTGTGTGTACAGCTCCACTTAATAACTATTAACTTAGATTTTTGCTTTATAGTGCGTTACTCGCACTGGGTAAATCTTCTACGAAAACTTTTTAATAATATGGTGAAGCGCGGGTTCGAATCCTGCCGAAATCGAAATTTTTTGGGATATTATTAAAAAGTTTTCGTAGAACTATTAATTTCCTTTATTATTAACTGCTTTCCATCTCTCTCCGCTGGCAAACATTTTGGAGGCAATCAGAAGTGGCTCGCTGTCTTGCATGCGAACATAAATTGAGCCGGTAGTCCATGAAATAACATACATTAATCTATTGCGAGGTCCAGGTTTAAAGCCGAGACTAGCGCTAACATACAAACAAACCGCTAAACTAAACTGGACACGTTGCAAAGCTTTGCCGAGGAACAGCAAGATTATTGTTGCAATCTAAATTTACGTTGCTGCTGCATTTTATGGTAGAAATCCGTTGTGGTAAGTAGCTAGAGTTTTTACTGGAGAAACGTTTAGAGTTGCTGTTTTATGTGTTGCGGTTTGCGGTTCATTGAAAGTTATAAGTTTGCGGAGACTAAACACAACACGTGAGATGGCCAGTAAAGACAAAGCCTCAAAAGCTGCCGACTCTTTCACTACAGTTGAGCTTAGAGTTAGCTACAAATTAAGTCAACAAACCCGAAAAAAAAACTTTTCTGTCGATAAAAATATATTATTGTTTGTTTAAAATATTTATTGAAAAAAATATTTAAAGTAGTTATCGATCTTTTAACAACTTTTTAAGTTATGTTTAAAAATTATCCACAAGAAAGTTCATTTTAGCTTCGTAAGTAATGCGGTATTGTTTGTATTATATTTTTATATTATATTTCATATTATAAATGTGTTTGTTTGTTTGCTTGTCCTTCCTTCGCGCTCTAACTAAACAATCAATCGACTTGATTTTTTGTGTAGAGTTAGGTGAAAGGATGGAGAGTAACATAGAGTAACTAGTTATTATAAAAAAAATGAATATATAAAAATATAAATGAATTCCCACGGGACAAAATAACCTCAAGCAACGCGTGCGCAACCGCGGGCAGAAACTAGTATGTACTTATTAAAAAAGACGACATAAAAGATGATATTTTCCCAATGTCTGTAGCGTTTCATTTAATGTTGTTTTTTCCATTAGCACATTTGGCTCTATTAGGGCTCAGACACGTTATGGGATCAGTCAGTTATAATGTATGTTACTTTGCAAGTAGACACTTATGACAAGGTTGCCAAGGATCATAATAATGATCCAGGCATGGGCCATAATATTATAATGGCCCATGCCTAAAAGAGTTGCCTAAAAAGTGATACACAGTTGTAGGCGATGGTTATTATAATTATGGATCATAACAATAATCCAGGCATGGGCCATAATATTATAATGGCCCATGCCTAAAAGAGTTGCCTAAAAAGTGATACACAGTTGTAGGCGATGGTTATTATAATTATGGATCATAACAATAATCCAGGCATGGGCCATAATATTATAATGGCCCATGTCTAAAAGAGTTGCCTAAAAAGTGATACACAGCTGTTGTAGGCGATGGTTAACCGTTTTTGGATTTATCACCAGGACCAGCTTATACCATCATCAGTAGGCATCAGTAAAGTGACTAGCATTTAAAATTAAAAGCGCTCTTGTATTTACTGTTTACTTTCAACAGTAAGCAGTGACAAACACAAAACTTTAGACTCAGTATTATATTACCTCGTATAGTGCAGTCAATGCCACAACTAGCGTCCCAACTCCCATCTCCTATAACGATACACAGCGGACACCTAAACTTTTCCATCCGGATTCTGATCTCCGACGCAATAAATCATGTGACGTGCGCAGTACCCTGGACCGGCGCCAACCGGTGGATACCGGATTGACTTATAGGGTTTGCACACAGGCTTCTGGGGATAGCTAGGTGGCATGTCTAATGCTTTTCCAACACAATCGTTTATTTGAAATGCACGAGGACGCTTGCGGAGACTGTAACTCAGTCACAGTCTCCGCAAGAGAGACTGTGACTGAGTCACACAGTCACATTTTTTCATTTGTTGTTATAACAGCAACAGAAATACATCATCTGCGAAAATTTCAACTGTCTAACTATCACGTTTCATGAGATACAGCCTGGTGACAGACGGACAGACGGACAGCCAAGTCTTAGTAATAGGGTCACGTTTTTACCTTTTGGGTACAGAACCCTAAAAAAAAGAAGACAAGTTACGGCACTCCTACAGCATTCTGCACCTTTGCTTTAAACTGTACGTGGTAGTTACGTTGTTAGGTAAGTAAGGCATCACGTAATTAATTAAACCATACATAGGTAGTAATTAAGCTTACTGGTTTAGCTTAACTACATCGCGTAGGTGGCAATGTTACTGGTCTACATGATTTAGGCTCGGCCCCGATTACCCAGTGCGTGTCTAACGCATAAACTTGTCTAGGTATTTCCGATAGGCTGTGATTTGTGTAAGGACATACAGACAGTATTGATTGCTTTTCCTGATAGGTGGGCTTTGATTAATAAATGACATATTGCAGCTGTGGTAGGTACATTTTTCCTGGAAGATTAAATGTTTATTCTATAGAAAATTCTTTCACTTGATGTTTGCCTATGTGATATCTATAAGAATTTGTTTTATTGATGTCTACCTACTAACTATTACTACCTACTACTAACCTGTAATCAATTTGCATTTGTACAAGCTTTCCAATTACTTAGAGAGCTTTTTGGTTTTTATTCCCTAGTTTTTGTGCGTACATTTAGATTAAAAAACTACGCCAGCAATGAAAAACATTACCTTGTTAAAAATACCAAAAACGAACAAAGCAAAAACACGAATACTATCGAAATAACCAGAAAAAATTAAACTGTTAGAACAAAGGATTTAAATTTGAAAACCCGCAAGCATTTTGGCCAAATTGGCACCGAAGTGCACAAAAAAGGGAAAAATAGTGCAGCACTTGAAAACTCTGTTTCGCTTTCCAATAATTCGCCGTCAATCTTTCAGCACTGAAGTTATCAGACTTTAAATATTTCACTCGTGACACCTACAGAGGTGATATCTCACCAGCAGGGGGCTATTTCGGATTCTCGTATGCGAACTTATTTCTTGTGACAAAGTTGGCCTTGTGTAGAAATTAGATTGCTGGATTTTGACGTTAATTCAAGAGATATCTAGCTCTCGTAAGCTATAATGATCGTAAATCAAACAACGATGAAGCTTAAGAATAAAAACCTAGTAATGATTAAACCTTACGTTGTATGTATGTACCTACGTGCTTTTTTTGTATTTTAACCATCAAAAAAAAAACTCAAAATGATTGGTATTCAAGTTTTTTATTTAGTTTTTTTTTTGTTAATGTGAGCCTTGGATCAGTAAAGATCATGTTTCACTAAAAAAATACTCAAGAGAATAATAGCATTGTCGAATCGCCTTCTTCTTACATTGAAATATCCACATTTACGAGAATCGAACCCGCTGGCTTTCTGCCAATGTTTCCGTTCCATTCGGAATTCCTTTGCTGTACACAACATTTGTACTCAAACACCCGGAAAACCATCTTATTCTGTTAGTGTTACGGTCGTTATTCTTCAATTCAGAGTAATATCATGAACCAACTGACCAAGGCAACACGACATTGCGAACAATTTAGTAGAACTTAAAAATTATTAGTTTCGCAGAAAAAAATGTGTAAAACTTCTACATTGACAATTTTAATATGACTTATTTTGTTCTCAATGCTGAGGATCAAAATTTTCGACTTCTTACGTAGCGTAGATCTTTTTCATGAAGTATTTTTTGCATTCGTAACATATGTAATTTTATGTCTTTGTTGGTGTTGGGTATAACAAAAAGTTATGGACACATAATAATAAATATTTTTAATAAATATAAATAAATAAATAAATAATGCTGGACTATTCACACAGCGTTATCTAGCCCCAAGCTAAGCAGAGCTTAGCATATCTACACATACACGATACACATATCTACTACCTACCTAATAAATTGAGTCTATTGAAACTGCGTAGTTACAATTTACAATATTTAAAAACTTCTAACTTTTCAAAGAGTCTTCAGGTTAACGGGGTGCTGGCTTTTATTAATTTTACGTATTAGCATTGCCGTTCAACATGGTAAGGCTACCAGCATTCTGGGCGCTTCTATTATTTTCGCACAGATTAATTATGTTTTTATTATTCACTTATGTAATTCCTTTTAAAACGAATCTAATTTACGGAATGGTTTTTATCTAATTGCAGTAATAACACAAATGAAACTAAATTCTAATAAATTGAACTAAATAATTTAGTACATTGCGAGAATTTACTACGGGTGTAATTTACCCGTAACACAGGGAAGTGATTCCAAACAAAACAATTGTTTTGTTTGGAGTCCGTTTACACACGAGGTGACCAAGTTTTATTAGTCGCAACAGATCACCTTAGTAAATACTAAATAACAACATTCCAAATCCTAATCAAAGACCTGACAGCTGTTCTTCGGATCAACTAATCAGTGATTAAATATTTTGTAAATAAGTTATTTCTCTTGCCACCTTGCTGGCTTTGTTTCGTTCCGGTGCCGGCACTATCTCACAAGCCGTGGAAGCAAAACTGCAAAATTGCATGTTTTTCCACTGATCGGCGCTAGCACTGGTACGGCTTCTAAGTAAAACCAGACAATTGACCCAGCATTATCTGGCCACGTTAAACTGAGCTGGCGTTATGGATACTCGGTATCTATAACACATAACATCATCATTATAAGATAGATAGAAACATCCAGAACACCAGGAAAGAAATGTCCACAGATTCCGAACCAGGAATCTCCTACGTTGTAGATAGACCTTCGCCCTCAGCGACGTAGAGGCCATCATGGCACAAACCAAATAGGTTTGTGCCGGCGCCGGCACCGCGTGCCAGCAGATGGATAGTCGTCCATTGTCATGACGTATTTCATATGGCAAAAAAACATACTCGTAGCAACAGAAACCAAACCTAGGTTACTCGTGTGACAATAAGCTAAATTGGCGTTAATTTTCGCTGCATTAATTGGTGTGCTATTTAATCGGGATTTTAGTTTATGTCCGCGGGTTTACTCGACATTTAAACGGATTATGGTTGACTCGATTTCAAATTAGTAAGTACTTAACATACCGACGTAGTACATGCGAAATTAGTGGTCTGGAATTTGTACAAATAAGTTTTCATACATCATATTATTATATTTTTGAAGAAATTAATAAAAAGTCTTCAGACTCGATTTTAAAAATTCTTTCTGAAGCAGATATCGGGATAATCCCATTTTCATCGAAAAACATTTAATAAAGAAGAGGGCTCAGCACATGCTGAAGTACTCAAGTAACTAAACTTAAAGTCCATACTTTTAACAGTTTCTTTTATGTGTGTCTGATCAAAATACCTATTCAAAGAGATGTCACACAATTAGCATCATCTAGACCTTCGTGATACATCGTCGGCCACGTCTTCACTTTCCATCAGGTGAGATTGTGGTCAAACGAAGGGTAATTGACTATAAAAAAAAATAAACAAAAAAAAACATTCTTTCCCTAAATTGACAAAAGCAAAAAGGCTTCCTAAATTGTTTTCTGTACATTACTTTCGAGCAGTTAAAAGGGTCAATGAGGTATTCATACACAAGGTACAAACTCCACAAAATAAATCAACTCTCCAAATACTTAATTAATTTCAGGTTAAATACTTAATTAATTCCCGGAGTGTTGAGGATGTTAAATACATTCTTGTAACGAAGTAGACGCTATTTAACCCCTGGACTGTGTCAACTGGACTTATTTGGTAACAGCAACAAGTTGTAAGCGGACGGTTCAGCGAGATTCTTGGGGCATGTTGGGATTCTTTTCATACAATCTTTGACGACCTTCGTGGCACAGTGGGCGAACCCCGCTACCTCCTGCGGGGCCCGCCTCGTGGCATGTTTTTGTACGATCTGCAGATATTTTGTCCAAGTGTTCTAGGTGCTTTCTGTGTAAAGTAAAGATATACATATGTATAATAAATGAATGTAATGTATATAAGTCCAGTTAACTAGTACCATATAATATAATACAAGCTCTGCTTCCTTTTGGGCTGAATGAAGCTGTGTGGATTGTCCTGTCCAGCGCTTTATTTTATTTGTTACATTAATTCCAAATCCTAGAGCTTGCTCAGAGAGGTACCTTATTCCATAACTATTTGCGAAAATTCATGAAGTGCCTACTATCAATAAATAAATAATGCTGGACAATTCACACGCATTATCTAGCCCCAAGCTAAGCCGAGCTTGTGTTAGGGGTACTAGTTATCTGATATACATTTATAATACAATACATAGATAGATATTTTTTTATTATACATAGAAAACGACCAGAACACACTGAACAAATGTCTGCAGATCGTACACACATTTGTCCCGAGGCAAGAATCAAACCCTCCTGCGTCGCAGGCAGACCTTCGCCCACCGCGCCACAGAGGTCGTCTACAGTATATGAAGGTACTTTATACTATAAAACCATGTTATTAACTGTGGTACATTATTTCTATGATTTGTATAAATCATCTGTATTATTAGGTTAGGTTTAATTTTCGAAAAGAGTTCTCAAGCCATGACCTGTTTTGAGTATAGTTATAAGGATTTTTAAAAAATAAGCAGTGAAAATATGCCTGTGCATGAATATACATACTTTTCCTTCGTTTAAATGTCGGAGAAAGCCCCCGCTTCTACTTTAGAACACAAAGACCCAAAAAGGTCAAATAGCTCTAATCGACCTCTGTTAACCCTTCAGACTGAGGTGTCCCGTATAAAACCGCGTCCTAACTTCAATTCTACATGGTCTCAAAATAGGTCTATTTCGAGTTGAAGGACTTTTGTGGGCTTCATAATATAGAGGGATTTATTACGGAGTAGCGTCCCATCTCGCATTTGAAGGGGTTAAATTTATTTTACAAATATACCTTATATGGTATGAATATGGTTTAAAAATTGTTGCAAAAATTATAAAATTTTTGCAACAATTTTTAAACCATATTCATTATTGAGTAAAGGTATTTTATAGTAATTATAAAACCCCATTATTGAATTTTTTGTACCTAAATAGAGTGGAGAAACGGACAGACAGGCCTAATTTTTTTTGTAACTACAAGACAAATAAAACCTTGAAGGCCCAAAATAGACTCCAAAGGTTTTGTTCCAAGTTACCATTCATCAAGAGTTTTAGGCTTTCCGCTCCAAGTTTTTAGTCTCGGAAAGTCAACAAAATGTTTAGGGTCTGTTTGGTCTTTGAAAGAAAGTAGCACGGTAAAAGTATCTTTATATACCATTTGATTAATAATATAAATAGTTCATTGATGATTGAGTGACAGGAGACTCCCGCTCCGGGTCATTCTTGGTGCAAAGGATTGCCATCGCTATTCAGCGAGGCAATGCTGCAAGTGTTATGGGCACCTTTGCACCGGGAATGGTCAGGGGCGGGTTATTTAATGACTAATTTTTAAACTGTGTATTTAATATTAAGTGCAGTATTTAATGTTTGTTCATTGATAAATCTTATCTATATATATAATATATATAAACTGTTATCACCAAATTGACTATGTTTTAGTAGTGAATCTAAAACATAGTCAATAGTCAAAAAACCTCGTTTTTAAAAATAACACTAGGTATATGAACAAAGATAATGTAAACAAAGATAATAAGCAGCTAGCGTCTTGGGCACGCTTCCGACTGGTATTGATATCGATCAGTTGAGCTACTTGTAGATTGTTTGCAACAGTCTGCAGTTAGCTCAATTGTTTAAATCGTAAATACTAGTTTTAATTTAATTCTTTTATTTGATTGTAATTGTCTTTGTTAACAAAGATAATTAAAATAAAAAAATAGAATAAAAAGTAGTATATAAAATTCAAAAATTGAGTTAACTGCAGACTGTTGCAAAGAGTTGTTGAAACAGATTAAAAGCTTGAGACCATTGCCCAATTTTTGAAACGGATGCAACAGAAACCATGGGTCTAGTGATGCGTGAGCTTAAAAAAGGTACTTACATCAAGGAATTAAGAAAATTGTAAGTCTTAAACAAACACTAAACAAAAATGTTCAACCAATTACCTTCAAGCGAAATCAATTACTTTATACATTTTCCGTATAAAGCCACGTTCGCGTTCGGTAAACACACGATAAATCATGCAAAAGAAAATTACTCGCATCAGCTGCTGGTAACATGATTAGTGACGTCACGAGATGCTGAATATTCAGAGGAGCTCGAGAACAGTACATGAACAACAAATTGACTGAATTAAATGACGTCGATTTGCGAAATTAAATTGTAGGAGATCTATCGGCTAGTGTTTGTTGATAAATACGTCTAAGAATGTTACTAGTTCCAACAATAACAAAATAAAATAATTACAACTAGTATACAGGGCGTCCCACGGATATGCCACATGGAGGGTGCAAACAGACCATGATTTTGAAAATATGTAGCGAAAAATATGTTGACCCATCAACGATTTAAAAAAAAAAATCTAGGTACATACCCATAGCGCTAAGAACATATCTACCTAATTATGTAATTTAAATAAGATCCAAAAACCAACCTACTATAGTAGTTTGTGCAACTGTGCATAATGGAGGGCATTACAACACAAGTGTGGGTTTAAGAAACGAGCCGAAGGCGAGTTTCTTAATAGCATCACACGAGTGTTGTAATGCCTAATTATGTACAGTTGCATACACTACTTTATCTACCCAAATATCATAAGGGCTCTATGATGGGTTCAGGAACCATAGGGAAATGACCAGCATTGTTACCAGTGTAATACAATAAAAAATAAATTGAACACATACAGAAGCAAATTATTTATTATAGTAATGGTAGTTAACATTGACAGTGGTTCTGAGTCACTATGGTCACACTGAACACGAAATGGCAGGATGCATGTATGCATTTTCGACAAAAATAAAGAACTTATTCAACTTATCAGAAAATTTGTCTACTCGTAACTGGAAATAAAAAGCTAACGAACAAATGACAGCTCGAAATGGCGGCGTTTCGAATATCTGTATTTTTTTTAAATCATAGACAAACGAACAAAGTCACTATTCTTGTGTCACTCGAGATCAAAATGTCGTGCGATTTATAGTTAGAATGTAGATACTAGTATAGCACACTCACTTGAATTTGACATTTATTCCAAATTTAAACTCTATAACCTACGGTTTTCAGTAGGTTATGAGTTCATTACAGTTCCGCTTATTTCTGTTGGTTGGTAATGCTGGTCATTGCCTATGGTTTTTGAACGCATTAGAGAGGGTTTATGATATTTGGGTAGATAAACTACGATTTCATTCGCGGCCATGACCATGAAAGGATGCCAAGAATTGATTAGTAACGTCAAAACATTTTAACCTGTCAGTCTAAAATATGTACCTACCTACTTTTGTTAAGAACAGCTGACAGACCCACATTTATTTTTAGAGGTCATCGTCCTGCCTAGAGAACAGGTAGTTCGGCTTTCCTTTGTTTTCGGTGGTGGTCTTGACATGTATAATTTGTTATCTAGTCACGTCAAAACTACTGAATTAATCGGGCCTAAACTTATAAATACAAAAGTGTGTTTGTTTGTTTGTCCTTCCTTCACGCTCTAACTAAGCAACCAATCCACTTGATTTTTGACATAGAGTTAGTTGAAAAGATGGAGAGTAACATAGGCTACTTTTTATCCTGGTAAAAAGTCAAATTCCCACGGGAGATTTACGGGAATATTCGTATTTTTATCCCTCTAGAAATGTGAAATTCGAATTTAACGTGGGTGTATCCGCGGGGAACAGACCTTAGACCTGTATTCGCTTAGCAAGTCTAAACTGCGGGTAGAAGTAGCCGAGTTCTTTTGATAAACACAAATTAGACAAAATGGTCAAAAGCACTGAAATCAATAACTGGAACTTACATAGTTGCTTTAGATAAGCTAAGCTAAAACCAGCAGTGCAATAGAGTAATATAGGCTTATGATGATGGTGAAACTCGCCTTATGGTGGGCCTGAACCTCTAAGCTCTCATACAAACGTACTCATTCATTTGGAAACTACGTTCCCGATTTTAATGAAATTTTGCACACATAATCGGATAAGAAATAGCTATGTTTGTATTGTTTTCATTTTTTAAGATACATAATCGTCATTAAATTAGAGCGAAAGTAATAAAATCGCTTGAAAACGGATAAAAATGAATTTTCGCTTTCACTTTATGATGATTATATATTTTGAAAAACTAAAACGATACAAAAGTAGCTATTTCTTATCCGATTATGTATGCAAAATTTCAGTAAAATCGGGGAAGTGGTTTCAAATGAATCGAGAGTACGTTTGTATGGGAGCTTAGAGGTTCAGGCCCACCTTACACGGTAAATATTCTTTACCTCAACATAGTTTTGTATGAAATTGACTAAAAATTCTTATAACTTACCTACCTATCTTAGTGTGCCAAATAAAAACCCGCACCGTGTAACGTCAAACAAGAAAATCCATGGAGCTTTTGGCGCGAGTCTTATGAATAAATATCTATTATCTTCTTCATGATAAAGACTGAAAAATATTATATTATATTGTATTAACTTGAGGTGTAACTGATTTTTTATAGTTTTATTTTGAACTTTAAATTGTATTGGCTCAGTTGGCTTCTATAAGTTTTTTGAATGGCACTAAATTAATAACCTTCGTTTGATATTTCATTTAAAAAACTATGATAAAAAAAGTAATCAAAGAGGCATTTCAGAAATCACCCAACTATGCTATTTTAGTAGCCATGAATACATATACCAAAAACCCTTGGATTTATTTTAAGTTAACATATTGTAATGCCGTTCCGTAATGATAAAATTAAAAATAATTATGAAGTTCCGGCTCTTGAATTCCCCGGGGGACTGAAAGAAAGAATGTTCATCTCAATTTTGTAACTTGCCGCATTAAAAGGGTTTTTATTAATTTACTTCCAGCTATTAGTAACAAGCACAAAAAAGCTCTTATAAAAGCTTCAGGAGCTGAACTCCCGTGGAGCACCATTAATCTTGTACTTCGGCCGGTGCAAGGCAATCTATCATCTCCTTGCGAGTCATTCTATTACTGGACTTGTTATTACGAAGACTTTTGATACGAAAGATTTAATTAAATTAAAAAAAAAACATAAAATAAACCAACCCCCAATATCTGAAATTTAGTAAGAATTTAAGTAATATGTTTGTAAAACAATCACAAATCTGAAGAAGAAAAAAAACTACAAAGCGCTTAATCGGCAACTAGGTAATTATAGAGTTGAGCATTGGAGAACAAAATGAGTTTGTCAAGAGGGAAACCCCATTGCTCAACTATTCGCAGTGGAGAAATTTCAATTTCAATTTCAATTTCATTTATTTGCTTACATGTACGTACAATTCATTCTTAGTCTATGTGAATGGCTAGGTGTAGGTGGTCAGTACATGCACCCTGTAAGGGCACTGCAAAAATTAAGGCACTTTATACAATAATAGTTAATTGAATATGAAAGAAATGTGAAACTAATATTAATAAAAATTTAAAATTGGAAGTAAAATTAATTTTGCATGCATACACATATTTGATAATTTAAAACTTATACTAGTAGTCAGAATGTCAGTTATTTATGATGTCCTTAATTTAATTCTCATGTCAGTTTGTCCATATTAAATTGGTTCACGGAATAGTAACACTTATCTAGTAAAAATTGTTTTAGCTTTTTACAAAAAAGTGTATGTTTGTCCTCGTTTTTTATGCATTCAGGTATTTTGTTATATATTCTAAATTGCTGTTTAGCAACTGCAAACTCGCGAACTGTTTCTTGTTTGAGATGAGAGAGATTAATCCACGGAGTTCTCATTCTTCATTTACCACACACTCGTACAAAGGTACCTAATGTTCTTAACACGTCCAAACTGCGCTCTAAGAGGCTACCACAAATGAAGAGGCTCTCATGAGGCATTTTCGCTTTGCAAGACCATTACCACCCCTTCTAATTCACGACAAAGTGCAAATGCCCTGCTCTGGTTTATTTCATGGAATTCCACGTGAGTGCTGACGCTTATGCGCTTTGCTCATTACGTATTCATTTAGTTAGGATTGCAGGAAGGGAATTTTAGTGGTCTCTCGGAAAATTCTAAATTTTTAACCAAATTCAAAGAACGAAGATTAAATTTGACTGTATTCTGTTCTTGAGAAACCTTAGAGGGAAAGTCTTTGCTCAAATATGGAAACTTGCTCATTCAGTTATTAATTTTAAAACAAAATTTTCAGAAGAATAATAAATTTCCAAATGTTGTCTTTTAATACTGAATGAATAGTTTATACAGCCTGTGGACTAGTCTGTACCTAAGTACGTCTAACCTCGCTATTTCACAATATTAAAGCTATTTGGACCATAATATTTTTTTACAGATCATTTCCCTGAAAGTAACAAAACAAAATCAAAGACGATATATGCAAATGAACGGATAAATTATTCATTTCCAATTACTCGCTAGTCGCAACGCTTGGGGAATTCCTTTGAAAACAGGAATGGAATCGAATTATTATTTGATCATATTTACCTAATTGATACAATCATAATTTGGTTACAACAGATTTTGTTTCACGTAAAATAAGTTATTGTACAAAAGACTTTACTGACAAAGAAAAGAACTAGCATTGCAATGACGGGCGCTTGAAAATACAACTTTTGAAGGTAGTAAAGGATTCTTTAGGAGTCTTTAAAACTAACTTTAAAGGATAGAAGAAGCTTCCTCATAATATTTCTTAACCCAAACTTTTGCCTGCAGTAAAAATTACTTTTACAATGAGACGTCTATGTATGAGCGTGTTTAATCTCAATACGAATGACGAATTAATTAAAACAAACTTAGGTCCCAAGTACCATCGACGCGCCTCAGGCGCGCGTGGGCGTCGTCGGCGAGGCGATAAGCTTTCCCATCTAGTCGTGCAAGCTTGCACTTTGGGCATTCAATGTCATGATGTCTTTACTGGCTGCATAACGAGGTCTATGCCACGGCAATATTTAATTGTTTCTAAAACTAAAAACTGACCTCTAATAACAAAAAAAAGACCTACAGGGTGTTGTTTGGAACGCCTCAAAACAAAGACGAAGCCGAGGGTTAAAGCTAGTCTAAAATTATGCCAGAGTGTAGGTACATCTACATAACATTAGAGGTAAATTAATGTCCTATGGCATATTACTTGTACGTAATCCAATAGTTCCTCTCCGAAGTACCGCCAATATTGGCAGACACTGGTATGCCGCTATGCTCTATCATACGACATCCTAATATATCACTTTCGACAGCCATGCATCAACGTCATACAAGCTTTGATAAGGAATTCGCTCATTTCACGGTGAATTGAATATTGATTTCGTATCAGAACATTAGTTGCATAGAGGTGGGTTAGTCAGGAGTCGGAGTGGCGTTTGAATCCTGATGTATTTTGTAGCTAACCAGCTAATATCATCGTAAATGCTAAAGATCAGGTACTGATATAAATGAAAGAGAAAAAAAAGCTATTCATATTAAATTCTCGTGAGGAAAGTTTAAAAAGAATCGCTATTTGTAGTTAAATCCATACCGGGGAGTTACACCATTTAATATAAAATTTATCATTACAGCGGCTGTGTTATTTAATTAAAATTTGAAAGCACAATCCCACTAATTAAATTAATAAGAAAGTTCTCGAATAACGCTCAAAAGCTTAAAAGCGAAACGTTCCGTTCCTAGCATAATTCCTTTGCGAAACCTCTGAATAAACTGTAGTGGAAGGCATCAAGAGAGGAATTTGAATCAAAAAGTAAAACCAAGAAGCCAAAACTTAACTATTCTTGAAACTTTTTATTTGAGTGTTTCCGAAATTTCAGATCCATTTTTTTGTAACTAGTGAGAGCGGCCACACACAAAACCTCGTAAACCTGCTAAAGCTATCATGTAAACCTGCCAAAGCTATCATGTAAACCTGACCAAAGCTGTCATGTAAACCTGACCAAACAAAGGTACAACAGGTAGACAAAATCAGACTCGGTGGTGACCAAGGGTTGTGTAGCGCCACTTCGGTGGAAAATAATACCAAAGTTATTATAACCGACAAAAAGTAAACAGACTAAACTAATTTTTTGTTTTTTTTTTAGTCCTTTCCATCTTAATCTAAAAACAACATTTTACTATATTTCATAAAAATTTCACATCGTTTATTTTCCTCTTCGATTTGAGATCCTTCCTGCAAATTGACGAATAATCCAAAAAAAAAAAATTGCCTCGCGCACCTTTAAGCAGCAAAGAGTGCTTGTTTTCGATTCAGCATACCATGTAGTGCCCTAATCAACCAAATAATACGATCCTCTGCGGTTAGGTGACGTGTAACTGGACAGGTTTGCATCACAGATTTTGTAGGTGCAAAAACCTTTTTACGTTTAACATCGTTATTTTGACTGCTTTTCGAAGCTAATGGACCTTCAAAAAATAGGTATGAACTATGTGAATCACTATACTGAATTTGGTACTGATCAAATTAGAGACACCGATAAAAAGTGGGTTCGAAGCAACTAGACACACACTATAACCAACACTATATCAACTACACTATAATTAACGGCAACCATTTGGGACCTCCAAGAAACTCTTCAAGATATGTATTACAGGATCTATAAATTTTAAAGCTCCATCCAGTCAATACTTTCGTCAGAAAACGGGTTCAAAAACATCTAATTTTCGTGTTTTGCCTTTGTATACGCCTTAAGAATCGACTGTACGAGTATTCTAATAACAAAGCATTAAACAACAGCTGATTATAACAAACTCTTAGGTACATTAGGGGAACGAATGGGTTGCTCGTCGTACCTGTGTGGATTTTCAAGAAAGCAGGAAAAATTGCTAGATATCTACTCCCTGAGCTACTGAAACGGAACTCTCCGACTAAAACTGATCTCAAACAACATTTCGCTGCGAAAATACAGAAAAATGATTTCGCAAAGTGAAAATGTTCCCTGGAGTACCACTTTATAAAGCTAGAACGGTTAAGTTAAGTCTGGAGCTGGTACATTTTGTACCTAGAATATAAGAATTCTCAAGAGATCATAACCACCTCTTGCAGGAATTTAATTATTTGAAGTTTAGGTTCCTAACTAAATATTTTGAAATTGGTTTTAAGGAAAAAGGTGGCTTAAGGTGTATGTGGTTAAGAAAATTAAATCTAAAAAAAGTTATACCTATATCATTTCTGAGTGAGCTTCACGAATATTTAAATAAAAATCGAACTGTTTGTGATGACAGATATGACAATTTCAATTGAAATATTGGGTAAGTGGGTCATGAATCAACTTGTTCGATAGAACAATCCTAAACGAATAATGACCGTTGTTTATTCGCAGCCCACATGACGGCATTGAGTTAAGGGCTCCAAATGTGTTAAAAATAATAGAATAATCTTTAAGCTCGTTTAGCAAAACAATAAAACTACTACACACTTTGCACAATGCACCGTTTTGCCACAAACTTAGTAAATTCAGCATCTCATGTAAGTTTATGGTGATCAAATTTAGTAGTTCATCTAAGTTTATCAGCTGTTTCATACAACTTCATGTAGCTAGGTGGCCATACCGGAGGTTGCAGAAGTTGTTAATATTTCAGGATAAATAATGCATTTTGTGAACAATACGGATGCAAACTCTGTCAAACATGTAAGCCTCAACAACCTTAACTCAACAGATACAAGATATCAGCGCTCTTAAAACCCAAGAATAGGGGAGAATACAAATACTTAACCAATATCTGCAAAAGGTTTTATTTTCTTTAAAATTATTTAGTTACTACCTACTGCCCGCAGTGTCTTTTTCTGGGTTACTATCTATTTTCCTACTTAATTTTATTGAGATCCGTTTAGCCGCTTAGTCGTGAAAGAGCGACAGACAGACAGAGGCACAGAATTACTTTTGAATTTGTAATTTAGTACAGAATCTAAGGTTTTTGGTAATTATAGTGCTTACCCCACACTTTGGGTCTCTCTAACAGGGAATTTTATTTAATTTCTTAGTATGGAATCACTTCGTACTTTAAAGATTGTACTTATGTATTGTAATGTTAAGCCTAAGACCGGTAGATATATAACTGAGTAAACTTCATAACTGATGATTATGATGTCTTATCCCAATTTCGGACACGACGTCCAGTATCAACGGAAACTAGCCATGTGCGCAGGACATAAGTATAGTGCGTAAGTGTTTGCGCTAACTCTGGCGCAAACACTGGCACAAACTCTTGTCAGAGAAACTTCATAACTAACACCTTATAATGATTACACAAGTTTACAGACAGAAAAGATGCGATGGATCTCGGGCGTTAACCCGAAACAAAAAAAACTGATCGAACGTTAGTGATTCGTTGAAAAAGTTTCGCGATCTATCTGCTGCTTGTGATAGTTGTGTTTACACTGGCTGGCTGGTCAATACTCTTTCCCGTGTGTTTTCTTCATAAATACCCAGACAACTAGTCAGGAACAATGCACGTGCTTACGGCTTTGTACTTAGGTACTAGAGCTACTCGCTAAGTAACTTCGAGGGAGCACCTGAGGAACTCTGCATATCCTCTTAGGTTTGTTATGGAGTGGTGATGGGGAGGAATCAACGGCAAGAGAGTAACTGAAATATATTATGGAATACCTGGAAATTGTAATTCAGACAACAACGTGTTAAAAACTTATTATTTTGATGTAGGTTAAGTCACTAATTACACAATTCACTGAGTCTCAGATGAAAGTTAGTCTGTTTTTGAATAAAAATAAAACGTCAAGTGCGAGTCGGTCTCGCGCAATGAGGGTTCTGTATAGTTATAAAATTTAAAGACCTTGCTTCTTGCCAATTTTCATGATTCTGGGTCAACGGGAAGAACTTACCCTATAGGTTTTGTGTGCATGTGAGTCAATTGGAAAATTCATACAAATTGGGCATAAACGGCTGTAACTTTTGCGTTGACTTAAAAGTGTAATTTATATTGCGGCTACAAGAAATTATGAACCCGAGTATATTATGATGAAAATTTCAACTCGATATCTCCACGCGTTTCTGAGAAGAGTGTTGACAGACGGATTATAAACTTACCCTGTTCTACTCTAAATACATTTAAAAAAAAATATAGTTATGTTACGTTACTTGCAACTTTAACTCCTTTTCTAAATTATTTGACTAAAAACCATCGAATGTAACGGCGAAGGCCCCATCAAGAAGCAATAGAAAGAAGACTGTTGGAATAAAAAGTCGTCGCTTCCGAGAGCGTCGATATTGCTTCCTCCGCGAGTGGAACCGTTAGCTTCTTAGCACTTTCTGCTACTCAACCGACTTCTAAACACGAGGGCTTTAAAATTTTTTGATGGATATTTTTCTATAAAGAATGAGTACCTAATAGAACTAGTACCTAATCTATAATGATGCCGGTTCGGTGCACGTTTCCAAGTGCCCGCGCGGGTACCTTTTTGTCGGCACGTAATGAGTCATCCATAATGATTAACTCAGGTCTCCATAATTTGTTATAATGGAAAATCTATTTCAGCAACTTTCTAATATAAAATTGAAGTGACCTATGTTTTGAGTTTTTAATGCATAGGCGGATACACGGATAAGGTCTCCGTGTGAAAATGCTGCTCAGCATATATGTAGGTATCAAAGTTAAAGTTGAGTAGGGCAGAACCGCAAATACACTCTCTAAAGTCAAATTTCCAAAAACACAAAAACTAGGATGGGAAAGAAAAATCCAAGAAATATTTATAAAATATATTTTGCTCCCTCATAATTACTATTTACTACCGTACGCCGCACTCACATGTTCCACTAATCCACATGACTCCCCAGAAGTGTCGCATTAGTAGCACGCACTGCGGTAAAGCTAATGTTTTATTATAAGTAAAAGTGCGGAAAAAGTGCGTGGGTTATTTAGTCCGCGTGGGTTTGCTGAAATATACCTACATATTTTGGTAAAGATTTAGTTTGTGTTCTAAAAATTATCATAGGTTGAAGAATTCATACGTTGGTGTACTTCGAACAGAAACAAGAATAGAATTGAATATTAATTTATTGCACCGTCAATACATAAAAAACTTAATGCAATAACTACCTACTTTCGTCGTTAACTCTTATATTTATAATAATAAAGGGTTGTAATTTTTGAATCCTGTAAAGAATTCACACAGGAACGAGGTCTACAATGCAAAGGATTTCTCCATAAAAAGTCACGAGTTTTCCGTAGCTTAGGTGGGAAACAACTGATAATGGAAACAGAAGGAGAAAAAGAAGGAAGGAGTAGATGGGATAGGACCGAACAGAATGGCAAAATAGAAAGAAGTATATACCTACCCAGTTGTGGTATATACCCAGGTGCCTGTTTATAGTATATACCCAGGTGCCTGCTTCTTATGCATTGTACGTTAGTCACCATCATCTGGTAATAATATGATCCTGCTGAACAAACCACTGTTATATTGCTCAGTGATATCGCTTAGTTGTTTGATAATTGCTGTCAAACTAATAATGTGTGCAATAATGAAAGACTTTGGCCTAAGAAGTACTATCATTCCAACCGTCACACTCCGGTATTTCCACTTAAGGAGACACCTAGATTCTATGTGTGCAAGCACAGAGCACACACTGACAGAAAAAATTCATTGGCCAGATCCTGAGGATACGTTTTCCAGTCAAGATTTCGTTTTCCCCATAACTCCCTCTCTCTCTCTCTACCAGGACCAAAATCTTAATATATTTCCAAGTCAACGTTCCCCATAATAATAGGCATTCCATAATTAGATATGACGTAAACAAAACGAACTGGGCGCGGATAGAATCTCAAAACGCCGCCGCCCGCCCATCGTTAACGTCTAACGACGTGAGCACTTCACGTAGGGCGTCCGCACTTCAGGGCAGAATGGGGACTTTTGCAGTGGAATAGTTGTTAGAGAGTGATCGATTAAGGGGTTCATATTGTCGGATTGAGATCGGATTTCTAGGTTAGAACTGACTTTAAAAAAAAAACTTACAACTATTAAAATATAATTTTACAAATCGGATTTACTAAAATGAAACCTGTAATCTCAGGCGTCTTTTTTTTATCCACACACAAGTAGCGGTCGTGATTATAATGAAATTGATTTCTGCCCACGGCTTCGCACGCGTCGTTAAAGGTTTTTTCTATCCCATGGGAACTGATTTATGAGATAAAAAGTAGCCTGGGATAAAACATATCCCAGGAACATGTACCTTAAAATTTCAGTCCAATCCGTTCAGTGGTTTTGGCGTAAACAGGTAATAAATATCCATCCAAACATCCAAACTTTCGCATTTATAATATTAGTGTGAACGTATTTTTTACTGACTAATCCAGACATTTTGTAGGTAAGGTTTTGGTATTATAGTGCGTAAGCCCTCGCACTCTGAGTAATCTTTAAGAAATTAAATAAGTTCCCAGAAAAAACGATTTCGGGGTATAAAGGTAGATAAGGTAAGGTTTATGGAGTGCTGATGCTCATTGCAAAAGGGATCAACCGGAGAAATACGTTGGTTATGTACTTAGAGTACTAACCAAGTACTAACGGTACGTACAAGCAGCATTGCTGAGTTCCGGGAAACCTTAGCTTGACGAGTACAAGGCAGTGCACCACCTTACTAGCGCACAGCCTTGCTAGTATTAAATATGTACTATCCTTTTTTTTTTTTTTTTTTTTTATTATCCTGAGGGAAATGCGCACGTATATCGTACAGCCACGGGGAGGCAGTACGATTATGTGGGACTCCAACCCACTAAAACCCTCAGGGTGTTTCAAACTCTGCCGCTTATGGTGGGAACATGGGGACGATTTTCTCTTCCATGAACCCACCGCGGCTGCCCGATATCGGGCCCCTCACTGGGGGGTGTGGAACCCCCCTTCGCGACGCCAGAAACACGTGACGCGCCACGACCACCTCGGGGACCTTACCCGCCAAATGGGCGCCGGACGACCCCGTGTCCGGACGCCCTAGGTCCCCTTGCGACGGGTCAGTCGAGTGGCCCCGCCGCCTGCCACACGGTCGCAGAGGATAGGGAGAGCGGCCCTCGCAATACCGACACTCCTCCTCCCCTGCGACCCCACCGCGTCCGCCATCAAACGGTGGCGACCCCGCCAAGGCCGCGGAAGGCAGGGAAAGCGGCGCACCGCAATACCGGCACTCCTCTCCCGCCGCGGCCTCCATCTCTCTGCGGCCATGCTGCCCATACAGCACAGCCGCCCGCCTCAGTCACGGTGCCTCCCATACGACACCGCAACCTACTACCACTCCAACTGGGCTTAGAGCGCAAAACCCAGAGGAGCGGTCCGTCTCGGGGCCGGCCGTGTCGCCGTCTGCGTTGGCGCGGCCCCATGGGTTCCTCTTAGCTTCGCCGCGCCCATACCGCGGTTACTAAGCCCCCCCGCCACGGCAAGGCGGGAACCCTTCGGGGGGGAAATGTACTATCCTAAGAATTGAGATAGATTGTATTATTTCAGAACAAGAGCTATCGATTTTCCTACAGTGTCTGACCGGTTGTACATGCATATAATCTTCCGACTTAATATTTTGTTAAAACAGTCAAAAATCCTGCAAAAGTCTAAAACGTTGCCAACCCATGTCTCTCGACCCGGCAACAAACGTGTACACACTGCACTTTTTGCCTGGCTAATGATTCTTAGTCGGGGTTCTTAGCACATCATCATTATCATCTCCCTTTGGTCCTTCACAGTGTGGTATAGCTATATGCTAATTTTCAAATAAATGCCTGAAAAAAAAAGTTCACATGAAGTTTAGGTACCAATACAACTTTTTTGCATCGCTATTCTATTCTAGAAGTTGAATTTATTTGAAAGAAGAAGAGTCAATTCCCTTGTGTGTTCCAACCAACGAGATCTAAGCCCTGATCCGGTGCAAAAATTTTTATAAATTCAAAGTTTATTAAAACGAATCAACGATATAGTCGTCTTCCTCATTTAAATATGCCACATAACACACTACACACTACGTCGGATCCGAAGTGGTAGTGTGTCATGTGACAGATAACAATCGATCGTCAAAGTCTCGAAGGTCACTCGTGCTAGGATTTGATGCATTGCTCAGCGTCCATGATCTTCAGGTAAGAAGGTCTCATGGCCTGTAATTTCACAAGCTATCGAATCGTCAATTACACTGTCTAAGGTTGATTTTTAGGTGGATGACCGGCTGCTGAAATTGCCGCAAATTTAGTTTTTGTTTAAAACAGTTCTCAAAGGAAATCTCACGCACGGTGGCGTGAGATTTCCTTTGAGAACTGTGAAAAATCCGGCACCACTCTCCACTCCCGCTGTCCTTTAAAAACGAAGCCTAACTTCAACCACAGCGCATGATAGGTTAGTTGAGTACCTATCTAAATAATTAATCAGAAGGGCCACCTCGTAAATTTTATATTCAGGTTCGTTTTGTGCGTCATTCAAAACTTCGTATTTTTTTTTTCAAAGCAGGTCAACAGACTCGGGTCCGTATTTTGTACAAACAATACAAACTGTCGTTCGTCTTCCTATGCTCAATCGGCTTCCGGAGTGGATGACAGACGGGGTTATTGTACAAGTTTGGATCAAGTTTGAATGTTCTTTGAGCGATCTCAATATTTCGGGACTGGATGAACGGATTGTTTTCCATTTCATCTTGGAAAACATGGCGGCAAAACTACAAATCAAACAAAAGACCGATGAGGCTTGTGCAATTGGTGTCAACCTTAGACCTTCTAACCTGTTAAAGATTTTAAAGAGAAGATGATTATGATCCTGAAAACTGCAGACCTTTTTGAACATGAACGACTCAGTTAGAAATGTTGTACATCCAACAATAATGTTGTAGTATTCGCACCGACGTCAGAGCACAAAAGCAAAAACTACTCAATTAGTTGTCTCTATTTAGCACAAATGAAGTAATGGTTTAGTCGACTACAATTAGGTTTCGGTGGTTAGCTTACAACCAACGCGCAACAGCCAGCGCTATCTCACTAATATTATAAACGTGAAAGTTTAGATGGATGGATGGATGGATGTTTGTTCCTTTATCACGCCAGAACGGCTGAACGGATCTGAATGAAATTTGGCACAGAGATAGATTATAGTCTGGAATAGGACATAGGCTACTTTTTATCCCGGAATTCCCACGGGAACGGGAACTACGCGGGTGAAACCGCGAGGCGCTGCTAGTCTGCTATAAAATTAAATGAAAGTGGTGAAGATATCAAATCACCACAACTCAACAGCATACTCGTAGTGGGCTGTTGAATTTAATTTTGGATTCTGTAAGTTCTCAATCAAAACAATTCTGAGAGCTTAATCCAAACAATTTGAATAACAGTTTCGTTGATATTCAAAGCGGTTTCCTATCTCACACATAACTCAGAAGCCCGCTGTTATATCAATAACAATAGAATCACAAAATCCTTTCACACTGATTCTTGCCCAGTTTTATAAAAATGTGAAAGAAACTCTGGTCTGTCTGTCCATCTTTCCACGATTGGCTAATTGGTGGGTGTGTATAATATGCAAGAATAGTCATTGCTTATCGCAATTACTATCGATTCTACCAATTTTTGACAGTACAATTGAAATGAAATGAAATGCAATCAATGGTCTTGTTAGACAAAATTCTGCCAGTGTCAAGTAATGGAAAGTAATTGTAATTAAATGAGTACTAGTAAACACACAAGTGACAAAAATTAACAGTAGCAATCACGACCAGCAATCCTTAGCGAATAAGAGAACTCGGAAGAGGTCTTGGAAATATTGTTTTCCAGATACCTTTGGTTTAGACTTTAGAAATAATAAGGTAGAAAATTCGTGCGCATAGCCGCGGGCAGAAGGATGTATAATATAGATCGGGGAACTTATTCACAGTGCTTTGGAAATGTATTTATTCTCTTGGAGCTATCTTCCAAAAATTGATGGCAGTGCACCTATATCCGGAAAATTCAATATGTTTCGACACTACTTCCTATATACGAAAAGTAGGATTTCGTATAAATTCGTTTGTAACATTAAAAGATATGAAGGAAATTTAAGGATTTTTAGTTTTTAAACATGGCGCCACAAATAATGTGAACTAAGTTGTCAGCTGAAAGGGGATGATTCGAGGTTTAGGGAAGACGATTTGTTAGCAGTTCGTCCAAAAAGCGGTTAGTCATGAATCTATACGCAGTTCGTCCAAATAGCGATTCGTCCAATAAACAATTCAATTTAATTCGATTTTGGTATTTAGAATTGTTATTTTCGATTTTTATTGTGAAGTTTTTTTAAGAATATCATTTGTTTTTTAATCATGTACCTAAGTAGAGTAAAAATTAAATAGCATAGAAAAAATCTGTTATTGTATCGTTAGATAATGTTCTTCTTGTGGAGTTGTTGTAAAAAACCTGGTCCAAAGTTTGTTTTGACAAAGTTTAACACGGATTTTTAATATACAAAGTTGTCCATTGTGTTGACAAAAACTTTGCTTACGTCATCAAAAATAAGCAAGACCTTGAATAACAGTTTCTGGGATGGCAATTTTAAAATTTATTTTCTGTAAAGGTCTTACTTTTTAAATCGTACCCGGAACCCGTCAACAGTTGAAGCGAAAGTCACTGTCACGAATACCCTCAAGGGAAATTAGAGTCTACGTATAGACGATAAAGTTCCATGTCAAACGGAATGGATTAGGGGCTTTGAATTGTTTTGGGTATTGTTTCGTATCGTGTTTGCCAAAGGGCAATGGTCTGGTTAATGGCATTGTAAGAGGTAGTACTCACTAGCGAGTCGAAAAACTGTTTGGTAAAAGCAGTCAGAATGAGCTATCCACAAAACGATCACTTTTACAAATAGCAATAGCATTATTACAGGGGCGGAATTCCACTAAATTAATTGTTTGACTTAAGAAAACAATTATAAAAATTGTATCGACTCAGTATGACACATTTTGGCATTTTATCTTTGACTAGCTATGTAGTTCCCGTTCTCGTGGGATTTCGATATAAAACATAGCCTATGTCACTCACTGAAAAGTATGCTTTCTAATGGTGAAAGAATTTTTGAAATCGGTTCAGTAGTTTTTAAGTTTTTTTGCTACATACATTAATACAAAAATACAAATCTTTCCTCTTTATAGTATTTTAGTGTAGATGAAAAAAAAACTACAGAAAGAATAGAATAGAATAGAATAATCTTTATTATAAAAGGTGAAACACGTGAAAAATTATGGTTTCCAAAATTTCAGTGTACAGGCTAAGACTGGAGAGAAGAGGGACACGTGTCCTAAGCTTCAAAATTAAAACCATTATTTAATCTCTCTGTGCAAATATCGCACACACTATCTAGGTAATCTAGATTTTTCTTTCGTCTATGGAAAATTCTGCTTTGATACCATAGTCATAGAAAGGCGATTGGTAAGTAGAATTCAGCTCCAGTACATTTGCACATTAGGTTTTTGAATCGGAGGAATATTAAAAATAATAGTAATAAAATAATACGTGAAAGCAGCTTGCGTGATTGCCCGCTATTAAAAGCAAACCAAAGTAACACGTTAGCGGTAATCAACATTTTTCATGAAGCTGTAAATCACGTTATATCATAAATTTTATAAAACCGACTCGTATATGTTAGAATGTGTATAATTATTGGGCGCAGGTAAGTTGTTTAGCTTTGTCGAGGCCAAGTTATAAAGTTTGCTTTAGCATATTGAAGAAAATTTTTGTTCTTAGTAAGATTTTCAGTTGCTCAATGTAATCAGAGCCTCGAGTCCATTTCACGATAGTATAGAGACGTGACGTCTCATATTTGTATAGGATTTGCGTAGATAAGTACCTATCCACACGATAGAGGCGCTGAAAAACGAGACGATGACACAATCACGTTTCGAAATTATCGTCAAATAGACTTGAGGTTCAGTTTCTCGAACTCATGTCTGTGTTTCTCGTTCTACTTCATTGGTTTCACTTCCTCTGGCATAAAGGAGTCTTGCAGTAACTACACTACGAGCACAGAGGTTAGGTATCGAATAAATAAACTACCTTCTGTACGTGGATTCAAACGCGCAGAAAAGTTTACCATGCTATGTGCTTCTAACCAATATAATTACTCTTCTTCTCTTTGCCAAGTTTCTTTAAGGGGATCTCCAGTGTTTCTTGAATAGCTTAGATACACATAGAGTTACTTTCGTGTTTATACTAATATTTTAAAAACGCTTTCATAGTGAAAAATGATGACACGTATTTATTTGTTGCCAAGTTATCTACTTTTCCTTCGCTACTTACTTTTATGTCAATTTAACTTTATCTGTTTTTTCCAAATAATTAAAAAAACTTGCAGGATTCATTTACGCATAACTTTTTGATAAATTGTGATATCGTAACTTTAGTAACTCAGAGAGATGCAGCTTGAATTAGACTTTATGAAAATACTATAAAGTCGATTTCGCAAAATGTGTGAGTTATTCAGTTTTCTAACTACAGCGACGATATTAGATATAAGGGAAGAGTAGGGATTAGCTTCTATCAAAGGGCACAACGCTGTGTCACCAACTAAGCAAATACGGATTAGCTTCTCCGAAACAGAAATGTCAACGAATTTACCATTTCCTTCAAAGAATTCGTTCCTTACCTTTATTTATAAACAGACTCCCTTCATTACCACAAAATAAACAGGATCCTAAATGAAATATCAGTTAAAGCGGAACTCATTACCACGCACTGTGATGGTTTAATTATTATTGTCATAGAGCTTTGTTCGAGAACAAAGGAGTCGAATTAAGGAACTGGGCTAAATGTGGGAATTCGGTTGGAATTTGAACCGTATTGCTTTGAAAGTGGAAAGCCTGGAGGTACGATATATTGGTTCAGCAAACATTGAACTATGTAAATTTTGCAGATGTCTCTTTGAAGTCTGTGTAGTGTGCAGTTTGTTTTTTCTTCATTATACGTGAACAATATAAACTTGTTTTTCTATATCTCTAACTATCTACATGAACCATCTTACATAAGCGACCTGGAATAAACATGCAGTGCTGATGATGCAACCACAAGAAAATTTCAACCTAAGACAGTGTTGTAGCGTGGCCGAATTCTCAATATTTCGGGGCAGGATAACAAATCAAATCCCGATTTTGCCGCCCACAAAAATTCGCGTCAGGCACTCCGATTGGAATGTTGGTAAAATGTTGGTTCCCCGAGAAAACATTTCATAAGAAAGGACCTCAAAAAATATGCGCCATTTGCCTAAAAAGAAAATAAGCTTCCGGAACCGAAGGAAAATTTACAAATTCGTTCACACTTGGGAATGGTATCGGCAATTCGGCATGCAGATAAATTTACCCAGCACATGTTTTACAATCTCTACCAGCATTTGTAAATTCTACATTCGACGTACTATCTAATACGTATTTCATAATGATAATATATATTGACAGTCATCTCCTGGATGGACAAAATAAACGGACTCTTCTTTGTCAAATCTGTTACTTAGGCTGTAGTCCACTAGATTTCACCAGCAGACATACATACGTCCGTCAAAACTGGTCCACACAGCAAATCCATTGATGGATTTACTATGAGAATTAAATGATTCCCCAAAATTTTACGACCTAGACGGGACTTGAACTGGCAACCTTTCACTTAGTAAGGGAACGCGTTACCACAAGGTCACACGGAGATTTACCATCAGTGATCAGATAACCCTAGACAGCGCTTAGTTTTTCGGTGCAATTTATACAATATACAAAAACATACCTATGATGCCGAGCCTAATACCCTACTCTACCTATCATACAAACAGATTTAAAATCTCATAAAGTTGCTCATCAAAAATATATCCGTCTCGTACGATACATCAATACCCAAAATTAATTCTCCGTACAATACACCGGACGGCAGCCAGACATATGTACGTTTCGTACGGCTTTGCATATTAATACATCTCTGAAATCAGATTAAGGCTTACTTTCTCGTTTTGGAGTACGCGGGCTAATTTCATTTTACTTACTTCGGCTTTGGGTGAAGCACTTTTTAAATTAATTACGGTTTTGATTCTCTTATTTAACAAGTTAAACTGCAGGGCAATGGTTTTGTTTGGAATGTTCTGTTATTACGTTAGGAATCTGTATTTTTCATTGAATAGCTAAGACCCCACGTGGAATAAAAAGTGTTTTTCTGTAAAGTAATTGTGTTAGCGGAAACGGTTTTTACTACTTATGAAAAACACTTACTTCACACTAATATTATAGGTTTGGGTGGATGGATAGATATAATTAATGAATTAATATAATTAATAAATGCTTAGATATAATAGGCTTAAAAACTCATGAGGACAACATAAAAACTATCATGCTTATCCTAAAATAACAATAACACAAGTATGTTCTGATTGATGCCAAGTGTACTGCGCTATCAGAAGAGGTCCTCGCTCAGCTGAATGTTGCAAGCGAGTAAATAATCCACAACATTAATTTTTTACTTGCACCAGAGTAGTGATGACGCACCTCACCTCACCTGACCTCAACAGCCTATGGTGGTCTACTGCTGGACGTAGGCCTCCTCTGATAATCGCCATATAGGATTTCATCGCATGAAGCACGATCTTCTGTTTAAAATAAATCCAAAACGTAAAACTATGCGTAAACTATACTGTTACAATTGTAAATATGAATGTTTATTAGTTCCTTTATAATAATAAAGGAATATAGATAGATTTATGTTTGTTACTTTTTTTACGGCAAAACTTTTGTAAGGAAAATGGTCTGAAATAGCATAGATGTAAGTCTAGACTGGAATAACACAAAGGCTTTTTTGTCCCATAAATCAGTTCCCATAAAATATAAATATCCTTCGAACGTCTTCATAAAATATATACACGAAGACACTATCTTTCTTTTGAAGACTTCATTTGCACTCATTAAGCTAAACTTCTTCCTGCTTCATAATTAACCCCTACGGTTTTCGATTACGTTTCCATAATTCCCCATGAGTGTAGTCTTTATTCGTTACCATTTGTTTTCCCTTCTACGTGACTCGCGTGTCGATGGAGCGTGTTTCATTTCATTTCAAATCGCTTGGTTTAAATAACTTGAGTAGGTAATGTACGACTGTGGTGGGTTTCAATTTTGTATGATTTAATGGAGAATATTAAACTGAAAGTCAACGCAGGAATAGAATAATGTCAAAATTGACAATTTACTCCGAGTCCGGGTGAGTTTTGCTTAGTTTTAGAAAGCTACAGAAGTATTTTATTTTAAAAAACATCTATCTATGTATTGTATTATAATATGTATATCAATTACCTAGTACCAATAACACAAGCTCTGCTTAGCTTGGGGCTAGATAATGCTGTGTGAATTGTCCAGCATTATTTATTTATTTAATTATTTGTTTCCTCACATACATTTAGTGCCTTGCAGCGCCCTTACCGGATAGAGAAATTAATTTTTGTAGTAATCAAATATATTTAATCCTAAAGTGGCGAAACTTGGTTGAATCCACAAACTGACGGCGTTTCGAAAACTTTTATCGCGTCGCGCGTAGGGTCTAGGCGATGCTGCTACGGCCTACGACCGACGCTACGCCGTAGCGTACCGTAGCACACATGTAGGCGAGTAGTACTCGTAGGCGATCTAAATATTTTCATACGAACACGTTTATTTAGTTAGCACATTATTTGCAGTACTAATTAGACAAGTTAGAGGTAGCAAAGGAAACTTTTCTGATTTGACACTGTGCGTGCACTTAACTAGCATCTCTGTTCATAATTGCGATCTTCCTAGATCTGATATAAATCGGTTCACACATCCGCTTCCGCTGTTTACCCGAAAATTGCCTTTGCTTGTTAAATTTATATAACATATTCTTAAACCTAAAAGTATATAAGTAAATGTAAAATTGTGTTTTAAATTAGCTAATCTTATCTTAATTATGAAACAGATTTCTCTTGTTATTCTTGCCTCTAACTCCCATTCCATTAAAGAGCTAATTTCTTTTGACTCGTCGAGATTTAATAAGTACCTAAATCTCCGGATATTTATATACAAAAACCCCTCTAATTTCTCCAGTAAATTATTTTTCTACCCAAAACCACTGTTTCTCATTACACCGACTAGTAAAACTTGGTCTCCCAATTCCTCAACAAATAAAACAAGTGGAGCTCTAAATGCTCGCACTATGCAAACAATGAGAAAAATAAACGGAGGTGTAAGTCATCATTAGCCGAAAAAGACTTTTTGTTTCTTCAGGGCAGGTGGTAAATATTCATTAGAGGGAGTACGTTTGCAACTATGACGGGTTTTAGTTCTGGCGGGACGGGAACGGGACGGAAGTCTTGCATCTGCTAAATTTGAGGCGAAGCTACTGCCTACCTTGAGTGATGTAACTTGACATAATAACCTGAAAAACTTTATCATTGGACTGTTGCCATGATTGCTTGTCGCTATTGCTATCAATTAATAAGTGAATATGTTATGTATACTGATGAATATATTTATATAAAAAAACAACAATCCTTCTTCTAAATGAAATTGTATGGGTAAAATTGCAGCCTATATGGTTTATTTCAGGTCACGAGCTACACTTATGTAAATTTTCAGAACGATCTGCTCAGAAGTTTTAGCGTGAAGAAGTAACAAACGTCCTTCTATCCATGCAAATTTCACATTTGAAATTAACTACGGAAATTACTTAGGAATCTTGGACAACTATATTGGATGAGTGGAATGGCCATCCATCCAAGAAATTGGATCAAATATTGGACAAAGAACTTGGACAAAGATATTGGATGAGTGGAATGGGACCCTAAAGCGAAAAATCCAAAAACCGTTAATTGTAGTTGAATCACTCAGACAGTCTATTAGTTATTATACGGCACCCTCGGTGCGCGAGACTGACTTGCACTAGACGTATTAGACCATTTAAAAAAAACAACAACATACCTTAAATTCAAATTAACCTACATTAAGTACCTCGACGCCCCGGCGAGAGTATACTGCTGGCATTAACTTTGGTACCAATCTCCCGTTGTCATGTAAAAACACCTGCCTATCTCAGGGGACAGTGTGGCTTTTAGGTACAGAAAAGCTTTATTCAGGAACTCTCCGAAATAACTTGGCAGTGGTTTTAATAATCCGAATATTAGGCTCAGTTGATTTTTGAGGGAAAATATTGGGCTTACAATTTGTTTTATTTATTAGAGTTTTATATTTACTTCATATTGCTTGAGTTTGAGTACTTTATGTACCAAAATGTTCAACTAAAAGGTCATAATGTTATAAGTTATAACATAATGGCCTTCTCTGTAATTGAAAGCGTCCGGAATTTTAAAAACTTAAAATTGAATACAGAATAGCGTTTTTTTCTCAGGAGAGCTTGGCTTTGATTGAATTTAATTTGATTGATAGGAATTTGATTTTCAGTGAATTTAATTTTAATTGTAGTAGGTACTTTGAATTCTAATATTAATTATAAGAGATATTTCTGCTGTTAACAAATTATGAATCACAGTTATCTGCAATAAAATAATTTTATTTATTATTTTTTGAGATAATCAATCGAGTCAGGGTGTGTGCATATTTATCTTGTAAACAAAAACACAAGAAAGGACGAGAAAAGTAAATTCTTGCTAGACGAAATTGGATCACAAATTTCCTGATTCATGTCCTGTTTACATTCAAGAGCAATACAATTTCTCGTACGTACAATATTTTCTCTGCCATCAAGCAATGAAAACATAATTTAATTTGGAAGAAAAAATATGAATAAATGCAACAGAAAATATCAAGTTCGTGGAAGAGAAACATTTTATAGGAAAACATTTTATGATTTTCGTATACGATGTGAGAGATTGAGGTGAAAATTCTAATGTTTTTTTGTGAAATTGCCTGTTTTGGGTGGATTTATTATGGTTCGGGGAAAATCATTCTGAAATCGGCACGGATGTTGAGCAACGATTGAGTAGTGCTAAGTTTAATCTTAGGTACATAATATCCAGAGATGGTTCAAAATGGTTTTAGCTCATAAAGATATTAAAAGAGGATCTATTTTAGTTCATCTTTTCAACACAAGTTCCAGCATTACTTAAACTTCAGAAACCTCATCAAAATTATCATTTAATTTTACATTCAACTATTTGACTTGCAACTTTCCCACATTGCACTAGAATTCAATTTAAGTTTGACTTCCGTTCTGCTTGTTGCGGTAAGGTAAACAGCTTGAAGTAGTTATTGAATCAATTTTTAACTTATGCTATTGAGTTTTAAAGTTTAGTTTTGCATGAAGTTCTGATAGATGGCTGCTCGGTTTCTCCAGTTAGGTCAGCAAGAGTAACAAAGAAGTTATTTTGCTAGTTACAAATAACATGAACTGAGGTTTTAAATTCCTGACTTGTATACAAATGAAATTGAACCTTTTTACTTTGAGTTTACGATTCCTTAAGCAAACTTGTAGTTTGCCTGTATGTAAAGACCTGTGTTTTTTTTAAAGATTTTAAAAAAGCTTTCAAAGTTTCTTTTTAAATTTTAGGAACTACTTTTGTACCTAGGTGATTGTTTTGCTCTTTCTGGCACCACGGTGTGTAAATGTCTACAATTCTTTATCAAAACGTATCAGCAATATAATTGTCAATAATTTCAGGCGACACGTTCATGTAGGAGATCCCTTATGAAGCTGCAGGCATAATTCATAACTCCACGTCATCAGCAATTCGGAATATTGGAACATTAAACTGGAGCCGTCATATCTTGGCTCCAGATAAATCCATTCTGGAGTCGTAGAGATTTATTGCTTCCAATTGAACGGAGAGTCAGTAATAATCGTCGTGAGTATTCTGTTGGGTTACTGGTAAGTTGGCACTCTAGCTCCTAAGCTTTTAGAGTCGAAACTCGAACACTTTGTTTTTTTGTCTCAATATAGACATTGAACCTTTGAATCCTTTTCTGTCTGTGTGTCGGTATATAACTTCTCATTTGGCTATACACTGAGCAAACGCAAGTAGTTAAAACGTGCTCACAATAAAACTTAGTTTGATAGCCATTATCCTTTAAATCATTTAGCACCAACTGCCAAGAAGGTCTATCTCCGTTTCTATCTCAGTTTCCCAATTTCGTCTTTTTATAATGTTTATGATAAAGTGTTATAATAAATGGTGATAGTTTAAAAATCCTTTTATGAACGGTAGCCATACGTTAGCAAAATATTTTTATCTAGTATCTATAGTTTTCGATATCAAAATGTTCGTAAAATCAACGTACAGAGCCAGCCAACCACTCAATTACCTTTCAACCTGCCAATCCGACAAAAAGCGGTGTCAATTTTTAAAACAAACCCGCCCAAAAGTGCTTTTAAACACTAATGGGCTTTTTCCCCTTACCTGCATTATTTAGCTCGGCCAGCCGGAAAACAGATATAAATGACACACTTTCCGGGATGCACGCCAAGGGGTGTTTACTACTGGAGAACTGGACTGGAGGGATCGGAACAACAACTCAACTGGACTTAATAAAATAAAGTGAAAACCTCGAACAACTATGCAAAAGGGGAAGTAAAACTCATATTTAAATGACGAGCGGTTTTATTATGTTCTACTGAAATTCAAGCGTTAAAACATAGGATCTTAAAGAAAATTTTCATGACGCGCTGTTTTATTATGTTCTACTCAAATCCAGGCGTTAAAACATAGGGTCTTAAAGTAAATCTTAAATATTGCATAGATTTGATGATGATGATGATATACATGATTGCTGTTTAGATTTTGATGTGCCGATAGTACATATTTAAGCATCTACGCTTCACTTTATATGAGGGTACAGCACCTCTATCGTTTGGAGAAAAACCTACGCAAATCACAAACAAAAATGAGAAGTCACGATGTCTCTACACAAACCGAACTCAGGGCTCTGTTCGTAAATTAACAGTCCAGTGTTCGAACCTCCAAGACCACACCGCTTGAAATTTCACGATCAGCGGCTGCCAAGTGGATCGGAAAGCTGACGATTCTTATACCCTGGCGTAAACAGTTTCGGAAATAGTTTGATCACAAGAGTTCCGAAGAACAAACGTGTCTAGCGAAGTGATAATTTGATTCCTCTTTTCTATTAATGACTAGCTTCTATCCACGGCTTCGCACATTTACCGGGATAAAAGCAGCCTGCGCCCTTCCCGGGATTATCGTCTACTTCCCTGGAAAATTTCATTGAGATTCATTTAGCCGTCTGGGCGCCAAGGGTAACAGATAGACATAATCACACTACTTAATACTATCAAATATTCTTCCTATTACAACACATAAACCACAAAATAGTTAAAACTTTTACATTTATATCGAACTAGCTGCTGCCCGCTGCTTCGCACGCGCTTTTTAAGTAGTCTTTGTCCGTCTTCGGGATACCATTTACCTCCGTGCTAAGTTTCATTAAGATTCGTTCAGCTGTTTAGTCCTGAAAAGATAACAGACAGATAGACAAAGTTACTTTCAAATTTATAATATTATAAGCTATAAGATATAGATGAAGGCAATGGTAATGTTTAAGCAGGCTTTATTAGATTTAAAAGTAATTTATAAGAAAATTCTGTTAAGAATCCAATGCTAATTACTAATTCCACAAACTATTTAAATGCATTCAAATTTATCTTCATCATCAAACTATGTTAGTCCACTGCTGGACATAGGCCTACCCTAATGAGCGCCATAGCGCCCTGTCTTCAGCTTGCCGCATCCAGCATCTGCCTACAGTTTTTTTTGCACCGGAAGGCGTCCTATGCTATGTTTACCGAGTCGTGGTCTCCACTCAAAAACACGTTTACCCCAGCGGTTGTCGGTTCTTCACGAGATATATGGCCGGCCCACTGCCACTTTCAGTTTTTTAATTCTTAGAGCTATGTCGATGACTTTGGTTCTCTGTCGGATGTATTTGTTACGATTCCTATCCTTCAGAAAAACTCCGAGCATTGCTCTTTCCATTGCTCGTCGAGCGACTTTGAACTGGTAGAACATGAGTGACCATGTCTCAGTTCCGTAGGTCATGAGGGTAGGACGCACTGACTGAAAACTTTGTTTTTCGATCATTCTGGTATGGATGACGAAATGAGAGCATTCAAATTACTAGACTTTAACCTAAGAAATGTCTCAGAAGATTGCATCAATTGCAAATTGTTTGCATGAACTTCGTCGCAACAAAGTCTGATTTATTAGTCTCGATTTGCAAGTCTCGCTGTTATTTATATCTTTACTTCAGAAAATCTCTGAAAGCAAGGATTTTGCTTCATTTTCAGTAATTTGTTTAGCTTTTACTTGTCAAGTTACGACAGTAATACTGGTAAACTTATTTTGCACTACAATTTTCAATCTCCGCTCGTGAAAATGGTTATAACCATGTTAACTTAACTTTAACGAATTTTACTTTGTCGAAGTCTACAGCTCCTGGTACAGTGTTTAGAAAAATAAAACACTTGATTGATTTGATTGATTGATTTTGATGGCTGATTGCTGCTGATTGAAGGCTCATGCTTCGAAGACACAGAAAGACGAAGTGTAGAACACTTATCGCGATGGCTATGAATATCTAGCGCAGCACTTCAGCATTGCTGTGCAGCGGGGCAATGTAGCCAGCGTATTGGGGACACTTTCGATTAATATTGACATGGATCAGTTGTACTGCCACTAGATTGTTTGCAACACTCAGCAGTTATCTCACCTATTTCAATAAATAATTCAGCAAAAAATTAAGCAAATACTTCAAAGATGAAGCCGATACTACAGTAAGATTACCTACACTTCTGAACTTTCAAAATAACAGGGAACTTACAATTTAACGGGATGTTTTAGAGCTTCTAAAACATCCCGTTTAATTGTTCGCTTCTTTTTTCTTTTCTTCTTCTGCTAAACGCCGCAGAAAGTTAATGTTTTGTTTAATGAGTCGCATTATCTTCTCATTTTCCTTGAAGGACTTTATTGGCGAAAGATACCTGAGTTTTCTTCGAAGTGGAGCGAAGGCTACGATTCTGGGTGACGATGAACCTTAACACTGTAATGAAGTTTTGTTGAATTTCTGTTCTACAATGGAGTCTTCACACCAAACCAAAGCCTATAATATTCATACACTGAAATGTCACACCAACTCACCCCGGCTGGGTCGCGTACTTTTGTGTGTACTCGTATATACTTCATAAAGATAACACTCTAAACTGAATCAAGAACTTGTCCTCTTGAGTTGAGTGTGTTGTGGGTGAGTTGTTGACCTAGGTAGAGGTATCTTTGAGGTCAATCATTTCCTGAATATTCATTTTCAGCCATTTTCACAGATCATCTTGGTAAGTAGAAGAAATGCCTAAGCTTTGCGAAGTCGACAGGACTATTTGATGCGCCCACTTTATAAAGACTTACGCTACTTCGAAACTACTTGATCCATCAACAAATCCTTGTTTTAGTAGACCTTCATACATTTGATATCCATATTATAGGTAAAATTATAAATCCAAAAGTAACTCTGTCCGTCTGTCTGTAACCTTTCAGGTCTTAACGGCTGAACGGATCATAATGAGATTTGGCAAGGAGGTAAATGGTATATATCGGGGACTGACAAAAGCTACTAGTAAAGCGCTTGAAACCGTGGACAGCAGTTTAATCTCATAAAAAAGTTAAATAATTCTGGATATAATCACAAAGCATCATCAATACCCAAAGTAAGCAAAACTTATAGTAATGTAGATAAATGTTACAGAATGCATAAAACGTACGCACATCCCGCAAATGTCTGCAGCCAGGTCATGAAAACATTTGTCCCGGGGCGGTAATCGAACCCGCTATCCTACTTCAAAGGTGAAGTAGCAATTCGTGTAAGTTATTTTCAACATTCGTAAGGCAAGCTTAAGACTCTGATACTAAGACATATAGATCAATTAATCTGCTATACAAACTGAACAGAGTATCTCACTACCGAAAGATGAGGAGCCTAGCAGTTGTGGACTATAATGTGAACTAGACGAATTAACTCACATAAACTCATAACATAAAATAATGGTGGACAACTCACAGTCTCTCTTACCCCAAGCTAAGCAGAGCTGGTGTTAGGTATATGAGTCATAGATAACAGATTGACTGACGACCTCTGTGGCGCGGTCGGCGAAGGTCTGCCTGCGACGCAGGAGGTTGCAGGTTCGATTCCCGTCTCAGGACAAATGTGTGTACGATCTGCAGACATTTGTTCAGGGTCTTCTAGTCGTTTTCTATATATATATAAAAAAAATCTATCGGTTTAAAAAATATATACTTATTTTAGATTCTGCTACTTATGCGTACAAATCCGTTGATGTTTTTCATCCATCCAATCACTGTTTAAACGTCGTTTTTACCACACCTAAGTGTACATACCTAAGTCGTAAGTAAAGTTTTTTACGACACTATAATAAACATACTACCATTTTGAAGGTAAGTCAGGAGGTAAATCAGGAGCGAAAGCTAGAATATAGAAGGTACCTTTGACAATATTCCTTTTAGGTATTTTAATTCTGTACGAGAATAATCCCAGCTAATTGCTCTATACCTCACGATACGACGTCAAGTTTAGTAACCGTTACCGACGTCATTTCCGTCCAAGACTCATACAAAACGATAGCTAAATATTTTGTTATGCCAGTACTATTCTTTTGTCATTATATTATACTACTTATCATAACCGCCGCAATTTGTCAATTACAACGCTTATTCTAAGCCAGTAGTTGTTGAAAAATATACGTATGCTTAATAATAATGCCAGTATAATGTCGTTACTGCGTATATGGTAAGTACTCTATGGATTATATTTTAGGAATTTTAGTGCAAAACAGTGGCATGAGCGCTTACAACTGTAATTCTAAGGATTATTTAAAAAAATATAGTACTTACTGCGCTTAGCAAAATTGAAAATAGCGTTAGAGCCTTTATTTTAAAAACCTGTCAAAGTAAAACATATAGATCTCGATACGGCGATTCCGAATATGATAGTAACTCAATATTGAAAAAAATTTTGCTTACGGCGGTTATCTTTAGCGCGGCAGTATAGCGTAAGTATTAAATAGTTATTCTTAGTACAGCCTTAACTAAGGTTTTGACCCTATCAACGTCGTGCGTCGAGCTTTCATACGTAAATAAAAAAAAACTAAAAATTTATTGCTATTTGGAGCAGCGGCGCTTATAATATGTAACCAAAAAACAATCTGAATCTACCTACATCATTCGCAGAAATCACTACCTGCTTCTTTTTTGCCGGCACATTGCAACCTGAGTCTCTTCAGAACAAGAATAAAAGGTGTCTGTAGACGTTACTGATACAATGACATCGTCGTCGGCTACATCGTCACGTTCAATCGGGTAAGATTGTGGTCAAACGAAGGTCTTTAAAGTTTATATAATTTTCTATGACTATCGTATGAAAGCTCGCCGAAGGACATCAAACGAATCGTCAGAATTTGTTTGTATTAATTAGAATCTTTTAAGAAATTAATAAATCCCAAAAATTTACGATCTCGACGGGATTCGAACCCGCACCTTCCCCTTCAGCGCAGGGTTGCTCTTTTTCCAACTAAGCTACGTGATCTTATCGAGTCGACCCGAAAATCTTTGGGAGTTCTTTCGGCACTTACGCCGTCAGCCTGAGTACTAAAATAAATAAAAACCTTAGAAAGAATCTTTTAACTTTTTTGTTACGTTTGGTTCGGGATGGGTGTGCGCTTACCCTTATAAAATTAGTATTAATTTTCGAAAACACGAAGGAGGTCCTCAAGTCGACGCGTATATTTATTTTTATGTTAGACCACGCATAACTTTTTACAGAGTAGTCCGATTTTGATAATTCTTTCACTATTGTAGAGAAAATGATCCCGAGATGGACTTATATTAATTTTATTCCCGAGAGATTAATATTTATCCCGTAAAACTTACAAAATGATCCTAGCAATCACCTAATGTGACAGTTCGAGACATAGATGAATACTATTTACCGGAAGTCGGTTTATAGTAGGTATTTTAAAACAGGCCAAAATACTGTGTTTCGATGAATAGTGTCAAAAACTCTTACTCCGAATGACTCGCTAATCGACGGTTCTCTCGTATAGTATAAAAGCTACATAAGTATGTGATTGAATCTTACCTTGTACTTATTGTACGTGTAATCCCTCGGGATTACCTCCCTGATAATGGCCTCCGGGAGTGTTAGGTAATTTGCTTTTTTTGTCTCTTTTACGAAAACACCCCATTTGAGGGGAATTGGGTCACCTGATTCGTTGACGTGTTTATTTTATTTTCGAGTCGCGGATTCAGGTCAGTCGTTGATGACTTGATGGATGGATAGACATTTTATGTCAAAGCCTAAAAATCTGAATAAAACCAAGCAACTATTTGTAACTATCGTGGTTATGAAAAGTAAAACAAGGAAGTAAATAAGTGAATTTCTCAAACCAGGTTAGGTACCTGGTTAGAAGTTTTCAGAAGGTCACATCTAAATTAGTAAAAGTTCTTCGTCCTTCGTGAACCACCACCACCGACCATGGATAAAAAATCACGTGGTCCGATTGAAAGGAAATCAACTACAACCTGAGACTCTTCAAGACGAAAATGAATAGATGTCTTCTTGAACTTTGTGATTTATCTTCGGCCACATTGTCACTTACCAATCAGGTGAATTTGTAGTCACGCAAAGCAGGTCTTATCACGATAAAAAAACGTTACAAAAATTTTATCACTACTGATTGACAGACAAAAGTTTTTATTTTAATTTATCTACCCCAACGTCACTAGGCCAAACAATATAAGTAGGAAAATAAACTTGTGATTTTGAAAGTGAACTGCCATTTCTATCTGCCTATTGACTAAAATGTGGTCCAATTTACTAATTAGGAACCAACAAAGTATTTGTTAATTAAAAGCAATGGTTATTTAGTGCTAAAAGCAATGACTAACCTTATCCTCTACCCGCGTAAGCTATTCCTACATGAGAAGTATTTCAGTACAATCTGCTCAGCACTAAATAAATTCCAAGCTCATTAGTAACACAGGTAGCGCTAATGGTTCTGTATGTTTGAACTGAATCTGTACGTGAAACGGCTTATTTGAAAAGCTGATGGGAAATTTAATGGGTTTCGAACGGGATTCATTTGTTAGATATGGATTGGTTTCTAAAATATGATGCTAAACATCATTACCCAACATATTTCCTAATAAATGCGATATTTGAATGAATTTTTGGTTTGTGTCTCTCACTGTGTCATCGTCATCATCACCAGACCGTATAGGTCAACTCTGGAATATATGCCTGTCCCAAACGACACTACGAATAGCTGCGGTCTTGACCCACCTGTATCGAAACTACTGTGTTGGCCGGAATAATAATTGTAGTAGGTACGTTACAAAGGCCCGTATTATGAAAACTTGCTCGGTAATAGATTTATGCTTGAGTGACGGTTATGCCATAGAAAAGCGTTGCCAAGAGAAAATTGGCGTTCTTAAGCCCGTGCCTGAGAACTCCTATTTTTTCTTAGCCTAAAATTTAAAATGTCACCGAAGTTCAACAAGAATGTGAGCGAGTGAACTACGAACCTCGTTTGTGTTGGAAAAACACCGCTGTTCAGCTCAAAAATGCGCGTTCATCACATCTTTCCAGCGGTACTCCTGAATCCAACGAAGGTGGGAATATTCAAAGGAGGTGCGGATATTCAAAGGAGGCGCGAGCATACAACGGAGGCGCGGATATTCAAAGGAGGCGCGATCATACAGCGGAGGCGCTGATATTCAAAGGAGGCGCGAGCGTACAACGGAAGCGCGGATATTCAAAGAAGGCGCGGCGCGGGTATGCAATGGAGGTGTGGAAAATAAAAGTTGGATGTCCCAACGAGGGCGTGGGAATCCAAATGATCGTTGGCAACTGAGGTACCTCATCTAGGTACTGTAGCATTCTGACTTATATTAAATGTGCATGGCCATCTGATGTGCTCGTCTAACAAGGCTGCTGTATATCCCGCGGGGCATGCGGGGCACGCGGGGGATGCACTCGCACAAGGTGCGGTATATCGAGTGGACGTGTGTCACCGAACAAATCTGTGTTTTATTGGCATAAAGTAATTACCTTTACCCAAACCATTACCAGGTATAGTACAAGTGGCGACCTGGTAAAAATAAAAGGTAAGTTTACCTTTTATTTTTATTTCACTGGCAGGCTGGCTGTATTTGTTTGAATTATTGGCACTTGTGCCAATAATTCAAACAAATACACAAAGGTAAATCAACTGACATCCTAAACTGAGTTGCAAACAGATTTTTCAAGTGAGCCTTAGAACAACGTTCTTAGGCCATAAACCGAACTATATCACACACGTGCATAATAATATTATACACTAGTGCTCAATAGAATTATCCTCAGCCATTACCAGACATTCACCCTCTTGCATAAATAATCGATTTTTTGGTGTTCCATTTACAAAGAGCATACATTTCGTTCGAATTTATTTTTGAAAATGGAACTGAGCAAGCGTCTCTTGGTCATTGTTGGATGTTTTGTTTGATTCTTCCTCCATGGTAGAATGCATAGACTAGTAAGTATACTTTGGTAGAATGGGCTGAATGGAGTGAGTAGTAAATTTGCGTTGCGGTTTATGCAATAGGTACTTGTTTTTCCTCGCAACTGAGTTGAAAAAGTGCGTATGAAACTCGTGAGTAACTTGCTCACTAGACACTCGGCTGATTTTATTCTCTAATTACCCAGTGATAAGGAAACTGTGTTCCGCTAGTAAGCAGAATTATTTTCTTTACAAATTTTATAGACTTAAATACCCTTCGAACATTAAATAGAATGGGTAATCATATGGTTATTGTGTAAAGTAATAAATACGCATCGCAACAAATAAATTATTTCTTGTACAATTTTCGTAGAGAGTTTTACCTACCCTCAAAAGGGCTCGAGATGTAAACAATAGTTTCAAGTAAGTATGTACCTACGTTTAAGGAAAAGATGAAATCAATCTTTTGGAAAATCTATGAGTACCTACTTAAAAATTTAGAAATGTTACTGTGAAAACCTACCAAAAACTAATTTGGGTTCAGTCAATTGCTGAACTAGGTTACCAAGTTTTCCTACTTAGATACTGGCAGAAGTAGGTATTAGGTAATGCGAATCTGTTTGCGACACAGTTGGGTGCCAGAAGTTGGTTGGTCCCTAATAAGAGGTAGTTCAAACGAACGGTACCTACAAAATCCATCTGATAAGATCAGATAAAAGGTAGTTCAAACGAACGGTACCTACAAACCCATCTGATAAGATCAGATAAAAGGTAGTTCAAACGAACGGTAGATACCTAAAAAACCCTTCTGATAAGATCAGATGAAAGGTAGTTCAAACGAACGGTACCTAGAAAACCATCATGATAAAATCTAGTAAGAGGTAGTTCTGTCCTAACACATTAAAATGGCGATCACAATAGGCCTATCATGGCCGTAGTGATAAGAAAGCCACCAAAAGCAAATAAAAAAAAAAAAAAAGAGGTAGTTCAAACGAACGGTACCTACAAAAGCCATCGTGGTAAGATTTAACTAGAGGAAGTTCAAACGGTACTTCCGGTAATCCACCATGATAAATATATAGGTAGTTCAAATGATCGATACCAACCAATAAAATCCACAATAGCACAATGTGCCAATTTGTGTGTGTGTGCAAGTACCTATAGGTTTTTCATCTAAGTAAAACCATCTAGGTACCTAGTTCGATAAAATTCAATAAAAAATTCAATACCTACCTAAAAATTACCATTCTAATATAAATTTACATGCGAATTCGTTTGTAAAGTACAAAACAATACAAAAATACTTAATTGTACACAAGAAAGAGAACATAACAAAAAGACATTATATGAAACAGTTACAATGGGCGGCTTCATCGCTTAGAAGCGATCTCTTCCAGGCAACCTTTGGATGGAAAGAATTAAAATAATATAATACTTACAATAAATTGAAACTACATGAGGTAGTAATAAGTCATAAACATTTCTCAGTAAGCGAATAATTATTGTTATATAATTCTTTGAGAAACAAAATGTCTTTAACCACAAGTAGTACCTGCGTAGAACAAAGTTTGATCTAATTCTTTTAATTATTATTATCATATTAATTTGAATATTATTTACCTATTTGGTAGTTTGTAAAAAAACTGTTGTATTTTTACTTGATACAAGTTAATAAATACAACGTGCTTTTAGAAAAATTAGTACTTACATGTTCTTAAAATCTCGAATTTAAATTACAACAAAGAAAAAAAAAACAGTTTAGTCTGGTTTACCTGCAGGGCTAGGATGCGCGCCACGAGAAGTGTCGAGAAGTCGTGAAAAATGGCGGCATCTCGACTTCTCGACGATCCCTAGCATGCACAACCAAATAGTCGTCACGTCTCGTCACGTGAACGATAATAATGAATGTTTATCCTATCTGTGGTAACCTTTTTCGTCAAACTCTAAGATGCGCGCCCAATTTTCTCATCTCATCTCGACTTTTGACAGTTTTACACGAGTTACGAATCGTCTTCTATTACTACGACGAGATCATGACGAGATGGAGTCTTGAAGAAAATATAAATTTAATTCAAAGTGTTTATTAACCTCTGTTATTAAATATTTTGTAAAAATCGCATTACTGAATGCGAAAAAACGAAGAAGAGTCAGAGCTACTTGTGCGATGCTATTGATTTAGGTACTTACCTAAAATAGTCTTGGTTTCTCTAGTAGGTAGAAAACCATCCTGCGTGGATATAAAGACGTGCTTCGTGGCATAGAAAAGTAATAATGGCATAATATAAACCTATGTCTGTGTAGTACTTGATTTGGCAGTTAGTGCCGAATCTAAAGAAACGTAAAATCACAGAATTACGGCCGTGAAAATTAGTAACCTACCTTACTAGGTAGATAGGCAAGTATCAGTGATAGGAACCTATTTATGTATATTCTGCACTACCCTAATATTATATACCTTCTTAACTTACCTATAAACAGGGGCTAATATTGTAATGCGATTATAAATGTAATTCTGTCTGTTTGATATCATTTCAGGCCTAAAAAGCTAAACTGATATAAATGTGTCTACAAGATAAAGAACGTTTTGAATAATTGTAAATTAGTTTTCTTTGCAATAAGAAGTAAAGACTTAGATTCTGTTGCTTTCTAAAGCTCGTGCTGGCTTGATGATATACTGCGTCTGAAATATAGAGAAAACATATTATAGTCATGACTTAGGTACTTCTTAGATGTAAGGTTTGAAATAGTATTTATATTAGGTATTCTATTACAATTTTATTTGTTACATTTTGTTATGCCAGGTAGGTACACAGGTCCCGGAAACACATCACATTGTACTTACATTATATTCAGGTGCTCGTCTCGTAGCGTATTTGTGAGGTACTAAGCCCACAAATAATGCTCTTTACTGTGAAATAAACAACGGGATGAACTAGCGCTTGTGGTGCACACCATGCCCAAACTCACGATATAAGTTCATTGAACACCCGTAACTAGTCGGTTCGTGCATAGTAATTGACACAATAATTTTGGCGCTTATTGTTTTCTTTGGATATCGTAGATAATAATAAAAGTTTTCATAACAAGTTGCTAAGGAATTATCGAATAAAAACCAAAAGTAAGTTTGATTATGTGCGCGCAAAACATTGAAATTGCTTCTTCTTTTTTTTTGTCTCGAGGCTTTTCTACTTTTCCACCATTCTGCCAGTGAAAAGTGCAAATTACCAGTATGGAGACGAAAACTAAGGAGGTTAATTTATGTTTCTTCCATGCAGCTTACTAAAACCAGAGACAATTTGAATGAACTCAACGAGTGTTGCGTGGGCGTGGCTTCATCTGCATGAGAACCTCACTCGACAACGAGTCTTGAGTCTTTCGTGGCGCGCATCTTAGAGCAAACGACTCAACAACTGACGACGACTATGAATAGTCGTCACGTGCACGACGACTTTTGTGGCGCGCATCCTAGCCCTGCTGATCTCAGTACCAAGTCATGCGGATTGGTAGAAGAGATTAGAAGATATTGATAGAATGTAATTTGTAGTAAAAAAAAAAAAGGTAACTAAATGTACCTAACCCATTATTAATATAATTTGAGAGAGAGACTTGGATTTTGTCCTGAAGTCTAAAGAAAATAAAGTACTGAGTTGAGTTCTGATTTACAAAATAATACAATTGAAGAATAGAAACAGCCAACAAACAAATATTTACAATTGGGACAGTTGAGCTGACTGCAGATTGTTGTCAGCAATCTAGGGGCGGCTCAAATGATTCACAATAATACCAGACGCTGTATGACAAGGCTAATAAGTACCTACCCACGCTACGCCAGATACATGCTCTCGGTTCACGCTTAAATATCCTTGGATATACAAAAATACATCAAGAGGTAGTTTCGATGAAAATCGGAACGGTACCTACCAAAAAGAGCTGTTATTTAAACGGTTAGTCAAAAAAGTACCTACAAATAACTTCTGGATGACTAAATGAATTTGGATTGCATGGCGATCCAGTGTCAATGGGCATTGGACATACCTACGCTAGAAAAATGGAAACGAGCCCTAGAGCCAGGTTGGCGCGTAGAGGAATCATCTGATCTGTTGAGGGAGGTTTGAAATTAGATGCAGGTATGCATCGCTAGATATTTCTCACGAAGACGAAAAAATTAATCCACCTACTTCCTAGGAGATACGCTTACAGGGTTAAGATACCTACGTAAGTGAATTTCAATGAAAGTAAATAACAGATACGAATGGACAAACAAGTACCTATGTCAAAAAGATTGAAATGCAGAATAACAAATTGGTCCAGAGCCGATTTACTTGTCACATTTCTAACAATAAATTTTTGCGAATATACCTATTTGTGATTGCTTTGTAAGTGAGATCAGATGATCATGATAGACCACAAACTCAAAATTATGTAGGTACTGCCGAAATAAATAATTAAAATATTTGTGAATCAATATTTCGGTTGTGTTCGGTCCGTCGCGTCGCGCGTCGTCGTCGCGAAGGGCCGAGAATTGATAAGAAAATAGTATACATTTTTGAGCAGTACTGCCCATAATTCATTTGTAATGAGCATCACGGGCATATAAAAATAAAGACTAAAATTTATTTAACGTGTTACTTAGATTGCTAAATGAGCAACATTTTCAATTATAGAGTACATAATCTCAAAAGAACTTTGTATGCTAAAGCTAATGCTATTTTAATGCGAACAGTTTTTATGTGACAAGTTAAGAAATAATTTCAATTTAATTTAAGTAATTATGCAATCGATTAAATAAATTATTTAAAACATATCACTTTCACTGCCGCGTCCCTTCGGGGCGCACTGCAGAGGCTAGGCAAGGAAAGTGTTAAAGAAATAAAAGTCCTACCTCGACCGCCAGATGGCCGAAATTCGAAAGCGATGGTTGTACTTCACACCAAACACTTCTAATCCAATGAGTAGGCGAATATAGACATTGACTTTCGCAGTCCACTACATCATCTGAGTTGACAAAGGATATTAAAAATACTAAATTAAATGAAGCTTGCAATTTGCTTGCACTTACTTACAAATGATCTCTCGTTAGGCACACCAGTTGGCCTAACAGCTGACCATGGTCAACAGTTAATATCATAAGAATGTTGGACAATCCGCACAGCATCATCTTGCCACAAGTCAAATACACAGGACTTGTTATTAACACTGCGAATTGACTGTAAGAACTTTTAATATTGAGTACTGCATTTGTAAAGACTATGTTTATGCCAATCCGATAAATCTTACTTGAAAACTGAAATGAAAACGAAGGAGAAGAAATGAGCAGATAGAAAGAGATAAAAAAAAACAGATTCAAACAATGTTGTTGGAGAGAAGTCTACTTCAAGAAGGTTGCCAGAGAAATAAAACTGCGTACTTCATTCAATAATGTACTACACACAGTCTACAAGATTGGAAAGGATAAAGATAGAATAGATGTTGAAAATGATCCAATTACCTGCAGAGCAAAGACAACGACTACAGCAAACAATTAGTTTATCTGAATCGCGTGGGTGGCCCCTGGCCAATGAGAAGGTTGTGCAGTGCGATGTCAAAGAAATAGTTAACAACAGATCTACCTTATTTGAAATCAATTTCGGTTGTGATTTAGGTACCTACATAAAAAGATATTAAAAAATAAATCATAATTATAAGGCTGTGGCTAGGAAGGTACCTTTAATATTCCTTAACAAATATAAGTTTATTTTGTTGAGATTAGATTTTGATGTTATCAATCACTACCATAGTAAACAATGTACCATAATGTCATGTAGATTTATTAAGCAACTAACAATTTATTTAACAGCTGAAGGTGTACCCCGGCTAGCTGATATTGTACCGTGTGGTACTTGCCATTGTAAAGAATTACCAAACGATTACTTTTGTTACGTAAATAACAATGTTGGTTTAACACCTTCCAGATAGTTACTTATAATCTTAGTTGTAAGAATAATGTTTATAGAAAGGTCACAAACAATATTTTGTTTTGTTTTGTAAAAGGTAGATGTAGCATTCTGACTTATATTAAATGTGCATGGCCATCTGATGTGCTCGTCTAACAAGGCTGTATATCCCGCGGGGCATGCGGGGCACGCGGGGGATGCACTCGCACAAGGTGCGGTATATCGAGTGGACGTGTGTCACCGAACAAATCTGTGTTTTATTGGCATAAAATAATTACCTTTACCCAAACCATTACCAGGTATAGTACAGGTACTTTCCGGGTACTGAGAGCCAGATTTAAGAAAATTTCAGGCCAATTCGACTGCCTGTCAGAAACCTGTTTCCTCTCGCGCTTCCAAACCAAAGCGCAACTATAAAGTTATATAAAGGTAGATATATCGGTTTATCGCGTAGGAAGGTATTCCCTAACACAACATTAGTATGTAGGTAGATACCTATCTACTGTGAGCTTCATTTAGATTCAACCCATCTGTACCGTGTTGCTCTAACCAAATCCACCACAGCATTAGGTACAAAGCGGTTCAAGAGGACAAATTAAAGTTTGGATAGGACATCAGATAATGTGGTCACAGAATAAATTATACAATTTGCATCACAGATAGTGGCGGAAAGAAATGGATGAGAAGGTTTTGATTTGGGTGACCAGTAATTTAATGATATAAACAACGTTTTTCATTCCATACTTCAACATAACTATTGAGTTATGGTACATAAACATAACTATTGAGTGTGAATTGTCCAAGCATTATTATTATTATGTATAATTACAGATATTTTAGCTGAGTTGTCTGTCAATTTATCCATAAGCAAGCTAGAAGCTTCGGAAAAACGCATTTGGCGATAAGCAATCATAATAATACGAGATATATAGACGAGGCGTGTATTTTAGACAGTGGGGAGTGGTTTTACTCTCAAATGAGTAGCCTTGGCAAGGTCGTAGAGATGTATACTCACCTCTGTGTATGAAACGGAAATGTCATGATGATATTGACAATCCTTGGGAAACTGACACTGACAACTGATAGTGTTGCCTTTCCGGGTTTGGTTGAAAACAATGATGGAAGCTAGAACCAAGATGGCTGGCGGGACCGTAGTACCAGGCCATGGAAGGAATTCATGATTTTAGCAGTTGATAGATGGAGTTTTCGGTGCCGTAGGGTTTCGCTGAATGTGCTTTAAAGGTTTTCTATGTTTGGATGGTGCAATAACGTATTATCTAATCTATCTTCTGTGGCTTGGCTAATCATGTTTTCGGTGTTTGAATACCTACCTTGTTATTTCAAAACAAAAACAAAATTCAATTACTATATTTTTTTAGGCTTACAAAATAAGCGCTTAGACAAGTAAAGTTTTATACATAAACAGTTTTATACATAGTAATTATTATCCAATAAGAACCAAAATGTTATTGATTTTGTTCGCTTCAATTTTTTATCCACTTGTGGAAGAAGCGAAAAATAAACCACAAGTAAGTTTTTATCAACGGCTATTTATCTAAGTAAGGAAGATAATTTAAAGACCGACCTAAGAAATATTGGTGAACAGATGGTGGTGTATAAACTTGTAGGGACCTTTTGCTTTGTGACGAAACATCGTTCGTGTGATACCCCGGTACCAAAGTTAGAATAGGACAAATCCACCTAACACAGAGAATACCTCCTTTTAAAGGAAAAGGTTTTAATAAGCCTTTACAATAAAACAGCGACGAAAAAAAGTTCAAAAGTCGTTGAGCAAAATATGTCACTAAAGTGCAAAAGCGCGAGTAGACCGCTTCAATTAATATATAATGTATATCTATAATATGTATTTTTTTAATCTATTAGAAAAGCCTCTTCCTCGCGAAAACTCAAGAATAACACGTTTCAACGTGCCAGACAGCTGTCTAAACAAGTTCTAGAAGGGATAGATTCCGTCAACAGTACGGGGCTTACCCTGAAAATGGTGAGGTGAAAAAGCTTTGGATTAAACTGCTTTGCATACATCAACTCTTCTGCGGTTGCTAACTTTTACTTCTTGAAAAAGACCTATCAACGATTCACTCGATATTTTGTACACATGTACAAAGGAGAGCTTTTGTTAAGATTTTTTGTCTTCAGAAAATTAGACATTTAAGATAATATTATCATAATGCTACATGCCTAAGGTTAATAGAGGGTCTATCAGTAAAAGAAAAATTCGATTGAAAAATGCTATTGTTTTACCTTGTAATTGTATTTCTAAGTAAACCAATATTTTTCTCAATTTGAGGCTGAGTATAAGAACTCAGCCTCAAATTATTGCTTAATTAATTATTGCATATTGCTTAAATTTGTAACAGATTTCCTATAAATTAACGTACCGGGTTCTCTTTAAAATGTAAAACGTTAGCGGTCTTTGTTATGAAAAAGTAGTAATTTTATTGTGTATCTTAACACCTCCACTGCGACCAGGAAACCGCATGCCAATTCAATGCAATAGTGCAATGGTTGCACGGTTACACAGTTAATAGGTTTTAGAAACGGTCAAATGTGGATCCCTTCCGTCTATTTTGGTTCTTTAAACTGTTAAAGGTACTGCTTACTTACTTAGTACAAAATCTTTTGTGTAGGTACTAAAACCAATAGGTAGTACTTACATATATGTATAGAAAAGAAGGCAAATAATAATGAAAAATAAAAAAACACGTTTTTATACAGAACCTTGCAAGTTAATTGGGGCGAATTTATATTTTTCCTAAACAATTTCAACCTATTTGGTCATTATTTTGATATGATGCTAATACTTTTTCGATAATTATGACTTGACTGCGGTAGTATTTTGTGATTAAGTTTCACTTATAGGTTTCGTTGTGGATTCGTTGTAGAAAAATATTTTAAAATATATTCCACGGAGCGCCCATAAGTTATTTGAATTTTGAGACATGTCCAAGAGTCCTGTAAGGTCTCAAAAAATAAATGACTGATATTTGCAGGACAAGATTGGAGCTACTAAGCACGATTTTCCAAAAAAACTATTAAAACCTGAAATTATCTTAATTTCAGGAGTCTTAAACACAAAGGGCGATTAAAGTTCTTTCTCATTATAACTTCGCAATTTCTGACCTGAAACTTTGTTCATCGGTATACCTTTAACTTCGAACTCTCGACTTAGCCAAGAAGGTAGGTACCTGTTCTAAGACCCTCGATCAGATCACCCTTAAGGCTTTTTAAGTAAAATATAACTTACTAGCAGCACCTCGCGGTTTCACCCGCTTAGTTCCCGTTCCCGTGGGAATTCCGGGATAAAAAGTAGCCTATGTACTATTCTAGTCTACTTTACCTTAAAAAGATTGAAGTGGACTAAAAATCAAAGTGATCACTTTATTTCCTAGTTTTACTTATGTAATCTGAGTTTTGGTGACGTGTCCAAGAGTCCTGTAAGGTCTAAAGGAAATAAAGCACTTTGAATTTTGAATTTTGGTACAAACAAATTATTTGCCAAAAACAACTAGCATTTGTTTAGTTGCTTCGGAAAAGGTAACTATAAGGGCTTTTTTGTCCAGTATAGTGACAAGACAAAAACGGATACTGAGGCCCATAGAGTAAAAACGTGCTGCATAAGGGCCGAGCTGAGCTTGCTCAGTCATCGATTTATTCTTGAGTAACGCTTTTCTATGGCATAAACGATGCTCAAGCATTGACTGTGACTGAAAGCTTTCATAATACGGGCCGACATGCTAACCCGTTGCCAGTCACGAGTTTCTTTTCTAACTGCGGCCGGTGCTGTCGCTCCCGGATTGGTCTCTTAGAGTCAGCTCATACCGAGACGCGACGCGACGCTGCGTGTACTAGAGAATGTGATTCAAAATATAACTCAATTTCGTACGCAAAAAGATCCAAATTTTATTATCATTAGATATACGAAAACTAGCCGCTACGCCGCGCTGCGTCTCTAGATGCCTTACGTCGCAACGCAGTGTGAGCTGACCCTTACGTAGATGCAAAAATGCCAATGAATGAAGTGACTAGACCGAAACTCAAAGCTTTAAAAGAGGAAAAAATGCGGTCGAATCTAGGACGTGAAGTTTAATCATTGTCACCCGTGTTTCTTTGTACAACTCTCCTTAACTTTGAAGTTGTTGATAGCTAACTCCAGCCCAGCTAATGACATTTTTGCCATAGGGCCAAATGGAGCAATTTTATCTGGTCTGATCGGCAAGGCCAGGCTTATAAGTTGAGGCTTACCTCACAAAATTATTATTAATCGAGATACTTATATCTCGATAAATCATAATTTTGTGAGAATTTGATCGACCTACTGTTTTTGTTAGACCTATCCTTTATTGTAACCAATCTGTTTATTAGATTTCAGTTTCCAAACTTAGTTCTTATGATCCAAAGTTCAATTCCTTCCTACAAATCTCCAATCTAAATTTTTGATTAACATTAAAGATTCAAAGAAATCACCGCGACGAGGTTATCAAACTCTCAGCAGTCGTTAGAAAGCAGAGCACGCTCGCTCAAGTAATTTTATATCGAGCCAATATCCTGGATGATGCGCTGCAGTCATTTGTTTTAACCGCGGAGTAAGATTGATAGAAGACTTTATTGCTGAACGGGTAAAGGTGTAACACATTAGCTAGAAAGGTTTGTGTTTGTATGTGGGTGAAATTTTCTTTGTGCCTGTTTTGTCTTGGTTATGACGGGCTCGCTTTTTCAAACAATGACGAGCGAACGCTCTTTAATTGATTTTCTTTACAGACGGCGAAATTATAGACTAATTTCGCCCTGATATTAGTTTTTATTAAAATTAACTTATAAAATCTTACTCTGTTTTTCTTTACAAAGGTTAATGGTAGTTTACAAAAGCGTAAAACTATTAATAAATAAGTATATAAGGTTTTTTATTTATTATAGTACTCTGTAGCTTAGTTGGAAAAAGAGCAACCCTGCGCTGAAGGGGAAGGTGCGGGTTCGAATCCCGTCGAGATCGTAAATTTTTGGGATTTATTAATTTCTTAAATAAGTATATATTGAAAAAACGAAGACAAAAAGATACCTGTACTGATAACAAGATACAGAAAATCAAATAACACATGATAAATTTAGATTAATCAGTCCCATGTCTTCTTCTTATAAATAGATATAATTTATTCATTAAAAATTTCGTTACATGACTTGGTTAGCAGTGCCTTAAAGCCTTTGTTAGGTAATAACTACATTTGTTAGATAATAATACTCTAAGCACTGGGTTCTTATCTATTTTAATTAAAATTTAATTCACCCGCTTTGGCTTTTAGTTCTCCAATTGTAGTACACACAGGTCACTATTTGAGAAATAGCCCCGCCAATTCAAAGCAAATCAGTTTATTATTAGATCTTCTATCGCTATCTATTTCTCTGCAAAAACCCGTCTTAAAGGCTCTAGCGAAACCCGATCAATCGAGTCGCGATACAGCGGTCGATTATCGAATAGACGTTTGTTGTTCGGAGACGGATCGAGACAACTTTTAAAGGGATTGCCTTTGTTCGAGAGGTTCATTTATTAACTGAGATGTTTGTTTACGGATAGGTTGACTGAGGAATGCCTTTTTTACTGAAGAATCCGAACCTTTACATTGTGATAATTATAATTAAAGTTTGTATTTATTGATTTAGGCAATAATCCGTCACTGCAAAAAAGATTTCTTATTGATTACAATGCCAAAGAAACATTAAAATTTGTTTTAATCAGTCATAAATTAATTGTGTTTTTATAAGTCACGTCTTAGCTTTGTAATTATTAGTCACACGGCGAACTTGTTGTTCGTTGTTGTTGTCTGAAGTGTTTTCATTTAAGAAAATACGTTGCTTTATTGCAAAAACGGAACAATTAGTTTGACGCGTTCTACATTTGTTTTGCTTACATCTGTGGTACCTACCCAAAGAAGATCTTCTCCAGGATTTGTTCAGTTCGCGGAAAATGACTACTATTTTGTCAATCCAGCGATATCTGAGACGACGATGGTGAACGTCCCGAAGATGACGGTTATCTCTCATTCGCCTTGTTGATGAAACTCGAGGTTGAATTCGCCTAACAGCACTACCCGGGCGAATTAACATGACACCTGCTTCGAACAATATCTTAACAAAAATCCAACGTGTTTTCGACCAGAAAATAAAACTTTTGCTGGAATAAGGTGCTCATTTTAAGATAAAAACCGATACCTATCAAAAATAGCTGAACATAAAAGCCTCGAAAATAACAGGGTCCATTTTTACACATAAATGTGGGCTTAGATTTCAAAGCCAGTCGTTCTCAAGAACGCAATAAACTTTATAATCCCATTTTTACAGAAAACAATTTATTGGCTGTTGCCTGGCTGTTCAAAAGGCTTTCAATCCTTCAATAAGCTATAGAAAACGATTGCTTTACTTTTAAGTTAACAATACAGTCGCATTCGCATCTTTAATGACTTCTGGTTGTGTTGGTGCGAAATTCGATGTGATGGTAGTACTTAAGTTACGTAGTTTGCGACATGTGAAGAAAAAAAAGTTATTCCAGTTTTTTTTCTGTGTATCAGCACAGGGATAGTGTGATATAGTGTGGCGAAAAATGACATAGGTATCATAACTAAGTAATTTTTATTTTGTGACGTGTCCAAGAGTCCTGTAAGATCTATCTAAAAAAAAAAATCTGTGATTTTTGATACTTGATTATTTTGGAGTTACCCATACGCCCGTCCCACACCTCCACGCGGAATCGAATTCACTTCATTGAATGCACAATTGTATGCTATGCGACAGAGGTTTGGTCCAGTTCTGCGACAACCTTTAGCTGATATTCTTCCGATAGAATTACAACACGGCACACAATCGAATTTACAAGAGTCAATTGAATAATTTTAGTTAGAGCCACTATTTCCTATGATCCCTGCCTAGCTGGGCCTGTGTCATTATTCTAAAATGTATTTATTTATTGAAGTGAACAATAGCATTCGTTTTATAGCACGCGACCCGCAAATCCCACAGAATGTTGGGGTAAGAGCGTTTATTTGTTCAGACTAATGCACATTTTATGCGGGAGCCCATCTTATGACTTACGTGACGTAACTGACGGGTGCAAGGCGCAGGAACTGTACCATTTATGTTTTCTAAGGTACTATAAATTAGTAGGTACCTCACTTTAAAATTGTCGGGTTTGATCTCGAAGGGATATACATACAGGTCAGGTCGCCATCAAAAAAAGGCAAAAGTTGTATGGTGTATATCCTTGATGAAAAACCAGATTCTGTCGAAGGTTATTTTAGCGTATAAACGCGTGTAAACCAAAAAGTATATTGCGGTATATTTTCTATAGTAATCGGCGAGTGACTATAGAAGCAGCTATAACATTATATTTTTCATCATCAAAATATGTCGATAGGTATAGCACGATATATTTTGGCCGCAGAGTTAAATGAGTGCAAAAATATAATATAGGACAGCCACCGTCTGTGGCAGCTTGCTAAACCGTATTATATAGTTTACTATATTAATATATATTAAAGCTCCGTCTGTTTGTTTCTGTAATAGTGACAGATTACTGCGTATGGGTTGGTGGATGTTTGTTTTGTTAACCGAATTCATTGTATTAGAGTAGTAACATCTGTTATTTAATACCCATATTTGTATTTTTATGTAAGGTTTCTTAATTATGTTGAGTAAGTTTGAGAGTCATGTGACGGCTTGTTTGATTAGAATTTTGAACGGTCCAATAGTTCTGTAAGGTCTAAAGAAAATAAAGCATTTTGATATTTGATTTCATATTTGACTCACTCAACTGTACCTACTGCACCATTAGGCAGTTATTTACTTAGTCAATCCATTATCTTGTGAAACGTGTTAATTATAACTTGACGAATCATAATTTGATTCGTGAAGTTATAATTAACACGTTATGAGTCTTTCAGTGCTTCTTTAACCCGCTACAGCATGTAACTTGTACAGCCCCGCAAAACTACCAGAACGAAAAGAATAGGTCGCATCGTAAAATTCCCTCGTAAATATGAAAGGAAAAGATTTCGCGAAAAAACGTCCCACCATCCTTTTCACAGCATTGTAATGTGATACTGCTAAATGAGGATTTGTAGTTTGTACTTCTTTGCTGGAAAGTTTTTGCAATGACTTTTTATTTTGGTTTGCTAAATTGCGAAACTTGGGTTCTTACAGGTTTTTGGGCTGCCTTTTAACCCCTGTACCTAGTAGTAAATATCTTGGAAGTACTGATTACATTTAGAATCGGCACTTTTGGTCTTAATGGCTACCTACTGCAGGGAGCGTTCCAAGATTTTTTAGGCATTTCTAATAAATATTTTTTTTGTGCACAAAACAGGTTAGTCTTACATTAGAAAACTTAGGACTAGAGAAGTGAATAAAATGTGTTAAAACATCCAAGTGAACATCTAATAGTAAACAGTAAGATTTCACACAAAAAAATACGGATCTGCTTTTGCCGTTAAGTGCGTTACTTTATTTAAATTTCGCATCACACAAAATTTTACGACTTTTGACGACCTCTGTGGCGCGGTGGGCGAAGGTTGCGGGTTCGATTACCACCTTCAGACAAATGTTTGTACGATCTGGAAATATTTGTTCCGGGTGTTCTGGTCGTTTTCTATGGACAGTAAAAAAGATCTATCTGTGTATTGTATTGTGTTATACATATATATCAGTTATCTAGTACATATAACACAAGCTCTGCTTGACCTGGGGCTATATAATGCTGTGTGAATTGTCTAGCAATAAACATTATAAAATTGTAACAAGCTCTCAATTTATCGAAAATTATTTTATCCTCGTTAATTTGAAATGAAAATGGCTTCATCGACGTTCTCTCCAAATTGAACCCCAAATTACGGCTCACGTTACGCTGATTCAACCAATCTTGCTTCGATTTAAACGTTTTCGCACGAATTTGACGTCTCAGCGTTTCGGTGGGTCCATGAGGATTTGTAATATCTTGTTAAAATTTCCTCATACGACGGCAATAAATTGAATATTGGACATTTTACACAGCGTGTAGCCCCAAACTAAGCAGAACTTTTGATGGAGTACCACCAGATGAACTACATGAGGAGATAGGTTTATTATTTGATTATCTGTTGGACACCTTATATAATAAACCCTAGCTTCTAACAAATATTTGCAAATCAAAAAAAACTCATTTTGTCTTGTGGTGAGCATCAAACTCGTCACCAACAGCGATATAGGCGGTCTTTCACTTCACCCACAAAGCTCACCAATCGTGGACGTCGCGTCGTGGGGACATCGTCGTACCTTGATTCCCTACAATTGTTTTATCTTAATATTTTCAGTTCTTCAATAACCCAAATAGCCTCCTATGTTAACCTTGAAAATAAATGAATCTTCTCGCAACATTCATGGGTATTTTTGACCTCAGATAATTGGGAGCGAAACGGAGATGTATCTCGTTCGCAATTTTTCTCGTCTTGAAGGAAAGTAAATTGTTTTGTATACATAATTCAAGCCTAAAGCTACTGAGGGACGGTTCAATTTTCTTTTTTTGTTTTTTTGCATTTAACACGCAGCATAAGAAAATCAAGCTAATTTTGTTACATCTTGGGCGAAAATAGCATTTAGTTCAAAGCTATAATATTTTAGAAGTTTACACGTGGTTGCCTAAATAAGTGTGTATGAGTACATGTTGGTAATTTTTTCATTTTAAATTACGCGTTCTACATATTAATCTAAACTTTTGGTCATCCATTTCACTCATCCAACAATGACACAGGGATAAAACTTTGAGTATGAATGACAAATCACGTGGGCTCTTCTACGAGTCATTAACGGACCCTTCCGCGTAATAAACCCTCACAGGGATCAGGATGTTGACCCTACAATACGTACCTACGTATGTAGGTACTTCAGTTTTACGTGCCGTTAGGCAATGCTTTTAAAAGGCTGCAGGTACGTACGAACTCGTAATCGGAGCCCTCATGCGAATTTAAAGGTTCGGTTAATTTTCAAGAATGTTCTATTTAAAATAAAACATAATATATTTCAAAAAAAATCATGCATGGACAAAGTTTATAATAATATTTGTACCTACTTATCATACATAAACTTATCGGTAAAGTCTTCACGCGGAAACTCCTTTGCGAAAAAACTTAGGAGAGATGTAAAACAAAATACTGGCCATTTTGTAGACGGCCAGTATTTTATTCACATACTGATGACTGTGCTAATGAGGTGACTAACTCTCGCGTGGGCTATAGTTCCACACTCTCACAACGCTGCACCAAATTTTATTCGAAAACAGAACGAACTCACAAATTTTACTCAGTGTGTTCTATATTCAAATGACCCTGGTTGAAAGAAAGTTTTAAATGCTGCCCTCTCGTCATCCATGACCCACCTTTAAAATTATTGTCTTTAACCTAGTTATTGAACGAGGGGATCCTCCTGTCAAGCTTGTCAATAAAGCTTCTTTTATCAAATCCCTAATGAATATTATCAAGCTATTACCATTATTTAAATGAAGGTTCGAGAAAGCATTAATCAAGCTTAGATAGCATCCCTATTGGTCTTCGTAAACGTTTGATAGCAGAAAATTGTGAAAACATTTATTGATTTTTATCGCTTTTTGTGGGATAAGGGAAAGGCCACTGGAGTAAAACGGCTACCAAGGATGACAACATTAATCAGTGATATCAGTGACATCTTTACTGGACAGTCTTCTTGACTGTCCAGTGAAGATGTCCAGCTCTAGAATAATATGTATAGGCTGATAACGAAGATGATATCTGTTACCAGATATATATATAGATATATGGTAGGTAAGCTGAGGAAATAAAAGTCATCCGTTTGCATGATGCTTTCAGGATTGTCGTTAAAGGATATCGCAAGTTAAACAGGAATCAATAGCTTTGTGAATGTCTGATGTATTTCTTTTTCGTCGTTGTTGGATATATTGTGTGCTGACAACATTGAGATTAAGCAGTGGACAGGGCCAATAGCAATAACCGTTAAGAGAGTTTTTTGACGATTTTATGAAGAATTACACTTTTTCTAATTACAATTTTCTTGTAAAGTTTGGCAATGGTTCAGGAAAAGACGAATGGCGTGAAAGCGATTAAAGTTCGACACTCCAGTGAAACATCGGAAAAGTTCCAATCGGAATCTGTTCACAGCTAGTGGATCATCTTGTCTTAATTTAAATGGGGATCTTAATGTACTTATCTGATCATCAGATTATGTCAAATGTGATGTGTGAATTGGATTTGCGGTTAAGTGGTTGTTTATTAGGATGTTTTTGTGGTTGTATCGATCACATAAAGCCTTCCACGCGTAGTCATAATTTTTTGCGGAAAAGTCTATGGACTTTATTACTAGCACTTTCCACCAACGCGTTTCTCAAATAATGAAACTTATAATCGGTGCGATCGAGTTATTGTCATTGATAATCGAGTCAAATGTATCTCGAAACTTAAGCCATTTTGTGTAGTTGCCATCAAAGGTGGGCAAATGTATAGTTGGCAGTGTTATAGAATTGTAAGCAGCATGACAACAACTGACTTTGCCAAACCATGATCAGAATCTTTATTTTTCGCTGAATATGCATCAATAATCTCTTGCACTAAAGGTATTTTTGAAAAAAACTCACTTTCAGTTAAACTTCTTTGTAAAATCTGCTCATATTCAGACATCTCTTCAATCTCGCTTTGCACATTATCAAAAGTAGATAATAATTACTGTAAATGATTCAACCACAAAGATAGTTCCTTTATTTCTAAACTAGTAAGATCAGCAGATTTTGTTTTGTCATTTTGTATAAAGTTTTAGTTATTGAAAGTCTACTTCTAATCCCGCCGCGTTTGCGGGATTAAGTTTTTAATTGTTCTTTGGGATTATTCTTATTTATAGATTAAATATTTATGATTAGAATTGGACTTTTTGATCTCGATATATTAGATTCATTTTCAGCCATTTTAAATATTTATATCTTTGTTTTTATGCAGTTAATAATTGTGTAACAAAAAACAAAGTACCGAAAACAATAAGTTTGGTGAGGTTAGTTATTGTAAGTAAATTGTGCACTCTGACCGTATACAATCCAGCAATCACCAGTTCGAACCACAGCTGCCGACGAGCCCGCGGCGAGACGAACAGCACAATGCGGCACAGCAGAACACTGCCGCACGGCACAGCACAGCGCGCCGAAAGCAGGCATCGGGGTCGCCGCTGCCACAGCCCTAGGACTACTTCTCATCAAAGTTTTTAGCTTCCAAAAGCGATAGTTCAAATTGCCTTTGCTGTATATCTCATCACTAATATTATAAACGTGAAAGTTTAGATGGATGGATGGATGTTTGTTCCTTTATCACGCCAGAACGGCAAAACGGATCTGGATGAAATTTGGCACAGAGATAGATTATAGTCTGGAATAGGACATAGGCTACTTTTTATCCTACATGAACGGGAACTACGCGGGTGAAACCGCGAGGCGCTGCTAGTAAGAAATAATTTCACCTACTTCTATTATTTACAAACCAAAGATTCTTTTGAATTGTAGCGGTTCAGTTGTAATGTTATTCCGACCTCATCAACACATACGTCCACAGCTGACCATGCCTTCTCTAAACTGGATGCCAATGAAATAACAAAGTAAGGTGCTACTTATTCGCGGGTTTCTTTTTCTTGCGTTCCATAATTGAAATTAATACGATTTGTCATGTCATCCCGCGACTACGGCAGGTGTAGTTCTGCAGAAACGTCTGAAAAATCAAAAGTAAATAAATGTTACGTATTGTTATAACGCAGTTAATTAAAGAAAAGTGTAAATTAATAGTGTAGCTTTATACTTTTATGAAGCACTTATTATTCTCTGAGGTGGTAATTGGGTAGTACAATACAGCTAGTACATTGTAGGGTACTGTATCTATTGTTAAAAGCCATCTATCATCGAAGTAGTTTCATGAAAAACTCACTTAAGCTCTCAAGTTTACAAGAACATGGCTCGGAACTTTATAATGAAAGCCTCTTACACGTGGCTAAGGGTTTCTCAAACTTTTCTTTAAAATTTGAAAGTTTTGTATTCAAGTGACACTTTGTAGGTTTTTGCAGGGTCAGGTTGCTATTTGTATGTAGATACTCGTATGTCTACAACTATTCTGTGAAAATGTATTTATTTATTTTTCATCATTCAGCACCAAAGCGACAAAAAAATATAAAAAGCTATATAAACACTTACAAAACATTAACAAAATTACACCAACAAGTTACCAACTCTAACTTAATACTACAACATAACAAACTACTTTACGAAACTTTATACGTTTCTATGAGTTCTAACCAAAAAATTTAAAACCACATCCTGAATTTTTGCAAGGACATAAGAAATATATCAACATCCTCATATGCACATAAACTATTGATAGCGTGAAGGGCCTAAATGAAACGCACTGTACGTTACCTACTACCGCACTATACGTTACTATACGGTACCTATTCACTACATTCCAGACAAAAGTAAGACTTAACAGTTCTTAAATACTATAGATTTTATGTTACATGTATGTGCCTCTTTATAGTGGTTCAAAATAAATTGATGATGATTATGATGAATTTTAAACTCTTACAAAAGTTTGAGCAACTCTGTCTTGGGAACAAAAGAGAAAACTTGCGACTTTCTGATGCTCTAACAATGGACGAAGGAAAGTTGTAAACCTTTAGAACTGGGGCCAACCTAATTTTACCTTCTATGACATGCTATAATGTGTCGAGTTATTAATTACTATGGATGTATGTCGGCCGAAGTGGCCGGGCCAGCGATAAAAGTTGACAAATCATTATCGCTGATAGTGTTTTTACTGTCAGATATTCATACTCTAAAAATATGTATGTCGCACCAACCCGCTGGGCTGTGTCGCCGAATTTGGTGTGTAGACAATACAATACAAAACATACTATTTTACTACATTAAATAGAGTACACACACACAAGCTTTTAATGCTGGTTAACTGAGTACAGAAAATTAAAAAAAAAAACACTTATCTTAAAAACTTAAGCTTATTAATGCTCTAGGTGGTCGGTTTCCCTACATGTCGAAAGACAAGCTGGAGAGATTAGTATTTATCTCTTAAATTAAAACATTAAAAACAACATGATACTTTTGAAAAATCACGACTAGCAACAACAAATTATGGTGATATCTTCGCCAATTCTCAATATATTTTAATGAATCTTTCGTTGTTGTATAAAGCTTGATTTTGAAGTCCTGGTTTGGTGAGGATATTTTGCGCCGTAAAACGTATCTAAAACATCATCACATGATAATTTTCACGGGTCTAATGGTTTCCATGGCAACGGGCGTCAAGAGGTCTTACAAAGTTGACAGATGGTGGATCGCCTATAGCGAAGAACGATCCGGGACTGATGATTTTGTTAGAGTTTTATACGACAAGGGTTCCACTTCCAACATATCCTGTTACCAAGCCTCCTGTCTTTCTGTCTGCCTGTCTGTCTGTCCATCCGTCTGTCAGCGGGCGGCTTTTATCAACATTATTTTTAAAACACGCCAATTTGAATTCTATTATTTGATTGTAATTTTTTTGTTAATAAAGAATTATTAATTCCAAATTAGTATTCCCTACAAGATACTATACCTACTTCTAGGTACACAAAATACTCGAAAATAATATTGCCATTCGCAGCACTAATAAATAAACAATAGGGCTTATGATGTTATCTTTGCTGACGGCAAGAGAAGAGCAAACTACTCTTGTAATAAATTAACAATTATTATCTCGCAGTTATTTTCAGTGAACTTAAATACAGTCGGTGATTTATACGAAGGACTTGGTTTTGTGTTGTATGCAGTTTGTAAAGTGCAAATTGGGGTTTACGTTCAGAATTTATGCTAGAATTCGTTATCATTTTAGTGAATTCGTGAAATAAAACAAAAGCTTTTGTGCCCAAAAACTTTGTTTATGTTTTACGGCACATATGGCAGTAGAGTTGGTTCGCGGAGTTATTGGTGTATGGTGTACGTGTAGGAGGGCTTAGCTCTCTCTTAGTATTCAAGACCAAGTTCGGTCTAGCGAGCCATATTAGGGCTCATGATATAAAGAAGAATCTGTAATGCCTAGGCATTACAAATTCTTCGTCATCGCCGTCATCCGTCATGAAAATCGAAGAGGAGGCCTGTATTATTTTTTTACCGGAATAAGAATATTTTGTTTGTGACTGAGTTTTGTTGGCAAAATACGTAAACATAACGTAAAGTTGAGTTTTTCTAACGATATTTTTAAATAATTAGCGATACAAAATTAAGTGGAAACTAGTGGTAAGCTCCCTTTATTTCTTGTCCTTCACTACTGCCTCTAGAAAAAATAATGTCAAAACGATTACAATGCGATTTCAGGTTGGTTCTAACAATGGTCCAGGCCACGTCCAGGCATCAACTCATGAATGTAATATTACCGACTTAGGCTAATATCTGTCTATACTCTAAATTTTAAAGGGTACTACTTAAAAATGTATCGTGTAGAACAAAACTCTTTTAAAACCTGTTTGGTCAAATCGAGGGATTATAAAAACCTATATAATTGTATTGATTGATTATATAATGCACGAAATTTAAAAATTAAAAAATCGATACATCCCTTGAAAAATGAAATCTATTCTCAAGTTAAAACCACCCTGTTTCCCCAACATACAATATCAAACAGTTATTCAACCAGCATATAAATCTTCGACTCCGACGAGCCTGAACAAACTTAATAACCAGCCACAATAAAGAATCCTTTCATGACCCATCTTCAATCTTATAAAATGGCCGCTTTTCATTTCCGGTGTGTGAAAAATTAACTGCTGAATATTTCGGGGACGTTATTTATACAGTTGCATGTCAGTTTGAGAAATGAAGGAGAGTTCCCCTGTTTAGGAAAGAAATAGCTTTGAATACTTATAAATATTATTTATACAAATCATCCCTCTGCGGAGCTATGAACGGTTTCTCTCTTTCCTATTTTTAACTGTATCCAAATAGTAAATAGTTTTATTAACATGGGTTTTCTAATTTTACAAGGAGTTTGTCAAGATGCAAAATAAAGTTAAAAACAAAATCTTTTGTCAAACAAAATAAAGTTCTGAAAATCTGATAATCTGTTGAAATATGATTCCTAAGAAAGGGTCGAAGGAGGGAAGACTGCTGGCAGATGCTGGATGCGGCAAGCTGAAGACAGGGCGCGATGGCGCTCATTAGGGGAGGCCTATGTCCAGCAGTGGACTGATATAGGCTGATGATGATGATGATGATGATGATGAAGAAAGGGTCAGATGTAAAAGAATTATAGTTTTCTACCAAACAGCATCGTTGTTGTTGCATGTCATGACGCGACCATGGCGTCACCTCCTGTGTTAAAAAAACCATTGCCCAACCAACTCTCTGGTACCTACCCGAGAACATGATCCACCCTGAGATTATTATATCTACCTAGGTACCTACTTGTTGCGGCTTCTCAGCTTCTTCCATCTAGGTAGGTCCAGCTAATAAGCATAGAACTTAGTGCAGAGGTACATCTAAAACTAAACACTGATCTTAGCACCGCACGACACAACAATTAGCATTGAAACTCTACCGCAACCTACTACCATTCCAACTGGGCTTAGAGGTCAAAGCCCAGAGGAGCGGGTAATGGTGCCAAGGTACCTAATGAACGCCTATTCCCGATTGTCCCTACCCCTGCGTTCCTACTAGGAACAATCGGGAAAAAAATTCTCGATTATTACTACTAGGGACAATCGGGATAAATACATTCCCGATTGTTCCTACCTCCTTCAAACAATAATAAAAATGTCTTAAATTAGAATGTTAGGAATGAAAAAACGAATCATCAAATAACGTAAAATAAACATTTTGATTACATTTAAAAAAAAACATATTTTTTTGACACAACAAAGATGGAAAAAAAGTAAGTACTTACCTAGACCGAAATGAGACAACAAAGCGCTTCCCATGCACGACACACAAGACATACCAATATCTATCCCTGTCTGCAAGTAGCGAATTATGACAATAGAATAAATAGAACATTTAAAGTCTTGTTATACTGCAAGTGAAAAGTAATGCTTTGGGCTTTGTTTGTAGTTCTGAAGCTATATGAACTCCTAGTGAATAAACACGAGAGCTTTTCTGTAGTCGTTTAGTAAGTAAATCGCTTAAAAGTAGGACGTACTACCGCAAGCACACGAACACCGACTATGACTGAGGTGGGCGGACCTAATGGCACCAAATTTGAGCCTTCCATTTTCAAGAGGCCAGTACCTACATACCTTTTTTACCTAAAACGAAGATGATAATAAAGTAGGATTTACAAAACAGTTGCGTAGGCCGGTTAGGCAGCTTGAGGCTTATAAAAATTTACGAATTTGCCACCGTAACGAGCCAAGCTAATATCCACCCTAATGTCCCCCCGTTTAGTCACATAAAGGCATTTACCCTGTAATTTACTTGCCAGTGATTTGGCTAACGTCATGTGCTCTAATGCGAAAAGAATATAATGGCGGGCGCTTTGAGGGTAATTTTGGGTTTCATAAGGTTTCATAAAGATATATTTTTAAAGAAAAATATTCATTACAGAAACACAAAACTTTTAAAATATTAAAAGCCCCTTTAGGTGCAGATGCACTGCAATGCGAAACGGAGAGTCAGGAGATCATCCACTCGATGAACTGAAGACATTGTAGCAGTCGCAAGGACTTCTGTTACCGCTGCTATGTCATGCCAATGTCCACCAGGGAGTCAATGTACGGACGCGGCTCAATACCGCTACTTGTGGCATCGTATGGGCGAAGCTTATATTCAGCAGTCTGGTCATGCTTGGTCTGATTCGATTATGATAATGAGCAAATTAAGTCCATTATAAAAAAAAAACATTTATTCAGAACATTTTACATAAGGATCATTGACGCTTCTTGAAACGATGACACTACCAAAGCTTAAAAAACTGTGTGGTAGTGACAACGCCCTACTCCTAGATTCCTGAGTTTTGTGATTATGTTGCTCTCAATGACTTTAGTAGGTAACTATTATTGGTGTTTGCACGTCAAACTATCATGGTTTGGCGTACAACAAGATAGCAACTATTATAATCCTTATCAGCACACATTAATTGTCCATTGCTAAAACATGCCTTCAAAACAAAAAGGTGTATTACTATATTCACTGCGATTGACAGACGTTTGTTTACAATAACCTTAAGTTTGCATCTCATAATACATGTTTGTAATGCTAAACTGTTGAAGTTTGCGATTGCTACCACTTAGGTTAGCAAAAGCATGTCTGATACTAAGTATAGGAACTAGCAAATACATTCATAGGAAGCTTCTAGGACCAAAAACCGTGGCGATAAAACACGTCAAAGCTCAATCCAATAAAGAAACATTAAAACCTTTTTCAGAATTCCAGCAGACGTACGTTTTACAAATGAATGAGTTTTCAAATTCGGAATTTATGCAAGCTGTTGTGTTGTTTTATTTCGAACCAAAGAGTTTTGAATGCTCGAAACCTTTATGCTGAACAGATTGAGGGAAATTGATTTCCGTTTGGGATTTTCTGCATGACAGTTTTCGTTCTAGTTCTTCTGATGGCTGGTTTGGATGCCGTGTATTTGTTTTGTAACCTCATATGATAAAATGGAGTTGTCAAGCCAGAACCATAGGCATTATTCACTCGATACCTGTGACTTTGGTTATTTTAGAAAACCAGTGTAAAATATCAACATATGGTTTTTTTTGCAATGTACCTAATCATAGGTTTTTTTTATTTTTTAAATCGATTACTTATGTACTTTAACTTTGTACTCGTTTACTTACTCGTACGTATTACCAAAAAAAAAAAATAGTTTCATTGTTTTAAATTATAAAAAAAAACATAAAGCTTCATGACAATACGGTGAAGGGTGACGTCACGTTTAGACATTTTGTGATTGATTTTTTAAACCTACTACGTCACTTTTCAAATATAAAATTTCACAATGAAAACATCAAAAAATACGAAAATAAATCACGAGATACATTTCTATATCAATAGAGAAAACAAATAAAAACAATCAGTCAAGTTACTTGCCGTTGCAACAGGGAATGTTTCTTGGTTGTCAATGTTTCTATCCTTTATTATTTAGGGTATTTTTCGTCTTATGAAATCTAATAGAAAGCAATAGGTACTGTTACTCCGCCTTCCCAACCACAAATTAAGAAAACATCATATAAGGAAGCAAACTATACTTTATAGAAGATGCCCTTAACCCTACAGTAGTCGCGCTCCTAATCGTAACACGAGTGGTCGCGCGGATTACAGATGTAAGCCAAATACAAATTGAAATTAAAAATCATGTGAGCATTTATTCTTGTTTATTCAAGTTAAATTCTTTAAATCAAAGTTTTACGTCTTAGAAATAATAAAATTTAAATAGTTAAAATGTATGTTTTTAAAAAAATCAACAAAACAAATAAACCTCTCATTTGGCACTAAAAGTTAGATCTTTCGCTGAATTTCAGATTGCCAAAAAAACGGATCCAAATAGTCCAGTTCTAACTTGTGTTTTTGACACAAGACAGATACGTTCTAAAATAATGATCACTAAATGTACATTTTTTTCACGCGTTACACTGTTTTTAGTGCTTTAAATTCGCTTTATTCCACAGTCATGGAATTTGACCGGTGGGCTTATTCGAACTTCAAATCGAACTTTTTATGCTTTTTTTTCTGGTGGAATATTACAGAAAATCTTTTAATTTGAACATCAGACTTCGTGGTAGACATGATAATATTTTTTTCCTATCGAAGAGCCCATGGTTTCTCTCATGTTCGTGAAGTAGTAGCGTTGGCGTGCTACCTCCGTATACAAAGCATTGAAAGCATTGAGATTCAGTAGATCAAAGAAAAACAGCTAGCAGTCATCTTCTAGAATTTCTAAACTCGTCGTAGAGTGATCACAGCATCTAGGAAGCCAACACAGCATATCAGATGATCGTCTTTGCTGAGGTGGTCCATTGTCAGATTCTTACCGTTTTTCTAGAGCCATAACAGAAAAATCTTTTCCCTTCTTGGATTCATATCAATGGTCCTGTTCTTCAACTTGATTTTCATCTTCATTTAGAACTCGGCCGGTCGTCGTAGGCATTATTCTGCTCTTCAGCTTCAGATAGCCAGACTTCAAACATTTTTTCTTATATTCATAGTTATTTTTGAAAATACAAGCAAAAATTAAATGTTCAGACACACATAAATACAAAGATGCGAATAACTTTTTCTTATTTATTAGTTTTACGAGAAAAAAATACAATTGAACGAGAAAAGCTCTGCGAAAAAAACTTACGTAAGTGGTCGCGCGGCATACAATTGTAATCCACGGACTTTGCAGACTTCCTGTGACTTAACCATGAGAGATCAATGCCTTAACAAGGTCTCAGAGCGTTCTGTAGATATTTAATTGAAAGTACACGGAGCCGCTTAAAAATAGCACTTATAGTTTTTGAGAAATTTAAGGTTTTGCAAGTGTGGATTACATATGTAATCCGCGCGACCACTCTAGGGTTAACATCTCTTGGGCACCACCATGGACCATTATCATCAATAGCGACATACCCTCCATTTGCATACATATTACTTGGCTCAACTTCACCCGTTTTGAGTGTGCATGAATTTTAAAATTTTCGATTTGCCGCCCCGCTCAATTTCTGTAACGACTTGTATTATTGAATCCACCCTTGTTATTTTCTGGTCTGTTTGTCTGACAATATCTTTTATTGTTTGGGTTTCGTGTGTGAAATTTTCACGTGGTTTTGGTTGTTTTATTTATACAACCGATTTTATTTAAATTTTTGGTAAGAAACGCTTGATTTTCTGTATTTTTATCTGCGCTACTATACTTTTGATAAAATTCTCATATTCATCTAGAAAAATATTGAACCCTTATTTCAAAATAACCATACAATAAATAATAGAACTACCTATTTTTAGACGCGGCATTATACATTCATGCTGTGCACATTAATGCTGTGTTTCCGGCAAATTATAACCTGGGCCTCTTCAAAACAATAACGAATGTGTCCTGTCGACTAAATCGTCATTTCCATCACGTGAGTTTGTGGTCAAACAAATGACTATTATGGAAACAAATTTGTTCCCGCTTCTCTTTTCCTTATCCACAGAATGTCAAATCTTTCAATGATGAGTAGAGTCCCGTCCACAAAGCGAACAAAAGGAAAATTGCCTAATTAAATGGCTTTGTTACACATTATGTCAGATTCAGACTCGATGCTCTTCAACTTTGTGGGATTTGGATTTATTCAACGGAATTTGAGACAGAGTTTATTTAGATAGAGTTGTGGGGGTTCGGAGACGTAGGTTTTTTGTTGTAGCACGTTTTTTGGTATACCTACTGCGCGATTGAATTGGTGAAATAAGAATTCGGGCGCGATATTTAATTTTAAAAAACCCGGTATAAACGCATTCTAAGTTCTAAGTTCACTGATCCGTAACTATTGAAGAATCGTTTTTAAAAGCTAGTGTGGTGCCATCGCGACCTGTCTTAATAAGGTAAACTGTTGATTCCCATCGCATTACAAATAAAAAATTAAGAAATAAATATTGGGTACTGTTGGTAATTTTATTAATGACAAATAAAAATACAACTACTTATATCTTATAATCCTTAAAAATAGTTACGGAGAGTCTTTGACATGTTTCCTTTCTATAAAAAGGATAAGTACCGGCCCTTGATCAAACTTACAATATGCCACAAATAGTATCCGCGCCCTGTAAATCCCTTAAATTAAAACACAAAAATCTGTAACAAAGTTGGATAATCTCTGAAACCGTTGTCTCGAAAAGTCCGGCATGGGCTTAGAACGTCTTATCTTGTTAACAAACTTCTGCAATGGTCATTAGCAAGGTATAATTGGAGAGTACTGAATGCTCTCGACTTTGTTTATGACTTACAACATAACATAAAAATATTGGTCCTCATTCATTTAAAATACTAAAAACAAGAAGAATATAGGTAATATATTAAAAATTTTGAGAAATCTTGAAGACTCATGCATATAGAAATGCGTGTCCCAGGTCCTGGGATACGCATCTGACGTAGCTCCGTATATTCCTTCTACTTCATGAGTCATATCACGCGTGTGCATGTGCCGTAAGTTAGAGGTCCTAAGCTTTTAAGGTACTGGTATAAAAATAACTAGCTATGACACCAAGAATCTCTATCATGGTCGCATTCGTAAGAGGTTATGTATTAACAAAGTTCAAGATTTTGATCTCGTTCCGTTTTATCTGAACAAAATGTTCGTTTTCAATCGGATCAAGCGAGATTAATAAAATCAGTGAGAGAGTCAAAACTCTATAAATCTCCTCGACTTGCCTATCCCTCTTTTAACCCTTTCGTATACACCGGTTTGATAGCATACAAACGAACTTGTACATAAACTTGTAACCAGTTTCCTACAAATCAGTCTATTAAAAGTTTAACATGAAGTTTGCACAAGTTGGAAGCGTAGAAACGGAGTATAGATGCTTATTTATCAGTGTGATCTTGAGAGTTTTATGCATTTTATTACATACAGTTGGTGACACGAAGCACCTGCTTTAATACTTTGTCATGATACTATGAACTTGTAACGCGGTCGTCGGGTAGGGCAATCAACTTTACGGGCCCTATCTCATTTGGACATCTAAAATGTACAGTTGTATGAAGGGTACCTACCTCAAGCTGGTAGCTCGTGTCACCCCGGTGGAACAACCGGTGGCGCCACCTTGGTTTACACCTTTGTAATTAATATTTAGCCTCCCTCTAACAAGGGCGCTTATATCATAAGCACGACGCTTGGTAGATGGTCGCAGTTGAGGTGTTAAAAATACACAGAAGTATGCAACTGCCCTTCTTGGTTCTCTTCTATACATAGAAATAACCAGAGCATCCGTTTCAAATATCACCAGATCGTACAAACATTCTTCCCAAGACGAGAATCGAACCCGCAACCTCCTGCGCACATATAGGTCGTCTATAAGTCGAATAAGCGAACAACCTAGAAGGAACAAGAACCAAGAAGGGCAGTTGCATACTTCTGTGTATTTTTAACACCTCAACTGCGACCATCTGCCAAGCGTGGTACTTATGACATACGCGCCCTTGTTTGAGGGAGGCTAAATATATCACTAACAAAACCTTCCTTTGACAGTTCACAGTCGGTTAAAACCGAACCTAGCCCTTCCAGTGAATTGATTCATTTTACCGCGGCAGTTTTTTTCCGAAGATAATCTAGTGGGCGCGCTTTTTCTGTGCAAATAGATTTAAACTCTTTTCAGGGCTGGTTTGATAAAGGCGACTTTTCTCGATGTGGTTTAATCGAAGTCTCGTTTTAAGTAGAAATAATCTTCTGTTGATTCAAAACCTTTCTTCGAAGGTTTGTATTATAAATGTAACATGAAGTGGTAACTCATTTCTTAGGCAGGATTGAAGTCTGGATCAAATATATTACCTACCTAAGCTAAAACGATAAAATAAAAATTGTGTACAGTAGTACACAATCAGAGATGTTCCGTGTTTGGCTCACTCGTTTCGGTCCTAACACGGAAAACAATCCTATTTTTTTCATGCCACAGAAAATATAAATTTAAAATTATTATCTACTTCGAAGCCGTTGCCCGTGCCGTTGCTTTACGACAACAATAAACAAAAGACGATCCATGTGACAAAAGATGTTTTAGTTCTCGATAAAACTTTCACCGTACTTGTGGTATTGCAATCCTAGACCTGCTTAGGCCTAAGAGATAGACAGCTTGCATCGCCTTCGTAAAACGGGGCCTTAAACCGCTTGTGGGAACCGTAGCCCCGTACTAAACAGGCTTATGCCTACCCCACATATTTCTGAGGGAATTCCACTTCTGTCGCTATTACTCTTTGGAGATTTTCTTTGAAATATTAAGACGTAAGCAGAATGTTTTGTGGAAAATAAATAGTTTTTATGAATAGGACTAGAGCTTTTTTGTGCTTAGAACTCGAAAGCGATCTCCAGCGATCGGTAGTCTTTGTAATAAGCGTAGAGCAACATGTTTCGTATTGTATTCATTCCCGTCCTCATACTTACGTCTACCCACAACCTTTTTGTTATTTTTATTTGTCTGTATTAGATAAGTTACGCCTTTAGATAATATTATAGAATATAAGATTGGTTCTCATGTAAGTGAATGTAACATTCTTTATGAGAAACTAGCAGCGCCTCGCGGTTTCACCCGCGTAGTTCCCGTTCCCGTAGGAATTTTGGGATAAAAAGTAGCCTATGTCCTATTCCAGACTATAATCTATCTCTATGCCAAATTTCATCCAGATCCGTTTTGCCGTTCTGGCGTGATAAAGGAACAAACATCCATCCATCCATCCATCTAAACTTTCACGTTTATAATATTATTGAGATAAATGTCTTTACCCAGAAATAGGTGTCTGTTTAGGATAAAAACCATTATTTCATTTGTTTCTCGATAGGGATCTATAAGAACTGATTTTGTCTCTGGTGTCGATAAAATTTGGTAAGAATCTGAAATTTTATTGCTGCACATTTTTTATGGGTTGTTTCAAGCGTCTGGCAACCACCTCACTTTATAAAATTAATCCGAATTTTATTGACACCAGAGTCAAATTCGGTGCCATCTATCCTAATTGAAAGCCTCTTTTATTAGAAACAAAGAAAATCACAATCAAATAATAGAATTAAAATAAAACTAGTACCTATTTACAATTGAAACAATTGAGCTAACTGCAGACTGTTGCAAACAATCTACAGGTAGCTCAACTGATCCACATCAATACCAGTCATATCAATACCAGTCTTGGCCACGCTTCCGATTGAAAGATATTGCAGGAATCGTTAGGCATATACTGATCTGTTTTTTTTTTAGTTCTTGAAGATCAATTTGATGTTGTCAAACGGCATGTTACTGTTGCTGACTTCACGTTGGTCTCTCTTCGCAGTTTCAATGAATAAATATATTTTGCTGGTAAATCCACGTCCAGCGTCGTCAGCGGAATGAATTAGAACAGTTAATTAGTGTGGGCCTTCAAAACATTGCATCTTTTAAACTGGTTTTAATTCCTGTTTCATTCTATCAGAATTTATTCATTTATTCCTTGGTTTATAGTATTATTTTGTTTACTTTCAGACAATGTATGAAGAAAATATGAAGAATTTTGCTCTTGCTTTGTTGTTGGTGTTGTATTGTGAAAATAAGATGGTGCATTCATGAATATTTTCACAATAGATAAGTAGAGAAGAAAATTGATTCTTGAACTCTAGTGGGTTTCCAGCATTTGTTCTTGATTGTCATTATACAAAACATATACGACTATCTCGGATAGCTATGTACACACCCGTGATTGTTAGTCATCTCACATTTACATTGTTGTGGGTTGTTGGAACCATCTGAAGACCTATCTTGAAGATGTCGTCAGGAATGAAACGTTGATGTGCGTTTATCACAAACTATGTTCGTTAAGCCGCATGGATTTTCCAGCATTATTTATTAGTAATGAAGCAAGTAAGTACTATAATAAACGAGTCTGATCATGTCTGTAATGCTGACGTACCTGCAAGTGACGTAAACCCTAAGTTTAACTGAAGTCCCTCACCTCAATCATGACCTAACTTGTCAATCGCGACATGTCGATCCGACAAAGTTTTTGCAATTCGCTATAAATTACGTGTCGACCCATCTCAAGCAACGTCGCTTCCAGTGTTAGACCACAATATGTATGGAAATTTATTGAATTTTTTACTTATTTTTCAGGCATTTTTCGCTCCTCTAAAGTGGGCTTTTGATTTTCTATCTTTATTTCATGAGAGCCGATAATGTCGTCTATTGTGTTAAACACCTTCTTTCTCGGTTCCTTCTAAAACTTGCGTTGGTAGTTAGATACTAAATCATAACTAACATATGCATACCTGCTTGCGGGTTGAATACATTCGACATCACTCTAGTTAAAAGATCTGACATGTACCTGTAATAATGTAAAATAAATGATTTGATTTGATTTGAGGAAACGTAGACCCACGCAACCCACGCGCTTACGCCAGAACTAGCGGTTCGGGCTAGGTTTTAGGTACTTTATGAATTTGTGTCTGCACTGCATACAATACTACTATCGGAGCGAATATTTCTATTTGCTCTTTTTGTACGTAATTATCCTATGATACCCATTTTATCAAAAGTAAATAAACTTTTAATGATCAATTACGTTCAAAGGGATTATACAATACATTTAAGCAGAATATAAAATTAACACAATATTCTCCTGGTTCCGTAGATAAAATGAGTTTTCGCGGAAGGCTCGCTTATAGTCCTTTGTCAAAATCAGAATTACAGGAAAACATAATTACTAACCACAGAACACAAAAACTTTGTAACACCCTCACAAACTTTAGTCAACAAAGTATATAGCAAAATTGTAGAATTCATCGTCACCATCATTATCAGCCTGTTAGTCCACCGCTGGACATAGGCCTCCCCTAATGAGCGCAATAGCCTGTCTTCAGCGTGACGCATCTAGGATCTGCCTCCTAGTGGAGGACGCCCTCCGACCAGGTGGGATGACGACCTGCGAAAGACTGCAGGCAGATACATAATGCGACAAGCTGAAGAGAGAGCGCTTTGGTGTTCATTAGGGGAGGCCTATGTCCAGCTGTGGACTAACATAGGTTGATAATGATGATGATTAAATAAGTGGAATTAGGGCATTGGTTAGAAGGAAGTAGTGGAATAACACGAAATTTTCACCTACCTAGATGAGGCTTATATGTTTCCACGCAATATAGTAATTGACGAAGAAATTGACAAACATACAGCTGAACAAATAACCTCCTCCTTTTACGAAGTCGGGCACAAACAACTCTGCTAGCTTGAACTGGAGCTACTGTTCAACCCCTACCCTGCCCTGGTCGAGAACGTGTTGTCACCTCGTAATTAATTATTTCCCTTGAATTATTAAAAATTCCATCCGCGGTGCTACTCCTAATTACAGCGAAGGGATCTGAGGGTAAAAACTGTGTGATAAAAATTTGAATGGACTCAAAGACTCGATATAATCTATACTCCGATTTAGAATCCCAGATATTTTATGTCAACAAAGACGAAACAAAGAATGAATGAAAACTTAACAAAAACTGATAAAAATAACAGAAAACAATAAGATTGTCAGTAAAAATTAAAATACAATCTTTAACAACGCATAACTTCACATGTTCGAAAAGTGTTAAAAATTGAATTCCAAAGCGAACGAGAGATTTATTAAATGATGAATGAAAGCTTTCAAAACCAAAAGCTGTTTCGAGCTTCTGTGCTTGCCTCAGTGCTGGAATTCAACGATACCAATATCGTTAAATATATTCCACAAATATTCTTTGGGTTTTGTAACCCCTTTGTATACAAAAAATATCCAGGTTTTTGAATCGGAGTATAGAATGTCTCACGGGTCGCGTTAGCTGAATTTACAGGGATGAAACGATCTTTGTTTTTTTAGCAAAATTTTGTTATATTCAATGAATTTTATTTATGGACACAGGGGATGTTAGTAAGTTGTGGTTTAAGAATTCTTTATAATAATACTAGTTACTGCCCGTGGCTTTGCACTTGTAGTTTCCACGTAAGTCTTTACCACCTCATTTTGCGTAAAAAAGTGAAAGCGGGGACCAAGTCGAGTTATTATATGGAAACTAGTTTGAGCCCGGGTCTTAGCATGCGTTATCTCATGAGAACTGTATTGTACTGAACTGTGATAAAAAGTAGCCTATGTTTTATTCCAAGCCTAGAGCTAGGTACTTGTAAATACAAGCCCGATTAGTTCTGTAGTTTTGGAATGAAGAGGTAACAAACATCCAAACTTTCGCATATATAATTATTCATCATCATCAGCCCGTTGACACCCACTGCTGGGTATAAGCCTCCTCTTTTACACGCCAGTTCCCTCGGTCCTGTGCGAGCCTCATCCACAGTCTTCCGGCCACCCCGACGATATCGTCCGACCATCTGGGAGGTGGTCTACCTCTAGATCGTTTCACGCCCACCGGGTACCACTCTGTGGCCGCCTTGGTCCTTATAATTATTAATGTGATTAAATTCTTTTTTTTATCTCTATGTTAAAGTACCTACATAATTTAATCAGTCTCATTATTTTCGCACGTATAAATTCTAAATTGGTTATGTGAGTGATAAAGATGAGCGTCTCATCTAAGAGTTCTCTCTTGAGTTGCTAATTCTATTTGCTAATTTGATACTCTTCTTGGGATTGCGTCATGCATAATTTGCCGCGAGCAGGTAATCTCATTCAAAAAGTTTGAGGATGGAATTTTTACTGAGATTAAGATCCAAACCACAGATAAGGTATTGTTACTACACACGCTCCAACAGTAGCAGATGATTGAACATGTCAAAAGTCAATAACTTTATTTCTTTAGGCTTACAAAAAAGCACTTAGATAAGTCAAATTTTATGCATAAACAACAACTTTATAATGTGCGACCGTACCACCGCGCGATGGGCTCTGTACAACCGACGACCGCAGCGGACATCGAAGTGTCCAGTCATTTCGTTCCATCGAACCTATCTTTTAATAATGTCCGGCCGGCGATAGTAGATAGGTGGGTAAAAATAGTACTGGCCACCTACAAAAAGCTTACGAATATTAGTTTTTTTCAACTGTTGTTTATTTCTATCCGCGCTCTCTCTCCGCTCACGTACCTTATATTCATAGGAATTACTTACTCTCAAGCGATGACTATCAAATGGACTCAAGATAAATATAACCTCCGTACTTAAAAAATTTGATTAAAAATCTCGTCATCTCTCATTCTATTCCGCTAAGATCTGATCCGGTGATTCGAACTGAACAGATAGCATGATGGTGTCTCTATCAACACTGTTCCTTATAATTATTAATAGTAGGTATATGTTATTATAACAATTATTTATAAAGTACTATTACTCATACTTCGGTTATATCTACAATCGGTGATGAAGTACCTTTACTTCGGTTATATCTACAATCGGTGATGAAGCCCATTGTCTAAATTCCTCCAATTTAACTTATTTAATAACGATTGACATGGGGCCGAGGCTTTCAGAACTACGTAACGGCTCAACTTAGCAGTGCTGCGGTTGAAGTGTACTATGGTTTAATTTTGATAAAGGTATTACAACCCTATGGACCCCAATTGATGAAAGGTATGACGGCAGAAGGCGCCTGGTGAAGAAGGCTGGAAGAGCTAGATTTGAGTCACGAAGAATGTTGCACAAGAAGATAGACTATGCAGTGTTGAAAGTGTGTTGAACCAGTTTAAATTACCTTAATGTATTATTGCTATACAGCGGGGAAATGCAGCTAGCGTCTTGGGCACGCTTCCGACTGGTATTGATATGGATCAGTTGAGCTACTTGTAGATTGTTTGCAACAGTCTGCAGTTAGCTCAATTGTTTCAATTTTAAATACTAGTTTTAATTTGATTCTATTATTTGATTGTAATTTTCTTTGTTAACAAAGAGATTTCTTCTCAATGTACCTATATCAGTCATCTCTGCTTACTTTGGGGCCAGATGATGAAATAACCGGTGTATTTTTTCTACTGCGAACGTTGGCAACGAAGACATTTTGCCGTGCAAAACATCCTCAATTAAATCGACTGTATCGATTTAATTGAGGACGTTTTGCTTCTACGAAATTGGTATTGAAAACCATCTACTGGGTATTCGAATTTTTAAAGTTCTGTTCAGGACTATGTTTTTTTCGCCACTGCCTAAATAGGTAGTACAATTAGAACTTAGACCATATAATATAGCCTAGGATAAATATCCTAGACTATATATATTATATGATCTAAGTTCGCCGTAGGTGGCTTGAATGGATCGACGTTGCGTTGTCGTCCATAGGCTATAAATTCAAATAAAATGACTACCAAGTGAAAAGGCAAAGTTCTAACTTCATTAATTCCTCATCTCTCAAATCGTTTTCATCTAAAAATTACCTGCTAACCGGATTGAAGTAAAATTATAATAAGTTACTTTCCGTGAGGAGACTTGAGACGTTGCACTCCACTTCGGATAAATTGATTAGACCTTGCCCCTACTACGAACACTTGGCACGATTGGACGAAACTAATCGAGATCTTTTACAAAATTTTCGGGCTCATCAAAAAAAACCATTCAATGCGTGAATGGTTGAAGTTAAAAGGAATATTTTCAAATACTTTACGAATTGCACTTTGATGTCATTTTTGACAATTCTGCCCTAAAGCATCGTTAAGAATTATTAGCCTTAACAGGGACGAAGTAACATCGACCGTTACATACATGGCAACCCATTTTACTTGAGGTTTGAATGACGATTTTGTACCATGTTTAAAACATGATGTCTGACGCTCACCTGGCATTAAGATCCAGTGAGATGGTTAGTTGGTATTTTCGCTTCAACCCACAGAAAGAAATGAGATTCTTGTGAAATACAAGTACCTATATCTCGTCTAAGAACCTTAGTAAAGTCCAAAAATAACTGCATTACAAACGGTCTCCGGGCGCAGATTATCCAGCTCATCCAATTACAGCAGGTCATGCTTTCGCTTTCGCTCCATCTGTCGAACTATCTTCAACTTATTATTACTGTTAATTAAACCACCGCTGTCCTGTTAGTTGTAGGGCACAATTTCCTTATTCTACTCTCCGGGAGTTGACCCTTTCCCATCCAGTTAGGTATATATACGTAGTATACTGAGTTATGCTAAAATTTTTTACATAGATGGTATGAATTTCAGTACAACTCACCATGCAAAATCAGCAACCACCTAGACGAGCATAGGTGCTTATACAATCTCGTAAAATACTGAAAGAAAACAGAGTTTTTTTACATAGACTAGATAATAAATAATTTAGTTAAGCTAAAAACCTATTGTGAATGTGAAATAAATAAACTATTATTATTTATTATAATAGGCTATTTGACTACATTGAAAATAAGTTGCAAATCGTTTTCATTCTATTGAGTGACAACGTGACAAAGCGTAGTCAACTGATTTTTGTTAAAAAAATATGCCTATTTTAGGTATAAAAACGGGATTAAAATTACTCATTTTTTAAATATGATCACGTGACCAAAAACTCTGCGTTTGTTTGCATCGCTGGTGATGTCACACGTATCACAGATTACAGTGTGTCGTTGTTCTTCTTGTTAGGTGTGACGTCATCGAGTCATGTCACCGGAGCCATGACAGAAATTATCGTTTTGGCGCGCCATTATTTTATTCAAACTAAACATTACTTTTTATTACTAATACGACTGGCCTTGAAGAAATATTAATTACACTTTGTATTATTTTTATCAGACAATACGTTAGAATTATTTCCCAGTTGTAGTCAAGTAGCCTATTCTTTTAGAATGATAAGATCGCGTACGAACCTTTTAAGGTAAAAAATAATAACAAGTTCTTACTTCTTTCTCTAGGATTATTTCACCAAAATATATCCCTTGATTATGATTCCAACAGATAGAGCCTTATTGGCGTCTTCCCCTTTATTCCCAATTCCCAATTACATGGATACTGACATCCTGTTCACATAATTGATTCGGTTAGGCATCGGCACATTCGGCACAAGGTGCGTCTTGCGCAGTATCTACAGTTACGCTTAAGTTACTGTTTGTACATTGCGGCAATACATTTTTCCTGTCTACGTTCAGTTAAATATTGGAGCAACTAATGTCAAAAGTCAACTTAGTTCTTGGTAAATGGTTCTTGTCTTGATACTAGTGCAATAAAGTAATATTACATATTTCCATTGTATGTACCTACCTCTTTAAAAATCCCAAAAAAATATTTGCTACCTACAGTTATTAACACGAAACTAGTCATATACTGGACATTAGGAGTGATGCTGAAATGTCAAAATTTTGAATGATACGAATCTGTCAAACAAAATCTATTTTTAAACATATGTAAGGATCATCTCACCGAGACACAGCGTGACGCAGCGCGGCGCTGCGGGGAGTTTTCCTATTGTGTCAATAAAATTTGTATCTTTTTGTGTAGAAAATCCTTCCCCAACTCGATGGCGGTAAAAAGTTATATTAAAATACCAGAAAATAAAAAGGTTAGCAAAAAAAAAAATTGCGGCTCGTAACTACGTAACGTATTTAGTAATGGGTATCAAATACATTCATATTAAGTAAGTTCATCTAAGTAGAAAGGCATGATACCTGGCCAGTCTTCCATTGTAACACCCTCAATTATGGGTGAATTGAATACTCACCTAATCACTATGACCTGATGACTGTATGACTGCAATAAATAAACATACTAAATAATGTTACATTTCGAATCACTATCATAAAAAAATTGCGCGTTGCGTCACGCGGCATCTCGCTGCGCAGCGAGGTGTCGTGCTGCGCCGTGCTACGTCGCGCTGCATCGTGAGGCGTTGCGCTGAGGCTCTACGTCGCGCTGTGCCTTGAAAATTTGTATATTTTTACGCAGTAAATAATGTTATATTTTGCTGATCCGCTGACTTGTAGCCTCCTTCCTATAAAACTACCACATGCATTATTTACTTTAAAAAAAGCGACGTGTGCCTTCTGTCTTGAACTGTATCTACACTGCATGTTACTGTCTTTAGCAACTAATACTTCATTGGTTTTGTCCATTGAGATTATTACTTTAGTAACTACAAGCTGGTACCTACGGCTTCGCACGCAGTTTTCAAGTAGCCTATGTCCGTCCCCGGGACACCATACCTACCTGCCAAATTTCATTAAACTCCATTCAGCCTATAGACGTGAAAAGGTAACAGATAGAAAGACAGACAAACAGATAGATAGAGTTACGTTCGAATTTATAGATGTAGGTATAATATTTCAATGGTTGAGTCCAAACATAAATCGAATAGGGTGAAAAAACTATGTAAATACAAAAATAAACTTCTAAAGACGCGCGATGGCCAAGTGTACAATTAATTAAACTTCTGCTGGCACCACTATTTTGTGGCTTCAGAAATAGTTCAGTCGGTATATTGAATAAGTTTGCAGAAGGTCGAATATTATGTCTGTCCTTGGAACATAATATTTTCGGTTTATGCTTTTATTGTTATTTGGTGTCGAAACATGTTTGTGGGCATTCCGTAGGTTCCAAAATTAAATCTAATTCCAGTTTTATTACGGTTGTCTGGGAGAGATTCAATTCGTTCTTTTATTATTCTCGAAAATAATAAAATAACCTGTGTCTACATTTGGAATCTCATTGAGTTGAAAGCAATATTGATGCCTACCTATAGTAATTATTGGAAAAATATGTCACATTTTTATGATCAGCTCTTTGAGGACATTTATGTACATTATAAGAGTTCCTGATGGGCATCTTAAAGATAAAGATAAAGATACATTTATTTGACTCCACAAGAACTGCACAGACACACAAACAAGATAAGTAAAATACAAAATTGAGGAGATGCTACATAGGTACGTAGATAGATATATCTATCTACCACAAACAAACACAAAAATAGATGAGTACCTACCTGCAACATTCCAGGGTCTACCCATCGTGCATAGTGCACCTTTCCTATCTGTGATCGTCCGCGCAGCCCACGTATGGGCCAAAAAGGGTCAAACTCAGCTATTTGTTGAACCGCACTGGTGCAGATCAACATCTTATAAATAGAACTTTTATTAATAACAAAAATTATGACAACATTTTGCAATTTTTATTTTCTTTCGATACGAATTCACATTGTTACACAAATACAATACCAAGCTGCTTATTCAAACAATTCCCCCAATTTCCCAATCAAGCGGGGAATTTTCCCGCGGGAATGCGTATCTATATGGCAACATTGCACGGATATTCCCGAATTTCAGTTCAGTGGGCGATGTTGTCTATCCATCAATTACATGCGCTGGCTGGCACAGTTGCTAGCTGGGGGATAGGCAAGTGGATAAGTGATTTCAAAAATTCTTACCTCTTTACATTGGTTGCCACAAAGATGTAATATGTACAATATTTCAAGCTAATTTACCTAATTTCGCAAAAGCAGGTAAAGTTTTTTAATCGAGGACGAGAACTATTGACATAATTGCATTAAACAATAAAAAAACGATTCAACGAAAAATTCAATAAAATTTGTACAATATAAGCCCATAGACCAATTTAACAATATGCCATTTTAGACTACCGTTATTGCAGTTGATTACAGAAAGATATATTAAAATTATCAAGACCATAATTCTTGCGCAAGGTGCAAATTATTCCCGGGAAAATCTCGGGAAAACTTAATTCATTAGTGGCAACACCGCGCTCCTAGATAGCTCCCGTTTTCACCCGATTACATTTCCTCGCCAATTACGTAATGAGTAGAAATGATGTTCGTATGTGGTTGCAATTTGAGTCAATTCTCAGGGTTTATAATTGCTTTGTTAATTTAGTTTATTCTCAATGAAAGAAATTAGGAAATTCAAATATAAGTTAGGTAGAAAATTTGCAAGAATCGATAACGGGGTACGTAGAGCAATCCAAATTATTACTACGCTTACGAGCGTAAGCGTAGTCATTATCGCTCAACGTAGAAATTAAAACACACAAAAAAGTAAAAGAAGTGCGGAAAGTATGTAATGTACTGCCAATTTTTTATCGCGCTATGATTGTCATCTCTCTCTCAAACCCAAATTTACTCACGTGGGTCACGGAAAAATAACATGTCAGTATTTTTATTTAACTACTAGTTTCTACCTGCGGCTTTGCACGCGGTGTTTCTATGGAGAAGTTTTAAGGTTATTTCTATCCCAAGGGAACTGATTTATGGGATAAAAAGTAGTCTTTGTTTTATTTCAGGCCTAGAACTACTTGCATGTAGGTAATTTATTTTCGCATTTAAAATATTAGTGTGATTAGTTTGTCTTTTGTCCACAACTGTCCAAATATAAATCAAGGCGACTAGTTAATAGATATCCGCGTTATCTATTCATGTTTGCGGGACAAGCCCGTGTCTGTTATTGTCGCACGTAATACGTATGTACCACGTATCTAATACATTATGGATTACTTGGTCAATTTACCTGCATCCTCGGGAGATAAACCATAGTGTTGGCTTAGCATAAATTATGATAAGAAGCAAGTTTAATTATAAAGTTGAGTAAAATATTTTAAATAAAAAAAATACCCTTGACCACTAACTATTCTTACATTTTTAACAATGAATTATTAAACCTATAATAGTTCAATCTTTTTAAGAACTATTAAGGACCTTTATTAAGTAATGTAATTAAATGTATTAAAACTTAATCTAAAAATTTTTGATTAAGTTTTTTATGCGAAAATACGTCATAACTCTTTTAAAAAAATTAGTTTTCCTTTCAAAAAATACCAATTCAAACAAATAGTTGGTATAAGGACAATTCACCTAATCATCATCATCAACCAATGCTAGTTCACCGTTGGACAGAGGCCTCCGCTAATGGTCGCCATAGCGCCATAGTGCCGGTTCACCTCATACGTAAAAGGGAAGGAATTGTAACAATACTGATAAAAATCTAGACTAATATAAAACTCTTTAAATCCTGATAAATAGACAAGCTACAGCCTAAACCAGTAAGCCCTAGAGACTTGAAACTTGCAGGGTGTGTAGGTCTTGGTATGAAAGTGAGCAGCACTAAGAAAAGAATTTTGAAAATTCTAACTTTAAGGGGTTAAAAATTTAAATAAAAATGCTCACGTCCACAATTTCACACTGAACAAGCAGATACCCCGACCAAGAATCGGTAATATCGATATTAAATTCCACTTTTAACCACGAGGACACCGGCAGGTGTTCAAAACAACTCCAGATCAATGTCACATAGAAATGCACGTCACGTCCAAAGCCTGAAGTAAATTCTGAATGGCCTTCTATCGGAAACCTTAATTCGGGACGAAAAATGGATCTTTTCTCATTTCCCCCCTTTGTTTGTGACGGAAGTGATTTTAAATTACATTTTGATTGGCGCTTTAAAAGTGCTGAAGACATTTTGAGGGCAGTTTTGGGAAATTACGAGATATTTTGAGGCATTTTATTTTTGGTACGTTTAGTATTAAAATTTTGATATTAAAAAAATAATTGCTGGACAATTCACACAGCATTATCTAGCCCCAAGCAAAGCAGAGCTTGTGTTATAGATAATTGATATACTTAATACAATATATTACATAGGTAGATATTTTTTATTATACATAGAAAACGACCAGAACACCCGGATCAAATACCTAAAGATCGTACAAATATTTGTCCCAAGGCGGGAATCGAACCCGCAACCTCCTGCGTCGCAGGCGAACCTTCGCCCACCTCGCCACAGAGGTCGTCGCGGCGTAATATTGCTGTTATGACTGGAGAAATCATTGTAACCGGTTTGGATTATCTACTGATATGAGTTTATAGGGTAGGTATAAGGTACATTATGCTTAGTTAATATCTTAATTAATAATAATTTAGAGTTAAGACAACACACAATTTTTAAAAAAGGATAATATAGTTCGAAACTGTCAGGAAAACCCAGAGATGTCCAGAGTGTCAGGCAAAACAGATATTGGATATTTGATTTGGTAATTACAACTCACTAAACCAAAACTATACAAGAGCTATAAAACACCTAAAACCATCATAATATTAAACCCGATCGTCAAAATAGATGTCCGATCGAACGCAATCAAGGCGTTATCAGGAAGCAATAACAATAGTTTTACAGCCCCAACGGCCGTTACAATTAACGTGAGCTCATAACGCCGTTATTGGCTTTGCTGGTAACTGGTTATTATAGAGACCGCGAAATTGAAGCGATGATAAGGTTGAAAATAAACGTACCAATGTTAAAACGAAAGTTAACATTGAGTGTGTTTATTGGAGGTTTAAACGCCACCATACTAAAGAGTACATACTAAGGAGTACAAGTAATGCTATTGAGAGTTAGAAAGGCCACCATACTAGTGGACTTGGTTAAAACTACCCCCACTTACCCTTAGGCTGTGTCCTACGTGGGCGAATCAACGCGAACGCGAAGCGGCGCGGCGCGGCGCGAAAACAACAAACATTCGAAACCTATTGAAGTGGCCTACGTGACCAAATGCACGTGGGGTGCGGTGCGGAGCGGCGCGAAATGAAGCGAACGCGATCAGTTGGCTTGATATTTTCGCGCGAAGTGGACGCGTCGGCCATATTTTTTTCAAGCAAAAATTGTAATGTCGGAAGTAGAACATCTTATTATTGCTATCCAAGAACGTTCTACATTATGGGACAAAAGGAATAAAAGTTACCACAACCGTTTATTATTATTATTAGTTATTATTAGTTCCACTTCTCTGCTTTATACACTTCTTCAATATCTCATATTTAAGATATGAATTTTCCAACAACATTAGCTTCCGTCCGTCCATGGCAAATGATTAATGCTAACTGAACTGAACGGCGGCGGAGGGCGCGGAGGGGACGGTTCGCGCGCACGTAGGACAGAGTAGCCGCATCGCTCCGCACCGCATTAAATTCGCATCGGATCGTTTCGCAATCGCGTTCGCGTTGATTCGCCCACGTAGGACACGGCGTTAGGCCCAAGTTCTAACCAACTGAACATGCTTACAACCGATTAGTAGAAAACAAAATGGTATTTTTCAGGTTCTTCAAAATGGCAGATTTTTTCTTTAAACGTTTATATTGTTAGGTATTTTATTTAGTTTTGACTCATATGTCAACGGTGTGCCGTTGGAATGACCATAAACTGAACCAATGTCTCTGTTTTAAATTTTCAGTTTTCAACACTTTGCCTTATAATGTGTTTTTTTTCCGGAAATGTATTTTTAGTAATATAAAGCAGCTATGGGCATAGCTGCTTTATATTACTAAAAAATACATTTCCGGAAAAAAAAACAGAAGCTCACAAGTTTTACTATATTCCTTGATTTTTTTTTCAAATAAAAGGCCTGTCTTCATGACCAGCTCCTAAATACCGAAGGAGCTCCCACAGCATCATTATCTACCACCTAAACACGGCTCCTAATTTATTCATACTCTGAAACCATCGTTTACGTGAGTAAACCACAAAAAAATGACCTCGGGGCAGGGTCGAACTTGAATTTGATCAGCTTTCATCGGTACGCATCTGTATACGGGATGTCCCGAATAGCAGAATAACTAATTAAAAAAATGAAAAATTTTAGATTTGTAAAACCTCCTCCTGAAGTCGGTTAAAAATCATAGAAACCAAAAAAGTCATACAAAACGAAACATTATGAATTCAATTTATTTTTAAAAGGTGACAGATATCATATTAAACTAAACATAACTGTGAGTTACAAAGTTTAGGCCCAAGCAGACATTTTGAAAACAATAAAACATTATGTAGTACGTTCCTGGAGTTTAAGTGTCATTTTGCTCACTGAACTTCACACACACCCCAACCTTTTCCATCCTAACACCTGTTATTCAAAACATAACAGGGTATTATTTAGCATAATTTTTTACCGTTTTCGTTGTTCATTTTATCGTTTTGAACAAGCACTTACTTAATTTGATAGTATAGTATTATTTGTTTCATTATGTACTTTATTATTATATTTTAGAAAACCACATTTACTTACCTACATACTAAGTATTGTCAGGTACAATTGTTTTGCATACTTATTTATGCACTTATCAATTTTTTTTTGAGTTACGTTCCATGCTTTTTTTCATCTCTGTTTGTTGTCAAAACTATAGATATTTAATTTCGTACAGTTACCTAAATATCTTTAGATGTTACTGTTCCGTTCTTTGTTTGTGTACTTATGCCAAACAGTGTTCTAATTATCTTCTTCTGATCGATCTTTATAACAACCATGTACCTACTAATCTTATACTCTTTTATGACAAGAACAGCCTTTAAGTAAATACTAGCTGCGCCCCGATGTGTTACTCGCGTTAATCCGTTCCTGAATATTTTTTTCTAAATCTGTGAAGTCAGTTTAGTTTGATGTAGAAACGTACATACGTACAAACTTTCTCCTTTATAATACTAGTGTGATGCTTCACTGGTTTTATATTTTCTACGTGATTTTAAGAGTGCATATCCCACTCCCAATCAGTCCTTATTTCACCCCTGCCGTTAAAACCACCGTAACGTTTTGTTGTTACACACCGAATAAATGGGCTCATTTCTTGTTATGAGGAAAAAGTGAGTCGTACAATTGAGACGGCTTTCTTTCGGGTCGCTCTCATTTCTCATGGCACCATATCGCTATTTACATTACAGTTACCTACATCGTCAAATTTATTGCTTAAAAAGAGATTAATAAATGAATTTTTTAGTTCTGCGTTTTCATATAAAATATACATTCTGGAACTGCAACCCGGCGTAAGATCAACTACGCAATCAATTGGATGTTGTAACCGACACAGCAGGAATATATTCTCGGATGAACTATATCTTTCACCATGGTGGACTAACGAAAAAAAGTACAGCAAAGGAAGGACAGCAGTTTCCTTTTGTATATTAAAGTTATAATCCACCAGATCAGAAAACTCCAAAACAACTCGATCGCGCTGAAATTACAAACATTACTACTTCGATCTGGAATGATATAAAATAGACTTTTTGTCCCAGTAAAAACGCAAAACTGCTCAAAATATTTCAAGAAATTTTGAAAGTTACCTATATTCTTGTCTCTACCAGCTCTTAAGATCATCTTCAAGTAAATTTGAGTTCTTGTATGTATGAGAGTAGGTATGTATCGAAGTATTTTTTGGGAGAAAAGCACTTCTTTTTCTTGTCCCGTTAATAGATTTTTCTTGTACGCCGTCGGGGTACAGGCTTGTGGACATTAATCGTAAATCTGCGGATTAGGCATTTGATGGAAAAAATACTGATATCAAATTTTGACTATTGGGCCAAGCTGGAATCGGGTTAGGGTAAATTCGTCATCGGTCCATATTTGGAGGGTATATTGTTCCATACTTGGAGGGTAAATTTGTCACCGTCGAGTAATGGTAGACAATGGTAGACTTCGTCATCGCGTCGGTTAAACTTACCTAGACATTCTTAATTTTGCTCTTTTTATAATTGTACTATTTCTTTTAATTCGTCGACATCAAGTTAAAAGGTGGTCTTTCCAAAATAAATGGATGGACGAACTACGATTGTTGTGTATGTTTGAATTGTTCTTCTAACAAAATAATTTGGCTAAGAAATAAATGTCAAAATCTATTTCATAGATACAAAGATCACCAAAAGAACGGATCGGTAGTTCTTCGTTTTAAGTTATGCGATCCGCAATCCGTCAACTTTGTAATTTATCATTCAAAGTACCTAGACTTCTTATTTCGTCGTACGTCCGTTGCAATGGAAACCATGTGTTACCAGTGATTGTGAAAATATTTTGTGAGACCGCGTCCCGTTGATACCTTATAGTCCATGTAAGTTAAGACAATGTTTTGACAGACTGAAACACAGACGAAGTAACATGACCTCATCTTCGACACAGGTACAAAGAATTAAACAAACTAAATTGAACTCTATTACAAAAATGCAGAAGCTTTCAATCTAGTTCTCGATAAGGCTTTACAAATTACAATCTAATGGAAATTGCTATTTTCATGGTTATATTTAGTGGAACGTTCGGCTTCTAATTAATTTTCCTTATCGTTACAATTAGGGTAATAGTATTAAATTAAACATTATAGCTGGTTAATAAACTATACGTATTTGACATTACGAAATAACACGTACTATGATTATATTTTTAATGGGTAGGTAACTTTAGTAACAAAAAAAAACCAATCCAATAATTATTGAAAGAATCGAGAATATTAATTCAAAATTTTTTATATTGTTCAGAACTGGAGGTGCTCATTTTGTGGACTTTTATTGAAACGAAACGGGCTGACAAAAAAATAATTATTTTGTTAATATAATAATTACTACCTATTACTTACATCGTTTCTTTGAAGAAACGCTCTGATATAAACGTTAGGATAAACACAAATAAAGAGAAACACGGGATTAACTAGTAAATACATCATCTGTGAAAATTTCAACTGCCTAACTATCACGGTTCATGAGATACAGCCTGGTGACAGACGGATTGACGGACAGACGGATAGACGGACAGCGGAGTCTTAGTAATAGGGTCCCGTTTTACCCTTTGGGTACGGAACCCTAAAAATGACGCGACAGGACGAGACACATGTATTAGGATTATCATAAAATATATATAAGATAAGATTTTGCTAGCAGCATGTTGGCAAGTTTTGAAATTATAAGATATTTTATACGCAATTTCGTTTTGGAAACGTTCAACTTCGGAATCTTTTTCTTGAGTGGACGCATCTAACGGGTATTGATGGATCAGTTTCGCTGTTTCGCTAACAGCAGAATGTAGAAAACAATCTAGAGGTAGCGCAAGTTGCGCTACCTGTTACTTTAACTGTTTTAATTGTAAAAATTAGTTCTAGTTGGTTTGAAATATTTATTAAATAAATCATCTTGTTCAATTTAGGTCTCCACCGAAGCTCGATGGATTTCAGCCGCGTATGTTTACAAAATAGATTAGCAAGCGAACGAGAAACACTTTTCAGCGAAGCAATTTGTTCTAAGGTTTTTATTTATTATAGTACTCTGGGTAATTTCTAAGAAATTAATAAATCCCAAAAATTTACGATCTCGACGGGATTCGAACCCGCACCTTCCCCTTCAGCGCAGGGTTGCTCTTTTTCCAACTAAGCTACGTGATCTCATCTAGTCGACCCGAAAATCTTTGGGAGTTCTTTCGGCACTTACGCCGTCAGCGCCACCTACAGAGGAAACAATGAAGTTATCCAATTCTGCTCAAAGACCAAATTTACATTTAGTTCTTTGACGAGAGGTTTTGCCGTTGCTTGATTCTAAGGTTTTTATTTATTATAGTACTCTGGGTTATTTCTAAGAAATTAATAAATCCCAAAAATTTACGATCTCGACGGGATTCGAACCCGCACCTTCCCCTTCAGCGCAGGGTTGCTCTTTTTCCAACTAAGCTACGTGATCTCATCTAGTCGACCCGAAAATCTTCGAAAATCTTCGGGTTCGAATCCCGTCGAGATCGTAAATTTTTGGGATTTATTAATTTCTTAGAAGCAATTTGTGTAAATATTCACGTTAATCCAGTTTTGTAACTTCCTTCCTTCCGAGATTTGATTTTAAGGCTAAATTTATATTTAGCAGTATGGAACGGAAGGGGTCGGTCTCCAGTACCTACCTAACTAATTTTGAGAGTGTCTATCCGATATCTTTAAAGGTACATTCACACTGAAGTTACTTTTGTAGTGCAATAACGTTTGATTAGTTTAACAAGTTTTCGTTGAAGATCGAACTTTTGCGAACGTTGTTTCTCTCAAAGTTACTTCTATGTGGATGCACCTCGCCGCATGTATTTTTTAAATAAGCGATAGGCAATCAATTCATCCAGTAAAATGATTTTAAATGGTGGATTGAGTTAACTGCATACTGTTGCAAACAATCTAGAGGAAGCTCAACTGATCCATATCAGTACCAATTTTGTTTGATGTTTGATTAATTTTTGAACTTTCGTAATTTTATTGCCTTAGTTTATTATTTATCCCAGCGTTGAAAACGCGTGACGGCGATATGGCGTTATAATATATCTAAATAAAGAAAAAACAAATTAAATTCAAGTTAAACTTAAGTAGGTACCCAAAATATTCTCAATATTACTAGAAAAAGAAACTACATACTAAATACTGAACCAAAAACGAAGCGCCTCGTAGTTTTGGCTAACAATACAACTAATGACATCCTTCCTAACCAAATATCTGCATCCTAAGCCAAACAAATGTGCACCGTATTCACTCTACATACCGCATACATTGTATCGTTACAATGTATGTAATGTTGGCGAAAACATTGGCACCAATGTTGTAGTCAATGTTTGGAGCGGGGATTCGCTTGCGCCAATGTGATTTGTGAAGATGACTAGCTTTTTGGGCAAAAATTTAATATAACCTAACAAATCCCTCAAAAATAGTATATTATATGTTATTTATACAAAAGTATATTATCTCCTATATTTTTATCATTAAAATTTACTTTGGCGGTGGTGAGTTCACTTTTTATCTGAGTTGAATTATTTGTTTTTAAACTTCTTGATTCGTGTTTACTTTATCGCCAATACCAAATTAATGTAGTTCGAAGTAAGAAATCCCAGCAAAAAGTTAACCAAATGAAAAGCGGAGTAGGCCGTTGACAAAATCAGCTGATGTTAAAAGAAAAAACAAAACATTGAATTTTTTTTCTACTTAAATTAGTTTCCTCTTGCGAAAAGCTTCGGAACTTAAAATTAGTTCCGAAGATTTGCCTATACTTTGAAGCTTACCCCATGGGTTGTTAATAAGTTGAGATGTGTAGTTCGTAATTTTTGCATGCATCATCGCCGCCTTGCTGCTCTGCTGTCTTCGTGATACTACTGAATGTATAATTAAGGCGTGGTATGGGTCAAACTTGTAGTACCGCCTATTTTATCTTATTTTTACGTTGAACAAAGGAAATTTCAAAAATCCATCGCACAGTTTGTGATACCTATTACAAGCTTTTTTAACGCCTCTGTAATAGTTTTAATCTATTTAGTTTAGCCAGAAAATCGAAAATAGATATTGGTGGCCACCAAGGGCAACTTCGATATTCTGCCTAAACCTAATAGAATAAAACTAGTATCACAAACTCTCTGCGTTGGATTTTTGAAACTTTTTTTGTTTAACGTAACAATAAGGTTAATGGTTTTAGATAGTTTGTGTTATAAATTCTATCAAGTATCCATCTACATACAATGTACATTTCTTTGACTTCAAAAAGATATTGAACGCTACTCGTAATAAGAAAAGGAAACTTATAACAAAAGCCTTCTTTCCCCATGTCCAAATAAATATTCCTACAACATCCAAACACTAAAGTAAGATCTCTCGTCATTCAGAATGATATAATACAAGGTCATAGAACAGGGTTGTCAAACCATGAGCGACTAGTGATTTTTATTAAATCTTGGTTCGGACAATGCAACGCTATATTGGCGTCACCTTTTTCGGACAAAGCAGCACAGCTGTATAATCTGGCTGAATGCTGTTTTAAGCTGTATACTGTAATGCTGAATACTGTAATGGCTGAATTAAGTCAATTTTGGTTTAAATTTAGTTCCAAATTAGAATATTTTTGTTCATCCTGTTGTTTAGTAAATTGTTGTTTATGTAGATATAAATAGAATCCTTAAGTAAGTTAATGTTCTCTATAGGGCGATGTGGTCGCTAAGCGACAAAGCCCCTCAGTCTCTTGTTGTTAATAAAATAATAATAATCTTGGTGAATGTTGCGAGCGAGATGTATTTCTTGCAGCTGAGTTATTGTCATTATACATACATACAAACGTCAGGTATTGAGGCAAATATTTTTCTTAGGATAGTTCTACTAGCATTCACAAGAAAGTACATAATATTAGTCAAAATATAAAGTAATTTATTCATACCATAGATTTACTGGGAAATTAAGTCAATGTTAGGTATTATATAGCCGATATTCCAAACATTATTTATATCCTAAATGTACTACATCTTTTATTTGTATAAGTTTATCAAATGGCTGATTAGAATGTAGGTTTATTGACAGAGACAAATCAATTCTACGCAGAACGATTGTATTTTTTCCTTGATGACATGTATCTATTGGTTTCAAAATGTATATCTACGAGCGACGAGTAAGCGACGCGTGACCCGAGAGCTGGTGAGTATCTGGCGCAGCGCATCAGCATTGCTATACAGCGGGGCAGTGCAGCTAGCGTCTTGGGCACGCTTCCGTCTGGTATTGATATGGATCAGTTGTAGATTGTATGCAACAGTCTGCAGTTAGCTCAATTGTTTCAGTTGTAAATACAAGTTGAATTTAATTCTATTATTTGATTGTAATTTTCTTTGTTAATAAATATCTACGAGTACTAGTACTACTAATATTATAAAAAGGAAAGATTTGTATTTTTGTATGTAACGAAAAAAATTAAGAACTAATGGACCGATTTCAAGAATTCTTTCATCATTAGAAAGCTTACTTTTCAGGGAGTGACATAAGTTATATTTTATTCCAGAATTCTTACGGAAACGGAAACTACGCGGGTGGAATCTCAAGGCGCTGCTTATAAGGTTTATGGTGTGTGTACTCTTTTATGCACACTGAGACTCGGGTGTGACCATTGTACGTGATTTTGTTTTGCTATTGTAACCAGCTTACGGCGGCTTAGTCTGGCCGAGGTCACTCCGCGAAGCTGGTGAAGATCCCAGGAAGATTCTAGCTACGAAGCTAACTTCGTCCAGAAACGCAGAATCTTCCTAGCGACCTCGGGTGGTCCAGGATTTTGTGTCGTTAAAAATGATTTTAAGCTTATGGGCCTAAAAGATTTTGATGTAAAAGATTTTAGTATATATTGTATACAAGCTGCTGCCCGCGGCTTTGCACGCACTTTTCAAGTAGCCTATGTCCGTGCCCGGGACATTATTTACATGTCTGCCGAATTTCATTAAGATCCGTTCAGCCGTTTAGGCGTGAAAAAGTAACAGAGATACAGACACATAGACAGACAGAGGTACTTTCGAATTTATAATATTAGCATGGATATTATGATTTATATCTAATAAACGTTAATATGAAGAAACGTAAATAGGAGAACGTGAAGACCTTTGAATGGCAAACATTTAAATACAGAGTTTATGACTGACGAAGTTTGGTATGGTAAAGTGGCAACCCTATCTGATTGAAGGTTTCGCTTCAAATGTGGTTATGTCAGTTTGTCCCCACCATCACGTGCCCCTATAAATAACCGCCATGAATCTTAAGTACGCTCTATCTCTTTCTTTCTCCTTCTGTGTAATAGAGATGACAGAACTTTTTGATAGATAAAGGAACCAACTGTCTATTGCACAAGAACCCACTTAAAGTAATCCGCATGCGATCAGAATGGGTTGGAATTTTGTCAAACTAAATAAAGTACTGCGACACTTTTCAAATGTATAAATATTTTTTTTTGGATAGGTACTAGATTTTTATTAAGTATAAATAGAAAACACACAGAACACTCTGAACTAATCTGCAGATCGTACGAACAGTACAGTTACAGTTCGATCCCTCTTGGGGTTTGTACCCCAAGGGATCGAACCCGCAACCTCCAGCATCGTAGGTGGACCTTTGTCCGCTGCATCACAGAGATTATCATAGAATCAGCATTTTCTCAAAATAGTATGACACCTTGTCAAAGTAAATCCAACCGCATTTGTTTCAGTTCGAAAGGGTTCGATCCCACTCTGACCGCGCGCGGACTACACGTTGATTAACATTGAGTTAACATTTCTGTTTTATATGTGGCAGTAAAGGACAGAGTTAACTGCGGTGGTCGGTAATATAGGTTTATGTTCAAGTTGACTCATTCATATTTTACAAAATAACGTTTATTTTTTTACTAATATTTTCAGAACCTTGCATGCCAAAACCTCTCTCAAAAAACTGCTCCTATAGCATATTTATACACTAAACTTCCGAATGAGTTATTTGGGCAAATATTATACAGTGATTCACAGGATAATTAAAACTTTCCTATGTATACAATGGAATGGAAAAAGACAAAAGCACATATCTTATCGTCGGTTCCTCATTTTTAAATCCGAAATCACATTGACAACTCAATGAGATGACCAATAGTTTATACATGTAGTTGGGCAGTGTTTTCAATGAAAAAATTACACAACCAAACCAAAAGAAAAAAAACAAACGTTATGGATTAAAGGGTTGCCCATACCTCCCGACTGCCCAATGATTCCCTATCTCCCAGGGCCACACTCTTGCGACGTTCGTGCGACTATTGAACGATTAAATACCTACCACGTGCAGTGCAGCCATTGAACATAACCTTAACTAGGTTAAAAACATTGTTGCTTTACAAAATTAGGCGTGGTCACGTTTCTGTTAAGTAATAAAAAGTGAAACAAAGTGTGAGAGCTGAAAAGTCAATTAGCTTCCTTATTTCACAAAATGATGTTTCGTAAAAGCGTAGCTAGGGCACGTATAAGTGGATCGTGCTCTCGATGTAGTGCTGGCTGTTAACGTGGCCTATGTCGTGCAGTGAACGGTTTCTTTAGTTGAAATAATAATGACGATCTAGCTTTAATTTTTTCTACATTTATTTTTTGTGTGAATGTGTCGTCAACACATAAATGTAGAAAAAAATCTTTCGCTTTTTGCTTTCGCTTTATGAATACTGGGATTTTTCTAAGAAGTACAAAGTTTCTTTTGAGCACAAACATTTAACTTTTTAAAGGTAGAATGTATGCAAGCAAAAGTCGTCGCCTTCTAGTAAAACATTTATGTAGTAAAGTAAAAACCAACCACATGTTAGTAATTGAAATGTGGCCCAAGTCATAAACAGAAAGTGATCTTTTTTTAATTCTGTGCTTTTTGATTCTTGTGTGGTTAGTTTGGACCTCAGGTTTAGTGAAATGAGCATTTACTTGGAATGTTTATGATTGTGGAATAATACTCCTCTTTACTATAGAAATAATTAAATCGCATCGATTTAGGTGTTCAACATAATTATACAGGAGTAAACTGCTGTCTTTCCTCAGTTAGTTTCCTTTATACGACTCTTACGACTTACGACCATCCAGTCCACGGGAACTTCTGAACTGTTCAGAACTGGTCACTATTAATCCTTGTGGCCATGCTAACTCGTCATATAAAGAAGAAATAAAGAAAATACATTATATACATATGTCAGCAGTGGAGGAATATAGGCTGACGATGATAATGGTGCTGAAGATAACCTGCGTAGGTACCTAAAGAATAAGATTGAAAATGAAGTCATCATATTATGTCTCGCGCAGGTCAAATTCGAACTGAGCAGGACAGAGTGAGAGATGACGTCATTCGCAATCCAATTCTCTAACTAAGCAGAAACGTTGATAACTTACGGCTTTATATGAAACGCCGTAAGTTTATACTGTAAGCGGCGGAACATAAAACAAGCGACCGTTCCGGATTTATGCCCGGACGCGCAGACAAGCCTCCGGGAGAGCGACCATTTCAACACTCTATTAGCTGTGTTCGGTTCTTTCAGTTGTGGTTATTTTACATTATATTGATCTTACCGACAATGGCTAGAGTTTAGTTCGTAATCAATTTGACTTGTTACTTTGAACACGGAATAAAACCATAACGAGTTTAAGGGTTCCATTCAGAAAATAACCATTTAGTACAATATGGTACTACACCAATTTTTGAAAAGTATCTCAATTAGGTTCTGTGATGCTAATAAACCCCATAATACAATAAAAAAAATAGCTTGACGAAGACGCTGTACGCAGTGGACGCCATTATATTGCTCTGTGGTTACGATATCAGTTGGATGCGAGACCTGAACATATGCGCTAATGTTGCTCATGACAGTTGATACATTTTAGTTTACCAACATAGCCGAAAATCAAGATGTTATGTCGTACGGTACGACATAACATCTTAATCTGTTAAAAACAGATTAAAAAAAACTAAAAACTGCTGCTGGAGTAAACGTGTTCTTGAGTTGAGACCACGACGCGGTAAAAGTAGTGTAGGGCACCCTCCGGCCAGGTGGGATGACGACCTGCGAAAGACTGCTGGCAGATGTTGGATGCGGCAAGCTGAAGACGCTATGGCGCTCATTAGGGGAGGCCTATGTCCAGACTAATGGACATAGGCCTCCCCTAATGAGCGCCTGGCTGATGATGATGATTACAATCAAGTTTTAACTCATTCATCCATCAATCTGATTCCACCACCATGTCTATAAAATCCCTGATTCCGTCACGTCTCGCCGTAAAATAACGTGTCTTTAGTTTAGTTTTTTGTATGTATGTTAGTTTTAAGGTATATGTATATGACTATGGACCGTATAATAAGTTAAAATAAGATCTATAACTTTTCTATAGTCTGAAATAAATGATTATTATTATATAACAAACAAAAAAGACACGTCTAAATAGTTCCTAGAATGTTTTAAAAATGTATTTACTAGAAAATGTGCCTTTATCCATCCTCAGGACTTTGCTCGCAGTGTATAGTGTTCTTGTTAGTAACTAAGTATCGGCCAAGTTCTCCAATAACCATCATTAACGAACTAGCGGCGGAGATTAATGGCGTATAATAGGAGCTATCAGGAAGTTTGAACTATTACGTTGTTTGTCCGATGCTGTGGCTATTTGTTGGGGAGGTTGACTGAAACTTTTTTTATGAGAAAAGTAACACTGTATTCAACGAATCTGCATTTATCAGTAAATTCTTCGAAACAGTGTATCATATTTTTTTTTTGGTTATTAAGTAATCCGAAAGCGGTACATTTTATATAAAACAGTATAAAAGTAAATAAACCAAATAATTTATGAGAATAGAGCTTTGCGAGCCTAAACCTACATAACTCAAAAAAAATACTCTAAATACTTACTAAGACTGCTTAGTTAAATAACTTATAACCGAATCAAAAGAAAAGAAATAACATAAACAATCGATTTAAAAAAACTATGCATTATACCCTATTATGTGCCTAGTTTTTTCCCAACACTGCATAAAATCGGGTAGAAATTATTATAACTTACTAATCGCTAAAGTGAAGAAAAAAACCAAAAACGTTTTTCAGTACCAAGTTAATTAAGTCGCTAAAGTGAAATGGTTTCAATCCATCGAGTTTTGCATGAAACTATAAGAAATTTAAAAGTCCTATAATCAAAATCCGACACCTCCCACGACCCACACCTACTCCGCTGCCACTCGAAAAACCACCTATTTTTGGTGTGTGTGTAGTTACCCACTTGGTGAAAAATAACGAACGTTCGCAGAAGTGCATAGTTATCGTGTGAAAGGTATGCAGAACGTAGGTACGTTCTATTCAATGGGGGATGTAGCTAGTGGAATTTCAAACTCCGAGTGTCGGCTTATTGTTGCGAATTCTTTGTGAAATATCGATATGGATGAATGAATAACAAGCTATATGATATTAGTAGGTAGAATATAAAAATCTCACTAATATTATAAATGTCAAAGTTTGGATGGATGGATAGATAGATGGATGGATGTTTGTTACTCAATCACGTAAGAACGGCTGAACGGATCTGGATGAAATTTGGCACAGAGATAGACCCTAATTTGAAATAGAACAAAGGCTACTTTTTATTTCGGAATTACCACGGGAACGGGAACTACGCGGGTGAAACCGCGAGGCGCTGCTAGTGGTATAATATTTTTAAATAGTATGTTGTTAAAAATAGTTTAAACTCAAACCCACCTAAATACTTAAAAGTCTCAAACAAGTGTTCACCGTTTGTCCTTGTAGTTTGCTTTTGATACATTAGTAGTCCGTTATTTTTATTATTATTTTGACTCTTACTCTTTTGACTTTATTATTCTTGGCTTTTGGAGAAAAAGCCGGTAATAACTGAAGCACACGAGCCTAGGGCAAGTGGGCTTCAGGAAGGCGAACTTCACTAGGACGGTCATTTTGAAGAAATTTTCGTACTATTCTACATGTGTAGAGGAGAAGAGAAGGCTGTAATTTTAAATTACAGCCTTCTGATAAATAAATAAAAAAAGGTAAATAGATATAAGTGGACTTTGGCAAATCTAAATATTCTATGGATTGAGATAACTGTTTAGGGATTACGCCGGTTGATGACAATTGGGACAATGGATACCTTTTGAAGACGCCACATAAAATATAATTTTTATTAATGGTAATAATGGGTAATTTGATTGCATGTTTAGTTTATTTGTTGTTGGACCATTTGATTTTTTTCCGAAAAGGGCAATTACCATTACCTTGTTGTTATTAATTTAACAAAGCTTGTGATTGTGCAAGAACTAAGAATAAGGCACCGCTTATCGATTACATATCAGTGTCCTTTTTAATGTTTGAACAAAGCTGCGGGCGAACACTAGATGTATAAAAGGAGCAAATGTACAAAACTGAAACTCAATATTATTATTTCTTTAGGATTTTTTCTAAATTTGTAGGTACTATAATTATTTATAAATAGTACCAAATTTCGACGGAAGATCAGCGTTGTAGTAGCTCCTGTAGCTATCACTATAATTCTGAGTCGACGCCATTTTGTAGCTGTAAGGTATTTTATAAGTGGGTATTATGATAATAAATGGTGTAGGTAATTTAATTTAATTTTAGTTCATATTATAGTAACGGTTTCCAGCTACAAATTAAGTATTTCTTATTCAGACAAAGAGTAGAGTACATGCTGATAAAGCTGATGTGGCTTATGCACGATACTGTGTCAGCCATCCATTGAGTTATAAGTACTCTGCTAGTAATAATAGGTACTTTAATGAAGCCATCACACAAATACTATGCGAAAGTTAGTTGTAGGATGTATGTTTGTTACTTCTTCACGCCATAACTCCTGTTTTAAACCTACATCTATGCAAAATTTCAGGCAGACCCTCTGCCCGAAATTTTGCATAGATGTAGGTTTAAAACAGGCAACATATGCATTTTGATCCCATAAATCAGTTCCCAGGGGATAAAAATAACCTTTAAACGTTTCCATAGAAACATCGTGTGCGAAACCGCAGGCAGAAACTAGTAGGTACTCTCATACATATGTGTAAAGTGTGAAGTGTGTAAAGTGTTAATAATTTAATAACATGCTTGAAATAACCTACAGCATTTCCTATTGTAAGCTTCACCAATGTATTCATTTATTCATCAGCCATGTAACAATGCCGTCGTTTAATGATTTATAATGAAATAATGGTTATGGCTACCTCATTGTTATGGAAATTAAGCTTATAACGGTATGGCAAAGATTGCATCGATCATTGTGAGCTTGTGTGCGCTCGTTCGATTTTCGAAAATAATTTTGACGTGTGGCGCAAAATGTGCATACCCACTGCGGCGCACGCTGCGCACGGCCAAGCTTGGCGCATTTTAGCTGTGTTGTATCGTTTGTTTGACAACGAGGGTCAAAGATTCCACTGCAGCACACACTATACATGAAAATTATCCCACGACTATGTAAAACGTTTGCTGTTAGAGATTGCAGTCCCACTTCTCGCAGTGAAGGTACGCACGCGTGTACCACGTGCAAAACATTGACAGCGTTGAGCTGCGTGGGCGCCACATTAGAGCAAACGCCTGTAGCAATGACGTCATTAGTTTCGTATTCATGCGTACCGTGTTCGTGCGTTACAGTAGACGTTATAAAATACATCATCTTGCAAATCAAAGCTAGGCACACGCGCGTATTTTCTCCGTGCGCAGCAGTGGGGCTGTGGGTTTATATTCGAAGTTCTGATTTTAAAAATATAACGTCTACACGACGTTGACCTCCTCAGCCTACAGTTACGATAATGCAATATCGTAATCTACCTTCTAAATGTTGGGGTTATGGTTAGTTTACCTCCAGGGGAAGGCCGGGGCCGGGGTGGGATAGAATCGCTGCTGTCCTTATTTCAAAACATGGAAAAGATTGGTCTTCCATAATAATAGAAGTTATAAGCAGAGAGAGAAACCTCTACATACTTATTACTAGTTTCTGCCAGCGGCTTCGCACGTTCTTTTTAAGTAACATTTGTCCGTCCTTGATATTGCTTACCTACTGCCGAATTTCATTATGATCCGTTCAGCCGTTTAGGCGTGAAATGGTAAAAGACAGACAGAGTAAATTCTGAATTTATTATATTAGCATGAATTTCTGCAGTGATCACAATCTCAATAATTTCTAATGCATGCGCATATCCATTGCATAAGTTTTGTATGAAAATAACAAAACTTATGCAATAACAAGGATAATTAATAGTTACGAGTGTTGCAAACTGTAATCTAACAAATAGTAACATCGGACAAACAAGCTAATCGCTCAAACTTCCGGTGCTGCTCCCGTCTCTCTCTACTGAACGATAAGCGATATAGATATCTATCACGATATACATATAATTATGTATGTATTATCTCTCTGAATTTTCGTTGGACAAGGGTGGAAAAATACTCCACAATTATTACTCAAAAATGCTTGGAATGCCGTATGGTGCTGGCTTAGAATTTGTACCACCCCAACTCTTCCCGTGGGTGTCGTAAGAGGTGACTAAGGGACGTAGGTACACCGGGGAGTGGGCAGCAGCGCCTCTTGCAGAATAGATCTACTACCGAACTGTGATCCTCAACCCGCATACCCAGCGTGGGGAGTATGGGCATAGCCCCCAGGGGAGACCGTCATAGGCTGTTGAGATTGGCTTGGAATGTGGTCACTTTTTAAACGACCTTCTTTGAGCAATTTCGACCATTGTGCCTTATCAAGAATCAAAAACTCTTTGTTTTCATCTATACCATAATGTACACTTAGAAAATATCAAATAATAAAGAAAATATAAGAAAATAATGTTTTTTTTTTATTTCTTGGTTACTTGGGTATGTAGACTAAAGTAAAGAAGCGACGAATAAAACTTTAAAAATAAATAAATAATACTGGACAATTCACACAGCATTATCTAACCCCAAGTTAAGCAGAGCTTGTGTTATGGGTACTAGATAACTGATAGGTATACACACACAAACAGTACAAAGATATTTTTTTGCTATACATACCTACATAGAAAACGACCAGAACACCCTGATTAAATGTCTGAATCGAACCCGCAACCTCTTGCGTCGCAGGCAGACCTTCGTACATCGCGCCAGCGGTCGTCTTTAGCATGTTATTTGTTATTAATCGAGTTGTGTCTCTCTTGACGGAACAAGGCCGATGATTGATTGATTATTATCTCACTGAGACCTCACCTTACGAATAGACGCCAGCAAAGTAAACATTTTTGGTGAGTTTTAGCCACCAGTAATTTCCATTATTATCGAGTTTTGCTTGGAAACAGTCTAGTATTTTCTCGTCATATGATTTTGTTACATAGGAAGGCTTTGTTTTATAAATTGTTACAACAGGTGATTTTGTAAAGCTAAGCGATGATAAGACCATTATTTCTAACTAAGTATGACATAGATACGTATCCGCGCATTATCCACATCGCTAAAACTGAGCTGAGCAAGACTTAAGAGACTACTCAGTAAGAACTTTAATAAATAAGTGTAAGAACCTCGCAAAACTTCCGCCGGCTTAGTGTACCGTAATTGCCTAAGCCACCGGCTCGGAGTTACTTGGCTACTTTAGACTTTATTTATAGCAGGATAGATTTTGTTTCGAGATTTTACTTTTTGAAGTGGAAGGAAGAATTGCTGTGCTGTGGTGCTGTGGTTTTTGTTGAAAAAAAAGGACCTAGTGTTTTTTTTAAGTAGTTTTTTTTATAACCTATCGGTTTGGCCACTTTTGGGTACCTACATAGAAAATGTCAAATTCTTAAAATAAAACACTGACACGGAAATAAAGTGGTACTTTTGATTTTTGTCGCTTCGGTATGTAAACTAAAGTAAAGAAGCGACTAAGAAACCTTTAGCCTGTTAGTTGTTATTTTTCAAGTTGGAGCAAAACCCGTCCCAATGATGTTAAAGCGCACATTTAAATTCCTCGAGAATTTAGCTTTTATAGGACCACCTCAAAATTAAGCTTTAGACAAAAACGAAAGAATCTTCAAAATCTATTGAGAATTGGCAAAGATATTACCAGAATTGGTTGTAGCTAGTCGTGATTGTTTAGCATTACGGGATAAATAGGTACTAATTCTTCGTGAATTTTTTTTATCCGGATAATTTGGAATCATTCTTTTACAATAACGAAATAATTTTCACGGTCGGTTCATAAATGACGGGAAAATCGACGAACAAATAAAAAAAATCATGATTTTACATACATCCGAACACAAAACTTCCTTGAAGTCGGCAAAATCACCTTTAGACTCGACGTTTAAACAAGTTGGTACATTGTCAAATAATCTATAATAAAACTGATATCTTTTACAAAAAACATCTAGCTAATAGGTATATAATTTTAGCGAATAGCAAGGCAAACGATGCCACGAAAAAAGAGAGTTCGAAAACGGACGAGTTATCTACAAATGAAATTATGAATGTAAGCTGTCACAAAACAATAAAAATGTTTCCAGCATCAGCGGTTTACTCAGCTGATACCAGTATTGACAAACATTCTAAACCAATATTTATTTGGTCTGTAACCCAAATTTCTTCGATTCTAAAACCGACTATAGCCATTTAGTGCCTAGAATGGTAGTTACCTACTAAAATACCAGCACTGGTCTATCCAGACGTCAGCTATAAATCTAAGCTAGCGCTAGCTCCCGGCTACGCTCCGTCAGGCTGCAGCATCAGAGAACCGACTGCTTCATGGCGGGGCATTTTGAAAAAGCTTGCTAAGTGTGACTATTCGTAAACTTTATACCGATTTTCTGGGTAGTTGGGTAAAGCCAAGATTACAGGTAGTTAACAACTTTATGCTCCATCTTCAAGGATGCTATTCGCTTCAAACCACGCGCTTGACATACATTTGTACAATGTACATAATATAGATGTCAAATGACAATGAAAATTCTTTGAGAGAAAAAAAACAAAGACTTGTCTATACTAATATTGTAAAATAGAAAGTAACTCTGTCTGTATGTCTGTCTGTAACCTTTTCACGCCTAAACGGCTGAACGGATCTTAATGAAATTTGGTAGGGATGTTAATGGTATCCCTGACCGGTTATATGCTACTTAAAAAGCGCGTGCGTAGCCGTGGGCAATAGCTAGTCGACAATAGTTTTTTGAATGAGCTTTCTATTTTATAAACCAATGTATTTTTTTTAACTTTGGACCATTGTTCTGACAAGTCCACGCATCTCTGCGAAGTCCGATCTAACAATAAACAATCTTTTTGCAGTTGATCCTGTATAAAGTGTTTGCCTTTGTGTGCCAATAAATAAATTATTTTATTTCTTTGTTGTCTTATTAATTTGTAAAGTACATACCTTTGATAGGTACCTATACGTAAGTGTACAACATTAATTTGTTCTTGTCATTTTGCGAGCCCTAACCGCTTCTTGAATATTACAGCGTACTGCTTTCGAATTATACACGCAAATTTCTAGGGTTGTCCCTTGACCTTAATACACATTATAATTTGCAATTAATATTAATGTCAAACTTTTGAAGTGGACTGTCAGTAACAGAAATCAGCACCTGCTTTTAACTGGCTATGCTTTTAACACTACATAATTATATGAATGCGAAAGTTTGGATTTCTGGATGTTTTTTGTTTCTTCTTCACGCTAAAATTACTGAACGGATCGGGATGAATATGCATAGATGTGATTCTAGACATTGATTAACTTTAAGCTTCCAGTTTTGTTCATGAAAAATCTGTGTGAACCTGTGGACAGAAGCTAGTTTCATATTATACAAACTTGGTTTTAGAGTTGAGTTTTTTTTTTACATTGTTTGATGGCTCAAATAAGGTGTGATGTATGGATGCTATGCAAACGAATGCCGTATAGACGATGCCTTACAATAGTACTAAAACATAAGCCTTTCCGTAGGTAAAAACTTTCTAAAGAAAGTTTCCTTATCCTGTCTTCATCATCATCATCACCAGCCTATATTAGTCCATTGCTGGACATAGGCCTCCCCTTATGAGCGCCATAGCGCCCTGTCTTTAGCTTGACGCAATCAGCATCTGCCAGCAGTCGTTCGCAAATCGTCATCCCACCTGGTCGGAGGACGTCCTACACTACGTTTACCGAGTCACGGTCTCCGCTCAAGAACACGTTTACCCCAGCAGTGGTCGGTTCTCGAAATATGGCCAGCCCACATCCTGTCTTGGTTACCAACAAAACAAAACAAATAAAGCCAGCTGATTTATCTAGATTAATCAGACCTACAACCCTAGCAACATTAATAGACATCCCTAACACAAGCCGTCAGTTCCCAGGGTTGCCACCATCCGTCACGCACGCAACAATGCTCCGCCACAATAGACATTATTCAACCTGTAATTATTTACTGGCAACACCTGGATGGTACTGTTGAAAGGGTAAAGTGATTATAGTTTATGACAACTATTAGAAGTTCAAAGTTCGGTGCTTTGGTACAATAGGGTACGAGTATATTAGAATGAATACCAAGGTGACTTGGGTTACTGCTCAATTAAATTGAAGATCGAAGGGAGCGCGAACTGTGAAACAAACTCATTAGGAATAAAGCTCTTTGCCGATTCTACTAAGATTTATATTATATTGATCTTTCGACTACAGATACCCCTCCCTTGTCCACATAATGTAAAACATTGACAGATATTATATCATTGTTAGCTTGAAGGTTAAAACAATACACAATTTCCGTACCCACTGCCCACAGAATACTTACTGCGCATTCAGAGTACCTGCATACTGAGTGATCCCGTAAAAACATTGGAGTTATGACTCAAATAAAAGTAAACAGAAAGTATCTCAGCCAGTAACATTCCCAATGCTTTTACATGCCTACAAAAAACTGTGAAAGCAGCTAACCACGTGACCCCATAAAGCTGCGCTGTAATAAAGTGCAGCGCGGCCGGTGGACTGTTGGACTGACAGTGTGACGGCTCGAATTACTACAGCGCGGTGTTTATACTCGTCAGGCGTCAGTCTATGGAGTAGAGTTACGGTTTTTGATGTGTGTAGCCTGAACTATAAATTGGAGACGAGAGTTTCCATGCTGGAATTGAAAATATCTACTTCTTTTTGTTAGCACTGTGACAGGAGATAAATGTCGACCCTGTGATGCCAGCGTTTAATGGTTATTTAGTAGAACAGAGATGTGCAAATCAGCTAATAAATGGTGCCAAAACGTCACTGATATGATAAGATATCATGGTCTATGGCGGTTTTTTAAATTTCGATTTTAATGATTGAAATTCGAAGCAATAATTTATGAAGTGAAAGAGTACTCACAAAAGCGTAAACGGCGAACTCGCTAATAAGCTCATCAAAATTCCGCCACTTTCCTGAATACAAACAATTCCACAAAGAATTCATTACGTATCAAGTTCCGGAAATCAAATAAAATTCTTTTTTATTTAATGTCCATAAATTAAGCGAGGCGAGGCTCAAACACAATGAATAAATAAATGTAAAATGTGTGAATGGTTCTTTGCAAAAAGCTGCCGATTGTCGGAGTTTCGAGAAAATTAAATAAAATGAAAGGCCGTTCTATAATTGTATTCTAGGCTTTCATGATGTCGAAATTCGTGGACGTTCGATGCTGAAAGTATTGCTAATGGGCTATTTAACTATGGGCACCGTCACCTACCACGCAAATATTCCATGCTAAACTAATTGTGTCACATTTTGCTGTGCGCAATATCGATCAAGGGAAAGGCTACTAAACCATACTTTACCGTGGTACCTTTTTATCTCGTTAGAGTGTACCAATACCAACATTCTATCGATAGTGATTTGATTAAAAAAAACTATTTTTTTACTGAATTTTGTTATGTATTGTGAACCAATACAAAAATCTTATTCATATTCTTACTACCCTTGTTTTTTCTTTTGTCCTTTTTTTTCTTTGGTCCTATTTAAATATTTAGTTATGTTTTAAAATAATGTGGCAGTAGTAAACCTCTCCCATGATTCAAGTTTCGTACCAATGCCAACGGAACCCCAGAAAAATCCGTGTTAAATTCAAAAGGTAAATTTTACTAAGCCAGATTACTTGTAGCGAGGTTGCTTGTAAACTGCGGTGTTTTTGTTAAATTCGACCATTATCCCTGAAACGATCTTAAAAAGTAAATAAATTGTGTTTGTTTGGATTAATTCAGAGCCTTGATAATACTTTTAGCAAGAGAGATAATAAGCTAATAAGACTAGGTAGAATAAGAGACTATACCGGGAACGTATCGAAGGTTTTCAAGGTTTGAATTTAGTATAAGTACCGGGTAGGGTACTGATTGCTTTCATATTATTCAGACTGGTCGGTTTTGCAACTGTGTTAGGTAATTTTTTAACATTTTATCTGAAAAGTAGTTAAGGTACAGCTGCCTTAACGCAGAAAATTTCTCCCGCGCTGAATGCGCTTACTTCCAGCAATAAAAACTCGTTGCAATTTAATTCAAATGAAATGTCCGATTCGAAAGGTCATTATCGCTCTACCATATTTGAATCGAGTAAGAGCGGAATTTTAAATGTAAAATTTGAATGTGGAATAACATGTTATCATACCAGGAGGCAACGAAGTGGAATATATGCACGTTTTTCTTTAGTGTGTCTTCATCGAAAACTCTTGAAAGTTAAATAATAAAAAAATATTTTCTGCTTGCTCTTATCTATTTTAGACAGTTGTAGTGGTAATGAAATTAAATGAAATGATTTATTTGACAGGGCGTCCCCCCCTCCCTTCCTGTTTATAATTTTCCGTAGAGAACCGTTGAAAAATATGTCGCGGATGAATTGTCTACAACAACAATTGTGTGGATAGGAGTACAACTGATCCGAATCAAAAACCAAGCGAATTTTGATTCGGATGAGTTGTACCCTTATCAAAAAAGGAAGAGGACAACTCATCCGCGGATGAGTTTTTTCTTGGATGAGTTGTACCTAACCCGAAAAATCTTGTATTATATTTATAAGTAGGTTTTTGGTAAACCAACATCTTTTTGTGATGGAAGAGAAATTTTCTCTTCCGTCACTCAACCAATCTCAGAGGACATCAATTATTTTTCGAAAGCCAATTGGAAAACAGCGCCATAGAGATAAGGTAAGCAAAGCATAAAATGCCAATAAGCTACAAACCTCGCGGGCCTGAAGTTTGAATGCTAATCGTAATCCAATGGAAGCTTATTCTGAAGTTTCGTTCGAAACATACGAGGCATTATTTCGTCGCTTACGTTGGGTTCATCGTTTTTGATCTTATTCACAACCCCTAAAAAACTAAACAGAAGAGTCACTATCACTACTCAGTACACTTAACAATCCAGAACTCAGAATGTTATTATCAAATAATTCAAAAGTGGATTGATTTGTTTATTATTATATATATTTAAATGGTACTTGTTTATCCTATCTACTTGTTTTACCTAATATACTGCAATGTTAACACAAGAGCGTAACTCTGTTTTACCCGATATACCGCAATGTTAACATAGGAGCGTAACTCTGTTTTACCCAATATACCGCAATGTTTACATAGGAGTGTAAGCTCTGTTTTACCCAATAGACCGCAATGTTTACATAGGAGTGTAAGCTCTGTTTTACCCAATACACCGCAATATTTACATACATGGAGCGTAAGCTCTGATTTACCTAACATTAAAAAGTGTCAACTAAACAGAGTTCTTATCTTTTCAAAGTCTCGCTCTCACTATTTACCAATCAAAATCTACGTAGCAGTGCTACGAACTTCTACGCTTCTCGTAGCACTGCTACAAACTTCTACGCTTCCCGTAGCACTGCTACAAACTACTACGGGAAGCGAAGTAACGCTTCCCGTAGTAATGCTACAAACTTTTATAATTTTCGTAGTACTGCTACAAATTTCAATGCCGCCCGTAGCATACTTACAAACTATAACGCGACTACGAATCCAAGCTTTTTTTAGAGTAGGTATTATTTTAGATAGTAACATCTACAAAACCTACCTACTACCGGTCTGTGTTCTGACCAATATTTCTTTTATTTTTCATTCTTTAAGCACCCCACAGCACAAGTTCGCAGTTCTACACCCACTGCTATAATAATAATACTAGAAACCTGTGTAAATGTACACTTCTGTATGTTTCCACAAACACTCCAGGGTGTACTAAGTCCTTCTAAGTTTGACATGTGGCCAAGAACAAAGCCAAAGAACTCGCGCTCTGGGAGGCCTAAAGATTTCTAACAACTTTGGTTTCAAGAGTTTTACTAGCTTTTTATTTTTTCGATTACTTGCCGAGATTGTAATGGAGTGAATCAAAAGTTTAAGGAAATTGTCTTCCACAAACAATTTATATTTACCTCAATCTTTCTTATTTATAATTCAACTGCGTAAGTTCGGTTTTAGATAAAATGATAGTTTCAAAAGTAACTTGCTAAACAAGAAACCCGAAACTATGTTCAGGGAAAAAGAATCCGTCTGGAAAAATAACTCGATAATCAGTTATAGCAAACTTTTGTTTCGTAAGAAAACAAGGAATAACTGAAATATATTTCTCATTTAAGTGTTGCTTGCTGTGTTTACAAATAATATAAATTAAATGATTCTAGAGATATTCAATTTTACAAATTCAAGTCAATACATTTAACACTGGTAGATAACAACAAATAAATATTTAGGCCGAAATATTATACAAAATGGGTTGTTCCGTACATGAAGAACATCTTAAGAACCTCTCGTCGATAATTCTAGCATAAAATTATATCAATCGGTAGTGTAAGAGCAAGTAGGGACACATGTACGGGAACTGCCAAAAGAGTTACGCTTATTAAACGAAAAACAAAAGAGTCTTTGTTTGTAGTTTTGCAGGTTCGTCAATTTCTCCGCCAATTATGGATGGAATTGGAAAATTATTTCGTATTTGAATGAATTATCAAGGCAGTAATTAACGCATATGTATTGAATTGAATTGAAAAAAAAGCAACTTAACGAATATCACTTCATCACTCGAACAGCTAGGAATCGGATCAACGCTGAAACAAAGAGTCATTGCATCACTTTAGTAACTAGTTCTTAACAGAAAATATATTTTCGTGCATGTACTGATTATTAACTCATGTAAGAAAGTAACAACCACCTCTTGTCCCATAAGCTTGTTCATACAAAGGGCCATGAATATGCGATGGCACTGTCAACGGTTTAAGAGATGTAAATAAATTGCTCACTTAGGCGGGAGGTCTTAAAAATGGGCATTAAAGCCATTACGGTGAATGGGCAAAGTAACGGAAAATGGGCAAAGTAACGGGGTTTGGGCAAAGTAACGGTCGGAAAAAAGGGTAGGGTTTAGGATGTTTTAGTTTTTACGTGAGGGGTGTATTGCACTGGTGTTTTTAAAACGTTCATGAGGTAATCGACCGCAGCGGTGACAAGAGAGGCCTAGTGTTAAGGATTTCATACAATTACTTCCACCAGATTGCTGATGGAAAATACACATGGAAGTCGTCGACACAGCCTGGCACGACACACATACGTCTACTGATCAACAGGCTTCAGAAAGCTATTTTTATCCTCTGGTATTTTCCCTTACGTAGACTCTTACGCCATCCACAGGCTGTGTCTTCGTGTCAATAATTACGCCAGGACCGCCACAAAAAAATACACGCACACAACTTCACACTTCAAACACACATAATCCTAGGTTTGTGATTTTACAGAAAATTACAAATCTACGATTACGCGAAGAAACTGGTCGCCCCGATATCAGCCACGTCTTCCGATCCCCGCTCGATATAAGTGCTGGCTCGACAAGCGCCAGTGTGATAGCCTTATCTGGAACAATGGAAGCGGGCAATGAATTCTGTGTTAGCTACCTTTCACGGTTGAATTTAGATTTTTAGTTCCATTTTGTGATGTCATTGTTATTTTAAAATAGCCTAGTTAATGTTTTATTTATTGAATTAAATACTAGTGTTATTCATAAGACGTTTATTTTCAATCAACACCATAGAAAAAGAAAACATTAGAACAAGAATAGTTGAAGAGTAAAGAGGACCGTCAAGACTCGGACAACATTATATCTTTGTAACCAAATCATGAAACGTAGACAAAAACAGATAGGTATCTTTCTTTTATAAAAAAAATCGTACCAATGGCCGTAAACAGGTGCTTAGGTAATGTCCCGCTTAGACGCTTAACATTAAATCCAAATAATAATAATCCAACCACCGCGCCCCAGCTTAGGCAATAATTATCAGACGATCAGTCAGCATTGACAAATGCAGGACACGCAGCCCCATCAATCACTGACCTTCGGCCTCGGACCCTGCAAACGGACTGAAGGTACTCCGGTCGGAGGGATCCATCATTCCGATAATTTTTTTCCCCATTCCAGTAATGGGAAACGAAGTGTTGGGTATAAAACCGTTTATGAGATGCTTTGAGACCGATTATTACGCTGAATACGAGGGATATTTTGGATGTCAAGGCAATTAACATTATGACAACCAGTGCAGTGGCGCAAACACATTATTGAAACGCGATGCGACGCACCGTGTCGACACCCCATATGCACCGTGCACATAACCAACTCCCACTACACGCTATTTCTTCCGAAAAGCCCGCTTCATCCCGCTCCAATTTAATTATCTGGAAACTGTTCTACTCTGAAAACAATGGAAAGCTTCTTATACGAATAACATCAGATCCAACTTTTTATTGCAAACGAAACATCCGATACAATCCGGTGGTGGTGGATCCGGTGGTGGATACAAAAGGTGAATGCAAAATAAGTTAGTTTATTTTCTTTTAAATAATAACGGGATATATACCATGGTGTACGCCATGATCTCACGGAAAAGCTGAACTCTTTCGCAGTAATTTTAGATGATTACACCTTACACCACGAAAGTGTAACGGAACGCATAACTTCCTAAGACCCAGCAGGTTCAACCTTTCCCCTACGACCCTCCGTCTAGATATTTTGTTCTGTAGTAACTCTGCGCCCGGGCCATACCTGAAAACCAGCGCTACTAAGTCCAATATTTAGTCAAATTCAAAAAAATAGGTAGGGATCCCTTTTACCCTTTTCGAATACTTTTAACAACCTTTATCAATAAATAAATAATGCTCGGCAATTTACGCATCATCATCTAGCCCCTCGCTAAACAGGGGCTGTTGCACGGGCTGTGGTTTCTGTAAACACTGAAAGTGTTACTAAGATTGTATACTTTTAGGGTCTGTTTATTTATGTTTAAGTTTTATTAATACCTACCTAGCCTGTAAGTCCCTTTGTATGTATTTATGAGATTAATTAATATAAGTATCTTATCTTGTTCAGTATAAAAAAAGAAAATATGGCAATGTCGATTATCTCTCCAGTAACAAACCTTCTATTTCTTATCACCCGACCCTTCAAAAGAGACATTCTCCAACTCAGCAAATCTCAAGAAACTTCAGATATGCCGGAGTATTCCACTGAGACGTCTTGTTACACAATCGGACTCGCAGAGCTAAGCGGTCAGGTAATGTCTATAGTCGTTCTGAGTTCAACTCATTACAGGTTTTACGATCCAACCGATTCATCCTGTGAGAACATGAGTAAAAGGGCCCGTTAATCTACATAGGCATATAAATTGTGTTTTTGGTGGTTAAGGTATCGAGAGCAATTAATGCAGGAACTGATTTTCGAGAGATTACAATGGAGCGCAAATTCAATGGTCGCAGATCTTGACCGCACCATAATACAAAGAACAAAAATAATCTATATTCAAACAATGAATTGACTTGAAATAAAAAATATCAATCTATGTAATGTATTGTATTAAATCACTTATCTTGTACACAAAACACAAGCTCTGCTTAGCTTGGGGCTAAATAATGCTGTGCGAATTATCCAGCATTGTTTATTCATTTATAATTGATTATGGTACGGATTTGATGAAGTACCTGGCGATTTTCAGAACTGAGTAACATCCTTACATAGTAAGTACCTATCTCAAAGTCACAAGCAATCTATGTACCCTTTTTTATCTAGCCCACAAATCCGCTAGTCCGTACAATCCGATTAATATCAAACTTCTGTTGTAAGTTCGTGATTCCAATAACTCTGAATCGAAGACAAAGGTTCGTTTAAACAAGATTATGAAATAGTCTCTATCTTTTCGTTAAACGCGGAAGTTCTTATATATATATCTAGTCGTTTTTATTTGTTATTGTTAACATATTTTGGTTTGATTTTACCTATCAGCCATCTTACCATTCCGCCAAATCGAGCAAAGAGCGGCACGGCCGTACCATCCTTTTTTCGAAGCAGTTCCGGCCATTTTCGACACCCTATAACTGCATTGTGGATAAAACTAGAAGCCTGAATTCAGTAACCAAGCAGGCATTGTATAAACACGGTATATTTTAAAATTCGTCCAATTTGAACCAGTAGTTTAAGAATTATCATCATCGTCCGCTGATATTACCACTGCTGTATATGTCCACTGCTGGACATAGGCCTCCCCTAATGAGCGCCATAGCGCCCTGTCTTCAGCTTGCCGCATCTTAATGTATAGGATTACAAAGTTACATTAAAATTTGCAGTTGGTATTCAAGAAGTGGAAGGGACCGGAATGGACAAAAGGTAGGACTATCTACAAAAAGAAATGAGATGCTATCAAAAACAAAACTTGTAAAAAAAACAAGGCTCGTAACTCAGTTCTTTTACCAAGTGTTGCAAGACTTGGTTTTTTTAACAAGTTTTGTTTTTGATTTGATGGCATATATTTAGACATTACTAAATTATTACTAAAAAAACTTTCGAAATTCGAATGCTTTAGGGTCAATGGAATGTTAAAAGCTCGTTCTATTAGAAATGAGTACAGCGCCTGTAGCATGCTTGTGTGGATATTTACATTTCATTCGAAAATAGAACGATTAACCAACCTGATCCTGGGTTTTGAAGCTACGGTAAAGTTCCTACGTATTTTTAAAAGGGTGTCCGGACCGGAAATAAAAGGACGTGCGAATAGAAATCTGTTTGAAATTCTTCCACAAAAGTAGAAAACACACTAAAGGTTGATGAAGTAGAACCTTTTTGGGATTGCATCGCATTTCAAAGTCTTTGTGGTAGAATTATTCTTGTTGACAGGGGTCTGAGGAGGGAGTGACAAGTGTGCATTTTTGTAACTGGCTGGTAATAAATAATTTGATTTGGATTGTGTCTTTGAGCATTTTGGAAGAGAGGAAGTTAAGCTCTCCTTTGTAGTGTTGGAGGTGGGACCCTTTGTAAATAAACAAGTATTTTTTGAATAATGCACGTAACCATGGCGGCTTCTTCGTGCTACTTAACTAAATACAAGTATTAAAAAAAAGTCAAAAGTCAATAACTTTATTTCTTTGGGCTTACGAAGTAAGCACTTAGACAAGTCAAATTTTATACATAAACAGCTTAATAAATAATAATTATTATCAAATAAGAAACAAAATGTTATTGATTTTGTTCGTTTCAATTTTTTGTCCACTAGTGGAAGAAGCGAAAATAATAAATATTGTACATTTTGATTCTAAACATACATCAAAGATTTAATAAAATTGTCAAAATAGGTACAAACTGAAATTAATTGTTGAGGTTGGTTCTTCATACCAACAAAATGTCACCAATAACATAAATCAAAAAATATATTTATGTATAAAATGACACTAATGTTCTGTAACTACTGGATTGAATCAAGTAATCGGTAAGATATTGTATTCTCTTTTTTTCACTATTTTATTTTATAATTCCATCACACTGAAGAAGCTCTTTTCCTCTTTCAGGCCGTCAAGTAATAACAAAATCTTCAAACAATTTCCCGGAACAACAAAAACTAAATTAATTAACGAACAGAATTGTCATTCCGAATGGTCCCGAATCGTCCCGGGCGTTTCTTTAGAAATTAACTTAGGAGCATATTACACTGGCGCAGGACGTTTTGAATGCGGTTTTGTGGACGGTAGCTTTTTAAAAGTTTAATCATTAAATTTAATTAAAGTTTTTTACCTTGTATACCTTTTGTCCACTATATTATGGAGTAATTAAAATCCTTTTAAATATCACACGTAAGTCAACAATATCACATCTACTGTGTAATTCACTCAGACTACATCCGCCGAATATTAAATTTGAGTACCTATTATATTTGCACGTCTTCAGAATGCAACCAAAGAGCGGCGAAAATAATTTGTGTATATCGTATTCTCTATCTGAGTAACGTTTAATCTGAGTAAAGCTCAATCTGTGTAAAGCCCAATTCACAAACGCCAGTGTAACATCCCTCATAATTGAGTACTCTCGGAAGATGTTTGAGGCGTAAAAATAACAGGAGTTTAATGATCAATTTGTTGTGATGACAGGAAATTCAAATCATAATGGTGAGGATAAATCATAATATTTGTTGGGGAACTCTGAATGTAGACGAGTCAATATTATTTAAGCGTAGCTATGAAATTCAGTTTTTGTTTGCTGTTATTCAAGGGTGCATAACTCATGAATATAATTTTATTTGGAAACCAGCGGTTCGCCATGGCTTTGCACGGTTGTATTCTATAGCCTAGGTTACTCAGTGATAATGTAGCTTTCTAACGGCAAAAAAATTTTTGAAATCGAGCCAGTAGTTTTATGTTTATTCGTAAAAATACAAATCTTTCCTCTTTATAATATTACTATCATAATTATTAGTATAAATTGTATACCTAAAGGTGGCATTTTTCTTTGATTGAGAGAAATATACAGGGTGGTTTTTTGAGAAAGGCGGTTATGGCCAAGTCTGAAACCACGGGAGTTAGGGAAAAGTCGTGAAAGGAGTCATGCCCTCGATTTATAAGAAAACAATAACTGCATATTTTTTTTTCAAAAATTGTTTACTTTTGACGGAAATGGAACCGAACGATTTTTAAAAAAAAAATTATGTCCTGTATTATTGAACCAATGGATTCTGATGCTGATAAGGATCAATCTTTGCAAATAAGTGTTTTACTAAAAATGAATGGAAATAGCACTAGACTTGGCCATCACCGCCCTTCTCAAAAAACCACCCTGTATACCGTATCTAAATACAGGTCTGAATCTAGTACTAAGTACAACTATGAGTCTACAGGTGAGTACCTAAGTACGTATTTGTTGAAGAACTCTCAACGTCAGCGAATAAAAATTATTTTGGCGCGGACATGAAATTCTGTTGAAGTTTGCTAACAAATAGGTACACAGTTCGAATTTTTTAGAACGATTTAACCTAACCAATTAATATAGTTACTTATGATTAAAAATAATTATACAAAAAACTCAGGTACAACAAAAAAACAGATCGATATCTATTCCTATGTAGAGCAGTGGACTATTAAAGGCTGATGATGATGTCTATTTAGATATCAACAGTTTTTTTGATATTGTAAGAAAAGTCGCGTTTATTCTAGATCAAGTATAGTCCACATATATTTTTTATGGCCGATATCTAGTTACATCTTTGAAAATAATTATTATTAATTAATTTGTAAGTCGTCAGCTAAAACCGTTCAGTGTTTCTGATTTTAAGAAGTACAAATATGAGAAGTAAACATCTGAGTAAAGTGTGTGAGATTTTAGTGACTTTATGAACACTTCGTGGTTTTAAGTTCAATAATTTAATGATCCAAAATTATCCAATCTCTTGCGAAATTTGTGCGATAACAATAAATCTAACAAAATAATATGTCTTGTTGTAAGGTGGCGACACATTTTAATAATAGCCAATAAAAGTTACAGAAGTCGTTAAGGAAGGGTTGTTAATAATAACCTTGTGAATATAAATTTCATTTAAGTGCTACATTTAAATTGGGCCGTTGGTAATATTAAACTGCCTTAATTTATAATTATGAGAAAGTTATAATTTGACTCGGAAGCGAAATTCAAAACAAGAATTATTTTCAAAGTATTCGCACGAGAGCTGGTTGCTTCGAATCAACGAACGAGCGGCGTTATTGAAAAAAGTTACGAAACTAATCTAAAAAAAACTGACTGAATACGCGCTTTTCACATTTTTTCACAAAATGCCGCCTCATTTTGGCAAAGGCTCCAAAATCTAGCTTAGAACCATAAAGGATTCGTCCTTAGTGAGAATTTAGGTCCTAACCATGGTGTCAATATTTGTGGGCCACGATAAATTATTTTTTCCTGTTGTCTATACACAGGAAGACTACTCAGGTGAACCACGGACAATGGACGCTTTTTTTTGTACTATTTAGCTCTTGGACTGTCATAGTGACAGATGTTGCATCAATATCAATGGCGTTTGCCGACGCGACGTCATTATGACAGAATCACTTAGCAAAATGCTAAGGAACCTCAAAACCGTTTCCTGACAGATGGGTCTTAAATGGACATTTCAAACAATCTGTTTGCCAAAGCTATTTTATAATAAAAACATTTTTCCTCAAACAAACTTACACTTAAAAAATAAATTTACTGCTAGAAATAACCTCAGCCAACTATACCTTTGAGTTGATAATTTAATTGAAAACATCGTTGATCAATTAACAAATTAAAAGTTATAATTGACTGCGGTCTGTTTGCCACGTAGTTTGTGACTCTTGTAGCGTATGGAGTCACTTCAGTATCGCAAACTGACAAGGTGGTGAAAATAAAGCGAGTTTTCATTTATTCTATAAACAATAGCGGAATAATTTTCAGATTCCGTCCATAATTGGCCCAGAAATCGAAGACTATTATGTCGTAGGTATCTACATAAAAAACGTACTTACAGCCAAACACAGAAACTTTTCTTTTTTTCGAGTTTGGTTCATTATGATATTCTTATCAACCTAATTCTGTCATTTATATGCCAAACGAGCTCCTTTGATAAAATAAATCTATAAGTAAAACAACTTATTTGGTGATGATAAACCAACTTTCATCACAAGAACCTTCAAACATCAATCTCCATAGTAATAATAAATTAAAATAATCCATACTAATATTAAATTAAGATGGTAACAAGAATCTAGGCGTGCAAAGCCCTAGTGATATTAGAAAGGCTAAAGTTAGTGAAACCAACTGTCAAAGTTCACAAGGCGCAGAGTTTAGTTAAACATAACAAGTTTGGTGAGATCTTTGTAAGTTGAATTCCTGTACTGAGCTAATACCTACATCATAACTTAACATACACACAAGGTACATACATTCTCACACCACGTATATACATTATCATCATCAGCCAGCTGACACCTAAAGCTGGGTATTATAGGTATCCACTTTTTCACGCTCAGCTCAGGTCAAAACAAACCTTGGACTCAATCCTCTAGTAAAAGAACGACTTTAACTTTGCTAACCAACAAAACAATTGTTTTTCTTTTATTATTAAGGATCGATTTGATAAATTGTTCGTTAGAGAATGATCCCGAGGTGGTCCCATAAAAAAATATAAATAAATGTCCAAAAAAACATTAATAGTTTTTAGTTTTTTTTAAACAATCAAATTATTACACTTGTAATAAATGTCTTCTTACTTTTGGGCTACATTATTACGTTTTAAAAGTCCAGTTTAAGGTTTTTTTATTTATATCTGCGTTAACGGTTACAGCATGGTGTAAATTGAAACTGAAATACCAAAACCTGACATGAAACTCAATTCCGATCACGTCCGAACAACGTGTTAATCTTTTTAAAGGGAAATGAGGAAACTTTTCCCGCTTAATGTTGCGGATGTTTTACTTTGCCCAAGTTTTTTAAAGGAGATTAAAAGATTCTGTGTTGCCAAGCCGCGAGGCGTTTACTACGTGTTGGCCTAGTGAATGTTACCAGTATTTTTAACCACGGGCCACAGAACTTTTAAATTTATAATGTGGAGGCGAAGCCAGATTCTAATATTCTAGACTTTATGCCGTTGCAGTAAGACTGGTTTAGTTCGTGTGATTGTTGCAATTTAACTTCCACATAAATCTATTCTCGAACTGGATTATTTTCTGTAGTGGAAGAGCGGTGGCCATTTAGAAGTAGATTGTAGGTACCGAATCAAAAATAATTTACTTCAGACCGCTACCTACTGTTATTTTAAACATACCGACGCAACTGAAAGCCCTGGGCCAATATTCAATTTATATCTAAATTAGCCTATACCTAGTTGAATTTTCATATTACTCAATTAAAAATTTCTTCTCTATACTCTTCAAAAAACACTTAAATTTTCATCGCGGGTAGCCACAAGGATGCTTAAAAATAGAGGATTAATAAAAGCTCTTAAGAACAGTGGGTTTAACCATACCATAACGTAGGTTAAAACCATTCTATCAATCTCTCCGTGCAAATAGCACCGCACGCACAATCTAGAGTTTCTTTTATCTATGGACGATTCTGCAACCATGGTATCATAGTAAAGCGATTTATTAGTAAAATGTGGTCGCAAAGTTAGTGTCATGTAGAGTTCAGTACATGTTTAGAATCTCTTCTATCTCTGTACAATAACGACGTTAGGTATAATCGTTATCTCGGGGAATGGTATAGTATTACATTATCTATCTCGGGTAACTATTAGCAACTGTGCTCCCTCGCCGCCAGACTTAGCGAAGGATCTATGAGACAGCGTACAACCACTAATTAGAAGTAGGTACATGTATCATTGCCTTATAGCGAGTAATTATTTCTATACGCGTGAAAGCAAAGAGTAAGTACTGAGTGGATAGAAAGGCCAGATCCAAAAAAATATTATTGAAATTAGTTCTGTAAATGAAAATTTTACGCGATCATGACAGTATTATGTAGTTTGAACTTTTAACTTTGACGATTTACTTTGTTTTTTTTTTAAATTTAGTTTCTAAGCTGTTGAGAAAACCAGAATGAACTTGATGTAGATTTAAGATCACCCGTCAAATTAAAAAATTGAATGGACCAACATCAATAAAACTACCTTGTGTGAAGTTCTGTGTAGAGGATTGGTAACCACCATTTCGTTTTCATTGGACCACTTGATTCCTCAAAGTGGCAGTACCTCTGTAGGTAATGTTTAGTTACAAGGGCGCTTCTATAGTAGTTACATAAAATCTCTATCCTAGGGTATGTTATCCAGAACATTAATCTAAGTTAAGTGTCAATTAAGGCAAGACGTCGGCGCCTATGGATACAAACGTTGGCGGGATGCAGCTTGAATTAATTATCAGGCATGGAAAATACCATGAAAACATTAAGAGAATCAAGTAAGAGAAAGTGACTTAAGGATTACGTACATATTTACGACTAAAAGCGGAGCCAAGGAACGGATTTGATTTGGAGTTTTTAAATAGTACATATGGATAACTATGTTATGATGAAATTAATAAATCCCAAAAATTTACGATCTCGACGGGATTCGAACCCGCACCTTCCCCTTCAGCGCAGGGTTGCTTCTTCTAGGGTTCTAATTTCTTAGAAATTACCCAGAGTAATAAATAAAAACCTTAGAATATGTTATGATGGATAATTATTTTGTATATTATGAACTTTTTTGACATATTTATTCATCAATTGAAAACGATAAAAACCCGGAGTCAGTTACCACATTTCTACTGTTTTATGGAAAAAGTTTAAAAAAATCCGCAAAATGAGGAGTCTCAACCGTAGCTAGTCACATTCCTGGAATTCAAACGAGTGGTTTCATAGTGTTTGCTCATTTATCAAAATAGCCTAATCCATTGGGTGACGCGACGGAATCGTATCAAGGTAGTGTGAGAAGAGTCCCATACTACCATGACACGTGCCACCGATAGATTTTTAGAGCCGTAGATTTTTGGAAAAAAATTCAATGATCGCAATTTTTGGCCTATAACGTACCGAAGTAGGTAGCCACCATTATTGGTTACTTGCAAACTTAGCTCTACTTTATTTCGAGCCGGCGGCCTTTAATGAGTGTTATTTATATTCTGTCTGTCCGTCTGACTGACTGTCTGTCTGTCTGTTCCCTAAACTAAACAGATCTATCAATGAAAGGCAGGGAGATAGATGATATCCCGAGGATGGACATAGGTTACATTTTATCCCGAAAAAGAGCATGCGAAGCCGCGGGCAGAACTTACTTCATTATAATTCATGCTTAAACCATTCAGCCATAGGCTATTCGAGTTTAACTAAATCATGTCAGCTAACAAACAGTTGAATGCTCATTGTGATGTTATGAGGCATGGGTATGGCATCTCCTGCAATTGACAATTGCGTCCGATTAGACCGAGTTATGCTGAAAATGGTTGGCTTGTGTGCTGTAGCCTGAAACCAATTAGTATTTGGTGTTCTGATGTTTATTAATGCTGGATGGTTTCAGAAAGCCTAGTCCCAACTTCATTAGTACATCGTCCATACTTTCTGCTGAACAGGATTTCCTCAAACAAGGGGAGTTTTGCCAATAGGGATATTAGGTAGCTCGGCTGGCAGATGCTCGGAGTTTCTCTGAAGGATAGGATTCGTAATGAATACATCGAAGGTTATCAACATAACTCAAAGAATCAGCAAGCTGAAGTGACAGTAGGCTGGCATATCTCGGAAGAACCGACAAATGCTGCCCTTTTTCTGGTTGGTCCCTTAGTAGGCTCTTAAAACATCAACGGGTTGAGTAGGCGGGATCGATGGTTGCATCGCGACTGTCATGGGAGCCTAGCTCTTAAATGAAATAAGAATTGAAGAGCAGAACAGAACAGAGAAGAGAAAAACCAAGCAGTAAATGTGCTTACCTATATTTTTTCACATAAACCAACTTACTATATAAAAAGCAACCTAACTTTAGGTCGTCTATGACTTGTAGTTTTACTTTTCTGAAATTATAATTTAGATCATAATTACGCTTAATCTTCAATACTATATAAACGAATGACTTTAAAATTGCACAATTCAATAAATCGGTTTGAGATTTTGCTAAAATAAATCAGAGTTGTCGAGAAAAACATGTTTACTAGGAAAACAAAGTTTCGCGTCAACATGTTTTCTTGTAGGCGCTTTTACTAATTGTTATTTAAGCTTCGCCATTTCTGGACAGATTGTTTTTTCTTTAAATAAACTTAGGTAGTTTTAGTCAGTTTTGGTGCTTACATTTTTCATCTAGTTAGTTGGAAACTTTTTCTTTTGTTCTCTTCATAATCTAATATTGTTAGGTATCTCATTCATATTTCTAAAGAACTGATCCCGTGTTCATAAATTTTGCCTTTTGCCCGGTTGAATTTAAATTGTATTTAACTCTGGATTCCACCAAGCAAGTTGCAACTTTACCCAACGACGAAAAAAAGATACTCAAAATGTAGGCCTCTATTTATTGGTAAGCTTTACCAAGCTTTTACCGTACTTATTTATTCCATGCCAAAACTCTCTCTCGACAGAAATATACGCCACCACACTTCAATTTATTCGCTTAGTACATGAATAGGTTTTCTACTCGATCTACCAATGCCTTTGTAGACAGATTCTCTACTCAAATTTGATAGAAAGCTTTCAGGAATCGGATTTGAGCATGCATTCAGTGTTGCCAGATGGAGCTTGAATTTTGGGAATTTTAGTAGGTTTTACCATTAAAAATGTCTTTCGAATCGGTTATTTGAAATGCTTTTGATGTGATAAATGAATTGAAGATATTACTTTGATCTTGTATAGCTTTTGAGAAGCGCCCATTCGATGAACTGCGGACGACTAATTCATAATGTAACTATTAGGTATATTTTGTTCACCATACCCTTCCTACCGCATATAGCTCTACAGATCTTACACCTTCGTGTTCATCACTAATAAAGTTTTTCATTAGTAGATAGATTTATTTTGTTGAACGTGTTTAACAACCGAAAGGATTCTTATTAAAACCAATTACTTAATAAAATACTTTCGACTAATAAGTTGGTAATAGCCGCATAATAAACCTATGTTTTTTTCATATTCGAAGTCAACGTAAATAGGTATCTCTTGCTAATCCAAAACAGTCCTTCAAAAACAAAAAATATAATAGGCTGTGAAGAAAATTTTTCGCTCAGTTTCAATTTTTCAAAGCAGAATGTTTCCTTCTCTTGGGAAATTATAACTTGAAGAGTCGTTATTGTTATGAAAGAATTTCAGCTGGTACACTGCAGTTCCAGCTTTATGTGGCGACTTGAAGTGCCATAAAAATACTTGGTCCCATCTGGGTATTCCAGGAATAATTGTGGCTTTACGGAGGACCTTACCGTGTTAATCCAATTTACTGTATCTAAAGTTACAGTGTTTAGCCATAACAGGGCTCAATCGTTATTATATTGATCTTTTTTATACAACTGTAAATATATTTTGTTTTACTTCTCTTTCTCAAAAAGTATGTCATTAAAGCGTACAGGCGTAAAATTCTTTTTTACGGTCTAGGCTTCGATCAAAAATAAGGAGTTCGCGGCCTCCCCCGTAGATACCTAGAGCCTTACAAAAATGTCACTCAAAATTGGGTTCGTTTTGTTTTGACGCAGACAGTTTGCGCAGAGCCTGACAAGTTTTTTCCATACGGAACAAGAGATTGGTGGAGTCGAATTCATTTTATTTTATTTTGTAAGTAGGTAGGTACCTACCTGAGAATTATATACCTACCTACTCAGTTTATTTTCTATAAGGATTAATTAACAGAATTCAGGTAAAGATAACGAATCATTTATTGATGAAACTATAAATTGGTGTCTCAACAGTAGGTATTTATACAAAAGGGTCATTTCAGACATACAATAATTTAAACTTACAATACAATTTCAGGCAGGCAGTCTAGATTAAAAAGAACTGGTTCCTGTCTGCGGCTTTGCACGAGTTTTTTTTACGGGAAAAAAATAAACGTTTTATAAATTCATACTTCTGGTAGGTAGGTAAGAACCTAGTCTTTCTTTTATTAGAGAGTCTACGCAAATGAAATTTTAGGGCGGGCCAACTAATTATTTTAAAAATCATCAACTGGTAATATTAAACTTATTTTTATGAAAAATATATTAATACATACTATAAATGAAAAAAAAAAAATTTATAAGAAATAGCCTCTCCATTTATCAATTTAGAACAAAATTAATATTTTAACATAGGCAAACCAAACAACAATATTTTATGCTGATTTCACAAGTATATGACTCACATCTCAATAAACGGGTAAGAAATATATATAAACTTACTGAAAATAAGAAATTCCATCCTTTTTCAGCACTTTGGACGAGTGATTCTTGCATTTTTTGTACCCATGCTTTATGTCTGAACGCTAAAATGACACTAGTTGAAAAGCTTTCCTAACATGTCAAAATGTATCTCTTTTGCTACTGAAGGTTGTGGCGTGCGCATTGTGAATCTAAGGGGGGCCGGCAAAGCCGGACATTTTTGATCGATGGGTCTAGGGCCAAAAGTAATTGTTCTTTTTAATTTTTGTCTGAAATTATCAGTACTCTTACATAGAGACTCGACGTTTTGGTGCTCCATCAACAAAA